>JAPYXD010000710.1:17500000-18750000 GCA_030998225.1 Diplolepis rosae | reverse complement strand
TCAAGTGAAAGCGATAATAAGATGATCAGGGTTCTTCTTCGGAAACTAGATTTATCCAAGAATGAAGATCAGACCAATAATCACGAATCCTCTAATAGTCAGGAAAATTCTGATTCTAGTTGCTCCTTGCAAAAGGATAAACATGAAATACCAAGACCGCAGTTTGATATTGTTGGGAGTACTGATGAGTCTTCTAATGGGAAAAGTTCTCTAGATACCACGTCTCACGAGTCACTTTGGAGCACTTTTGATGATAGTACTTTGTCTGAAAGTCCTGTTAGGAATGATATCTTCAATATTGCTCAAATCAGGGTTCATAAATCTCATTCAGATTCAGAACTGCCGGTGAAAGGAAACAGATTAGATGGCAAGGATAATGAATTAGTAAGGAGGAGATGTTCTTCGGAAATGATAGAGAAGACCCAGAATCTCAAAAATGACGAGATTAATACTTGTTACGAAAATGGAGTGGATCATGCAGTTCGAGAAAAGGATGATAAGGAGGATGAAATTTCTAAAGTTGATGCTTCCGAGGAACCAAGTGATACCGATACTGATCAATCAACGTACAACAGTACTATTACTATGAAAGGTGAGGTGATACGATAACTTTTCGAGATAACGATTCATTATGCTTAAGGTCATTAACTTGATAATCCGTTATTCATTAATACTCCTTACTCTGTTTTTAGGTGTTCTGACTGAATGCGTCTCAGAAAAAAGAGTTCAGGAATCTTGTGAAACGAAGAAGGACGCGGTGAAGTTTTTGATCAATGATGACTCTTGCCCTAACGGAAAAAAATATGAAAACACCACCCAGTTGTCAAGCGAACTTGACGTGACTCCAGATCTTGAACAACAGGACGAGAACTGTCGAACGGCACTAGACGCTTCAGTCGAAGACAATCGAGGGGAAGAGGAAGATCAAAGATTACCGAGAGTTAGACGCTGCTCTTCTCTCAAAACTGGCAAGACTCCTCCAGGAACTCCAGGAAGGAAGAAAATCGTCAGGTTCGCAGACGTCCTTGGTTTAGATCTAGCTGATGTGAGAACTTTTCTTGACGAAATCCCAAAAGTTCCAAATTCAGCATATTCAGACCTGATCTACGATGATGTTGTCTTCAACAAGGATCACATTCCCGTCAACTTAGGTGTCCAATCCTGGAGCGCCAGATACATGAACAATAACGGAACAATCTCTCAACTCCAGAAACCTGATAGGACGCTGGTTCCGCTCTTTCAGCAACCTGGAGGTCTCCCCAGTTTTCTCGATTTTGTTCGAGTCAGAAGAGTCTGCTTGGAGAACGCTCTGGTCAGTGATCCAATAAATCTCTGCATAAAAGGAAGCGTTCGTGTCTGCAATTTAGACTTCCACAAATCGGTTCATATCAGATACACTACAGATTCGTGGAAAAGCTTCAGTGACCTTCAAGCAGTCTATGTTCCTAATTCTTGTGATGGATTCAGTGACAAGTTCACTTTTACCCTATATTGTCGTACGTTGCGCGTTGGACAAAGGCTCGAATTTGCTGTTCGATTCCAATGCAAAGGCAACCAATATTGGGACAACAACGGAGGTGTAAATTATTCCTTTCAGTGCTTACCAGCTAGCTCACCAGTTGGGTTCATACCCATCATCGCAACCGAAAACACACACGACTGGGCGCCTATGTTCTACTGATGCGAGAAACGAGACTAAAAATTGTAGTTCAGGTGGTCTGGAGGAAAGGAAGTTTGATTTCAAGTTGGATCTTGGAGAAGAAGGTCTTTTGGTTAGTCAAGGTGTTACAGTTGATGGATGTTTTTCAGTGATGTCATAATGACGAATTAGAAAGTTTTCAATGCATTCAAGATCAACTTTGGATGTTAAACTTATTATCAATCTATCCAGACTATCATCAAGACATGAAACTTCCATTAAACGATTTTTAGTACAATGAAAATTAACTCTAAATACTCTAGAATTCTTCCAGAAGATCCTCATTAGGCTCAAACATCTTTATCCTCCACTCTAAGTTACTAATAGTTTAAGATACAAAGTTTAGGAAAAAGTTTTCTTTTTATATCTGTACATTTTATTTAAACTGCGCCACAGAAGTGTTGAGAATCAACAAAACGAAATAATGACCGCAACGATCGTTTACCTTTATCTTTGTAATGATATCGTTTCTATCAACTAACGCGGAAAGGTAAATGCTATAAAAATTTATATTTGAAACTAGAGTAAAACGTTGATCCTTAAAGCAACGAACAGCGAATTTCGAACAATAAGAGAGTTTTATTATAATGAAATAATGACGACTGTCGTGATTAACTCTCGAGTGAGGAATTAGTCAAGTTGGCATTGGCTTTGAAATGAAATAGGTGTCCTTCTCAGGCAGGTGCCAAATGCCAACCTTCGGGAGCAATTTTCGTCTACGAAGCGGAACTGCTGAAATTAGATGTTTCCTGAGGTGGATTCTGTATCATATATACGGTCATTGGCTCTATGCCATAGAGAAAAAGTGAAGAGTTGCTTCCTGATATACACTAAAGTGCTAAATATATCTTGCGCCCAACGACACTTTTCGACTATTTAGACTAAGTTCAGCATTCAACGAATCATCTGACTACCTGCTGATCTTAATTTTTTAACTGTATATGAAGGATGTTCATGCGGTACGTGTAACTTTAAAATTCATCAAATCAATCTATAAATTCATTGAATCACAGATAATAGAAATATTATTAAGACCATTTGATCGGGTGTGACGTTAAGTATCGAGTTATCCCGATTAGGATTTAAGCGCCGATTGAATAAAATTAGCAATAGACTGTTAAGTGACTTTAATAGTAATCTAATTAAAAAGAAGAATCTAAGTGCACTTCCGATAAAATATTTATTTAGATTATTAACCATAATTTCTGCTTAATCTTTATCATTGGTAGCTCATTTTTTATCGAATTTTTCATAACTCTGTTCAAGTTTTAATAAGTGTAATATTAATTTATTTGAAAAAGTATGAATTAATTACAAACGAGGTTATGGAAAAGTCATGAATGATGCTTTTTTTAAATTTATTACAATGATTCTATTTTATTCGATGTGATAACTTATAGAAAGATTTGATGTTTTTTGATTGGTAGTACTGCCTGAATATTTATAAATAAGCTCCTAAGATTTCCGACTCTCTCGACACTTTTTTACTAAAATTTGAGATTAGCGAACCTCATGTTTCAATCATATTGTTGAGGATTTGGATCTCTTAGGATGTTGTTATCAACGTTCAGTAAATTAACAAATGATAGTAATAAGTACCGGAGAAATAAATAACATCAACAAATGCAACGATTTTTTAAAAAAATGTTATACTTTTCGAACACATGCTCTCAACTAAAATAACGGGTCATTGCTTTAATATTTAGCAACTTGTACAAAAAGTAGAAAACAGCTTTCAGGGGATTTTCTTTTTTTATTTCTGCAAAAACTAGAATTATATATTTTTCCTAATGTTAAAACTTTTACGAATTATGAATACAGGGTGTAACGGAACATTCGTTGGATTAGAAAACAGTGGATTTTATATGAAAAAAAAACACTTCAATTTCTTTTATCATGTAAAATATAGTCACTTCAGGTGATACGGAAATTGCATTACACTCTGTATTCTACCACTCATATTCCTGAGACCTCCGATTGGTATTTTTATCGATGTTGAAAAATAAAAATAATATATACGTATATGATGTACTGAGAGAAAAGAAGAGTTACTGTAATGAAGCGAAAGGTATTTATTTTCGAAAGAATGCAACTCTTTTCTCTGTGTTTATACAATTTGTAAAGACTTTTAACAACTGATTATCAAACTTAATAACGGTTTGAAATTCGAATCTATATCAGTATCTATAAGAGATTATACAAAGGCTTTTCAAACTTATGGCCTACGTAGAAATTCTAATACTGTTGACTTCCTAAAAAGTGGTGCTAATTGTATGAACCCACTTTTTGGTGTGATCAAATTTTCTTTAAAGAGGAAAGAACTCAACAGTAAAATAAAAAGTTAATTAATGAAAGAATTTAAAAGTGATGTTTGGAAGAAATACAGTTTTAGAAATATTCTGTCTTATTTTAGTTAATCATAGAGTAAATATTACCTAGAAGAGATTATTTAAATGTTTTACAAATTAATTACCCATGAAGAAATCTGAATTATTTTGACTTCCTGAAAGCTTGGTGCTAATTGCGTGAACGTACTTTTTGGTGTGACGAAATTATATTTTAAACAAGTTTCAACTCTACAATGGAACTACAAGGATTGGGAAGATCCTGACTTATCTTAGTTAATTATAGAACAAATATTACGTAGAACTTATTCGTATTTTTATATGCCTAGCGTCCTATCGCACCTCTAGTCCATAGAACCGCGAACTTCCCTCGTCGAAAATTAAATCGCAGTAATATAATCGAGATATCGAGAATCTCCGAGAACTTTTAAAAATTGATAAGAGTTCATGTCTTATGTGACTGTTACCTTTTTTATTGTTATCTACGAAATTTAATTTCAATTGTATTTTATCAATTGTATCGCGCTCGATTTCTTAATATTATTTTTCTCTTGCTGTGAATTACTAAGAAATGAAATTAGGCTGTGCAGATTGTGGATTCAAGGGGTTCGCCACAGGAGATTAAAGACGTTGATGCGTGAGTGTGATGTACAGTTAAATATACATTTCTCATGATTGAAAAATCTTTTTACTAAGAATAATGTCATTGAACTTTTATCTCTATGAATTCACTTCTGATATGATTCGTTTTCTTTGTTTGTAAAATTTGATTTTTAACGTTCTTGATGGAAGCTCGTCGCCAAAGGAAATATTTTTCTAGGAGGAAAATAAAATTCGCTACTTTAAGGATCTTTGAATAATATACTGGTAAAAGTTAGACTGAACTTGGGAAGAAAATCTTGCTGAAATTTTAAAATTGGAATTTTACTATTTCGGCATTGATTTTCTCAGCGTTTTTAAATGACTTTGTATGAAACTGTTGTTGAGATCTTTTTCTTCTTAATGACGATATCATTTTCAAGTATATGTTAAGTTTTTGTAGAGCATAAGTCGTTTTGTCGAGTTAGACATTTATTTTCTAATTGTTAGATATAAAATTGATTGTCATATGCGTTTGAGATGTGAGTGCAGAAATTAGTACCTGAAAGATGATGAACGCTTAAAGTTGAAGATTCTATGTTTAACGTCGTTTGAATATTGACTGAATGGACATTCATCATTTCGATTCTTCATTTTTAACTAGAAAAAATCAATTGATCGAGGCTTTCAAAATGCTTCTATCAAAACGTTATTTTAGAGAAATTTATTCTCCACCTTTTATTATGATTATCGCTTTAGCTAAAAAGCGTGGATCTATGGCTTTTGGGTGCGAATCACGATTAAGTCTTGGAAAATATCGTTAATTTTAATATATATAAATATATACCTAGAGGCGATTTGTAATGCAAATACGAAGTCTTGAAAAGTTTAGCCACTTTTATAAAAAGGCGGAAAACACGAAATGAATGTTCACCACTTTTTATTTTTTCGTATTTTGTGATCATTTTTAGACATCAATTTCACCAAAATGATGCAAATTGATCTTTGGAACATTTATCATTTGGGTGTTTTTTTAAAAACATTAGACTCGTATTTGTTATTTATTTGATTAATGATCGTATTTTTTAATCGACCACGTGGAATGTAAGAATGAATGGGAGTGCGAGTATTTACGCGCGATTGTATCATAACAAATGAAATTGTACATTAAAAACTGAAGTCAAGCATCTATATATATTATACACACACATCTGTTACACACTCTTATATCTGTAATATTGTTCTACATATTATTACGACAATAAATGGAAAAACAAATTGTCTTCTTAGAGTTGTTTCTGTGTTTCAATTTTCCCAAAATTTCCTGTTTTGCAAGTTAATTGTTTTTTATTGGAAACTTTTTATTGGTTTCAAATAGGTAAATAATTTTTTTCAAGTTCATGTTTCAATTGAGTCTTTAAAATGCGTAGAATGAAAAAATATTCGAGTCTTTCAACATATTTCTCACGCTGATATTTTTTAATTAAAATGATTTTTATAAAATGTTTCAAGATACCTCGGTTCATGTTTATAAAGACGTATCGTCTATAATCATTGACCTGCGACCCTTAATCAATATTAGGTCCCTGACAGAAGAAGAAAACGATTATTCTCTCAGAGATTTCAATTTATCTGGCTTAAACTGTAATTTTCTCTAATTTAAATTCCTACTTTATAAAAAATATCACTTCCCATTTTATCGATATTGTATTGTTCAGAGAATTTTTTAACATGAATTGATTTCCTTTGAAAATGTGTTAAATTGCATCAATTTATTTTTGTTCAAAAATTATAGCATTAGTAAAAAATTACTGAAGTAGTTCGAAGGAAATTTTCAGTCGTAAAAATCTGGATTAGAAATTTTAATGAAATTTGTCGTTAACTACATTCATGCAAATTGTGCTTGTAGTTAGAATTTGAATAGGGTTTAACATAATGAATTCAGTTGTCTGACCCCAGCTTGTTATTAATTTAAAAATTAGAATGTCTTGACATGCTAAAATATTTTTAAAAATATTTTGAAATTAGGGAGGTATCGTAAATGATAAAAAACAACTTTCAGCAAAACTTCATACGCCGTCAGTACATAACATGTTTTATTTTCTGAATTTTTTATTCCAAATGAATTTAAATAAAGAGCAATAAGATTATAATGAAAATTATAAGAAATCAGGACAAAAAGAACTCTTATTTAGCTTTTATGTTTATAAAATCTAAGAAATTTGACTCCATGCCATAATAAATTTTTTTAACTATTTCTGTGCTCTCCGCTGAAAGGGATGATCGCTTAAACATCAGCTGCAGAATTTGCAACTATTTGTCATAAATTAACATTGCTATTCACTCTATATGTTAGAGAGGAAGAAAAGTTCGTGCCATTGTTAGATAAGTTGGTGAGTGGTGTCATGTGTCTATTTTTCCTTAGATTTATTATTTTCTACAAAAGTGATTTCTGGTGAAGAAGCTCGAGGAATTGACTATTATTGTAAAGTAAGATAATAAAAGTGGATAATAAATATGCTTTGAAATAAAAATAAGTATTTGATTGTTTATATCTCTGAAAAATACTGTATTTTTTTATTAAACTTCAGTACCTAAAGATACAAATGCTCTTTTTTAATTCGGATTTGAATTGTACTGCGGCTTGGATAATATAAAATAAAATATAAGATAAAACTACCAGTTTTACTGAGATTTTACCAGTTTTTAAAAATTTAAGACTTAATTAAAGAAATCTACAATAAATTCCATTATAGATATACGAAGAAGTTAATTATTCGAGAACTGCTAAGATGTCGGAAATCCAAGACTTTTATGATGGCCAAAATGTATTCATAACAGGTATTTACTTATTTACAATTGGAATAATTTTCTTTCTTAATTATAAACTTTCTTTTCCAGATTCACTTTAATTAATCTGATCAATAATTTGTTAACTTTAAATTTAATATATATTTTGGAAAATATAAACTCGAAAAGTAATAATTCGAAATGTTTGTAATTGGCAGGAGGAACAGGATTTTTAGGAAAAATCGTAATCGAAAAATTACTTCGTAGTTTCCCAAAAATAGGAAAAATCTACATCTTAATTCGACCGAAAAGAGGCATGCAAATAAAAGAACGAATGGATCAAATTTTTACTTCACTGGTAATGCAGAGATTATAAATGTGCCGCAAATTTTTAAAAGGACCTCAGTCACGTGGATTCAATTTTTAGGAAATACAAAAAAAGTTTTATCAAGCAGTTCTATTCTTTTCATCTATTATTTCATTTCTGTCTTAATACTAAAACACGGATTTCTAAGTAATTTTAGGTGTGGAATTTAATTTTTTCAACCTTGACTGAGGCTCGTTTATCAATTATTTTTATACAAAAATTTGCTTCAAAAAAATTTTTTTTTACTTTATTAAATAAATCTTCTAAAATTTATCGACGCACTGGTAAAAAGTTTGGTAGATGCAACAAAAATTTGTTTGTTTGATTCAATTGTAACTTTGATTCTTTGAACTAATATTTTTATTATTTCAATTTAATTGTTTTGTAGATTTGATGATTTGGTAGAATCAATCAAAAAATTTCTGTGAATTAATCAACATTTTGTTGATTCAACCAAAATTTTTTTAAATTAACTTAATATTTTTGTATACAATATATATATTTATATGTATATAGTTATATATTGTGCATATTTTACAATTCATGAAAGATTTTTTATACTTATTCTATAAATAGCAAATTTATAAAAATTTAAACTTTAAGTTTAAAAAACGAAAACATATTAAGGAATGTGTGAACATATATGGATTATTGCCAAGAAGTTGTATAATTTGGACTATCAATTAAAAAAATAATAATAATTTCACAATTAGCTAAAGTATTTTTTTTCTATTATTTTTATCTTAGAAAACACGTGAATAATAATTTAAAAAATCAGTAATCATTTTTGTACAATTTATACACTAGGAAAGTTACCAAGGGAACATTTAATAAAGATAAAAACCAATTTCAAAATTACTTTAATACGAATTGATAGGAAATTTCAAAACTACAATAGAAATTTATTCTTTCGCGCTCTATTTGAATTTGTGTCAGGTTTTTAATTATTTTTTCATGCCATACAAGCTATGTTATTACTAAACAAAAGTTTATATGTATTTCGAAAATTTCTTCAAAAATTTTTATAAACACTAAAAAAACAAACTTCTGTAATTATTAGAGAAAGTTCTAAAATATATTTTTAAAAACTGCCAAGCAATATCTTGTATCCAAGACCACGAAATAAGTCTCAAAACATTGAATAATTTTTTTCCGTGTACAGAATGACATTTTTAAAAATCATGTAATGTCCAATCTGCAAACATGTGGAAACTTTTAAACAATTAAAACGTTTGTACTTGTATGAACAATTGAGTAGGAACTAAATGAAGAAGTTTTCAGTTTCTCTGGAATTTTTTAAGCGAATTTTTCGAATTCTAACTTAAAATAGAACTCAAATTTAGAATATTAATTTTTATTTACAGCTTTTAAATTCCTTAAGACGATACAAATTATTTATATGATCATTAATTATGTAATGATCGTTTCTCAATTTCAGTTTGTGAATTCGTAGTTCCGGACAGGTTATCAAGCAAACATTTTGGCTATATTCTAATATACAACAAAAGCACCTAAGATTTCAAAAATTTACTGAAAACTACTTAGATATAGGGATTTATTTTATCCTAGTATTATTAAAAATATATATTAAATAATGGAAATGCGTAAAACTACTTGTACTTGAATTTTTCAATTTTTTAGCAACGATCCATACCTTTATTTAAAATTTTTTTTAAATGTGTGAACTTTATACCTTAAGGCCATATGGTAAACTTTGACGTCACTAATTATATACGATCGCTTTATAATTAAAATAATAATTTAAACAAATTTTCCGGAGTAGACAGTAATGCGATACATTTTCCTGCATGGCTGTCTTCTTCGGAAAAGTTTAAAAAATTATCATTTTATTAATAAAGAGGTCGTATATAATTGGTAATGACAGAACTTGCCACACGGCAAGTATAAACTATACATATTATATATAATAATGATAAAATTTTCTTCACAGATTTTTGAACAACTAAAAAGAATAAATCCCAACTTTAGAGAAAAACTTGTAGGGATTAGTGGAGATGGAACTAAACTTGGTTTGGGAATATCAATTGAAGATCGTATTCTTCTTTCGAATGAGGTGAATAATTTTGAAAATAAAAAGCATGCGATTCATCATTATTCTTCAATTTGACGAGATACTCATAAATGACTTGTAATTTGTGTTTACGTGTACCTTTGACCCGGTGATGTTTGCGCAATCATTTCACAAGTACACTTGAATCGTGTGAAAAATTCAAATGAAAGGCATAATGTTTTAAATTATGTCAAAATTCTTAACCTGAAATGTATCTTGTCTGCAAACTCAAATTCTCTAATTGATATTACTTCACTTACAAAAGTAATCAGTTTAGTCAAAAACTATCCGAAGAGGAGGGAATAAAAATTATTTATTTAAGGATTTATCAAATTATAATTTGTTACAGATTTGTGCAGATTAATAATTATTATAGAATTCCATTAAAATGAATTAAAAATTCAACCTTTAATTGAATATATTTTAATGGTATTAAAAGTATTCTGAAATTAATATTATATCGAATTTTAAAACTAAATTTTTTCCTCCTAATTGGAGTGGAGGAAAAATTGATTTTTTCAAAATTTTAAACTAGATTTTAAAATATTAGCCTTTAATAATTAAAAGTTAGCACAAAAAGCGGGAGTTCAAGATGAGTCAGAAAGTTGCTTAATTTGAAACTCATTTGAATTAATTTTCAAAGTTTTGCAATTTATTTTAAAATTACATTTATAGTGTAAGTTCAAAAACGTTCTAGAGCACTTGAATGATTTTTCCATAAATGAAACAGATAAATTAAAAGGTCACAAATATTTTTTTTTATTTCAGGTGTCAATTGTATTTCATGCAGCTGCCACAGTGAAATTTAATGATCGATTATCAGTGGCTGTCGACATAAATGTCAATGCTGTGAAGGAGATAATAAATTTTTGTAGAACATGCAAAAAATTAAAGGTAAATAAAAATTAGTTTGAATTGGAAAAGCGCAATTTTATCTTCAAAAAACAGGAATTTTATGCGTGTTTTGAAGCTTTATCAAGTAATATACATGTTTTGATAATAAATTATACTCTATTTTGTAGGCTGCAGTTTACGTATCGACGGCATTTAGTAACTGTATTTATAAAGAAATAAAAGAAAAAGTATATCCAGCACCTATGTTATACGAGCATGTTAACACAATAGCAACAGTTATGAAGAACAAAAATTTATCAGAGGAAGCAGAAGAGAAATTAACGCAAAAGTAGGACTTTTATTTACCTTATTCAGAATTATAACTGCTGTTTAACGTAAATTTGATAAAATTGATTTCAGCTTTTTGGGCAAATTTCCAAACTCATATGCTTTTACGAAAGCAATTGCTGAGAACATGATAAATGAGTATGCGAAGGATCTTCCATTTTGTATATACAGATTTTCTATAGGTAATAATTTATTTATTAAAAACACTGATTGTTAATGTGAAAAATGTACCTTAAAGTACAAAAATCAACATATGGCTTGAAATGTTTAATATTTTTATACCATTTCTTATAAAAAATATTGTAAAAACTTATTTCTTTGTTTTAAAGAGAGGTTTTGAGTTTGAATGAACTCTGCTGGCAGATAATAATTTGGACACTGATTTTAATCACTTTTTATCCGTTTTTATGAATTTGTATCCGTCTCTGCGTTCATTTATTCTCAAACTGTCGTTTATTTCCGTGAATACCTCACCAGTTATCACGGATAAAAAATGTATCTATGTTAATAATTTTCTATCCTTTTCAATCCTTTCCCTAAAAATGTATAGCCTATCTATTTTCATCTACAGTTTCCAATTCGTCTCTCAGTCCTTATCTATCCGCCAACTACGTTTATGCGTTCTTAGATGAAGGAAAGAGAGGCATATACAATGATTGATACGGATACATATTCTATCCATAATATGTGGTTTGCAAATCAAAGTAGCTTGTAGATAGATAAGGATAATAAGGCGGATTCAAATAGATAGATTTTCAGAAAACGCATTGAACAAGATAAACAATGATTTGGAGGACTTTACTTATACTTATATAGAAACTTCAACATAAGGCAGATTGGAACCGATAATGAAAGACGTACTTCGCGGATAAATAGAATAAGGATAAAAACGAATTCAATAAATTCATATTGACACGGATAAAGTTGGACTACATTTCTATTCTCGCATTAGAAAGTATTAAAGCGAATTAAGTTTTCTAAATGTAATAGCGGATAATTAACAATTCATTATTATGCAAAGAACTGATTAAAACGAATAAAAAGTTTCTATCCGTTTGAATCCGTTATTTTATATTAGATCGAATATTTTTACTTGCTATAGGAATCAATTATTCTGTTCCCAAGCAATGACCAGTTTTGATATTTTTGTAGCACTATCAACCTACAAAGAACCCTTTCCTGGTTGGGTAGATGCTTATCAAGGACTCAATACAGCACTGGCCAGACTTGCAGTGGGACTTATTCATGTGCTTTATGGAGATGAAAGTGCAAACTGCGATATTGTACCAGCTGATTACGCATCTAATGCTTTAATTGCTTCTGCATGGGATTGTGGTACTATCCAAAGAAGGTACTTTTACAGTTTCTCATTTATTATTGATTTTCGATCATTTATCAAAAGATTCATAGTTGCAAATCGCCACCAAATGCAAAAAAAATCTTGCCGGGTTTTCGGATTTTCTTATCCGACCTAATCCGATTTAATCCGAAGAAAGAATCCGAATAAATCCGAAACCAAGTTTTTAATCCGATCAATCCAAGTTCGGATTGATCCAAACCGAATTTTCAATCAGAATTCGGATTCATTTGGATTGATTCTGATCGAAAATTCGGTTTGGATCAATGCAAACTCGGATTGATTCGGATTCGTTCGGAATGATTCGTATTGGCTCGGATACGGGTATCGGAATGAATCAGAACAATTCTGATTTGCTCGGAATGAATTCCTATCCGATACTTTCGCCAGAGTGTATGACTGTATTGACTTTAACGTTTGAAGTCGCCTGTTGTTATTAAGGCCATGGATTAGTTGGACCACGTGACTAAATTATACATTAATTCGTTCATTTAAGATAACTTTCTTAATTTACAAAGTACCTTTCCGACAATTTGGGAAAAGTAACAAAATACAATAAAGCACGTCTCTTAACTTCTTTTGTAGAAAAAATTTTGAAAAAAATTCGAAAACTTATCGACAATTACAGTAAACTGTAAAATTTTTTGCAGAATATCCACTCAAACGAAGTTGACAGACGTTCTTTATTGTTTTCTCTTGTATTTTACAAATTTCCAGGATGACATTTTGAAAAATAAAAAAGGTCGTGGAATTCCACCCCGAAACCGCCGTTAGGCATTACTTCAGGGTGGGGGCCATCTTGAGGCGATGTTGGCCTCTCCTCTTTGCTTCTCCGTCTTTATTTTTGACCTTGCTCCTCCAGTTCTCCTCTCCATGGCGGCCTTCCTAAGGCTTCTTATTAGGGGCTGCCTCCCGAAAAGCCGCGCAACGCATAGTCCCCGGGATGTGGTCATTCCGGGGCTTTTCCTCTCTTACGTCACAGAGGTAGCACCTCTGCTTCCCCGTACAGGAACCCG
Organism: Diplolepis rosae; assembly: GCA_030998225.1. Classification (NCBI taxonomy): domain Eukaryota; kingdom Metazoa; phylum Arthropoda; class Insecta; order Hymenoptera; family Diplolepididae; genus Diplolepis; species Diplolepis rosae. Next base: position 18,736,594 of record JAPYXD010000710.1, on the reverse strand, counting down.
CAACATGCCCCTCCTCACCGCATCTCCAGCAGCACCTGCTGCGGTCTGGCCCTCGGCAGTCTGCCACTATGTGGTCAAAACCAAGGCAGCGGAAGCACCGATTTACCTCCTTTTTCCTGCGCATCCTACAGGATACCCACCCGATCTTGATCAAAGAAGCTTCTGACGGCATCCTCGACGTCTTCCGCTTCGATGGTTGGTTCCAGGTCAGCGATCTCAACCTCGATCCGGGGGATGAGATGGCGGACCGTCCCCCTGGCTCCAACTGCCTCTTTAAAGGCAGTGTCCAGCCTCCCTCTGCTTTTTGTGAAACATTTCAGTTCCACTAGCAAGTCCTTGGAGCGCGACTCCTTGATTCCCTGGACTGTGGCGTCCAGTTCGTCAGGGTTGACGCGCTTCTTGAGTTCGCGCAGCATTGAAGCGTAGCTCATTCCCTCTGCCGGTTTAATGAGCATCGCTTCTGGGCGCGCACGGCGAGGTTTCTCCGGCGTTCTGGAAGGTTTCTTCTTCTTATTTTTTTGGAGGTGTATCCTGGACGAAACCTCCACCCACTCCTCTTCTTTATTGGAGACTTTAGGCCTCTTCTCTGCTGGTTTTTTCGCCGCAGATGCCTCCAGACTCACAGTTGGCTCTCTAACCCGCTTGCGCGTGTCCAGCGTGGACCTCGCTGTCGGCTGTAGGAGGGTTTGGCTACCCTCGTCCGCAACTTCCTTGCTTTTAGGTGGTCTTACCTCCTTTATCTTCTGTACCATCAAACCTCTCATCGGGTATTCGAAGAAATCGATGTAGCAGACGGTATTCTCCATGTCGTTCCGCAGCGCCCCGAGCTCTTTCAGCGCCTCCTGAATGCCGTCCCTCATAGGGAGGTGCATATTCTTGTCCATCTTCTCCAGGGCCGACTCCACCTTCTGTAGGATCTCCAGCTGCCTCTCATTTCTTTCGTGAAGCCAGTCCTGGTACTGCTTTACCCGGGACTTATCGCTCTCAAAAGGTTCGGGCACCTTCTCCGTCACATCCAGCTCTCCACCGAAAATCTCTTCATACATACTTTTTTTATATTTGAAAACTCCATCCTAATCCCACAAGTAGCTAGGGAAGTATTCGGTGAGCCCCTGCTAAGCTCCGCATGAAGCGGTAAGGCCTCAATACTCCAGGAAATGGCCTGGTTTCCTAGAGAAACCATGTGAGACACTACTCCCTGGTGCCATGCAGCCCTCGGCACGGTAGTTAACATCTTGGTTTGGGGGCTATTCCTTCGGGACCATCCCTGGAACATTGTCCGCGACTACTTATTTAGTTTTGTATCCGTATTCAGCAGTAACTATCGGTACAGGGCCCCTCTATCCGCAACCTGAGGACGCGCCCGGTGGCCTGTTCTAGGGCCCCCTGATCGGTTTCCGAGGAAACCAATGCAGGACCGGGGTCTTAAGTAAGATTAGATTGATCTTAGTTTCTGTCATTGTCAATAGAATTAAAATATTCAAACAGTCACTCAAATTAAACAGTATTTTAATGAGTTTTTGACTATTTTCGTCCGTATTTTAATTTAGTTTAATTGGAAGTTTCTTATCGGGCCACTCAGCTGAAAATAACGTTACCAAAGTAAAATGTAGCTAAGGGGGCGTTTACATAATACGTCACACAGTTTATGGGGGGGGGGGGTCTGCAATAATAATTAATAGCTTCTTTTTTTACTGGATTTTGTACGCGTTAACGAAAAATGTTTTATAAAATTAAGAGGTGTGACGTGACATCGAAAGGCGGGGAGGGGGCTGAGGTTTGCGACCATGTGTGACATGGAGGGACGGGGGGGGGGGGGGGGGTAAAAAATAGCTAAAAATCGCGTGACGTATTATGTGAACGTCCCCTAATCAGAATTTACAATTATGTGAATTAAAAATTTTTATTACCTGAATTGAAATTTTTGGCCATTATTTTTTGGCCTGGTATGATTTAGGTCAAATGGTTTTTGTATAACGTGACAATTCGATGAAGTGGGAATTAAGTAAAATAGTCATTAAGAAGGGGTTAATTGAATTGAAGTAAATGTCAATAAAAGTCCCAAACATACTTATTCAGATGTTCGTTAAAATCAATTCTATTTTTGCCTCATTTATATTGAATGTGTTTCAATGTAATTTAAATTTTTTCATCTAGATCCATTTCAATGCCCGATGATAATAAATACTTTTTAATGCCATTGGACGGTATTAAATTTGAAACAGAAAAGATTATTGGGTTGATTCGGAAATATGAAAATTAAGACAAATGATGATTCAAAAAAATGAAAATTCGGAGAGCCAGTAAGAAGCTTCCAATTAAACTGAATTAAAATACGGAAGAAAATTGCCAAAAGCGGAATTAGTTAGGAATTCAAATGGTTTTAAATTCGTCGATATTTGTATTGTTCGGGACTTCATTGGATCCAATTTTTAATTAAGCGTATTGTTCCGGATTAAAATTTTGATAATTAATACTTCATGGAGGGAATTGAATTGACTGCAAATTTTAAAGTTACCTCTTGTCATTAAGGGGATCCGCCACCTTTAATATATTTATTTTTTGAGTTTAGACCTTCCATATAATTTTTTTATGTTCACTACCTTTATTTAGAAAGGTTTTGGGGTTTTTTAAAAATTCCAGCACCTTTATGTATTATAAAACTAAAAATTTCAAGCTTTTGGGCATTTTTTTGACATTTTTTGACTTTGAATAAATTTTTTGGCTTTTTAACCAATTATCATGATTTTTTTAAATTTTCTTCCTTACATTGCGTAGCAACTTTTTGGGTATGGAAAATAAGATAACATGACAGAAAAAAAAGTTAGGAATAAAAACAAATTTTGGGATACCTATATTTTTTATTTTTTCATAACTTTTTTTTCATTTATCGTACCTTATTTTCCATACTCAAAAAGTTGCTACACAATGTAAGAAATAAAATTTAAAAAAATCATGACAATTGGTTAAAAAACAAAAAAATTATTCAATGTCAAAAAAAATGCCCAAAAAGCTTGAAATTTTTAGTTTTATAATACATAAAGGTGCTGGAATTTTTAAAAAACCCCAAAACCTTTCTAAATAAAGGTAGTGAACTTAAAAAAAATTATATGGAAGATCTAAATTCAAAAAATAAAAATAAAAGGTCTCGGATCTCCTTAATTAGGATTAGATTGGTTTGAGTTTCTATCATTATCAATAGAATTAAAATGTATTTAAACAATCACTCAAATTAAACTAGAATAAAATGAGACGCAATTTGCTTATAAAAAAAGGAATTAAAACGCATAAAGTTAAATATTGACTTGAATTTGAAACCATTTGAATTCCTAACCAATCTCGTTTTTTCTAATTTTCGTCCGTATTTTAATTCAGTTTAGGATATATAGAATTCGGGGGATATCTATGCGCTCTGTTAAAGTAGTAATCAACATTATCAATGTAAAGATCAATTTTATAGAGCAGATGAGGACGTTCCAGTATACAATTACGTTTCCGGTACAGACAATCCTCTTCGTTGGGGTGAAATAAAAAAAATACTTGAGACTTATGCATGGGACAGACCTGTGAGTACCAGCGTTTATTATCCATCAGCATTTTATGTGAAATCTAGGACTGCTTTTGCCATTTTAAATATTTTCGTGCATTTGATCCCAGCCTTAATTGGCGATGTATTCCTCAGATTGATGGGACGAAAACCCGTGTAAGTACATATTTTTAAATGAATTTAATTACTTATGTTACATTTTGAAAAATTTATTTTAAAAAATATTTTGCTTTGAGGAATTTATAATTTTTTTCTTTCTGCAGATTTTATAATATTTATAAAAAGGGTGTGAAGTTGTTAGACGCGGTAGGTTTCTTTATGACTCAAGATTGGAAATTTGAAACCCGTAATGTTCGATCTCTTTGGCAAAAACTTTCTGAAGCTGATAAAGAATTATTACCTTTTGATATAAAAGCTTTTATTTGGAAAGAAATGATTGAGGTGCATGCAGATGGAATTAAAAAGTTCATTCTAAAAGACCCCAAAAGTCTCAAAGGCAGCAAAAAGAGTCGAAGCCGGGTCAAGATGTAAGTAGAATTTTAAACAAGAGGTACTTTTTAAATTAGATATTTCTCTTTACAATGTTTTGCCTTTTTATAATATAACAGAAATTTACTCAGGATTTTCATGGATGGAGGATAAATTTGACTTTTTCTTTTGCTATGAACGCGAAATTAATTGTCATTTCTGTCTAATTAGGGAATGAAAACCGGAAGAAAATTTTGAGATTTAATTTAAGATATTTTCTAATTCATTTTATATAAATTTTCAAAAATCATCTCCTTTAGGGGTTTTAACTTCTATTTATTGAAAAACTCTTTTACGGAGTGTAATCGTTAAAAAAATTCTCTAATTAATTGTAAAGTGACATGTTTGATAACATGTCTGCTATTATATTGGCCCAAAATTCACAGAATTTTTTATTTTTAATAACCAATTGGGCATCCTTCTTTATAAAAAAAAAAAACAAACAAAAATTTTTGGCCTTTTTGTTTACAAATTTCTAAGTTTTTTGTTCATTTTTTCCGGTTTTCTACTCTCTAAATATGAATCAGTCAAAATCTACTGATTATCAGTGAAATTTGACTGATAATCAGTAAGAAAAAAAGAGGTTACTGTAAATCAGTCAAATTTCACTGATTGCTTCAGTGAAAATTAACTGATTCAACAGTGAAAATATTTTTTCCACTGATTCAATTAGTGATAATCAACTGATTTAACAGTGAAATATATTTTTTAACCGGTGAATCAGTGAAAAGGCAAATCACTGATTCAATCAGTAAAAATTTGACTGATTCAGATTTATAGAGTATATATAGTGAATTCTACATATTTTTTCCAATTCGTGTTGTTGCTTGCTGGACTTCTTCATTTTGAATTGCAAGCGATGAGATAAGTTTTTGAGTTTTATGATTATCCTTATTTTAACTATCGTCTAAATTTTTATGTTTTACAAAAATATTGAATTAATCTTTTAGTTTATGGCACTGAAGAGAGCCCCCATATGTGGCCGAAACGTTTGCTTTCTCTTTTTAGCGTTTTTTATTATAAATAACATTGATAATTTTAATAGAAGAAAATAAAAAGAAACTGACCCAATGCCAAAAAAAAAGAGAAATTAACAAAAATTCTCTAATTAATGTTGCAGACTTTACGTTGTTCATCAAATAGTGATACTCGTGCTTGGATCTCTTATTCTTTGGATCGTTTGGAAAATAATCTTCTCTGTTCTGCCAAGTATATTATTTTCAAATAATAGTTGTTAATAATTCTTATTATAGAATTAATTATTTAGGTTGGAAATAAAATATATTATATAAAATAATAAATATAATAATAAATAATAATAAAATATACTTTTTATGTTTTATAGTTACTTTTTAGTGATTTATATTATGATTTAAATTATATTTAATGCTAAAATGAAAGCGTATTTTATTATTAACAAGTAGGGGATGTAAATAGTAATTGATAAAAGATTCGCTAATTTAATAGTCCAATCAAAATGTATTTACTTCTAAATGTTTTTGTAAAGGAGACCTATTGAATATGTTATCGAATACGTATATACAATTTTCATTTATTTAAAAAAAGAGTTGCGCTCTTTGTAAATTATTATCAGTTACATTTTCAGTCTCATTCTTAATGGACGTGTATTGTGAACAATAAATTTCCAAGTCTAAGATTTGTGGAAAAAGTTAAATCGGTTAAGCATTAGATTAATTATTTAATTTTTTATATTTCAAAAGTTGATAGTTCATAAGAGGTTTTGCAACTTTTTGACACTAAACCTACCGACAGTTCTTGTATACCTATTCCTACCGAGCTCGGTCAAATTGACCGTCAATGAGAAAAAGTTATCGATTTTATTATTCGATTTTCTTGGAAAAGAGAAAACAAAACTAGAAGTAAAGAGTGAAGAAAATATTATATGCATATTTTAAGAAAAGTCATATAGTTTGATAACGGTATTATAACGTTTAAATATGTGTAAATTTGACAAAAGTTTGAAAACGGTCAATTTGACCGGTACTGGTAGGTTTAGAGTTAAAGTTTTATTTCTTCTAGCATAGCTTAATCATTATTGTGAGTATTTTTATTTATTTTCAAATTGAATTCAAAAATTATTTGTCGTGTTTTTCCCAAAAATAAAAAATGTCTTGATTGGAATTAATTCGTTATTTGATTCATGAAAACTGCGTTGCAACTTTCGTTGTGCGTCAATGTAATACTGTCGACATCAAATTTTAACACGATTCATAACGTATTTGATGATTAATGAATAGTAATACTTCCCACCTAACAAATTATTTAAACTTTTGTACAAAGAAATATTCCTGCTAATGTAAATATTCGTTTATTCTCTTCAATCGGATTCGCAACACCTGTAAGAAATGTCGTTTTGAAGTTATTTGGGGAAAAAACTATTAGTGAGTGATTGAAATCTTGAAATTTAATTAGAATGAGTGCAATTACATTTATTTTATTTTCTATTCAAACATAGAAATTGATTTAAAAAATTAATCCAATCTTGTATATTTGCTATTTTGTGTGCCAGAAGGTTATTGGATATCAAAATAATATTCTACGTGTTAACAGGACTTCATTTTATTTTTGGAAAATACCGTAAAAAGTTTAATAAATGGTCCAAATTGAGTCTCAAATTTAAGTGATAAACAATTCTTTTTCAATTTTGGTCTAATAAGTCCTAATATTACAATTATGTCACAAATTCAACAATTCTACGATGGCGAAAATATTTTCATCACTGGTAAGCATTTTCAGACAATATCAAGTTAAGAACAATTAAATATTAATTTTGATAATCTTATTAATTCAGAAAAAATAAAATTAAAGTTTATAATTGTAGTATATCAAATTAAAATATCTCTTCACAAGTATTTTAAAAAAATTTTCTGATATGAAGAAATTGCACCATAAAATTTTGCTATGATTAATCTGTTTATAAATATCAGGGGGCACAGGATTCATGGGAAAGATTTTAGTCGAGAAGTTACTTCGCAGTTGTCCTGGAATAGGATTAATCTACATTCTTGTTCGGCCAAAAAAAGGAGTTAAACCAGAAGATAGGATCAAGGAATTTCTTGAGTCTCCAGTAATAACTTTTCATATAAATTCCATTTCTATTATAATTCAATTAATGAATATTCAAATACAAAAACAACTCATTCTGCAATCCCATAAATTTTAGTCAAGCTAAGAAAAATGAATTTTTAAAATCATGAAAACAACAATTTTTTATACAGCACTTTGTTATGCTGAAACAAGTAAATCCAGATTACAAAAAGAAAATAGTTTGTATAAATGGCGATGCAACGAAACCTGGTTTGGGAATGAATGTAGCAGATCGAGAACTTATAACCAAAGAGGTAAATTTTAGAATAGAAAAAAACCTTCAAAATATACACTAAAAACTTTAAAAATAAATTTTATTTAGGTAGTTAAATTGAAGAAAAATATTTTGCAGACAAAATAATTGTCTGTAAAAAAATAATATGGCACAGATCAATTAATTTAAATATTATATAAATAAATAATTTGCTAATGATCTTAGAATTTTTTTCTGGATTCTACCCTAGGGTGAAACATGATCCAAATAGTCATAAAATTTCAAAAATGTGTAGCTTCTTACAAGAATTTCATAAAGATCAATGTATATCATATTTTAACAAGATTTAGTTATATTTATACAAATATCGATATTTTGTATTTATTTTAAAAATATTCTCTGTGAAAAAAGGAACACTATATTTATTTATATAATATATAGAGCATAGTCTTTATTTGAAATTTTACGACTATTTTGTATTATGCTTGACCCCAAAGTAGAATTCAGGAAAAAATTCTGAAAATGTCTTGATCAGTTAGAAAATTACTATGAAGAGTTACTTTTAAAAAGAGACCAAAAGTTTTTTGAAATGTTAATTATTTTTAGAATTATTAACATTTTCCATAAATATTGCAATTTGACGTTTTTTGTAATATATTTTTATAAAATTAACATTTTGCCTTCAACTTGGGATCATTAGATGCAAAATATTATTAATATTCGTGCTAATATTGGAAAAAAAGTAAACTTGTTTTTATAAAAATTAAGATACTTTGACAATGATTTAAACAACAGGTGAACCTATAATTTTGAACGGTAGTGTATATGTGTTAAAAGTTTATTTACTTCAGGAAAATTAAATTGATAAAGTTAGCTTTAACGATTTATTACACAATACTTCGATGAACCTTAATGTAATTATGGATAATTTTACTTAAGGTAGTTTTCATCTACGAAAATTAGACCTCAGGTAAAAATAGATAATTTTGCTTTCAAGAATAGCAATATTATTATTGAAGAGCTATTTTGAAAGAGAAAAGATTATTTTACAAGAAAAAAATTTGAAACACAGGAAAATAAAATTATTAATAAATTGTATTTTTGACCCAACTTTTTTTCTTATCGCTTCTTACCAAATTTAAAAAAATTATGTGATTCTAATAAATCGTGAATCATTTTTTCAGAGAAAAGATTTCCCACAACTTCACCGTTTCTGATTTTTAAAAATAAATTCTTTAATGGCTGAAACCACTAAAAAGCATTTTCCAAACCGAAATTTTTATAAACAAATTGCTGAATTTGATGATAATTTATCCATTTTCGAAAATTGGAAATGGTTAAGTTGTAGGGAATCTTTTTCTTGAAAAAGTGATTTGTATTTATTAAAATCGCATAATTTTTTAAAATTTGGTAAGAAGCGATAAGAAAAAAAGTTGGGGCAAAAATAAAATTTATTAATAAAATTATTTTTCTGTATTTCAAATTTTTTTCATGGAAATTAATCTTTTTTCTTCCAAAATAGCCCTTCAATAATAATATCGCTATTCTTGAAAGCAAAATTATCTATTTTTGCTTGAGGTCTAATTTTTGTGGATCAACAAAAAATATATTGTTTGCTGAAATATGATTGATTTCCCGTTAAATATACGAATATTTGAGAATCATCAATAAAAGTTAAAAAATATAAATACATAAAAATCAGTCTTCGAAGATTTAAAAAATCTTAATTGCTTTTAACAATATTTTAGGTATCCATTGTTTTTCACGCCGCAGCTACAGTCAGATTCGATGAAACTCTTGACGTCGCAGTTTCAATAAATGTTAACAGTGTAAAGGAAATTATCAATTTGTGCAAGGAATGCCAACGATTCAAAGTAAAAACAATTATTTTGTGAATTATGTTAAAAAAAAGTTTTTTGAAGTATCGAAAGTAAAGTATTGGGTGCAGTTCCGAATATCTGAATTCTCCGATTTTCTTCAAACTTCGTATACTTATGTATTTCGACGCGCTGATTACGAATATGATAGCGAAAATGAGCGACAAGACGATTTTCATGGAAAAACCATGAAAAAACCATAAAAATTATGGTTTTTTTCGTTTATCTAAGCCAATACGCAAAACTTTGCAAAATTATTCAAACAAAAGTTATAGATCTCATCGAGATACACATTTTTTGTTTAAAACATTTTTTTCTGCGAGTGATATTTTTCGAGAAAATTAGTGATACATCTGATGAAATCTAACAGATTTCAGTGCAATAAGCGACAAGTCTGTCTCCACCCTCCGTGCTCATAGTACTTACAGGCGTGTGTTTCTTGCATGCATTCATTATTTTCGAAGTTTTCTCCAGAGTCTCCAGTAAAAAGAGATTCCAAATAAGTACTTTTCCCGACACCAATATTACCGTACAAATTTGCATAATATCTATATTATAGAACCTGTAAGGTTATCCCAATCGTTGGCGTAGCCAACAACCAGGGGGTTTGGGGGGGGTGACCCCCCCAATAGGGGGTTCGGGGGCTAGCTCCCGGCAGACGGAATTGATTCATTTATTTTTCGTACTAGGAGAGCATATTTTTATTGCAGGTGATTCATCGAAGTCCAATAACCTGTTTTCCATTGAGGAGATAGAACCTTACGGTTCTTAGTGAGAAGGAGTTCGTCGAAGATATCAGATGTATCACTAATTTTCTCGAAAAATATCACTCATAGAAAAAAATGTTTCAAACAAAAAATGTGTATCTCGATAAGATCTATAACTTTTGTTTGAATGATTTTGCAAAGTTTTGCGTATTGGCTTAGATAAACGAAGAAAACCATAATTTTTATGGTTTTTTCATGGTTTTACCATGAAAATCGTCTTGTCGCTGATTTTGACTATCATATTCGTAATCAGCGCGTCAAAATACATAATTATACGAAGTTTGAAGAAAATCGGAAAATTCAGCTATTCGGAACTTTATCCAAAGTATTTTCCATATTATTTTAGGCTGGGGTTTACGTTTCGACAGCATTTAGTCACTGTCCCTTAAATACTATCAAAGAAGAATTGTATACAGCACCGTTGACCTACGAGGAAAGCAACGCTATAGTGCATATTATCAAAAAGCAAAATTGGTCAGAGAAGGAGATAGCAAAATTCACAAAACTGTAAGCAACTTTATGCTTTTCTGCTTTTTCATAAGTAGTCATCTACAGCGTTATTTAATTAGGATAAAGAACTGGCAAATATTAAATTTCTTCCCACTTGGAATAAAACTTTTGTTGATAATGGCAATTTTGAAATTGCAGCGTGATTGGAGAATGGCCTAATACATACACCTTTACAAAAGCGATAGCAGAAGGAATTGTTACTGAGGAGGCTAAAGATTTACCATTCTGCATTTATAGGCCATCTATTGGTAATGAATCAATTCGCTGATTATGCCAGACTAATTTCTTAAAAGTCTTATTTAAGACAAAAAGTAAAATTCGTAAAATACTCAGAATATTCAAGAAAACTCTAGAAGATTTTACAAAATACTACGTTATTATATAAAATTCTAGCTCTTTAATTTAGAATCTGTGAAAAATCAACTGAATTAGAATCAGTGATTTGTCTCTAGTAATGCAATCAGTATTTTTTACTGAAAATCCATGGTTGATGAATTATTGCATGGACAGAAGTGTATCATTAATTTCAATTCAATCTAATTTTCAATTTTCAAAAGATAGGACACTCTGGAAAAATTCGCTATCTCATAAAATGTGTAAAAAATTTCAAAACGTTTCAAAAACTGAAGAAAATCAAAAAATTTTAATTAAATTTCATGAGCAATCAATTTTTTTGAAAAATCCAATTCTAGAATAATTTAGGGTATTCCACTTTTTAGATTTTTTAAGGCCATGGATCAGTCGGACCACGTGACTAAATTATACATTAATTCTTTCATTTAAGATAACTTTCTTAATTTACAAAGTATCTTTCCGACAATTTGGGAAAAGTAACAAAATACAATAAAGCACGTCTCTTAACTTCTTTTGTAGCAAAAATTTTGAAGAAAATTCGAAAACTTATCGACACTTACAGTTAAGTGTAAAATTTTTTGCAAAATTTTCACTCAAACGAAGTTGACAGACGTTCTTTATCGTTTTCTCTTGTATTTTACAAATTTCCAGGATGACATTTTGAAAAATAAAAAAGTTATCTTACACGCACTTTTACAGGAATTTGGTCACGCGACCTGGTTGATCTATGGCCTTAAGAAAATTTTTAAATAGCCAAAATTACTGAATAAATTTCCAAATTATACTTGTAACAAATATGAAGTCTAAAATATAAGAATTTGGATTATTTTATTAAAAAGGCAATATTTATGTACAGCAGAAAAAATATTCATAAAATTTACAGAAAGCTCGGTACTTATTTTTGCAATTATACTTTTTAGTAGATTTTACAAGAAGTTCAGTTTATTCAACAGATTTTTTGTGGGTTTTGCCTACCTTTCAGTAGAATCTACTAAAATCGAATTTTTTTGTATTTTGTAGATTTTACTGAAAGCTTAATAGAACGTAGAGAAAAATTGTTGGTTGAACTGAACTACTTGTAAAATCTACTAAAAAGTCGAGTTGTAAAAGTAAGTACCAAATTTCCTGTAAATTTTACTTATCTTTTTTCTGCATATACTTTCTGTGTCATTTCTAAGAGTGTATGTATTTTTATAGAATTGGCATCCTATAAAGAACCGTTGCCAGGCTGGACAGACAATTTGTTAGGAGTTAATGGTGTCTTACTGGCAGTTGGACTTGGTCTCGTTCACTGTTTTTGTATAGATGGAGAAGCTACAGCAGACTTAATACCTGTCGATATGGCCTGTAACGCATTGATAGCGTGTGTCTGTGAAACTGGTATCAAGAAGAAAAGGTAGCCTTCAAAATAATAAATATAGGGCAGAGTCGGGCACAACGGACCATTTAACTTCAAATATTCATAGTTGCTAAAAAAGTTAAAAACAATTTATCAATACATAATAATACACGGGAACTATTCCCAGTAAGAAGACTTGTATTGAATAGAATTAAAAAAATTAATTCTATTTAACCCGTTTCCGCCGAAAACGCCACTCGCGGTACATCGGTCTTCGGGAGCTCATAACTAATGCTGTAGGCTTCAACAAAATTCAGAGAGACATATTTTCAAAGTTTAAGACCTGCCCTTTTCCATAGCGAACTCAAAATTGCTTCGACATATCATTAATTATGAAAAAATGGTGTTTAAACAAAAAAAGCATGATTTTTCCACTCTCTTTTTTTCAAAAATTTAGTTTTCAACAGCTTTCCTGTCAGCAATCAACCTGGAACCTTTTCAATTGGTGGAATAAATGTCTGAACTTTAAGAATCCTTGGTTCAAAGTTCGATTTTAGGCCTTGGTATTTTCAAAATGGCCCCCTAACCGCAAGATTTTTGCAAATACATTTATGATTTTTTTAAACGAAAACTATGAACTTTCGGAGAAAACACCAATAGTGAAAAATTTCTTAAAATTAGTCAAAGAATGCACTCAAATTTTTCCAACTGCTATCGAGAAAATTTTTGTAAATGGTTAATTTTTGCAAAATCCAAAAATTGTTCAAAGCGCTTCCAAAAAAAAAAAAAAACAGAAAATTACTGAATTCTAATGAAAAAAACGAAAAAAAATACATAAAATTTGTTTACGGCAGACAGACGATAGGAGCATTTTGATAATAGTATTTTGAAATTTGAAATTTTTTTTGACAGCAATAAACTTAAAACGAAAACTGGAAAGCATAAAATGTTTCACGAATTAGCCAAAGAATCCAAGATAATCTTTTGGAAGCGTTTTGAACAATTTTTGGATTTTGTAAAAATTAAGCATATACAAAAAATTAAAAATTTTCTCGACGGCATTTGGAAAAATTTAAGTGCATTCTTTGACTAATTTTAAGAACTTTTTCACTCTTGGTGTTTTCTCCGAAAGTTCATAGTTTTCGATTAAAAAAATCATGAATGTATTTGCAAAAATTTTGCGGTTGGGGCGCCATTTTGAAAATACGAAGGCCTAAAATCGAACTTTGAACCATGGATTCTTAAAGCTCAGACATTTATTCCACCGATTGAAAAGGTTCCCGGTTGATTGCTGACAGGAAAGCCCTTGAAAATTCAGTTTTTGAAAAAAAAGAGTGGAAAAATCATGCTTTTTTTTGTTTAAACAACATTTTCTTATAATTAATGATATGTCGAAGCAATTTTGAGTTTTTTTTATCCAAATTTACATATATATTTTTCAATCCTCTTTTCCTAATTTCAGCCTATCTTGAGTATATTGACCTATATCTTTTTCTATCTTTTTGCGAATCCAAATTCACGGCTATATCTTTTAATGTTCTTCTCTTTATTCCAATATATCCCTCATCTATTTACCTCTATCACTTTCTATCTCTTGTTTATCTCTTCCCTATTGTAAATTCTGACGTAAACCACGTCTTAAGCTACGTCATAAACTGCGTCCGAAATTGGGATAGTAAACTACGTAGTATATTACGTAGTTTGCTACGTAGTATACGACGTGGTTTTCGACGTAGTTTACAACGTGGTTTACTACGCAGCTTAATTTTTTATTTAAAAAAATATTCCTTATTTGGTACAATCTATGCATAGTGATTAAACAAACTAAATTTAAAAAAATTAACAATTTACAATTAAAGAATCGTAGTAAACCACGTCGCAAACTACGGCGTAAACCACGTCGTATACTACGCAGTTTACTATCTCAATTTCCAAAGTAGTTTACGACGTAGCTTACGACGTGGTCTACTACGTGGCTTATGACGTGGTTTACGACGTAGGGTACGACGTAGTTAACGACATAACTTACGACGTCGGAATTTACAATAGGGTTTATCAATCCAGGTTCACGCTTATCTCTTTCAACCTCTATTCCTCCTCGTAGTTAGATCTTCTAATCTTGTGCATAATGTATCATTAATTACAAATAATTACTTTTATTTATTGATTGGATTGATTTTGGATTGACGAAGGGATAGAAAAAGTTACATGGGGATAGTCGAGGAATAGAAATGGATTGCGAAATGTATCTCATGAGTAACATCGATATTATCTACAGTTATCTCATGTTCTACCTTATCTCAGTACATGTTGATTTGTCAGTGTTATACGCGTTAGCGACAAACTTAAAATATTGGTTATGTATTGGATCTATAACTTAATTCGTGCGGTTTTCTAAGAGATGGCATAACTTGATTATTATTCCATCGTTCCAAAATTCGAAACATGCGTTGGAAAGCTACTGTCATTGTGCGTCTTTTTCAGTATATGTCATTGATTTGAAGCGTAAACAACAATAATTTTTTTCACTCAAATATGTCGAACTTTGTGCCTGAAAAAGTGTTTTTGCGGGGAGTTCATCTTCATTACTTCAATATGAATAAAAATGCTGCCAAAAGTCATCGTATTTTGGTGGAAGTCGATGGTGAACATGCTTTAGCTGAGCGAACGTGCCAAAAGTGGTTTGCACGATTTTAAAGTGGTGATTTTGCCTTGGAAGACGAAGAACGTCCTGGGCAGCCAAAAAAGTTTGAAGATGAAGAACTGGAAGCATTACTCGATGAAGATTGTTGCCAAACACAAGAAGATTTCGCAGAATCTTTGAGAGTCACTCAAGCAGCCATTTCAAAACGTTCAAAAGCAGCCGGATACATTCAAAAGCAAGGAAATTGGGTTTCACATGAACTCAAGCCGAGAGACGTTGAAAGGCGGTTTTGCATGTCCGAAATGCTGCTGGAACGCCACAATAAGAAGTCATTTTTGCATCGGATTGTTACTGGTGATGAAGAATGGATCCATTACGACAACCCCAAGTGTAAAAAATCATATGTGAAACCCGGCCAACCAGCCAAATCAACGGCCGAAAAACGCCCGGAATATGCGACCAGACACGAGGCAATAATTTTCCATCATGACAACGCTCGGCCCCATGTTGCTATTCCGGTTAAGAACTATTTGGAAAACAGTGGATGGGAAGTTTTACCCCACCCGCCTTATAGCCTAGACCTTGCCCCTTCTGACTACCATTTGTTCCGGTCGATGCAGAACGCCCTCACTGGAATACGGTTCACATCAGAACAGGGTATCAAAAAATTGGCTTGATTCATTCTTGGCCGCCAAGTAGGCGCAGTTCTTTTGGGATGGAATCCACAAATTGACAAAAAGATGGGAAAAAGCTTCAGATGGGCAATACTTTGAATAATATTATTGTACATGTTTTTTTAAAATAAACGTTCAAATTTTAAAAAACAACCGCACGAATTAAGTTATTGATCCAATACAAAGTAATCTATTTATAGAATTGTTAAATATATGTTAGGGATATGAAAATTAACAAGTTTAAAATATAAGATCGAGAAGGGAATACAATGGGATACAATTTTTTTTTACAATGATAGAAAGAGATCAATATTACAGGATGCAGGAATAGACGAGATAATAGGAAGATACAGATATTACCGGAGGTAGGGATAAGTTGAAAATATTCCAAAACAATTCCAAAACAAGAGGTAAACTGATTGATAGAAAGAGAAAGATATTCCGTGGCATGGTGGATATAATTTTGGAGATAGAAAGTCAGAAAATTTTGGGGATGCAAATCGGCTGCTTGAAAGAGATAGAAAAGGTTCTATCTCTTTCTATCTCTTTTTATCTTTTTATTTCCAGCAGGGTGGTATATGATAAGAATTTCGACTGTTTTAAACATTCAAAGAGTATCTACTGTATTGTTTAATTATAGTATGATGATCAAAGACTAATTTCCAATTGTACAATCAGTTGTTTTGAGTCGAATTTACCGAAAATCAGTTGAAATGAACTGATTTTATAGTTATATAGAAATTAGACACTGATTTGAATGAATTAAAGGAACTACTGACTGAAATAATTAGGAGAATAAATAATTGTAATTATCTAAATTTCTTAATGCCTTTACCATTATAATACTCGTTTTATTTTGATAGGACTGAGGAATTAGTTCCAGTTTATAATTATGTCTCTGGACCTGAGAATCCAATCACTTGGAATAGATGTCGAAAAATCATGCTTGGATATGGAGAAGTGTCAGCTACCAATTTCTCTTTCTATCATTATAGTTTAATGTATACAAAGTCATACCCCTTATTTCTTTTCATCGATTTTTTCTTACACTATATTCCGGCTGTGCTTATCGACATTATTCTCAAGTTACTGGGGAGGAAACCCATGTAAGTTATAAATTATTAAGAAAAGTTAATTATTAAATATTTTAAATTTAATGGTTATAATTTATCTTTAATTATTTCGATTATTTATAAATTAGTAGATTAATAAGACTTATTTCATTTAACAGACTCAAAAAAATTCATAAAAAGGGGCATAAACTAATGAGAGCATTACTATTTTTCACTCGAGGAAGTTGGACATTTGAAAACTACAGAACGCAGTCTTTGTGGAAAAATTTAAGTGAAACTGACAAGGAAATATTTGGTTTCGATATGTCAACGGTCAGTTGGCAGGATATACTAATCACACATTTAGAAGGAATGAGAAAACATATTTTAAAAGAAGAACTAACTCCTGAAAGTTATAAAAGGGCTTGCAGAAGAAGACAAATGTGAGTATATTTGTTCAATTTCATAGATGATGAAAATTCAAGTCACATTTCCTTATTTATCTCTTATGAGACAAATTTTTGACTTTTATGGAACATCAAATTGATTTTTGTGTTTTTTACTTCTCAGACTTTATGGGATTCATCAGATAGTGAAGACATCTTTTGCAGTTTTTATCCTTTGGGTCCTTTGGAAAATAGTTTACTTCATTTGGAATTAATTGTTTTACAGTAAAATAGAAACCACATCATCGCCATAGCGGTTCAAGTAACAAAATATATATATTATAGAAATGCATGTAGATGAATACTATGTTTTATAAAAACCGCTACCAAGTACAGTATTGTTTATTCATTATTGACGCATTTATTTTTGCACATTATACAAACAATTTCTTTCCTCATAGAGATCGAATACTTTCAATTTTTCGGTGTGGTGCAACAATATGGAAAAAATCATTTATATAAGTAAATACACCATAAACAATATTTCTTTCGAAACAGCCGCTTTAGCTTCATTTTCAAAAACATAAGGCCCAATGATCCCTCCTGCCTGAAAACCGTACCAAACAGTTACAAGTTGCGGATAGAGAGGCTTTTCAATAATCATTTTTGGGTTTTCCGAGCACTAAATGCGACAATTCTGCTTATTAATGTAGACTCCAACGTGAAAATGAGCCTCATCGCTCATAAAGATTTTTCGGTGAAATTCAGGTTCATTTCCATGCATTTTTGTAATGAATTTTAACAATTGCAATGCATTGTTGAAGCGTGTATCGTTCCATTTTTATTAATGGCATAGTTTTTATTGGGTTGACAACAAAGTCATTTCGTTTTTTTTTCATGATTTTCGTAGCAAGTTTATTAATACAAAGAAACATTAATCAATTATGTATTGACCATTTTGTTCGATGACCTTTTGCCATCTTTCAGTCAGCTTCATAATTACGCTTTCGTAGAAAGTTTCGTTCTTAGAGGCAAAAAACTGAATCAACTCATTTTTGACAGCCCCATTTGAATCGAATGTTTTTCCATTCAAATGGTTTTGAAGTGAAGGGAATAAATGATAATCGGATGGTACAAGATCTGGACTATACGGTGGATGAGGCATCACTTCCCACCCAAACTCCTATAATTTTTTGCGAGTGACCAAAGATGTACACAGTGTGATCTGAAAATAACCGAACTTTTAATTTCAATCATAGAACACGTAGCGCCATCTATTAAACGTTGAACGCGTTAGAAAGGTACATTTTTCTTCTTTCAAGCGCAACCAAGTTAAAGCAAATCAGTTGGCAGGTCGCAAAATTACGCACGTTTTAATGACAGTAGTTTTTGTGGTTTTGTTGTAAAAATATAATGGAACAAAGAGCAAATATTAAATTTTGTTTTAAACTCGGTAAAAAATTTGCCGAGACTTACGAATTATTAAAAAAAGTTTATGGTGATGATTCTTTGAGTCTTACTCAAGTTTGCACGTGGTTTACACGATTTAAAAATGGCCGTGACGATTTAAATGATGATACAAGACATAGACGACCAGAAGCATCAAATCGTGCTGAGTTAGTGGAAAAAGTACGTGAAATAATCGCTATCGATGCAAATTCCACTGTGAGAATGCTATTTACAAGTTTTACATCGTTTGTGATCGAAAATTGTTCGTGTTAGACCCGAATATAAACAGTTTTATTCTATAACTAAAAAGTTTTGTTATTTTTAGATCACATTGTGTATGTGGTCTGGCGTTATCTTCATGGACGATGACGCCTTTTCGAGTTGCCAATTCTGGCCGCTTTTCCTTGATTTCTTTGTCCAATTTCATTAGCTGGCGACAGTAGACATTCGAATTGATAGTTTGGTTCCTTGGAAGCAGCTCAAAATAAACAATCCCTTTGAAATCCCACCAAACACTCAACATAACCTTCTTTTGATGAATATCAGCTTTTGATGTCGATTGTGCAGGCTCATCTCGGTTGCTCCATGATCTTTTTCGCACGACTTTATCGTAAACAACCCATTTTTCATCGGCCGTTATAATTCGCTTTAAAAATGGATCGGTTCCGTTCAGTTTCAGCAGTTGATCGCAAATGGAAATTCGTTTGGTGAGTTGAATTTTGTTCAATTTGTGAGGAACCCAAATATCAAGCTTATTAACGTAACCAAGTTGTTTTAAATGTCTTTCAACACATGTCAAAATCGCCGGAACGAAAACGAGCAAATCAATTCTGGCACTGGCGTTCTGTTAATGATTTTTCACCATAAACATCATACAACTTTTTCCGAGCTGGCACTGCGTTTTTACCTTTTTAGAAGTAATAAAGTAAAATGTGGCGAAAATGGCCGTCTGGAATCTCCATTTCAAATCAATGCAAAACAATAAATAAACAACAAAACTTGAAACTTTTTTTTTTACTCACGAATCAGGTACTGTATTATTGAGAGTCCCATTACCTCTCACAAATCGGGTGCTGTATAATTGTGAGTCCCTTCGCCTCTCATAAATCGGTTACTGTATTATTGTGAGTCCCATCACCTCTCACAAATCAGGTGCTGTATTGTTACGAGTCCCCTCGCTTCTTATAAATCGGAGTGCTTTATTATTATGAGTCTCTTTGCCTTTACAATTCAAATTTAACTTGGTTCTTGAACTAAATCACGCAATTCACAAATATGAATAATAATTTTTTCTTTTGATTTGTGATTGGCAATGAATGTATTTGAATGAAGTTAAAAATTCTCTACAATTTAAGCGTTTCCAATTTTCTAAAATGAATAAATTATTACCAGATTCAGCAATTTTTTTATAAGAATTTTGTTTTCGAAAATTGATTTTTAATGGTTTCAGCCATTAAAGAATTTATTTTCAAAAATTGGGAACGGTAAAGTTGTGAAGATTCTTTTTCCTGAAAAAATGATTCGTATTTATAAGAATCGCGCATGATAAAATACATGCCTCTACATGTATTTCCCCCCTTAAGAAAAAAATATGAATCCAGAATTGATTAAGCTTGAAGAATCTATATAACTAGATTATGTGAAACTTTTGAATGAATTATATACTGTTAGACGAACAGGATTTGTCATAAAAGTATTAGATGAGAAAAATTAGTTTTTCCACTAAATAAACTGTAGTTTTGATACCTTAAAAGTAACGAAAGATTCAGATGGAATGAGAATGAAAATTCTTATTGTATTCACTTGTCATTAACTTTTGAATTGGATTGAAGTTGTAAAAAAATTCATTGACCATTTCATTAATTCCGTAAATCTTTCAATGAAAGCTTCCAAAAAAGTTGTCGAAATTCTCATTGACTAATCCTATTCAAAATCGCACTGCGGCTTTCATATTTTCATCTGACCATTCTTACCAATTATTTCACTATATCTCATTGAACACGTAAATATGTACCTGCTATCCGGCTACCAAAGAGGTTAGGTTGGCATACGAGGAGGTGGCTCATTCTGCCCCATATGACACTTTCAAGTAAAATTCAAATTGCACCTTTTTCTGTTCTATAATTATGTATAAATCTGTCAAAAACTTTAAGTTTAAAAATAATCTATTTAAATGACCACCGGAAAAACATCTAATGTGTGACTTTTAGTGAATCTTGGCTTTTCAAAAAAACATACAATACCGTAAAATACAGATCTTGAAATTTCAATTCTCCTTTTTATCTGAATTTATTCAACATTATGAATAATAATTAAAAGTCAGAATCTGGAAATCCGTTGAAAAATACATATGTGATATGCAGCTAGCGTCGTTTCCTGCATTGTAATTTTCATTGTCCGTTAATGTAGTCAATTCGAAACAGGTTTGAAATAAAATTCCTGAAATCGATGTTAATTAATGAATAACAACGATGCTTACTCAAATACCTAATAGGATAATCAATAGTAACATTAGTTGCCTTTTGGGAATCGAACGTGGCACGTTTAGTGGTAAAATCGACTTGAAGAGATGCTTAAATATATATAAAGTTATCTCAAGTTTTTCAGACTGAGCTTCAAATTTTTCGAAATTTAGAGCTGTTCAGCTGTAACGATACAATCATGTCAGAAATTCAACGGTTCTATGATGGAGAGCATATTTTCATCACTGGTAAGAGCACTGTAAAAAAATTTTCGGAAGTTCTTCCGAAAATAGTCGGACAGCTTAAAATACAAATGGGTCGTAAATTTTTCCAAGGATATATAGTCGGAAATATTTCTGACATAGAACTGGAAATAGTTTCTACTGTTTGGTCGGAGAAATATCCAGTTTATTAGGAAAGAAAGATATATTTCATAATTTAAGTGGAAAAAGATCCAAAAAAAGTGAACAAATTTCCGTTTTTGTGGAATAATTTCCGCTTTTCATGGGAAAAATTTCCTACAATTTAGGAGATTTGTGCTTCCTAAGGATTTAGGAAAAATTTCCTAATACATAGTAAGAATATTTACCGATATTTTTTACAGTGAATCTTGAGATATTCTCAGTGAAGAAAAATTGAATATAAATTTTTATCATTTTAATTATTAAGAATTAGTGAAAATCAAGAGAGAGTAAAAGTGTAATCAACTTTTTGATGAAAATTGCAAGTAGAAGATGTTTTTAAAAGCATTTGAAAAATTTCTTCAATGTAAAAAAATTGCACTACGAGTTCTTCATATATGGCCAAAATTATTGTCTTTAACGTTACAGCCGCTCGCATATTTTGGTTCATATGTCCTATACATTACAAAAAAAATTAATAGTTCGAATTGTGCATGAAAGTAGGCAACAATAAAAAACATTTAACGTTACATTTTTTGGAAGTGACTTTGGAGGTAGTGCAACTCTCGGTCAAGAATCAGCGATTCTTTCAAAACGAAAATTCGAAACCAAATATTTTGTTCAAGAACAAGGTCCAGACACACGAAAAATGACTTTACAGTCATGAAAACGTTTGAAACCTTCATTCCGTAACTCAAAATGTGCGGTCTTTAACGTTACACAGAATAGTCTTTAACGTTACATTCCTATTTGATTCCCAACAATTTGTAAATATCGGGTGGAAAAATCGATGTGGATGATAAAAAACGTTCAAAATAAAATATTTATTATTCATTTACAGCATTAAACGAATCTTCTAACTTTGATAAACAGTAAGCTTAATATATAAAAAATTTTTTGAGCGTTCCTCGTTCCCGAAATGTTGACCAATTATGATATAAATTATAATCACTAAATTTGTGTAATTGGTCATCTTATTAATAACAGGAGGCACAGGATTCATGGGAAAAATTTTAATAGAGAAGCTACTTCGTAGTTGTCCTGGGATAGAAATAATTTATATGCTTGTTCGGACCAAAAAAGGAGTTGAACCAGAAGACAGGATAAAAAATTTCCTAGACTCACCAGTAATTATATATTTAAAAAGAATATAATCGTTATTTAAATAAAAATAAATAAAAAATATAAAAATTTTTAAATAAAAATAGGTGTTTTGAAAGGTAATACAACGCTGCCTGGCTTGGGAATGAGCGCTGTAGATAGAAAACTCATTACAAAAAAGGTGAAGCTGAAAATAAATATAATCTCATTTTATAATATAAAAAATAAATATTAATTTCTTTTACAAATATTTTAGGCATCAATTATTTTTCATGTCGCAGCTGCAGTCAAATTTGATGAATCTCTGGCTGTCGCAGTCGCAAATAACGTTAATAGTGTAAAGGAAATTATCAATCTGTGTAAAGAATGTGAGCGACTAAAGGTGATAAACTTTCAATTCGTAAAATTAGTTTAAAAAAGTTTCCTTAAAGTATTTAAAATATAAAGAATTATTCATATCTTTTCAGGTTGGGGTTTACGTTTCTACAGCTTTCAGTCACTGTCACTTAAACACCATCAAAGAAGAATTATATCCAGCACCTCTGACCTATAAGGAAAGCAATCTTATAGTCCGTATTATTGAAAAGCAGAATTGGTCAAAAAAGCAATTAACCAAATTCACAAAAAGGTATGCAAGTTTATTAGAGCTCTCAGCTTTACTGATTTCTCTTCAGATCTGAAGAAATCTTGACAAATCTCAGATTTCTAAAATATTTGAAGAAATCCGATAGAAATCTGAAGATTTTAAAAAAAGTTGTCCTTTTATATAAAATTTTCATCTTCATTGAGTGGATTATTGATGAGGTTGGAAAATTAAAGTGCAGAAGATTATTGGTCAGTTCACGTTTAAGGGGGTCTCCTTATCCAGAACCTTAAAAAAAGGCACTTTTTCCCAATTTTCTTTGAAGCAGAAAATAAAAACACTGGTCAAAGATTTTTCGCGTATATTTAAGTACATATTTGAACTTATTAAAAAAAAATTTTCATTTCAAAACAAGAAAAAATCTCGGACTTATCGAAGATCCCGCGCAGCGTCTCATCACGGACAATTAATTTTGCGTGCATGATATTGTCCAAAGTTTTCATCTGAAACACATATATATTTGTTTTTTTTTATTCAGAAGGGTCTTCCACTTATAGTGAACCTAAAAAATTATAAAAAAAATTTTTTTATCGATTTTTTGAGTTACTTTCCAGAAAAATCAAATTTTTCACCGTTTTTTATGTTAAAAATGCGTTATTTATAATGAAAATAAATACTGTATCATGAAAACTAAAGGTTCACTATATGCGCATTTTAATTACCTACAAATAAAAAAAAGTTTATAATAATAGCTTAACTGGTTCTCCTTTAATCGTGCACGCAATTTTGAAAAATGTAGTTTTGAGAAAACGCGCTTTAAAGTTTTCAGACGGTGATAAAAACCTTCCGCTCGCTCCGCGCAAGCTACTGCTCGGAACTCTACCATCAAAACTATTCCGATATGGACTGTAAAATTTTGCGACAATATTCTCTGATAATAGATCCATCGATTGAAACAAAACAAAAAAATTCGATTTTTTGAAAGTTCTGGATAAGGAGACCCCCTTAAGAAGCTTATTCGATCAGATAGGCAAGGAGCTCTTAACAAGAAGGCGATAGACGCTCGAAAACGAAAAAAGGCATTGTTCACGTTGTGACGTCATGTACCGAAATTAAAAATCAGAATTAAAAAAAATAAAAATATCGTTAGATAGTTGTTAAAAAATGGACTTGAGTCTCCTTCCACGGTTTTTTCTAACGTTTTACATTTTCGTGTAATACTTTTCTTCGTTCTCGAACGCATGCCGCGTTCTTGTTAAGGACTTTTCTTATTGTATTGGATCTATAACTTAATTCGTGCGGTTTGCTAAGAGATGGCGCAACTTGATTATTATTCCATCGTTCCAATATTCCGAACATGCGTTGGAAAGCTACTGTCATTGTGCGTCTTTTTCAGTATATGCCATTCATTTGAAGCGTAAACAACAATAATTGTTTTTCACTCAAATACGTCGAACTTTGTGCCTGAAAAAGTGTTTTTGCGGGGAGTTCATCTTCATTACTTCAATATGAATAAAAATGCTGCCAAAAGTCATCGTATTTTGGTGGAAGTTGATGGTGAACATGCTCTAGCTGAGCGAACGTGCCAAAAGTGGTTTGCACGATTTTAAAGTGGTGATTTTGCCTTGGAAGACGAAGAACGTCCTGGGCAGCCAAAAAAGTTTGAAGATGAAGAACTGGAAGCATTACTCGATGAAGATTGTTGCCAAACATAAGAAGAGCTCGCAGAATCTTTGGGGGTCACTCAAACAGCCATTTCAAAACGTTTAAAAGCAGCCGGATAATTCAAAAGCAAGGAAATTGGGTTCCACATGAACTCAAGCCGAGAGACGTTGAAAGGCGGTTTTTCATGTACGAAATGCTACTGGAACGCCACAAAAAGAAGTCATTTTTGTATCGGATTGTTACTGGTGATGAAAAATGGCTCCATTACGACAACCCCAAACGCAAAAAATCATATGTGAAACCCAGCCAACCAGCCAAATCAACGGCAAAGCCGAATATCCATGGCGCGAAGGTAATGCTCTGTATTTGGTGGGATCAGAGGGATGTGCTGTATTATGAGCTGCTAAAACCGGGTGAAACCATCAATGGAGAACGCTACTGAACACAATTACTCTGTTTGAAGAGAGCAATAGCCGAAAAACGCCCGGAATATGCGACCAGACACGAGGCAATAATTTTCCATCATGACAACGCTCGGCCCCATGTTGCTATTCCGGTTAAGAACTATTTGGAAAACAGTGGATGGGAAGTTTTACCCCACCCACCTTATAGCCCAGACCTTGCCCCTTCTGACTACCATTAGTTCCGGTCGATGCAGAACGCTCTCACTGGAATACGGTTCACATCAGAACAGGGTATCAAAAATTGGCTTGATTCATTCTTGGCCGCCAAGCCGGCGCAGTTCATTTGGGATGGAATCATAGCTTCAGATGGGCAATACTTCGAATAATACTATTGTACATGTTTTTCTTAAATAAACGTTCAAATTTAAAAAAAAAACCTCACGAATTAAGTTATAGATCCAATACAAGCATCACGTCGTAAGAAAAGTAAGGAAAGTTCATTCTTTTCTGCTTTTTCAAGTAGTCATTGTACAATGTTAAGTAATTTGGATGAGGAGCTGACAAATATTAAATTTCCTCCCATTTATAATAAAACTTTTGTTGATGTCAATTTTCAAACTACATTGTAATTGGAAAATGGCCCAATACGTTCAGTTTCACAAAAGCAATAGCTGAAGGAATTGTTGCTGAAGAGACTAAAGATCTTCCATTCTGCATTTACAGGCCATCTATTGGTAAGAAATTATCTACTATAAATCATCGAAGCATTTTATGAGGAAGATCATTTTATCATTGCAGAGACTTGATGTTTAAAAAGTCAACTCTAATAATTTCATTTCTTGAAAATTGCTTCTCTTATGATATAAATGATCAAAAATATTTTTTTCTACTAGCGTGTTATAAAATGGATTTTATTGCCCCGTGTGGGGCAAAAAAATTCATTTTCTGACTCCCTAGTAGAAAAAAAATCGTGTGCGACACGGGAAAAACATTTATTTTACTCGTGTCGTTGTTACCCTCGCTTTGCTCGGGCATCAAACTTTACACTCCCAAAATAAATTTTTTTTTTCCCTAGTTGCACAATATACTATACTCAATTAACAATTTTCGGTCAACTTTGCAAATGAAACTTTTCATCAATATTACTTAGAATATTTAAAGAAGCAGTCGAAAGCGTCATTTTTTCCACAGAAAGATTTTCAAATTCTTTAAATATTGAATTTATAGCATTATTTGCGATATAAGAGTTTGAAATTGTCTACGAGCACACCTGTCGACAACGTATCCTATCTGATACGCGACTAGTGATCCTCCGATAATGTAGGCAGTGACAAAAATTTCAAACTCAACTAATTAATTTGAAATTACTTAGAATATTTTACTTTTGAAGTAAATTTTTGTTAGTGTTTTTATTCTTCTAGCAATAGCATACTATAAAGAGCCATTACCAGGTTGGACAGACAATTTGTTGGGAGTTAATGGGGTTGTATTGGGAGTTGGCCTCGGTATAGTATAAATGGTGAGGCTACAGCAGACTTGGTACCTATTGATATGGCCTGTAACGCGTTAATAGCATGTGCCTGGGAAACTGGAACAAAAAAAGTGAGATATCTTTGCAAATAATTAATATAATTGTATGATGAAACTCAACTTCATTATCAGAAAGTTATTATTCTTAGAATGTTTACTTGTTATCTTCAATTTGAAATAGAGTATTTTTAAAAATAATTTATATAATCAGAAAAAATATCCTATTCTAATTAGTTGTTGTAGAATAAACAATTTTAGAATGAAATACCGTCTTTTCTAAATCTACATGGAGAGAAAAATCTGACTATTCTACCATAACCGTTTTCAAAGTTATAGGACGTGTAAAATTGTATACTTATATATAGCGTGCATAAATATATTTTCTGGGATACAGTTCAAAAATTCCCGGTGTGTCCTCTAATCTATAGCGGCGTATCTTATTAGAAAAACATGGCGGTATATGCAAGAAACTGAATTAAGCGCTAATCCCATTAACAATGTGAATTATATGGAAAGAAAAATAACATCTACAGCACAACCTAAACATGAAATGTGATATTGGATGGAATAAATTTTAGCAAAAAATATTTGAATAGATCACTTAACACATAGACATATTATCTGATACAATAGTAGAAAATATTAATACTACTTTAATTACGGAATTCGATCAAGTAAATGCAATAAATTAATTTAAAATCTTTGATTCAGTTTTGAACAAAATACTATTTAGGTTCATGTTAGACGAATGAATAGAATTCTTAAAAATACGATTTTATTTTATGAATGATAATAATAAAATTCCATTGTGTTTTATGGTTAAAAAATGACACTTGAAAATTGAATATGAATTATTTTAAAGTGGATGCTATAAAATTAACGTCAAGTAAAGTAATATAATATGTTTACTTTTTGTTTTTTTTCTTTTTTTTGTGAGGAGGAAAAATGGCGGAATCTTTTACAGACGTAGTACAGGACTCTCCTAGGACGGGACTAGGCATATCTGCTAAAACCAAAAACCCCCTCTTTCGAACCATATTACCGCTTTCGGCTTTAAACGTCACAAGCGGCTAGTTCTGCTTTCAAGTCGTGAACGACTCTTCCGTCATCCGTCCTCATCACTAATGAGATGAATGACTCAATTTGCTTTCAGACACCCTCAAACTGGAACATGAGAGGGACTATTATGCCAGGAGTGAGCTGAGCACCCAATGTCTAACTAATGGCCTCCCTTGCCACACCCCACCTGGTGCAGACAAAGAGTGTACGCGTTGAAGCAACCATTGGCCGAAAGCGTATGCTCCAGGTAAAATCCGATTTCACCGTGCTTTCTATCCAGTCTCCCAGACAGTTCACCATACCATCCCGTCTGCCATCTTTCGACGAGTTTGTGTCTTCCTTCTTTACGGATGGCTTCCTTCGCGGGAGCGATTACCTATTAGTTGGTCGTACAGATGAGCTCCTTGCGGAGCTGGAAGGTCTCCTGCCTTTCCTTCGCCAATAAGTCTATTGGTGGGACGCTCGCCAGAACCAACGCAGCACACATCGATGCAGTTCCGTATGCTGAGACTATTCTCAGAGCCGCACCTCTCTGTGCTGAGGACAGCTTTCTCTGGATAGCATGGTTATTAAGGGCACAAGCTGCATAAAGCTGCTTCGAGTACACCACGCTCTCCACCAGGCTTCTCTTAGCTTCCCTGGGTTCACCAATATTGGGCATGAGCCGATCCGAGTCAAGTTAGCTCCACATTGGATGGCTTTGGCAGTCGCGATCTGCAGGTTTGCGCCGAAGCTAATTGATCCTCAGCTCCAGGATTCCGATTTAATCTATGTTTTAAGTGATCTATTCAAATATACCATGAACAGCAAAGATACTGTTGTGAAAGTGACGCTACTTTTGCATTTGTGTACAAAATGGGCAAAAACGAATTTCGTGTGTTGATAAAACACTGCTATGTAATGGGGAAAATACCGTGCAAGCTCAACAATGGCTTGAAAAATGTTATCCGGACTGTGCTCCGTCGAAAACAACGATTTGCCGGTGGTACGCTGATTTCGAACGCGGTCGCACTGATACAAATGATGCGGAACGCTCGGGTAGGCCAAATGAAGCAGTAACTCTGGAAAATATTAAGCAAGTTTTGAAAATCGTGATGGACGACCGCAAACTGAAAGTCCATGAGATTGCTAAGATGGTGAACATATCAACTGAAAGTGCGTCTACGATTTTAAACGAAAAATGGGGCATGAAGAAGGTCTTTTCCAAATGGGTGCCGCCTTTGCTCACAATGGAACAAAAGTAACAATGAGTCGACGATTCAGAGAGCTGTTTGTCACTGTTTACTCGCAATAAACAGGATTTCTTGCGTCGGTATGTGACAATGGACGAAACATGGATCCATCATTTCACTCCGGAGTCGAAGCGGCAGTTAGCTGAGAGACGTGCAGCCGGTAAAAGCCGTCCGAACGTCCGAAGCGTCCGAAAATCAAGATAATGCACCGTGCCACAAGTCAATGAAAACGATGGCAAAATTGTCTGAATTAGGCTACGAATTGCTTCCCCACCCACCATACTCTCCAGATCTAGCCCCCAGCGACTACTGGCTCTTTGCTGATCTCAAAAAGATGCTCCAGGGAAAAAGACTTGGCTCGAATGAGGAAGTAATCGCTGAAACTGAAACTTGTTTTGAGGCCAAGGACAAATTATTTTACAAGCATGGTATCGAAAAGTTAGAAAAGCGTTGGAATGATTGTATCGCACTTGAAGATGATTATATTGATGAGTAAAAATGAATTTTGCAAAACAAATGTTGTTTTCTTAGTTAGTCCCGGGACTTATTGAACGATGTGTTAGTTTTATGTTACAGCACTGATAACTTCGAACTTATTTAAATTGCAGTAATACACAGGCTTTTGTCATGTAGTCGCGTATTTATGATCTACGAAACTCTAGGATTGATACCACGTGCACAGAGAAAAATAGGATCTGGTCATAATGACTAGGAATAATGTTCTCAGTGTGTGACTTACTTTTGTAGAATTAAGGTTAGCCACGTTTGGCGCACATGGTAACCCTGCATGCATCGTCTTTATTTCATGCTAGTGTCGGGTGGAAAAGTCCACAACTATAAAGTGAGCCTTCCTCATGCTATAGTCCTTAGATATTTCTCTCCGTGTAGGAAACCTCGTGAATGATATTTTTGAGGTGTAAGTTAAAGATGATTGTGCAATGTCCTATGGCACACACGATATTTTTTTAATAACTTCTAATTTACGCTTCACACAGTCTAGTTCGTTTGAATACCTTTCCACGAATTATCCCTCAAGCTTTTTGCAGCAATAAAAATGTTCA
The DNA here is from genome assembly GCA_030998225.1 of Diplolepis rosae. Lineage (NCBI taxonomy): Eukaryota > Metazoa > Arthropoda > Insecta > Hymenoptera > Diplolepididae > Diplolepis > Diplolepis rosae. The sequence goes on along the minus strand of JAPYXD010000710.1, from coordinate 18,706,647 downwards.
AGTAGAATACTCATTCAATAATCACTTTTCAAAACCAAAGGTGACGTTAAATCTGAGGGAATACCTCCACAGTTTGGCTTTCCTGAAATGGAAATATCTTTATTTCTTGAGTGCGGTGTTGCCACATTTTGATGTTACATGTTCAACCAAGTAGTCGCAACATTTGGCAACACTGCAGATCTTCTAACACGCAGAGGGAAATCCTCTAGGGTTTGGTAACCGTGTAACAATTTTTAAGTTTGGTAACGGAGGGTTAAATTTGTGAAAAGTTTGACTAACAACTGTTAGAATTTGCCTCCTCCAGGGGGGGGGGGGGCTAGGCAGATTTTATGAAGATTTTCTCACATTATAATGCACGTTCTATTTTAATTGGATGGAGGAATCGGTACCAATATACAATTACGTTTCTGGACCACAAAATCCAATTACGTGGACAAAAATTCGAAGCATCATGTTAGAGTATGCGCATGAAAAAAGTACCAATTATGCTGTGTATTATCAGCATCTATACTACTTCAAATCATACCCCTTGTTTCTTTTTATCGATTTTTTCTCACACTATATTCCAGCTGTGCTAATCGACATTATTCTCAAGATACGGGGAAGGAAACCTATGTAAGTTATCAATCATTAAAAAGATTCAGGATCGAAATTATGTTAAAGTTATAAATTATTATTCTCATTTGATAACTCTTATAAGTCTTCAACGCGTACGTACATGCACACTATAAATAATGATTTGATCTAAGAGGCTTAAAAAAATTCACAAAAAAGGACACAAACTCATGGGGTCATTATTATTCTTTACTCGAGGGAGTTGGGCATTCGAAAACTACAAAATTCAGTCTTTGTGGAGAGATTTGAGTGGAACTGACAAGGAAATATTTGGATTTCATATGGCAGCGTACGATTGGAAAGACATACTTTGTACGCATTTAGATGGAATGAGATTGCACATTTTGAAGGAAGAATTAACTCCGCAAAATCTAGAAAAGGCTGCAAGAAAAATAAAAATGTTAGTAAATTTTTTCTATTTCACACCTGTGCGAACAATTATTCAGATTTCTTCGTTAATCTCATACAGGAAAAACTTTCTATTAAGATGTACGATAATTTTTTTACCAGAATATATAATAGTGAGGAGTTAAAAAAAAAAGTCAAGATTTTCGCCAATTGAAAAAAAAAATTGCAGGTTTCGCAATGAGCGACATATGAAGGGACAGACTTATAGAACGTCAAATTTGTTTTTTTATGCCTCGTTCAGCAGAAACAAGAATAAAAAAAACAAATTTGACGTCCTATAAGTATGTCTCTTCATATGTCGCTCATTCCGAAACCTGCAATTTTTTTTTTCAATTGGCGATATCACTGGTTGTAAAAGTTTAAATCATACCTATAATTAGTACAATTGAAAGCTGAAAAATGGCTCTTTTTGGTGGTTTTTACAGATTTGAAAAATAATAAAAGTTTGCAAAGTTATGGGTGCTCAAATAAAGCGAAAAACCATGTTTTTTGCACTTTTAGGTTAGCATTACTCAATAACCTGACGTGATGAAGCAATTCTGACCCCGGATTCGGTTTCTACGCCAAAAATTACTTCGGAAATGATCTTCAGCTATTCCAGAACAAAACCATGCAGACCTGTGTTATGATTTTAAACCTTTATGCTTTTATAATGACGGCATTAGTTTTTAAGTCTGATCCTCAATAATCTTTGGTTGAGTATATATTGCTTTATAATGCACGAATTATTTATTGTGATGTTTGAAAACAGCAAAACATGTTTGTGGTATTTCAGCTGTGTTTGGAAGAAATCAGACTAAAGGAGTATAACTACTACATTAATAATGTATTTAACCACCCATTTCCAAATTTTTGCAGTATTCTCTGGAATATTTCACGAACATTGATCGATATAAAGAGCGCAAAACAATGAGTACCAAATTTGAAAAAATTCTATTTGTTCTATTTTTTATTAACAAAAATTGAATCGATTTTCAATAAACCTCATTCGACAAGTGAGAAAAAAGCGTAAATTTCATGATGTGCAGACATTTTTTGAATAAAATACTTTTTAGTATAAGCAATCATAAAAAAGTACTTTTTCCTAACCTTAAAAAATTAATAATTCACTACTCAACAACTTTTAATATCATATTGAAATAAAAACATTCGTATTAAATATTTTCGACCGAAGAACGAAAAAACAATATTCCACGCAAAGAAAAATTTTAAATGTAAATCTTGGGTGGAACGATTCATATGAAACTTGAACTTCGTACTTGAAACATGCAAGCGATCCACATATATTCATTCATTGTTCATATTCTGAACTGCATTTTCCTTATTTCAAGCTCTTTTTATAAAATCCAGTGATAAATTATCCTCTTCATATTCCTTTATTTCCATTTTAAAGGTTCCTTCTAATCTTATTTTTTTTCAATTTATTATAAATATCTTACAATCAGTTCAATTTTAAATTACTCGTAGGATATGAAACTAGAAATGAATCAATAATTCTGTATTCATTTATTTGATTTTTATGATTCGTTATTTTATTAATACAGTACTTAGTTATACTTCTTAAGGGAGTTACTCAGGATGAAGAATTAACGAACAGAAAAATCTTAAACTTTGCAGAGCGTTAGAATATAATTAAAAAATTATCCGTACGAAATTTCAAGGTCTGAGGTGGGTTTTTTAGTGAGATATTCATATTTCTATTTTGCGCCTCTAGTTGATTCAACATGGGCTCTTATGAGAAATCGCGGAGGTTATCGTGTATTATCATTGATATCTTTTCAACTGACGAATAGATCATAACGGGATTTGAACAGTAGAAAAATAAGATGAAGATTGGAAATTGCTGTGATTTTGGTCTTTGGTTAGGTATGTGGCAACGTCGCATTCGTAGGTTATGTGCGCGAAATTTGAAATGTATGCGTTATATCTATTCAGCAGCTCGTACCAACTGGTGATTAAAATTTGTTATGGAAATCATGTTTTTAATAAATGAAATATAACATATTAATTATTCGTATGATAAATAAACGAATTAAGTACATACAAACAACTTTATTTACATACATATCATAATACGTAGTACGTAAAATCTTTCTCAATGACATACTAAATTTGTCTTATTTTCACAGTCTTGAATCGATATAACAATTTTTCAATACATATCTATTATCATCACAATCGTTCATTAATTATTATTTAGTATATTTGATACATATACAATAAATATATACCAACTAAACTAAAGTAAATTAGTATTTTGTTTTCAGATAATCACAGATTTTATTTTTTACCTTTCTATTATTTGTCACACGAATTTTCCCGTTTTTATCAGCATCAAACAAACGAGATAATCCATCAAAACCATGTTTTTGTATGGATCGATAACCATAGCTACCGTGATGTCAGAGGCAATCATTTTTTTCCTCATTTGGACGAATGTGCAGCTTTTTAATTCATTGTATAATATCATGTCTGAGAAACATTTCTTAGGTACTGACGTGACCATATGTGCGACTGTACACCTGTGCGCACACGAAAAAACAAGATGCGACGTTGCCAGATCAAATACTACTATAGTCAACCTGCGTGTTTAACCCTGTTTTGACTAGGCGAGTAGGTGAGTAACTCCCTTAAGGGGATCTCCTCATCAGTGGCTCATAAAAAAGGTGGTTTTTTAAGATTTTTTTAAAACATGAAAACAGCAAGAGAAACAAATGATCTTTTACGTGTCTTTGAACATATATTTATTCAACAATAAAAAGTTTTTTTAATGTCAAAATAAATAAAAATGGCGGATTTATAAACAATCTCGCGCAGCAGCTCGTCGCGGACAACTCAAACTCCGTGAAAAATTCAGCCCGTAATTTTTACCTGAAACAAAAAATTAAAATACTTCCTTATTCGGAAGACTTTTCTGCACAGTATAGTCTATTATGGTGATTGAAAGTTGAAATTTGAATATTTTAGTCATTTTTTAATAAAGTACTCGATTTTTCGTTCTTTTTTTAGCCGTAAGTGCGTTAATAACATTGTAAAAAGAGATTTTTTAATACATTTTTTTAACTCAGTCTGTGTACAATTAAATTATCTAAAAAACAGTGTTTTATTTGTATACATAGCTTTTATGGTTTTTTTGTAATCGTGCACGGAATTTAAAAAAACATGGTTTTCATAAAATGGGCTTTAAAGTTTTTCGAAGGAAAAAAATCAAATTAAAGGAAACTTACAGGCATGAGATGTTAATCAGCTATACCCGGTCCGTACAAGAATAATATTCTCAGATAATAATTTTAACGATTGAAGCAACAACAAAAAAATCGATTTTTTGAAGCTGACTGATGAGGAGACCCCCTTAAGTCTGATTTCTTCCAAACACAGACAAAGTTTCAAAAGCCAATAAACCACAAATATGTTTTGCTGTTAATTTAGGTATGTTTAATGTCCAAGTGTTGATAATTATAAAGAAGAAAACGGGTACAATTCGGACATTTATTTTCAGATGTTTAAAAATTTCTGCCAACGTTTCGCTTCTACTACAGAAGCATCATCAGGGCATACAAAAATCAGCCATAAAATACTTTACATGGAATTTTTGGAATATAATGATTAAGTCAAAACATGACAGTCAATGGTAAAAATCTACAAGTAATAACAAGGAATTAATGAAATTAAAAAACTTTTTTATAAAAAATATGAAAAACTAAAACATGACCCGAAATAATGTAAATTAAAAATTAATAATTACCATTAAAATAATAAAAACGTCATAATTAAGTAAAAACTTTTGTAACGTCAATTTCCCATATTCACTTGGAATTTAAATTTACAAGAGGAAGAGACATATTGTCTTGTCGATAAGAAATATTAACAACAACTGAACCAAAGGTGTCATGTAATAACCTCATATGATATGAGTCATTTAGTCTAATATTATTAAATTCAAATATACAATTAAATTGAAACGAAGATTTTAGGAAATTAGAAACAAATTTGCGTAAGAATTTTTAATTCAAATTTAAAATTTGAAGAACTATTTTTGATTATAACATTGTCAAGATAAAAAAAAAATTCCATGTAAAGTATTTTATGACTGATTTTTGTATGCCCTGATGATGCTTCTGGAGTGGAAGCGAAACGTTGGCAGAAATTTTTAAACATCTGATAATAAATGTTCGAATGGTACCCGTTTTTCTTCTTCATAATTATGTTTTGCTGTTTTCGAAAATCACAATAAATAATTCGCGTGTTATAAATGAATATACACTCAACCAAAGATTATTGAGGGTCAGACTCAAAAACTAAGACTGTCGTCATCATAAACACATAAAGGATTTTAAAAATATTTTTAAATATTTTAATAATATTTTCAAATTTATGTTCTTGTCAATTAATTATATTTTTACGTATCTCATTTTAGACAGATGTTTTGTTTATACAATATGTCATTTTTATGTTTTCAATTTACTACAAGCTATATTAACGTTTCAATTGTTTTTTTAAAGTTTAATAATTTTACCTACAATAATCCTCACTATTTCTTTTTGCGTTAAATTGCATACTGCAAGAATAAGGAAATCAAAAGATTTAATAGTTTAAAAATCGGTTCCAACACACTGCAATTAACTCTTAATCAGTCGTGGATGGCTAATTTAACCTCAAGTAAACTGAAGAGAATTCTAGTAACGACTTCCCACCACCGATTAAAATAAAACGTATTTAAATCGACCCTGCTGATAGAGTTCAATGCTGAGAATTATTTATAAAATACAAAAAATATTTCATGCAATGCTATTGTCTTTTGCGATTATGCATTTATTAATAGGGGCTAACTTTGCTTTTACACTTCTTAAAACCTTCATTATAATATTCATTATACAAAAACTTAGTCTTGTCGAAATAAATTAAGCATACAATTCATGAAGCATATGCTAATATATGAATAATAATAATGCTTTTTAAGAAATATAGGAATTGTGTTGAATAAAATCCATCGATAATTGATATTAGTTGTTTTTTGGAAATCAAACGTGCGGCGTCCACTGAAAAGATCGATAAGTAGGTATGCCAGAAAGCAACTATTAGTATATCGAAAATAACTGATAAGATCAATCATTTGACTGGTTAGCTAGCAGAGTTACTTGTTCTTTTTTTTGTTAAATTGACTGGAAATATAGTCAATTTTACTAGTTTCTCACAACTATGTCAGAAATTCAACGTTTCTATCATGGAGAGAATGTTTTTGTCACTGGTAAGATTTTCCAGATATTTTAAGTTAAGTAAAATTGAATTGATTAACTATTTAAATTTTTTAGTAAATATCTTTTCTGGCAAAAATAATTAATTAGACTGGTTTTTGAGTGTAAAATCGGGCTGTAATGATTTAACTTATAAATATCAGGAGGCACAGGATTCTTGGGAAAAATTTTGATAGAGAAGCTACTTCGTAGTTGTCCTGGAATAGGAACAATTTACATTCTTGTTCGGACCAAGAAGGGAGTCAAGCCAGAAGACAGGATTAAGGAACTTCTCGAGTCACCAGTAATTAATTTCATTCCTGTATTACATTTTAGATGCATCGGTAAACTAATTTCAAAGCATTCTTTTAACTATAAAAAAGCATAATCACTCAATAAATAATAATTAAAATGTGCACGTAAAAGAAAAATTCTGATAATCAGTATCTTTCTGCCGGATCTCAGACTCTGCGTATACCTATTATCAGACATTTATCAGGCCTGTTATGAGGCGTTTGGAAATATTGATATAAAGTATCTTACTTCTGTTAAACAGTAAAAATATGCTTTCAATAAAGAAGCTGCATACTATTTTTCAGTAAGCAAGCAGATTTCATATCAGCAGTTAAGAAATGCTGAACATCTTATGTCTAATAAGCAGAAACTGAGATGATTGCCCGCGTGATTAATATAACTTGATTAATATGAGATGAAGAATGGCTCATCAGTAGGCGAAGCATTGGAGCTAGAATTTGTTGGCCATTGTTCTCGTCGGCTATGTTAGTTCCATTGTTTAATTAAAAACTTTTCTTATATTCCTAAAACCTTCGAACTCATGGCTGGGTCACTATAGCTTTGAGCCACGATAATCCCATTTTTCAATGAACGATGGCTCGAGCATGGCTAAAGACTTCATACTCGTGGGTGGGCCATTCTAGGCTCGAGCCACAATAGTCCAATTGTTAAACTTCAAACCCGTGGCTTTTGATCACTCTGGTCTTGAACAGTGATTTTTGATTGCCTTTCTGAATAAATACAAATAATCTTCCAATTGATTAATAATTTTCTTAATAAAATAATTTTATTAATTTCTTATTCGTACACGGAAAAAACAGTATACCACCTTGATCAAAAAATTTTAGGACTTTATTTTTAAAATCAAAAATACAAGTTTATTCATCATAATCGATATTGTCCCGTTCAATGTACTCCCCATTGACTGCAACGCACTTATGCCAGCGCTTGATCCAATCCTCGAAACACTTTTTATAATCGGTTTGCGGTATAGCCATCAGAGCCATCTTCGATTTTTCCATGACCTCATCTTGAGTGCTATAACGCGTTCCGCGGAGCGGTTTCTTGAGTCGACCGAATAGGAAAAAGTCGCAGTGAGCCAAATCAGGTGAATTCGGTGGTTGTTAGATGGTGTTCGTTTCGTTTTTAGCCAAATGCTCACTGATAACGATGGCATTGTGCGACGGTGTGTTATCGTGGTGCAAAATCTACGAGTTGTTTGCCCACAAATCCGGTCTTTTTTAGCAAATTGCTTCTCGCAAACGTTTCATAACGCCCAAATAATACTCCTTGTTGACGGTTTGACCTTCTGAAAGGAATTCATGATGCACAACACCCCTGTAATCCATGAAAACCGTAAGCATCACCTTCTTTTTCAACTGAAAACGACGTGGTTTTTTCGGTCGCGGCTTATTAGATGAACGTCATTCACTCGCTTGATGTCTGGAGTGCGTGTCATACTCATAAATCCACGTCTCGTCACCAGTAATTATCCGTTTTATGAATGATGGATCGGAGTCGACCTTGGAAAGCATGTTTTTTGCGACATCAACGCGATCCCTTTTTTGTATGAAATTCAGGTCTTTCGGTACCAGCTTTGCAGCGACACGTCTGAGGCCCAAATCATTCCAAAATGTCTTGAGCGGATCCGTAAGATATACTGTTTTTTCAGTGTAATTGATTGTGTTCATTAACTTTTTTTATCTTTCTTTTATGTTAAAAATTATAATAATTACTTAATAATTATATAAAATTATATTTTTTCACATAAAATAAAGATTAAAAATTTAATGAACAGAATCAATTACGAATAAGATATTAATAAAATTATTGTATTGAGAAAATTATTAATCAATCCTTTTAAAGTAAACAGGTCACTTTTTAAAATGTTAGGAATGATAATTATTTATACAGCATTTCAGTTTACTACAACAAAGAAATCCAGATTACAAAAAAAAAATAGTTTGTATAAATGGAGATGCATCAAAGCCTGCCTTGGGAATTAGTGATTCAGATAGGGAACTTATTACGAAAAAGGTAAAGTTTAAAGAATGAAAAATACATAAAATCAAAGAAAAAACATTTTGTAAATCACGATAGCTATGTGAATTTGACTTACATATACAATACAATTCTTAAATTATAAAAAAATGTTCTGATCTTCTAATGACATTCTAGGTATCCATTATTTTTCATGTGGCAGCTACAGTCAGATTCAATGAAACTCTAGCAGTCGCAGTCGCACATAACGTTAATAGCGTGAAAGAAATAATCAATCTGTGTAAAGACTGTGAACGATTAAAGGTGATAAGCTTTCAATTCGTAAAATTAGTTTTAAAAAGTTTCCTTAAAGTATCTAAATCTTAAGAATTATCAATATCATTTCAGGTTGGGGTTTACGTTTCTACAGCTTTCAGTTACTGTCCTTTGAACACCATCAAAGAAGAATTGTATCCACCACCTTTAACCTACGGGGAAAGCAATGCTATAGTCCATATGATTGAAAAGCGTATTTGGTCGAAGGAACAAATAGCAAAATTCACAGAAAGGCAATTAAAATTCAATAGAGATATAACAATGCTAACAATTCAAGACAAATTTCATTTTAAACAAAATGTCATCTTCATCATTTTAATTTTGAAATTACAGTGTGATTGGAAAATGGCCAAATACATACACCTTTACAAAAGCAATAGCGGAAGGAATTATTGCTGGGGAAACTGCCAATTTGCCTTTCTGCATTTATAGACCATCTATTGGTAAAAAATTCTCTGCGAAAAATGTTCGAATCATTTATTTCAGAAAATTATTTTCATTATTATACAGAGTGGGCCATCTAACATTTTGAATTTGAATCGGCTATAAAGGAAAAAAAAAGAATGAAACACAACATCATTCAAATGACTGCTACGGCTGACCTTACAGTACCCCATTCGATCAACCCAATTTTTCAGTACATTTTCGATTGTTTGGGCTTCAATACCATGAATGGCCACTTCGATTTCGTGTTTCAAGGCCTCAATCGTCTCTGGATGGTTAGCGTAACACTTATCCTTAACGGCTCCCGACAAAAAATAGTCCAACGGGGTCAAATCACAGCTCCGAGGCGGCCAATTGACATCAGAATTTTGGCTGATTATCCGATTTTCGAAAACGGTGCACAAAAGATCGATTGTTACGTTGGCTGTGTGGCAAGTGGCCCCGTTCTGTTGAAACCAAATGTCGTCCATGTCATTCTCTTCAATTTTTGGAAACAAAAATTCGTTGAGCATGGCACGGTAATGCTTGCATTGACCGTAACGGCGGCTCCTTTCTCATTTTCAAAGAAAAATAGACCAATGATGCCACCATACCAAAATCCGCACCAAACATTCACTCTTTATGGGTGCATCGGCTTCTCAATGATGACCTTTGGATTTTATATCATATAATATATATATATTTTTAATTTTTTAATTAATTTTAAAACTATTTTTTGTCAGTATATTAATTTTTCAGCATTGGCATCCTATAAAGAGCCATTACCAGGTTGGACAGATAATTTAATGGGAGTCAATGGAATCGTTTTTGGAGGTGCACTTGGTTTTGTTCACTGTTTGTGTATCGATCGTGAAGCTACAGCAGACATGGTACCTGTTGACATGGCCTGTAACGCGTTAATAGCATGTGCCTGGGAAACTGGTACTAAAAAAACGAGGTAGCTTACAAAATAATTGAATCATTTCATGTAAGAAGGTGACTAAGTTCACTTAAGCACATTTTGTGAAAAATTAAAAAAACTGTATAGCATTGTTTGCTTTTGGAATATCTGAATTATAAAATTTCTACATATTCTTCTCAATATAGGCCTTAGTCGTCTACATATCAACTAATGAGTTTAGAAAATAATGCAAGATACGTACCGAACTAGATATATTCGCGAGCGTTTGAGATGATTGGATGTTGAATCTCAATTACTTTGTTTTGATTACACAGGCCCACAAAAAAAGCATTTTCTGAGGGAAGAATGTCACTATGATATTCCCATGTATTTTTTCCCGCTGAAAGTGAATCCGTAACCCGTTTGACTCCAGCACGTTAGGATTTCGTCCTAACCTCAAAAAACCCCTTGAAAAAATCACTAAATTCAATATACTTATAACCCCATAACCCATCAACACTATGGCCTCATAATCTCTCAATCCCATGACCCCATAACCCTGTACATCAAAAAGGTCATGTACTGCAAAATCAAAAAAATCTCGTGCATGTTTTTTTTTGTGACTTACAGTGATGGGTGAACTTTATATTCTGCTACATCTTCTGGCAGTCCCAGCTCCCCGATTGTACAATCTTATTCCACCGTGGAAATTTTGTTTGCAAAAATTTTCTCTCTCAAACTAAAAATCCTGCTACCTTAGAGAATGCTGGAAATAGTTCTTTAAGGCAACGAAGCTAGCGAAGGCGCGCTGCCATGCAGGTGACCTGTAGTGTGTAAGGATGAAGCCAGAGTGTACGGAAGCTTGTATTCGCCAACCTGCCACAGTGTCGCTAGTTGTTGGTCTATGACAGTCTAAGAGGCTTGTATTCGCCACTCCCGACAGTGTCACAAGTTTCTTCGGCCCTTCCGGCAGTGTTCGCAGAACGTGGACGTAAACGGCCCCCACCATAGATGCTTCGAGCTCATTGCGTCTTCCTCATTGAACCAACCTATGGCAGTGGAGCGAGGAAGAAGCCATGAGCTGGTAGGGTCCATGGTGGGGGCCATTTACGTCCACGTTCTGCGAACACTGCCTTCCGGAACCCGCTTAGACTGGCATAGACCAACAACGAGCGACACTGTGGCAGGTTGGCGAATACAAGCTTCCGTACAGAGTGTGTCCGACGACGAGTTGACACTGTCCTCGTCAAAGTCGGAAAGCCCTCATACTTAGCAAGGAGAACGCTTTCATCAATATATCAAGGAGATGGAACGACGTTACCAGGGTAAATGGAATGTAAATATGATTACAGATTTCTGTTGGATGTTGAAAAGAGAAAGTGTTGAAGATAGTAAGAAGCGCAATCGAAACCCGCTTCACAGATCTTTTGATGATGACAAAAGGGTTAGGAGAAGCAAACGATCGTGAAATAATTGTTAGTCATGAAGGTATGGATGTATAGGGTTATTAGGTTAAGGGGTTACAGATTGATGGGTGTTTGCAGTGCCGAATTAAGAAATCGTGTGTCTTTTTCTAAAGCGTGAAAAACAAAAGAAGGAAAGAGGGGTGACCGCCCTCCCCCTTTCCTTTGTTTCGCCTGTCTTAGAAAAAGACACACGATTTCTTTATCTTATAGTTTATTATATGAAGTTCACTCGTCACTGTAAGTCACAAAAAAAACATACACGAGATTTTTCGATTTTGCAGTACATGACCTTTTCGATGTACAGGGTCATGGGATTGAGAGATTATGAGGCCATAGTGTTGAGGGGTTATAGGGTTAAAGTATTACATGTTTTAGGGCATATTTGGTTATGGGGTTATAGGTACATTGAATTTAGTGATTTTTTGAAGTGTTTTTTGAGGTTAGGACGAAATCCTGACGTGCTGGAGTCAAACGGGTTACGGATTCGGTTTCATTTGTTGGTCTGTGTTATCTAAATACTTCAAGGTATTTTAAGATTATACAGTGTTTCTTTTATTTTGTTAGATCTGAGGAATTGGTGCCAGTGTATAATTATGTTTGTGGGCCAGAAAATCCAATTACCTGGGGAAAACTTGTAAACATTATGAGTGAATATAGGGATAAATTTGGTAGTAACAATTCAATGTATTATCCTTATGTATTCTTAACAAAGTCAGACTCCCTTTTCTTTCTGGTCGATTACCTTTTACATTATATCCCAGCTGTGTTGATCGACATAATTCTCAAGTTATTGGGAAGAAAACCTATGTAAGTAATTAATTATTAAGTACAGTCAGTCACAAAAATATTATTATTTAATCATCGCAACCTATATTCAATAAATTTGATAATTTCTTAAATTTATGTGTGAGTTAAACCAATTTTTTCTAACAGGCTTAAAAAAATTCATAAAAAAGGCCACAAACTTATGGTAGCATTATCATTCTTTACTCGAGGGAGCTGGACATTTGAAAACTACAGAACTCAGTCTTTGTGGAAAGATTTAAGTGAAACTGACAAGGAAATATTTGGATTCAATATGGCAGAGTGCAATTGGAAAGACATACTTTGGACACATTTAGATGGAATGAGACTGAACATATTTAAGGAAAAACCAACCCCGGAAAGTATTGAAAGGGGTCTGCGAAAACTCAAGATGTTAGTAATTTTTTTTTTTCATAAATGTTTCTGTTTTGATGCTATTTAGGATAAGCCTTTTACTTGAATATAAGAAGGGGTTCGTTCCAGAATATATAAGAGATATTTTTTGCTTCTCAGATTGTTTGTGATTCATCAGATCGTGAAGTTATCTTTTGCAGTTGTACTCTTTTGGATTTTTTGGAGGATAGTCTGTTTTATATGGAATTAGAAACTCATCATTATATAATTTCTTATGATCACTATAATGTTTTCTGTTTAATCATTCAAAATTTTATGATAATTTCAAAAATAAATATATAAAATATATTAATTAAGAGTAATAAAAATCAAATCATGCGCTTGTTGCAGTTACAAATTTTTTTCCCATCCTTGTTGTAATTCTTGAAATTTTAATTTACTTTCACCTTTTTGGAATGGATTAACTACGGGTCGTTTTGAATAGAAACACATTAATAATTAATCGTAATGACTTGTCATGAACTTGAGGATCTCATCAAAAGTTTTGAAATTTTGAGTTTGAGAAATAAACAGCTGTTCGACCTATACCGGTATATAGTGTCTCGACCCATGCGGTATAGGTGTCATTTTTTCGAGGCGTTTTTTCGAAGCGTTTGTTGATTTGTTTGGAGCATTTTTTCTTTCTTTGAAAGATCATTTTTGCGTATCGCGTATTGTTTTTATCACGCGCTAAAATTCACAAGAGCGATAACGATGGCATAATATTTTGTTTACGATCGCTATACATGGTATTGTCATATCAACGAACTTGTATAGCTGTCTCACCTATACTCGTACAGTTCTGAGGACCATACCGTAGAATTGGTTTGATAGCAATATTTTCTGGTTCTGAAGACCAAAATATAATTCTCTTAGCTATACTGTTTTTTCAGTGAGAAATTGCCTGATTGAACATTTTTGTATGCAAGTTATGAATAACTAAATAAACTTTTGATTTCTGAATTCATTATCCTTATTTTTTTAAAATTTGTTTCCATAAGAATGAACATTCAGAATAAAATTCAGAATAAGTCAATTAATTTATTAAATAAATCCAACTAATTATTCAGATCAATCAAATTCGATTTGCCGTGTGTCTGTTTTAAAGCAAATTAACAGGAAACCCTTCACGACTGATTTCTCATTAATTTCAATAACTTTCTATCTGCATGAATAGTTTGTATTGTCATGTTCACGGGTTATTATTTAATTTTTGTTAACTGTCATATTTATTACTTATCGTTTATCAATTATCTAACGTTTAGATGAATAAAATTTTTTTAACTAAATCACATTTAACATAAATAAAAATTTATAGTCATTTTATAGTATTATAAAGTATTAATTACATATTATCAATAATACCTATTCAAAAAATGTTTAATAAACTTTTGATTTCGGAATTAATTATCTTTATTTCAGAATAATTATGTTTCATATAATGCAATATTTCAAGTCAGAATGTTTTGTTTTTAAGAGTATAAGAATAGTCTTAAAAGGAAAAGATTTGTGCGGCACCAGAAATTAATTACTGCCTTGCTTTCGACTCATGAAAAATGAAATTGCACTTTCCCTTGTGAGTCAATGTCAACTAATTGAATTAAATTATTGGATAAATTTATAAAGCACGTAATGATTGTTGAATAGTCATGTTTTTCCCACTTCAAAACTTGAGACTTCTGTCTAAAAATACGATTCACAGTAAAAATATATTAGTTGAGTTTTGTGCATGAAACGTACGTTTAAAAAAATATTCATTTGAAAGAGTGTCAGTAAAAAATTATTAATACTTTACAAAAGTATCACAAGTTATACAAACTTAATCTTATTTTTATATGAACAGCATCGTTTGATTTTTTTTCTGTTTTTGAAATTATGTCAGAAATCCAACGATTCTATAATGGGCAGGACATTTTTATCACTGGTAAGAATCTTCAGATATTTCAAGTTGAGAAAAATTAAATATTTATTCTGATAATCTTTTCATTAATAAATCAACTAGAATTTTTGATTAACTACTTCTTTTTTTGGTACATGTCTTTTCTGGCAAAAATAACTAAACTCTATTTTGAATGAACAATCGGGCTGTAATGATTTAACTTATAAATATCAGGAGGCACAGGATTCCTGGGAAAAATTTTGATAGAGAAGCTACTTCGTAGTTGTCCTGGAATAGAGACAATTTACATTCTTGTTCGGACCAAGAAGGGAGTTAAGCCGAAAGAGAGAATTAAGGAGTTCCTCGAGTCATCAGTAATTAATTTTATTTCAGTATTATGTTTCACTTGCTTAGGTAAATTAATTTAAAGGAATTATCTTTACTATATAAAGAAGCAAAATTACCCAACAAATGAAAATTGAAATGTGATGTTTTGAATTTAATAAATTAATCCAGTGTTTTTAACGTCAAAAATGTCGATTTTAACATTTTTGAATACCTTTTTCTCGGAAACTGTTCAAGATATTCATGCAAAACTTTTTAAAACTGAAATAGAGTGTATTTGTTTATATTTTAAACAGGGCGATTTATAAAAATATAAATTTAAATCAATAATGATTTTTTTAAATAATACCAGAATATATCATAAGATTTCACTAATAATGTGGTATAAATTTAGTTTGAGATATAATCTTTACTATCTCTTTTTTTAACATATGCAGTTCAATTAGAGGAACAAAAAAAACAAAAATTTATGCAAATATCTCAATCCGTTTCTGAGGAAAAGGTATTTTTACCTTTAAAAATTAGTTTAACAGAAATCGCGAGTAAAGGCAAATTGGCACAACAAAATGGCTGTATAATTACTATTTCTTCTGGTGTACATATAAGCTTGGTGCCAAATAAAAAGTAAAATATTAAAAAATAAAATTAGCACAAAAAATCGATATTTTTTACGATTTTGGCCATTCCAGTCCCCTTAAATAAAACACATCGAGTTTAAGTTTTTGATTTGAGATTTGAATGCGATGATTGCCCAAAAGCAAATTACCCCGCTCTGATGCAATTGATCTAATCCTTTTAAAGTAAAGTAAACGGGTCACTTTTTATAATGTTAGGAATGATAATTATTCATACAGCATTTTAGTTTACTACAACAAAGAAATCCAGATTACAGAAAGAAAATAGTTTGTATAAATGGAGATGTATCAAAGCCTGCCTTGGGAATGAGTGATTCAGATAGGGAACTTATTACGAAAAAGGTAAAGATTAGAGAATAAAGAGTAAATAAAATTGAAGAAAAAAGATTTTGTAAATCATGAGAGCTTTGTAAATTATACCTATAAATACAATACATTGCTTAAATGATAAAAAATGTTAAGATCTTTTAACAATATTCTAGGTATCCATTATTTTTCATGCGGCAGCTACAGTCAGATTTGATGAAACTCTAGCAGTCGCAGTCGCAAACAACGTGAATAGTGTAAAGGAAATGATCAATCTGTGTAAGGACTGCGAACGATTAAAGGTGATAAACTTTCAATTCGTAAAATTACCTTGAAAAATTGTCCTTGGAGTATTTAAAATATTGGATGCGTAACAAAGTCATTTCGTTTTGTTTTCATGATTTTCAAAGCAAGTTTATTAATACAAATAACAAACATCAATCAATTATGTATTGACCATTTTGTTCGATGATCTTTTGCCATCTTTCAGTCAGCTTCATAATTCCGCTTTCGTAGAAAGTTTGGTTCTTAGAGGCAAAAAACTGAATCAACTCATTTTTGACAGCCTCATTTGAATCGAATGTTTTTCCATTCAAATGGTTTTGAAGTGAAGGGAATAAATGATAATCGGATGGTACAAGATCAGGACTATACGGTGGATGAGGCATCACTTCCCAGCCTAACTCCTATAATTTTTTGCGAGTGACCAAAGATGTACACCGTGTGATCTGAAAATAACCAAACTTTTAATTCCAATCATAGAACACGTAGCGTCATCTATTAAACGTTCAACGCGTTAGAAAGGTACATTTTTCTTCTTTCAAGCGCAACCAAGTTAAAGCAAATTAGTTGGCAGGTTACAAAATTACGCACGTTTTAATGACAGTAGTTTTTGTGGTTTTGTTGTAAAAACATAATGGAACAAAGAGCATATTTTCAAATTTTGTTTTGAACTCGGTAAAAAATTTGCTGAGACTTACGAATTATTAAAAAAAGTTTATGGTGATGATTCTTTGAGTCTTACTCAAGTTTGCACGTGGTTTACACGACTTAACAATTGCCGTGACGATTTAAATGATGATACAAGACGTAGACGACCAGAAGCATCAAATCGTGCTGAGTTAGTGGAAAAAGTACGTGAAATAATCGCTATCGATGCAAATTCCACTGTGAGAATGCTATTTACAAGTTTTACATCGTTTGTGATCGGTAATTGAAATATGCAATAATTTTATTTATTAACGCTAATAATTGAAAAAACATAATACCTGTCATTAAAGGCAATGCAGTGGTTCATCACTTTCCATGTCTTCACCGTCAGGATTGACTATTTGTTAGAGTGAGATGAAAGTATAGTTGTGTCACACTCCATCCAATGGTCAACTTTAACCGTGAAGACGTTCCACAAAAGGTGAACCACTGCACTGTCTTCAATGACAGGTATTATGTTTTTTCAGTTTTTAGCGTTAATAAATAAAATTATTGCATATGTCCATTACCTTTTAACGTTATTTTTAACGCTACAGCGTAAAGCTATCGTTCAGCCAGTTCGCTAAGGGTCTCTATGTTCGATGTCCTACAAAAGTTCTTAGAACGTTTTTTGGAACGTCTTTCGGACATTGGACATAGGGATGTTCCTAGAACGTTTGTAGAATGTTACATAAACGTTTCTAATATCGTGTTCCCATTGGGAACACTCAGCATAACCATCTTTTGATGAATTATGATTCGCTTTGAAAATGGATCGGTTTTATTACGTTTTAGTAGTGAATCGCAAATGTAATCTCGTTTGGCGAGTTGAATTTCGTTCAATTTGTGAGGAACCCAAATATCGAGCTTATTAACGTAACCAAGTTGTTTTAAATGTCTCTCAACGCATGTATGTGATATGTTAAGCTTCTCTGCGATCTCTCGTGTCGTACTACGCCGGTTATTTTCTATCATGGCTTTTAGTTTGTCCTCGTCAATTTCAGTTGGACGTCCAGAGCGTGGTGCATCTTTGAGGTCAAAATCTCCGAAAAGAAAACGAGCAAATCAATTCTAGCATTGGCGTTCTGTTAATGATCTTTCACCATAAACATCATACTACTTTTTCCGAGCTTGAACTGCGTTTTTACCTTTTTGGAAGTAATAAAGTAAAATGTGACGAAAATGACCGTCTAGAATCTCCATTTCAAATCAATGGAAAACAATAAATAAACAACAAAGCTTGAAACTTTTTTTTACTGAATAATCTATGAAGCGTCAGCTGTCAAATACCTTATACGGTCTGAAGTTTGCAATGGAGAAGAACGACGTTGAACGACTAAAGTTATCTAGCGGAATTAAGCGAAATGACTTTGTTGCCAACCCAATATAAAGAATTATTCATATCATTTCAGGTTGGGGTTTACGTTTCTACAGCTTTCAGTCACTGTCCCTTGAACATCATCAAAGAAGAATTGTATCCACCGCCTTTGACCTACGAGGAAAGCAATGCTATAGTCCATATTATTGAAAAGCAAATTTGGTCAGAAGAGCAAATCGAAAAATTCACAGATAGGCAATTAAAATTTTTTTAAACTCTTACGAGAAGTCATCCCTATTGAAAATTTCGACGTTGATATCAACATGTAAACTTTCAATAGAGATATAACAATGCAAACTATTCAAGACGAATTTCATGTTGAACAGGCTATAATCTTGATAATTTTAATTTTGAAATTGCAGTGTGATTGGAAAATGGCCAAATACGTACACCTTTACAAAAGCAATAGCAGAAGGAATTGTGGCTGAAGAATCTAACAATTTACCATTGTGCATTTACAGACCATCCATTGGTAAAAAATTCTCTGCGATAAATCGCCAAATCTTTTTACTAGGAACATTATTTTCATAGCGCCTCCTTTGAAAATCCGATTTTCGGTACCTGTAGAGCGGGTTGAAACTACGATTTTCAACCCTAGGGTTGAAAGTCACTGTTCAACCCGCTCGACAGTTACAGCCAATCAGATTCTCAAAAGAGTTGCTACGAAAAATATTATACATTACTCGAAACAAAACACAGCGAAAGCATTTCGTGTGATTGCAGCCCACGTTTCACTCGGGCAGCAAACTTCACACCCATGCAATCGCTCTGTTTCGCCCCTTGTAATGTAATATACTATTTCATCATTATAAAAACTTAGTGTTCAAAAAGCTCATTTTGAGTTTGTTGACTAGTAGATTAGTTTGTTGGAAAAAAGTTGTGAAATTTAAATCCTACACAGTAAAAAGAAAACCTTAAATTAATGATAATAAATAATAATAAAATAAATAATAAAACGTATTTTCACAAATAAATTTTTTTTGACATATTATTTTATATTACTGGGACTGAAAATAAGATTCCTTCCCATATACATTTCCAATGGAAATAATACCGCCAGTGTTCCATGAAATGAAGTTTGCTGTTGATGGAAGTAAAAATTCCTAGTACAAGCACAAATTGTTAATTGTTTTAAAGTTCCCAAATTTTCGCACATATGTCAATTCTGCTTTGCTTATAAATTGTTAATTATTATTTTGTAGAAGTGTCCGTCCGCGGCGAATATTCCAATGATTCTGTCATTAACGAGAATTGGCTTATGTCAAAAAAGTGAGGTTATGGGAGAAATTTCGAACTTATCTCTCGTTTCCATGATTGAAATTGTGCTCTCGAAACTCAATAATCATGAAAAATACGTGGCACTGAATTTAGTGTACTTTTGTACTTTATATTTGAAAATTTTTGCTGCTAATCATCAATAGACACAATCGACGAAACTTTCCACATTCAAACACTGGCACAATATACAGTAATGTTTAGCGCGTTGTCGTTCCGGTGCTGGACATGACTGACTACTATCTAGACAGCCCGAGTCGAACTATTGATTCTCTTTTGCTTCTCTTGATACTCTCTTGATTCTCTTTTGCTTCTGTTGATACTCTTTTGATTCTCTTTTGATTCTCTTTATACTCTCTTGATTCTCTTTTGCTTCTCTTGATACTCTTTTGATTCTCTTTTGCTTCTCTCTCTGCTCTTTCTGTCATATACAGTTTGTTCAACAAGAGCAAGTTCTCGGTTTTTCGAAAACTGTTAGAGATTTTTGAACTTTTTGTTTTTTAATGAAAGTACGTTTAAAGGACTACAGCGCAATTACCAAGGCGATTCAGTGGCGCTCGAATCGTCGGAGAGAGCAGACGTGAGTCATAATGAGTTCTGTGAACGCGAATCGTTTTGAAGCGGTCTTCTTGTGTACCCATCCAAAGGGACCACTTATGTCCTATATAGCCGGTGCTAAATACATCAAAAAGTCGAAATCGTTCGTGAAGAAGTGGGTTGAGCGTTATAAAGCCAATAAAAAACACCCCGTGAAGCTCCATTTTTGGGGATGCTTAAATTCTGACAGCGCGGTTTTGGGTGTTTAGAGCTCTTCACCGAGAACTTGAATGCTCAGAAAATGCTCCAAATATATGAACGTGGTCTTCTAAGGTCTGCTACAAAGATGTTTGGAGCCAATATGGCCGATTGGCTCTTACAAGAAAATAACGACCCGAAACATCGAAGCCGTCTCTGCACCGCCTGGAAAACAGAAAATAGCATCACAACTTTGGACTGGCCATCACAGTCCCTCGATGCGAATCCAATCGAAAATGTCTGGAGTGTTTTAAAGAGGAGGCTTGCGGGAAAACGTGTCTTCACCCTGAAACAGCTCTCGCAAAAAATCAGGAAGATATGGCAAGAATTACCAACGGACTACGCTGAAAAATTAGTGGAAAGCATGACGAAAAGGTGCCAGGCCATTCTGGACAACGATGGGGACTGGACTATCTATTAGGTAGTAGCAGCGTAGTCCTTCGAGAGTACTTTTATTTGAAAAAAAAACGTTTTAAAATCTCTAATAGTTTTCGAAAAATCGAGGACTCGCTCTTGTTGAACCCTTTTGATTCTGGTACTTGAGGGTATGTGATGCGTAATGACGTCACAAATGACCAACCATTTTATATTATTTATATTCATCGGGTTGATTAGGACCGGAATGTAAATATAATCATGGAATTGTAGGCAACAATGAGGAATCCATCAAAAAACCAATCTCCGGTACCATTTGGATTTTTATTTCGAAAAATAAAATTTTTCAAACTTAATGTTTTCAAAACAAAATTCAACATGTACCAGACATTGATACTTTGATACATTCCTCATTATTTTCCAAAAGTCTGGTACTATATTTTCGTTTTTCTCTTAATCAACACGATAAATATAAATAATAATAAACCGTTGCTAATTCCTGTCATTAGGAATTATATACTGTTAAAAATGGAGAATCATAGAGGAGGTAAGGAGAACTTCGTTGCTACTCTTTAAGATCCTCCAAGGTGCAGAAACGGAAATATCTGCAGGAGAAGAGCATCAACAGAGGATCAAAATTGCATTGACTTAAACAGCTAATACGCCTCTTTTGATTCTCTCAAGTCCTCGAAAATGGAGCATCTTAGAGAATCAATAGAGAATCAATAGTTCGACTCGGGAGGGCTGAGTCCTGTGCGCGTTATTAATGCCTAAGACATTAGTGTGTACGCTCTGGACATGAGTGGTTCATGTCTAGCGAGGATACAGTGATGTCTATTTCCAATTTTCGTCTTCGGACATGAACCACATATAATTTGAAATCTAGACGGAGAGAAGTTTAGTAGAACCGTTGCACTAGCGGTGGAAAAACTGCACCTCTTTGGTTTGGTGTGAAGTCTACTCTAAAATTGGGGCACTGGTTACCCCAAACTGACGACGAAGCTTGCGAGAGAACGGCTGGCCCAAGTATTTCGCGCAACGGCTCGCCTAGTTTGGGGTAATGGTTCCCCGAAATTGGCAGAGCTGTTCGACTAAACAGAGGTCGCGCAGCACCCCGTGCGTTTAACGCATCAGTTTTACGTGTTCGGCGAGCGGATACACCAAATTTCCCTCCGTGTACTGACACAGCCTAATTGAGAGCGAAAAAAGACATTTTTCAGTATTAAAATTCTTTTTTATCAACGTTCTACGTATTTTTAAAGTAATTAAAAACTTATTTTGTTTTATTGAATTCGCACTCGGTAACCTTACTAGCGTGTTGATTATCTATTTACATTATAAAAATAATTATTGATCTTTTGATAGCACGTATTAGTTTCAGATTACAAATAATTTGAAAAAATTGAATTAGTTGACACTGAAATTATTATTTTTCTCTTCTTCACTTGATAGTCCAAATTTCACAGCTTTTTTACATCGACTCATGTATACATACCTTGGTTAGTTTTGTTTCATAAAAGCCGCTTTTGTTTTGATATAAACTATTAATAATATTTTACTCAATTCTAATTGTAATTTTCGGTTAATATTCACAATAAAACTTTAATTTGTTAATATACAATTAAAATAGTTTAATTTTAAAGTAATATTTTGTTGATAAATCGAGTCTTTTTAGCATTAGCAAGCTATAAAGAGCCATTACCAGGTTGGACAGACAATTTATTGGGAGTGAATGGAATCATGTTTGGAGGTGGACTTGGTTTAATTCATTGTGTGTGTGTCGATGGTGAAGCTACAGCAGACATGGTACCTGTTGACATGGCCTGTAACGCGTTAATAGCATGTGCCTGGGAAACTGGTATCAAAAAAATAAGGTAGCTTTCAAAATAAATAGCATCATTGGTTGTTGAATCTCAACTACTTTATTATGATTATCTTAATGTTTCAAAATATTCTTAGATTACATCAATGCTTCTTTTATGTTGATAGGTCTAAGAAATTGGTGCCAGTGTATAATTACGTTTGTGGACCAGAAAATCCAATTACCTGGGGAAAACTTGTAAACATTATGAGTGAATATAGGGATAAATTTGGAGTTAACAAATCAATGTATTATCCTGATGTATTATTAACAAAATCATACCCCGTATTTTTACTAATCGATTACTTCGTACACTATATCCCAGCTGTTTTGATCGACATAATTCTCAAGTTATTGGGAAGAAAACCTATGTGAGTAATTGATTACACTGATCAACAAAATATGACCTATGTTTTCATGGAATGAGATATATCATTTCCAGAGTAGTTTACTGTGCTGATTTTTTTAGTTAAATTTTTTTTTGAAAAATCACAAATCGTATCATAAAAGGGTGCAAAAAATGTTTCAAACGGAAAGCAATACATGATTTTGATGCGTTTTTAAGGCAAAATCTATTGATTGTTTTTTTTTTTTTTGATATCTTATACAGTTTTAGACCCACATCATAATCGGGTGGGTCTCCTGCGGGTCCGCCGAGAGATGGAGGTAAATCGGTGTTACCGCTGTCATGGCTTTAGTCACATGGCGGCGAATTACCCGACCGAAGCAGAAGTTTGCTGGAGGTGCGGCGAAGAGGGGCACACTGCGCGATCCTGCACAAGGAAACCGTATTGCTGCCTCTACTCCGCTAGAGAAGATAAGTCCCGAGACGACCACATGCCGGAGACAATGCGTTGCGCAGTTTTTTGGGAGGCAACCCCGAAGAGAAAGTATTCGAGTTGCAGCGAAAGAAGCCAAGCAGGCAGTAAATAAGGGCACCGAAGCTCGGCATGGAGCACCTATGGAACGTTACCCTGGAGTTTTAAGCTAACACAGTTCCGGGGTCATGGGCTTGGTGGGAAAGCAGGGAAAGTAGTGGGTATTGCTCCGGCCGAAACCCACACAACGTGCGTAAATGCATTCTCTATCTCCCTTGATAAAAAAAAGAAAAAGCAAAAATTTTTAAACAGCGGTAACACCTATTTACCTCCATCTTTTGGCAGAGCCTGCAGGTGATCCACTCGATTTTGATGTGGGTCTGCAACTGTATAAGATATCAAAAAAATAAAACAATCAATGGATTCTGCGTTAAAAACGCATCAAAATCATGTATTGCTTTCTGTTAAAAAAAATTTTTTACACCCTTTTGTCATACGATTTGTGACTTTTCCAAAAACAATTCAACTCAAAAAAATCTCAAAAACCTGATACGCGGGGAAAAATTAGAGGCCAGATTTGGATTCAGCACTGAAAACAGAAGACACATAGGTCATATTTTGTTGACCAGTGTTATTAAATACAGTCAATCAAAAAGATATTATTATTTACTAATTTCAACTTATTTTCAATGAATTTGATAATTACTTAAATTTATGTGTGTGTAAAACCAATATTTTATACCAGGCTTAAAAAAATTCATAAAAAAGGCCACAAACTTATGGTAGCATTATCATTCTTTACTCGAGGGAGCTGGACATTTGAAAACTACAGAACTCAGTCTTTGTGGAAAGATTTAAGTGAAACTGACAAGGAAATATTTGGATTCAATATGGCAGAGTGCAATTGGAAAGACATACTTTGGACACATTTAGATGGAATGAGACTGAACATATTTAAGGAAAAACCAACCCCGGAAAGTATTGAAAGGGGTCTGCGAAAACTCAAGATGTTAGTAATTTTTTTTATTCCATAAATTTGTGTCTTTTAATATCATTTAGGATAAATCTTTCACTTGAATATAGGATAGGTTCCTCTCCAGAATATATAAGAGATTTATTTATTCCTCAGATTGTTTGTAATTCATCAGATCGTGAAGTCATCTTTTGCAGTTTTAGTCCTTTGGATTTTTTGGAGAATAATCTGCTTTATATGGAATTAGAAACTCATCATTATATAATTTCTTATGATCACTATAATGTTTTCTGTTTAATCATTCGAAATTTTATTATAATTTTTAAAATAAATATATAAAGTATATTGATTGTGGCCAATAAAAATCGAATTATGCGGTTGTTGTTATTACAAGTTTTTTTCCCATCCTTGTTGTAATTCTTGAAATTTTAATTTACATTCACCTTTTTGGAATGGATTAACTACGGGTCGTTTTGAATAGAAACACATTAATAATTAATCGTAATGACTTTTCATAAACTTTTGAAAAGTTCTAGCCATTTTAAAATTTTTATAACATTTGATACTTGAAAATTTCATTGGAAAGTTTTAAAATTCTAAGATTAAAAAGAAAAAACAAACGATGTTTTTTATGGGAAATTGCCTGATTAAACATTTTTGTATGCAAGTTACAAATAACTAAATAAACTTTTGATTTCTGAATTCATTATCCTTATTTTTTTTAAAAATTTGTTTCAATAAGAATGAAATAATATAAATGAAACTTGTGATAAAACATTTGAGGGTATGACATACAACTGCTAATCGATATTCTCGCTTAATGTACAAGAAACTAAATCATTTTAATTTATATCATAATTTTGAAGTATAGTAAATTATAAAAATATAATAAATTTAAAGTGGCATCAGTTGTTTTGTTCCAAGGTATTAGACACTTGAAAACTACAGAATCTGATCTTAGTAGAAAAATTTAATGGAGCTGATAGGGAAAAATTTAGATTCAATATGGCAGCATGTAATTGAAAATACATACTTCGGGTACATTTCTGAATGAAATTGATCATATTGAAGAAGTAGTTCACTCCAAAAAAAAGACTCTAAGAAGAATTGAAAGTGCAGTCAATATTTTTTACTTGATAGTTGTATGCAAAAGTTGATCAAATGTATCCAAATATATGATATATTTTTTCACATGTTGTTTGTGACGTAAGAAAACGGGGGGATATCTTTTGCAGTATTTGCGTATTTGGATTTACTAGAAGACAATTTGCTTCATAATGAGTTAATAAATCATTAGGAATATTGGTATTTTACCGAGAGGATGTCCGACATTTGCTTACGTTGCCAAGTGGATTTTCGAAAAATTAAGAAAGACTTTATTTATTAATTATTATTAATAGTTTGTATTGCTATGTTATCAGGTTTTTATTTTATTTTCGTAATCGTTCATGTTGATTCCTTTTTTTATTAATGATCTAAGTTTAAAATTGATGAACTAATACCAACTAATATACATTTATCATAAATAAGAATTAATTGTCATAGTGTGATTATATAGTATGAATTATATGATATTCGCAATACCTATTCTTAAATTCTTGAATCAACTTTTTATTACAAAATTGATTATCATCATTCCATAATAATTGAATCTGATACAATGTAATACACTATAATATTTCAAGTTATAAACTCTTCGTTTTGCAGCAGTGTAAGAATAGTCCCAAAAGGAAAAGATCTTTTCTATCAGTAATTACTTGACCTTTTCTATTACGTCTAAAGGGGTTAATAAAAACTGTCTTGCTTTTAAATTCATGAAAAACTGCATTGCAATTTTCATTGTGAGTCAATCTCAATGCATCGCATTAAATTGATAGTAAAATTCATGAAGAACGTAATGACTGTTAAATAATCATGGTTCTCCTACTTGAAAACTTAGAACTTCTGTCTAAACAATACGATTCACAGTAAGAATGCATTAGTTGACTTTTGTGCACGGAACGAATGACGTCTAAAACAATATCCATTTGAAAGAATGTCAGTAAAAAATTATTAATACTTTATGAAAGTGTCACAAGTTATACAAACTTAATCTTATTTTCATGTGAACAACATCATTTGATTTTTTTTCTATTTTTAAAATTATGTCAGAAATCCAACGATTCTATGATGGGCAGAACATTTTTGTTACTGGTAAGAATTTTCAGATATTTCAAGTTGAGAAAAATGAAATATTTATTCTGATAATCTTTTCATTAATAAATCAACTAGAATTTTTTGATTAACTACTTCAATTTTTGGTACATGTCTTTTCTGGCAAAAGTAACTAAACTCTTTTTTGAATGAACAATCGGGTTGTAATGATTTAACTTATGAATATCAGGAGGCACAGGATTCTTGGGTAAAATTTTGATAGAGAAGCTACTTCGTAGTTGTCCTGGAATAGAGACAATTTACATTCTTGTTCGCACCAAGAAGGGAATTAAGCCAAAAGAGAGAATTAAGGAGTTCCTCGAGTCATCAGTAATTAATTTTATTTCAGTATTATGTTTCACTTGCATAGGTAAATTAATTTAAAGGAATTATCTTTACTATATAAAGAAGAAAAATTACTCAAAAAATGAAAATTAAAATGTGATGGTCTGAATTTAATAAATCAAATCTGTATTTTTTAATACTCAAAATGCCAAGAATTATCACACAAAAAAGAAAAAAAGAAATCGCATTCCCCTTCGCGATGTGTAAAGAAAAAAGAATGTTAACGAGTGACCACTTGGTTAACAATTTACTATATTTTAGTTTGATAAAAGAATGTTTTATCATAGAGCAATAAATAACGATGATTCCAAATTAACCCATTAACGCCCAAAATCACAGACTTTTTAACTCATTTTTGGCCCTTGTTACCAAAGCGAAAAAGGGAATATATCATGACCAAACCTTGTATACATAATGTTTTTGGGTCTCCTCTTTCAATTTATGAAGTCAAAACTACATTATCATGCACTGGAAAACTAATATGGCGGATTTTATTTAAAAAAGTACCGAAAATTTGAATTTTTTTTTTTATTCATTTTTTTCTTCAAATGGATAAAACATATTGATCTATTTCAAACTATGGACAAAAGGTGGACAAAATAGTTGTAGTTTATGAAAAATATTTTTTAGTACAGCTCCCTATGTTTTATCTTTTCCAAAATGGAGGAAAACTATGGAAATTTGGAAAAATACGCGTTTTTTCATGATATTTCTTAGATAATTGGATAATTCACATAATTTTATTGATCAAACTGTCAAAGTTTGATTGATTAATTATCTTCAGACCTCTTCTACTATATGTAATGACCTGATTAATTTCGGATTCAATATGGCGCTTGGAGAACTTGGGAAATACAGAGTTTTTCCAAGATTATCGTTGATGAAAATTCCTAAACCTTTATTAAATGAAATTTTCCTATGTTTCTTGGCATATTATATGAAAATCCGATGACAGTGTTAGAAAATTCAAAATGGCGGATCCAATATGGCGGTCCGAATATTGAAGATGTAATAATATGCTAATGAAAAAAATATGTTCGTATTTTTTGTAAAATATGTGATCAAAAATGTTTCTAGGCTCTTTTTGATTTAGATCGCTAATTCAGCGGAAAAAATTTGTAAAGTTCTGAATTTATATTTCACGATCTGCATATTCTCCAACGCTTGATGTATGTGGCTAAATAAAGTTATTCGACTTCTACTTGGCTTAGTTTTCATAAGGTAATGGTCAAAAGTGATCATTTGATCTACTTAACGAATTCTATCTCATACAGAAGTTTCACGCTTTAAAATTCCACTACTGGTATGACATCTGACAAAAAAAAGTATATAATTTTCTAACCAAATGAATTAATATTTATTACGATCAAAATAATAATTTTTTTTATTTTCTAAAATAGATCATATTGATTCAATCCACTCATTCACTCTAAAAAAGGTCATATTGATTCAATCTACACATTTACTAAATCCATCATCCAACTTCATTTAGCCACATACATCAAGCGTTAGAGAATATGCAGATCGTGAAATATAAATTCAGAACTTTACAAATTTTTTCCGCTGAATTAGCGATCTCAATCAAAAAATGTCTAGAGACATTTTTGATCACATATTTTACATAAAATACGAACATATTTTTTTCATTGGCATATTATTATATCTTCAATATTCGGACCCCCATATTGGATCCGCCATTTTGAATTTTCTAACACTGTCACCGGATTTTCATACAATGTGCCAAGAAACATAGGAAAATTGAATTTAATAAAGGTTCAGGAATTTTCATCAACGATAATCTTCGAAAAACTCTGTATTTCCCAAGTTCTCCAAGCGCTATATTGAATCCGCCATTAATCAGGTCATTACATATAGTAGAAGAGGTCTGTACATAATTAATCAATCAAACTTTGACAGTTTGATCAATAAAATTGCATGTATTATCCAATTATCTTAGAAATATCATGAAAAAACGCGTATTTTTTCAAATTTCCATTGTTTTCCTCCATTTTGGAAAAGATAAAACATAGGGAGCTGTACCAAAAAATATTTTTCATAAACTACAACTATTTTGTCCACCTTTGTCCATAGTTTGAAATAGATCAATATGCTTTATCCATTTGAAAAAAAAAAATGAATAAAAAAAAAAATTTCAAATTTTTGGTACTTTTTAAAATTAAATCCGGCATATTGGTTTCCCAGTGCACGATAATGTAATTTTGACTTCATAAATCGAAAGAGGAGACCCAAAAACATTATGAACACAAGGTTTGGTCATGATATATTGCCTTTTTCGCTTTGTCGACAAGGACCAAAAATGATTTAAAAAGTCTGTGATTTTGGGCGTTAATGGGTTAATATAATGTAAAGGTAATTTATAATTTGAATGTATTCATTTACACCATCTTCATTTACAATACTTTAATTATGGAAACTTATTTAATGATATTTATTGATCAAGAAATTCGAAATTAGAAACGGAAAAAGAATACGCTCATCTCATTAAAAACACTATAGGTATGTTGAAACTTGATCTTTCGATTTATTATAAAATTAATAATGAATTAATATCAAAATTACTGTTCTATTTCTAATTTTAAAAAAATCACATCAGGAAATTTAAGAAATATAATTAACATAATTATCCTTGAAAAATTCGTAATTAATTTCAGTTGAAAAAAATAACTTTTCCACTACAAAAATGTGTTTCCATTTTCTATAAACAAAATAAGTTCAAAGTAAGCATGAAATAGGTTTATTTTTTTATATTTTCTACCACCAAACATTGAAAGCCACCACCTACAACCACCAAACGATTCTAAAAATCAAAAATACTATATTTGATATTTGCAGTGCTACCTTCACAGATAACTATATGCGTAATTCGTTTTTCCTAACATACATCTTGAAATTAGCCGATTTTCAGATTTCAATAAAATAGTATAGTACATTACAAGGGGCGAAACAGAGCGATTGCAATGAGCGTGAAGTTTGCTGCCCGAGTTTTACTCTTTAAATTTGACAAAGTACAGGAAAACAATTTTAATTGAAGTAATTTATAACAACTGATAGTACGACTTAGTAACATAGAATATAAAAAATTGTCAAAATCAATGATGATCTAATAAAATATAAGATTATTTATGTGACGATTACTGAAACTAAGATACCAATTACTGGGTCATTTACCTCATACGATTTTTGTTTTTCTTTCAGGCTAATATTTATTGTTTACAAAAGGCCGACCTTTTGTAATCTCTCTGATTATACATCAGGTTTAATCCTATGAAATGTATGCTAAAATGTAACATACTTATCGTGCGTAATCCATTTTTCATCTACTCATTATTCAAATCGTATATACTACTGTGGGCAAAAACTAAGGTGAATTTTGTTCTAAAATAAAAAATCTCTATTTTTTTATCCAAATCAATTCAATTCAATCGTGTCAAAACGGTGTCCTCGGAGTGGTTTTTTGAGTTTGGGGAATAGCCAAAAGTTACACGGAGCCAAGTCAGGCGAATATGGTGGTTGTGGAACGATATGCGTTGAGTTTTTGGCGAAATGGTCACGAAAAACGAGTGCAGTGTGAGACGGCGTATTATCATAGCAAGGTCTCTAATTGTCAATCGAAGATTTTTGTGCACTAATTATTTGATTTGATTGACGTATTGCTCGTCAGTTGATGTTGATGGTCGTCCGGGGCGTTCCAAGTCATCAACACGTTCTCTGCCTTGTTTGAAGTCTTTGCAGTGTGTCCAGATTTGACACGCGAACGTTACGCACAAAACGCAGACAGCAGTACGTACGTGAGAATGGTTGCGCGCGCAGCGTAGTGTGTCTGTTGTTCGCAGTGGTTCTCTGAGTTTTCTCTCGTTTTCTCTCCTTGACAAGGAGCCTTCAACCAGAGAAAACTCAGAGAACCACTGCGAACAACAGACACACTACGCTGCGCGCCCAACCATTCTCACGTACATGCTGCTGTTTGCGTTGTGTGCGTAACGTTCGCGTGTCAAATCTGGACACACTGAGTCTTTGTACCACTTATAAACATTTTTCTGCGACATTGTCAAATCACCGAAGGCATTCTGCAACATTCTAAACGTTTCCGCAACTGAAATTTCATCCCGCAAACAAAATTTAATGGCACTTCTTTGCTCAACAAATTCAGACATTGTAAAAATCGAAAAAATCACTTTTAATCGTTTAGAAAACACAAGCGTAATTATGTAACAAATGATGACATTGACATCAAATTTGGAACAGATGTCAGTAACAGTAGGACCAACATAAAAATTAAAGAGTTTGCACGAATCGGTTAGCCCGCGAAGTTTAAATAAAAAATTCACCTTAGTTTTGGCCCACAGTAGTAGTTATGGACCAGTTTTTCATTTTTATAAATTTCTGCACTTCTGCAGTTATGAAACTAAAAATTTTTGTAAAAATAATTGACCTTTCTACATACATTTTGTAAAATAAGCCCTGATGATGCTAGTTAAAAAGATTAAATAAAACACAACGAATTTCATTTTTTGATTTGAAAGAATACGATGATCGCTCAAACATAAATTATTCCGCTCCGATGCAATTGATCACATCCTTTTGACGTAAAATAAATAGGTGACTTTTTAAAATGATAGAAACGATAATTTTTTATACAGCATTTTAGTTTACTACAACAAAGAAATCCAGATTACAGAAAGAAAATAGTTTGTATAAATGGAGATGCATCAAAGCCTGCCTTGGGAATGAGTGATTCAGATAGGGAACTTATTACGAAAAAGGTAAAGCTTAGAGAATAAAGAAAAAATAAAATCAAAGAAAAATGATTTTGTAAGTCACGAGAGCATTGTAAATCATACCTATAAATACAATACAATGCTCAAATTATAAAAAATGTTAAGATCTTTTAACAATATTCTAGGTATCCATTGTTTTCCATGCGGCAGCTACAGTCAGATTTGATGAAACTCTAGCAGTCGCAGTCGCAAACAACGTGAATAGTGTAAAGGAAATGATCAATCTGTGTAAGGACTGCGAACGATTAAAGGTGATAAACTTTTAATTCGTAAAATTACCTTGAAAAATTGTCCTTTGAGTATTTAAAATATTGGATGCGTAACAAAGTCATTTCGTTTTGTTTTCATGATTTTCAAAGCAAGCTTATTAATACAAATAACAAACATCAATCAATTATGTATTGACCATTTTGTTCGATGATCTTTTGCCATCTTTCAGTCAGCTTCATAATTCCGCTTTCGTAGAAAGTTTGGTTCATAAAGGCAAAAAACTGAATCAACTCATTTTTGACAGCCTCATTTGAATCGAATGTTTTTCCATTCAAATGGTTTTGAAGTGAAGGGAATAAATGATAATCGGATGGTACAAGATCAGGACTATACGGTCGATGAGGCATCACTTCCCAGCCTAACTCCTATAATTTTTTGCGAGTGACCAAAGATGTATGTGGTCTGGTGTTATCTTGACGGAAGATGATGCCTTTACGAGTTGCCAGTTCTGGTCGCTTTTTCTTGATTTCTTTGTGCAATTTCATTAGCTGGCGACAGTAGACATTCAAAGAGATAGTTTGGTTCCTCGAAAGCAGCACAAAATAAACAATATCTTTGAAATCCCACCAAACCCATTGGGCATACGATATTAGAATCGTGTACGTAACATTCCACAAACGTTCCATAAACGTCTCTATGTTCGGTGTCCTACAGACGTTCTTAGAACGTTTTTGGAACGTCTTCCGGACATTGGACATAGGGATGTTCCTAGAGCGTTTGTAGAATGTTACATAAACGTTTCTAATATCGTGTGCCCGTTGGGAACACTCAGCATAACCTTCTTTTGATGAATTATGATTCGCTTTGAAAATGGATCGGTTTCATTACGTTTCAGTAGTGAATCGCAAATGGAATCTCGTTTGGTGAGTTGAATTTCGTTCAATTTGTGAGGAACCCAAATATCGAACTTATTAACGTAACCAAGTTGTTTTAAATGTCTCTCAACGCATGTATGTGATATGTTAAGCTTCTCTGCGATCTCTCGTGTCGTACAACGCCGGTTATTTTCTATCATGGCTTTTAGTTTGTCCTCGTCAATTTCAGTTGGACGTCCAGAGCGTGGTGCATCTTTGAGGTCAAAATCTCCGGAACGAAAACGAGCAAACCAATTCTGGCATTGGCGTTCTGTTAATGATCTTTCACCATAAACATCATACAACTTTTTCCGAGCTTGCACTGCGTTTTTACCTTTTTGGAAGTAATAAAGTAAAATGTGACGAAAATGACTGTCTGGAATATCCATTTCAAATCAATGCAGAACAATAAATAAACACCAAAACTTGAAACTTTTTTTTACTGAATAATCTATGAAACGTTAGCTGTCAAATGCCATATACGGTCTGAAGTTTGCAATGGAGAAGAACGACTTTGAACGACTAAAGTTATCTAGCGGAATAAATCGAAATGACTTTGTTGCCAACCCAATATAAAGAATAATTCATATCTTTTCAGGTTGGGGTTTACGTTTCTACAGCTTTCAGTCACTGTCCCTTGAACATCATCAAAGAGGAATTGTATCCACCACCTTTGACCTACGACGAAAGCAATGCTATAGTCCATATTATTGAAAAGCAAATTTGGTCGAAAAAGCAAATCAAAAAATTCACTGAAAGGCAATTAAAATTTTTTTAAACTCTTACGAGAAGTCATCCCTATTGAAAATTTCGACGTTGATATCAACGTGGAAACTTTCAATAGAGATATAATAAAGCAAACTATCCAAGACGAATTTCATGTTGAACAAGCTATCATCTTGATAATTTTAATTTTAAAATTGCAGTGTGATTGGAAAATGGCCAAATACGTACACCTTCACAAAAGCAATAGCAGAAGGAATTGTTGCTGAGGAATCTAACAATTTGCCATTGTGCATTTACAGACCATCCATAGGTAAAAAATTATGTGCGATAAATCGTTAAATTTTATTCATTTTATTTATTATTCATTCATTTATTATTGATCATATAGTTTTTATCAATAATATGATTAAGTACTTGCATTGAAATAGTTTCCAGTAAAGATTCAAAATTTTAAGATCATGCTCTTTTTATGAGCATGGGGTAGAATAGCTAAACGTGAAACCATTGTGGCTTATCTTGAAACGAGTATTTATGTAAATAAATATCAATAGTAAATTGATTACTTCGTTATAAGAGATGATCTATCCTGCAAAACATATACCTGCCAATTTTTTAAAACAATTTATAAAAAAATGGATTTTGAGAAAAACTGATAAAGGTATTCTATTAAACAGGAAAAATTATTTTTTTGTAGTGCTCCTTTTGAAAATCCAATTTCCGGTACCTGTTTTAACCCTGCTTTTAAAGTTCCATCCCTTGGGTTGGAAATCGCAGTTTTAACCCGCTTTACAGCTATATTATACAATATCAGTTCGACAAAGGCCGGGGCTACCCAACTTTTTCCTAAATACTCGTTTCCCCATATGAACCACGACAGTGTAACGTCCAGCTATTTCAGTCCATGCAAACTTCAATTTGATAATATTCAATTAGAATAGATTAATTTTGAAGCAATATTTTGTTAATATATCAAGTTTTTTAGCATTAGCAACCTATAAAGAGCCATTACCAGGTTGGACAGACAATTTAATGGGAGTTAATGGACTCGTGTTGGGAGTTTCACTTGGTGTAATTCACTATACGTGTGTTGATGGCGAGGGCAGAGCAGACATCATACCTGTTGATATGGCCTGTAACGCGTTAATAGCATGTGCCTGGAAAACTGGTACCGAAAAAATAAGGTAGTTTTCAAAATAATCAATATGATTGGATATTGCAGCTCATTTACTTAATAATGATTACCCTGCTGGAAGTAAAAAGATTGAAAAAGATAGGTACTGGGGGATTGGAAAAGATAGAACATTTCTATCTCTCCCAATTCATCACTTTACATTCCGAAAACTCTATTTTTTTCTATCCCTGCACTTATCCATAGTGACCGAGAATATCCATCTTTTCCTATCCCTTAGTCTATCTGCCGACTGAAATAGTATCTACCTTTTTCTATATTTTCCTCTACCTTTCGTAATCGACCACTTGTATCTTTTTCTATCCCTCATTTATCTTCCCATAGTGCAAATTTTAATCTCTCTCTATATCCTCAGTATCTATTTTTACTATGAAATGAAGATTGCAGTTTCAGAAAGTATTGTGTCCATTTTACATAGGGGAAGACTTTTACTTCATTGGTCATAAAATGTAATCACCCTTATAGAAAAAGAATATAAAATATCTTAGTAGTGGACTGATTTTCTTTTGTCGTAAGGAGAGATAATGAGAGATAGAAAGGGATTTTAAAATTTGTAATAGGGAGAGATAAGCATCGACTAGATTGGCAATAAGATAAAAAAAGATTGACGTTAATAGATGAAGTATAAAATGAGATAGAAAAGGGGAGATTGAAGAAGATAGATGCGAATTAAGATTAAAAAATAGTTATAAAAAGATTAAGGTGGTTTGATGAAGGATTGGATGAGATAGAGATCAGGTGATTGGAGAAGATAGCCATAGACCTAGATTGGCAAGAAGATAGAAAAAAATGCACGTAAATATATATAGGATAGAATGAGATAGAAAAGGGGAGATTAAAAAGATAGACGTGAATTTAGATTGACAAAGAGATAGAAAAAGATTAAGGATGATAGATAAAGGATTGGAATGAATAAAAAAGTAGTTATTAGAAAAGACAGACGTGAATTCAGAATGAAAAAGAGATAGAATTGGATAAATTATCTCTATCTTTTTTTATAATAAAGGTTCAAAATGATTCAAAAGGATAAAATTTCTATCTTTTTAATTCTAGCAGGGTATCTTAATATTCCAAGATAATTTTAAATTACATCGTTTCTCTTATTTTTATAGGTCCGAGGAATTGGTGCCAGTATATAATTACGTTTGTGGACCAGAAAATCCAATTACCTGGGGAAAATTTGAAAACATTCTGAAAGAATATAGGGATGAAAATGGTTGCACCAAATCAGTGTATTATCCGTCTCTTTCAATAACAAAATCATACCCCATTTTTTTACTGGTCGATTACTTCGTACACTATATCCCAGCTGTTTTGATCGACATAATTTTGAAGTTATTGGGAAGAAAACCTATGTAAGTAATTCAGTATTAAGTACAGTCAATCAGAAAATATTATTATTGGAAAATTGCAATCTGTTTTCGATAAATTTGATCATTTTTGAAATTTCTTTTTGACGAAAGCCTATTTTATTTAACAGGTTTAAAAAACTTCATGAAAAAGGGCACAAACTTATAGCAGCATTATTATTCTTTTGTTTACGGAGCTGGACATTTGAAAACTACAGAACTCAGTCTTTGTGGAAAGATTTAAGTGAAATCGACAAGGAAATATTCGGATTTAATATGAAAGCGTACAGTTGGAAAGACATACTTTGGACACATGTAGATGGAATTAGAATACATTTAATGAAGGAGGAATTGACACCGGAAAATAAAGAAAGGGGGTTGCGAAGACTCAAGATGTGAGTAATTTTTATTTATTTCGTAGATGTTCCTGTTTTGATGTCATAAATGATCAAATGTATTTTTAAATATAAGATAGGTTTATTTCTAGAATATATAAGAGATTTATTTATTTCTCAGATTGTTTGTGATTCATCAGATCGTGAAGTCATCTTTTGCAGTTTTGGTCCTTTGGATTTTTTGGAGAATAATCTGCTTTATATGGAATGAGTAACTCATCATTATATAATTTCTCATGATCGCTATAATGTTTTCTGTTTAATCATTCAACATTTTATTAT
Organism: Diplolepis rosae; assembly: GCA_030998225.1. NCBI lineage: Eukaryota > Metazoa > Arthropoda > Insecta > Hymenoptera > Diplolepididae > Diplolepis > Diplolepis rosae. Next base: position 18,669,782 of record JAPYXD010000710.1, on the reverse strand, counting down.
AATTTTTAAAATAAATATATAAAGCATATTGATTGTGGCCAATAAAAATCAAATTATGCGATTGTTGTTATTACAAGTTTTTTTCCCATCATTGTTGTAATTCTTGAAATTTTAATTTACATTCACCTTTTTGGAATGGATTAACTACGGGTCGTTTTGAATAGAAACACATTAATAATTACTCGTAATGTCTTTTCATAAACTTTTTAAAAGTTCTAGCCATTTTAAAATTCGTATAACATTTGATACTTGAAAATTTCATTGTAAAGTTTTAAAATTCTAAGATTAAAAAAAAAAATCAAACGATGTTTTTATGGGAAATTGCCTGATTGAACTTTTTCGTATGCAAGTTACAAATAACTAAATAAACTTTTGATTTCTGAATTCATTATCCTTATTTTTTTACATTCTCATCATGGATGAGAAGGTATTGGTTTTATGTGAAAAATGACTTTCGAAAATTGCATCAAATCTTTACGTTTTGAGACCCCTTGAGTCAGAAAAAACGGTTTTTACGAAAGTGTCTGTCTGTCTGTCTGTAGGTCGTGTGAGGCATAACTCTCGATAGAATTATCAGATTGAATTGAGCTTTGGCACACTTTATCGGAGCCGAAAAAGTAAGGACAAGTTCGTTAACCAGCCACATCCAATCAAAATTGAGGGATTGAGCACTACTTTTGTGTTTTTGAAAATAACTTTTTGAAAAAATCAAAAATTTCAATACTGGTTTTTGATAGTGTTCATAAATCTCTACAAATTATCCTGATAACATTTTTTGATTAAATCAAAATTAGAAATGTTACAGCATATTAAAACTTGAAAAAAGTCAATATCAAATATCCATTTTTCAGTTAAATTATACGAGATACGAAAAAACGTTGTGATACAATATTATTTTCTACATAAAGACCTACAAATTTGAATTGTAACATTTTTTCATAAGATGCATATTTTTCTTTGTAATTTGAAAAAAAAATATTGAAAATCCAAAATTCAATTTTTTAACAATAATATGTGAAATACGAAAAAAACGTAAGAATACAAAGTTGTTCGTTTCAAAAAGATCTACAAATTTTATTCCACACAGTTTATGAAAAAACATATATTTTTCGTTTTAATTCCAAAAAATACGATTAAAATTCAAAAATTCCATTTTTTAGACAAAATATGTGAGATACAATAAAAACGTTTAGATGAAAAATTATTTGCCAAAATGAGGTCTACACATTCTTATTAAGAAATTTCTCTACAGGATGTATATTTTATGTTTTGATTTTTAATATTGAAAAAATTCGATTTTTTTCACCAAAATATGTAAGATACGAAATAAGCGTTGTTCTGCAAAATCGTTTCCTTAAATAAAGTCTACGATTGTTTTTTCTTTTTGAGAGATTTGGAAGAAAATAAATGATTTTAATCATGTAATTTATTAAAAAGTTACTGAAATGTATACAGAAAATCGAGCGCGAAGCGCGAGTGCCATGATGAGAATGTGTTCCTTAAGGCCGATAGAGCCTTAAGGTAAATTGAATTTCCTGTTTCACTCAAACTGAAAATGAAATTTAGTGAATTTGAGAAAATGAGTAATTCACATCATCTTTCATATTATAAAATTGGTTTGAGCTTCAGTATTAAATTATAAGAAATAAACTTAAATGTATGCGAAGAGCACAAGACCGAGCGCGAAGCGCGAGGTCCAGAAAGAACGGAGTGCGAAGCGCGCGATGAGAATGTGCCCGCGAAGCGGGCAGATTTTTTTAAATTTGTTTCAATAAGAATGAAATAATATAAATAAAACTTGTAATAAAACATTTGAGGGTATGACATACAACTGCTTATCGGCATCCTCGCTTAATGTACTGGAACCTAAATCATTTTAATTTATATCATAATTTTGAAGTATAGTAAATTATAAAAATATAATAAATTTAAAGTGGCATCAGTTGTTTTGTTCCAAGGTATTAGACATTTGAGAACTACAGAATCTGATCTTTGTAGAAAAATTTAAATGAGCTGATAGGGAAATATTTAGATTCAATATGGCAGCATGTAATTGAAAATACATACTTCGGGTACATTTATGAATGAAATTGATCATATTGAAGAAGTAGTTCACTCCAAAAAAAAGACTCTAAGAAGAATTGAAAGTGCAGTCAATATTTTTTACTTGATAGTTGTATGCAAAAGTTGATCAAATGTATCCAAATATATGATATATTTTTTCACATGTTGTTTGTGACTCAAGAAAACGGGGGGATATCTTTTGCTGTATTTGCGTATTTGGATTTACTAGAAAACAATTTGCTTCATAATGAGTTAATAAATCATTAGGAATATTGGTAATTTACCGAGAGGATGTCCGACATTTTCTTACGTTGCCAAGAGGATTTTCGAAAAATTAAGAAAGACTTTATTTATTAATTATTATTAATAGTTTGTATTGCCATGTTATCGGGTTTTTATTTTATTTTCGTTATCGTTCATGTTCATTCCTTTTTTTATTAATGATCTAAGTTTAAAATTGATGAACTAATACCAACTAATATGCATTTATCATAAATAAGAATTAATTGTCATAGTGTGATTATATAGTATGAATTAGGGTAAGTGTGCCAATTACTGCGGATCGAAAATCAAGATGGCTTTTAAAGTTAAAAAAAAAGGTTTTGAGATAAAAAAGTCGTCACGAATTAATTTTTAAAGCAGTATTTGGTATTGAGTAAGTAGCATGCAGTCCTTAAACCCTGAAAAGAAACCAGATATACTTAGAAAATGCGAATCTAAAAAAAATGTTCCATGTAGGTATTACTGCGGGTTTACATGAATTACTGCGCACCAATTACTGCGGAAACCCCAATTTCTGCGCGCGTAATACTGCGATATTATTTTGAGTGAACTTACAATTAATTTAGGAGTGTTGAAAATTTTATTTAATCTCAATTATAAAAAGTAAACACGACGAAGCATTCGTAACAAATTAAGATTAATAATTTTATTAATTTTATTTAATTTAACTTAAAATTATATCACTTGAGTTCCTCTTGCATCTTTAGCAACGATTAAGGAGTGTTGAACATTTTATTTAAACTAAATTATAAAAAGTGAACATGAAGCATTTTTAACAAATTAAGATTAAATAATGTTATAACTCTTATTTAATTTACCTTAAAATTATATTACTTGACTTCCTCTTGCCTCATTAGCAACGATTTTGGAATTTTCAACATTTTGTTTAATCTCAATTATAAAAAGTAAGCATAACGAAGCATTTGTAATAGATTGAAAGGTTATGCAGTGCCGCCTGACAGATCGCAGTAATTCATACAACTATGAAAATCATGTACCAAATACTGTTTTGGTAAAAAAATGATTAAAAAACGTATTTTTTGTTATTTTGCATAAATATTTAGAAAAATAAAATATTTACTTTGCAGAAAGTAATATCACAATAAATATTTTATTTTCAGAAACGGAATTATAACAAGTTTTTCAGAAAGTGTTCATGACCTTTCAACAAATCTAAGCATTAAAACTATGGGAATCGGGAACATGAGAGTTTTAAATTGCAATCAATTAGCTACAAATATCGTAACTATTGATAATTCGTTGATACTTATTATGCTTGGATTAGAAATTGATTGTTTTTAGTTGTTCTGTAGCGTTATATATATTTAAAACATTGTATATCATTAGTTTTATTCGAAAGCGCAGTAACTGGGGCATCCACAGTAATACCCACACTTACCCTATATGATATTCGCAATATCTATTCTTAAAAAATTATTATAAATTATTACAAAATTGATTATCTCAATTCCATAATAATTGAATCTGATACAATGTAATACACTACAATATTTCAAGTTATAAACTCTTCGTTTTGCAGCAGTGTAAGAATAGTCCCAAAAGGAAAAGATCTTTTCTATCAGTAATTATTTGACCTTTTCTATTACGTCTAAAGGGGTTAATAAAAACTGTCTTGCTTTTAAATTCATGAAAAACTGCATTGCAATTTTCATTGTGAGTCAATCTCAATGCATCGCATTAAATTGATAGTAAAATTCATGAAGAACGTAATGACTGTTAAATAATCATGGTTCTCCTACTTAAAAACTTAGAACTTGTGTCTAAACAATACGATTCACAGTAAGAATGCATTAGTTGACTTTTGTGCACGGAACGAACGACGTCTAAAACAATATCCATTTGAAAGAATGTCAGTAAAAAATTATTAATACTTTATGAAAGTGTCACAAGTTATACAAACTTAATCTTATTTTCATGTGAACAACATCATTTGATTTTTTTTCTATTTTTAAAATTATGTCAGAAATCCAACGATTCTATGATGGGCAGAACATTTTTGTTACTGGTAAGAATTTTCAGATATTTCAAGCTGAGAAAAATTAAATATTTATTCTGATAATCTTTTCATTAATAAATCAACTAGAATTTTTTGATTAACTACTTCAATTTTTGGTACATGTCTTTTCTGGAAAAAATAACTAAACTCTTTTTTGAATGAACAATCGGGTTGTAATGATTTAACTTATGAATATCAGGAGGCACAGGATTCCTGGGAAAAATTTTGATAGAGAAGCTACTTCGTAGTTGTCCTGGAATAGAGACAATTTACATTCTTGTTCGCACCAAGAAGGGAGTTAAGCCAAAAGAGAGAATTAAGGAGTTCCTCGAGTCATCAGTAATTAATTTTATTTCATTATTATGTTTCACTTGCATAGGTAAATTAATTGAATTATCTTTACTATATAAAGAAGGAAAATTACCCAACAAATGAAAATTGAAATGTGATGGTCTGAATTTAATAAATCAAATCTGTATCTTTTAATAGCCAAAATGCCAAGAATTAACACACAAAAAAGAAAAAAAGAAATCACATTCCCCTTCGCGATGTGTAAAGAAAAAAGAATGTTAACCGAATGACCACTTGGTTAACAATGTACTATATTTTTGTTTGATAAAAAAATGTTTTATCATTGAGCAATAAATAACGATGATTCTAAATTAACATAATGTAGAGGTAATTTTTAATTTGAATGTATTCATTTATACAATCTTCATTCACAATACTTTAATTATGGAAACTTATTTATTGATATTTATTGATTAAGAAATTCGAAATAAGAAGAGAAAAAAAATACGCTCATCTCATTAAAAACACTATAGGTATGTTGAAACTTGATCTTTCCATTTATTATAAAATTAATAATGAATTAATATCGAAATTACTGTCCTATTTCTAATAAAAAAAAATCACATCAGGAAATTTAATAAATATAATTATCATAATTATCCTTGAAAAATTCTTAATTAATTGCAGTTGAAAAAAATAACTTTTTCCACTACAAAAATGTGTTTCCATTTTCTATAAACAAAATAAGTTCAAAATAAGCATGAAAGAGGTTTATTTTTTCAAATTTTCTACCACCAAACATTAAAAGCCACCACCTACAACCACCAAACGATTCTAAAAATCAAAAATACCATATTTGATAGTTGCAGTGCTACCTTCACAGATAACTACGTAATTCGTTTTTCCTAACATACATCTTGAAATTAGCCGATTTTCAGATTTGAATGAAAACTATTTTTAACAGTGACCCAAATGAATAGTAAGGTAGGTGATCCAGTAGTTGTTAGTGTACCAGTAATTGTCATTTTACTCTTTAAATTTGACAAAGTACAGGAAAACAATTTTAATTGAAGTAATTTATAACAACTGATAGTACGACTTAGTAACATAGATTATAAAATATTGTCAAAATCAATGATGATCTAATAAAATATAAGATTATTTATGTGACGATTACTGAAACTAAGATACCAATTACTGGGTCATTTACCTCATACGATTTTTGTTTTTCTTTCAGGCTAATATTTATTGTTTACAAAAGGCCGACCTTTTGTAATCTCTCTGATTATATCATCAGGTTTAATTCTATGAAATGTATGCTAAAAAGTAAAATACTTATCGTGCGTAATCCATTTTTTATCAAGTCATTACTCAAATCGTATATACTACTGTGGGCAAAAACTAAAGTGTTTTTTAATATAAAATGAAAAATCTTTATTTATTTATCCAAATCAATTTCATCCCCTTCAAAGTAATCCCCCCCCCCCCCCCCGATATAATGTACTTATGCCAACGTTTTTTCCAATCGTCGAAACACTTGTTGAATTCGATTTCCGGAATTGCCTTCAAAGCCTTCTTCGATTCGGCTTGTATCTCTTCAATCGTGTCAAAACGATGTCCTCGGAGTGGTTTTTTGAATTTGGGGAATAGCCAAAAGTCACACGGAGCCAAGTTAGGCGAATATGGTGATTGTGGAACGATATGCGTTGAGTTTTTGACGAAATGGTCACGAAGGACGAGTGCAGTGTGAGACGGCGCATTATCGTGAGGCAAAAACCACGAGTTGTCTGTCCAAAATATCTTTTGAAACGGTGTTGAGTGATCCTCTTGAAATGCCAATAGTGTCAGCAGGTTCCTAATTGTCAATCGACGATTTTTGTGCACTATTTCTTTGATTTGATTGACGTGTTGCTCGCCAGTTGATGTTGATGGTCGTTCGGGTCGTTCCAAGTCATCAACACGTTCTGTGCCTTCTTTGAAGTCTTTATACCACCTACAAACATTTTTCTGCGACATCGTCAAATCACCGAAGGCCTTCTGCAACATTCTGAACGTTTCCGTAACTGAAATTTCATTCCGCAAACAAATTTTAATGGCACTTCTTTGCTCAACAAATCCAGACATTGTAAAAATCGGAAAAATCACTTTTAATCGTTTAGAAAACACAAGCGTAACTATGTAACAAATGATGACATTGAAATGAAATTTGACATAGATGTCAGTAACAGTAGGACCAACATAAAAATAAGAGTTTGCACGAATCGGATAGGCCACGAAGTTTAAATTAAAAATTCACTTCAGTTTTTGCTCACAGTAGTAGTTATGGACCATTTTTTCATTTTTTTAAATTTCTGCACTCCTGTAGTTATGAAAATAAAAATTTTTGTTAATATAATTGACCTTTCTACATACATTTTGTAAAATAAGCCCTGATGATGCTAGTTAAAAAGATTAAATAAAACACAACGAATTTCATTTTTTGATTTGAAAGAATACGATGATCGATCAAACAAAAATTATTCCGCTCTGATTCAATTGATCACACCCTTTTGAAGTAAAATAAATAGGTGACTTTTTAAAATGATAGAAACGATAATTTTTTATACAGCATTTTAGTTTACTACAACAAAGAAATCCAGATTACAGAAAGAAAATAGTTTGTATAAATGGAGATGCATCAAAGCCTGCCTTGGGAATGAGTGATTCAGATAGGGAACTTATTACGAAAAAGGTAAAGCTTAGAGAATAAAGAAAAAATAAAATCAAAGAAAAATGATTTTGTAAGTCACGAGAGCATTGTAAATTATACCTATAAATACAATGCAATGCTTAAATTATAAGAAATGTTAAGATCTTTTAACAATATTCTAGGTATCCATTATTTTTCATGCGGCAGCTACAGTCAGATTTGATGAAACTCTAGCAGTCGCAGTTGCACACAACGTTAATAGCGTGAAAGAAATAATCAATCTGTGTAAAGACTGTGAACGATTAAAGGTGATAAACTTTCAATTCGTAAAATTAGTTAAAAAAATTTTCCTTAAAGTATTTAAAATATAAAGAATTATTCATATCTTTTCAGGTTGGGGTTTACGTTTCTACAGCTTTCAGTCACTGTCCCTTGAACACCATCAAAGAAGAATTGTATCCACCGCCTTTGACCTACGAGGAAAGCAATGCTATAGTCCATATTATTGAAAAGCAAATTTGGTCGGAAGAGCAAATAACAAAATTCACTGAAAGGCAATTAAAATATTTTTAAATTCTTACTAGAAGTCATCCCTATTGAAAATTTCGACGTTGATATCAACGTGGCAACTTTCAATAGAGATATAATAATGCAAACTATCCAAGACGAATTTCATGTTGAACAAGCTATCATCTTGATAATTTTAATTTTAAAATTGCAGTGTGATAGGAAAATGGCCAAATACGTACACCTTCACAAAAGCAATAGCAGAAGGAATTGTTGCTGAGGAATCTAACAATTTGCCATTGTGCATTTACAGACCATCCATCGGTAAAAAATTCTGTGCTATGAATCTTCAAATTTTATTCATTTTATTTATTATTCATTCATTTATTATTGATCATATATTTTTTATTAATAATATTATCAAGTACTTACATTGAAATAGTTTCCAGTAAAGATTCAAAATTTTAAGTACTTTTGTTTAATAAGAGGGAATTAAAATATAGCTAAGGAGTCTAAATCCGAATCTGCAAACGATATTTATCTAAAACGTAAGGTTTTTATGAAAAATGAGATTAAAATATTCCAAAAACGTGTTTTTTTTATTTTTAAACATTTTTGCCGTGTGAACTTGACCTGCTTTGAATTTTAAAAAGGGCTTTAAGGGGGTCTCCTTATCCAGAACCTTCAAAAAAGGCACTTTTTCCCAATTTTCTTTGAAGCAGAAAATAAAAACACTGGTCAAAGATTTTTCGCATATATTTAGGTACATATTTGAACTTGTTAAAAAAAAATTTTCAATTTGAAAACAAGAAAAAACCTCGGACTTATCGAAGATCCCGCGCAGCGTCTCACCACGGACAATTAATTTTGCGTGCATGATATTGTCCAAAGTTTTAATCTGAAACACATATATATTTGTTTTTTTTATTCAGAAGGGTCTTCCGCTTATAGTGAACCTAAACAATTGTAAAAAAAAATTTTTTTATCGATGTTTTGAGTTACTTTTCAGAAAAATCAAAATTTTCACCGTTTTTTTTGTTTAAAATGCGTTATTTATAATGAAAGTAAATACTGTATCATGAAAACTAAAGGTTCACTATATGCACATTTTAATTACCTACAAATAAAAAAAAGTTTATAATAATAGCTTAACTGATTCTCCTTCAATCGTGCACGCAATTTTGAAAAATGTGGTTTTGAGAAAACGCGCTTTAAAGTTTTCAGACGGTTAAAAAAACCTTCCGCTCGCTCCGCGCAAGCCACTGCTCGGAACTCTACCATCAAAACTATTTCGATATGGACTGTACAATTTTACGACAATATTCTCTGACAATAGATCCATCGATTGGAACAAAAAAAAATCGATTTTTTGAAAGTTCTGGATAAGGGGACACCCTTAAATGAAGCTTCAATTTTGAACTACACTAACACTAATTCAAAAATGTTGCCGCAGTCGTTATTTGTTCAACTGATGTGTTTGGTTTTCAGTTGTCTGTGTACGAGCATGGGGTAAAATAGCTGAACGTGAAACCATTGTGGTTCATCTGTAAACGAGTATTTATGTAAATAAATATCAATAGTAAATTGATTACTTCGTTATAAAAGATGATCTATCCTGAAAAACATATACCTGCTAACTTTTTAAAACAATTTATAAAAAAAATGGATTTTGAGAAAAACTGATAAAGGTATTCTATTGAACAGGAAACATTATTTTTTTATAGTGCTCCTTTTGAAAATCCAAATTCCGGTACCTGTTTTAACGCTGCTTTTAAAGTTCCAACCCTTGGGTTGGAAATCGCAGTTTTAACCCGCTTTACAGGTACCGAAAATCGGATTTTCAAAAGAGGCGCTATGAAACGCATTACTCGAAACAAAACACAACAGATTCAACGAGTATGATTCGCTGCGTCCCTGGTGTGTCAAAAGTTATTCAGGTTCAAAAATGGACCAGAATAATAAAAAAATTCGCTATATTTTACAATACCAGTTCGACAAAGGCCGGGGCTACCCAAATTTTTCCTAAATACTCGTTTCCTTATATGAACCACGACGGTGTAACGTCCAGCTATTTCACTCCATGCACACACACAACTGAAACAAACTTCAATTCGATAATATTCAATTAGAATAGATTAATTTTGAAGCAATATTTTGTTAATATATCAAGTTTTTTAGTATTAGCAACCTATAAAGAGCCATTACCAGGTTGGACAGACAATTTAATGGGAGTTAATGGACTCGTGTTGGGATCTGGACTTGGTGTAATTCACTATATGTGTATCGATGGCGAGGGCAGAGCAGACATCTTACCTGTTGATATGGCCTGTAACGCGTTAATAGCATGTGCATGGAAAACTGGTACCGAAAAAATAAGGTAGTTTTCAAAATATTCAATATGATTGGATTTTGCAGCTCATTTACTTAATAATGATTACCCTGCTGGAAGTAAAAAGATTGAAAAAGATAGGTACTGGAGGATTAGAAAAGATAGAACATTTCTATCTCTCCCAATTCATCACTTTACATCCCGAAAACTCTATTTTTTGCTATCCCCGCACTTATTCATAGTGACCGGAAATATCTATCTTTTCCTATCCCTTAGTCTATCTGCCGACTGAAGTAGTATCTACCTTTTTCTATATTTTTCTCTACCTTTCGTAATCGACCACTTGTATTTTTTTCTATCCCTCATTTATCTTCCCATAGTGCAAATTTTAATCTCTCTCTATATCCCTCAGTATCTATTTTTACTATGAAATGAAGATTGCAGTTTCAGAAAGTATTGTGTCCATTTTACATAGGGGAAGACTTTTACTTCATTGGTCATAAAATGTAATCACCCTTATAGAAAAAGAATATAAAATATCTTAGTAGTGGACTGATTTTCTTTTGTCGTAAGGAGAGATAATGAGAGATAGAAAGGGATTTTAAAATTTGTAATAGGGAGAGATAAGCATCGACTAGATTGGCAATAAGATAAAAAAAGATTGACGTTAATAGATGAAGTATAAAATGAGATAGAAAAGGGGAGATTGAAGAAGATAGATGCGAATTAAGATTAAAAAATAGTTATAAAAAGATTAAGGTGGTTTGATGAAGGATTGGATGAGATAGAGATCAGGTGATTGGAGAAGATAGCCATAGACCTAGATTGGCAAGAAGATAGAAAAAATGCACGTAAATATATATAGGATAGAATGAGATAGAAAAGGGGAGATTAAAAAGATAGACGTGAATTTAGATTGACAAAGAGATAGAAAAAGATTAAGGATGATAGATAAAGGATTGGAATGAATAAAAAAGTAGTTATTAGAAAAGACAGACGTGAATTCAGAATGAAAAAGAGATAGAATTGGATAAATTATCTCTATCCTTTTTTATAATAAAGGTTCAAAATGATTCAAAAGGATAAAATTTCTATCTTTTTAATTCTAGCAGGGTATCTTAATATTCCAAGATAATTTTAAATTACATCGTTTCTCTTATTTTTATAGGTCCGAGGAATTGGTGCCAGTATATAATTACGTTTGTGGACCAGAAAATCCAATTACCTGGGGAAAATTTGAAAACATTCTGAAAGAATATAGGGATGAAAATGGTTGCACCAAATCAGTGTATTATCCGTCTCTTTCAATAACAAAATCATACCCCATTTTTTTACTGGTCGATTACTTCGTACACTATATCCCAGCTGTTTTGATCGACATAATTTTGAAGTTATTGGGAAGAAAACCTATGTAAGTAATTCAGTATTAAGTACAGTCAATCAGAAAATATTATTATTGGAAAATTGCAATCTGTTTTCGATAAATTTGATCATTTTTGAAATTTCTTTTTGACGAAAGCCTATTTTATTTAACAGGTTTAAAAAACTTCATGAAAAAGGGCACAAACTTATAGCAGCATTATTATTCTTTTGTTTACGGAGCTGGACATTTGAAAACTACAGAACTCAGTCTTTGTGGAAAGATTTAAGTGAAATCGACAAGGAAATATTCGGATTTAATATGAAAGCGTACAGTTGGAAAGACATACTTTGGACACATGTAGATGGAATTAGAATACATTTAATGAAGGAGGAATTGACACCGGAAAATAAAGAAAGGGGGTTGCGAAGACTCAAGATGTGAGTAATTTTTATTTATTTCGTAGATGTTCCTGTTTTGATGTCATAAATGATCAAATGTATTTTTAAATATAAGATAGGTTTATTTCTAGAATATATAAGAGATTTATTTATTTCTCAGATTGTTTGTGATTCATCAGATCGTGAAGTCATCTTTTGCAGTTTTGGTCCTTTGGATTTTTTGGAGAATAATCTGCTTTATATGGAATGAGTAACTCATCATTATATAATTTCTCATGATCGCTATGTTTTCTGTTTAATCATTCAACATTTTATTATAATTTTTAAAATAAATATATAAAGCATATTGATTGTGGCCAATAAAAATCAAATTATGCGGTTGTTGTTATTACAAGTTTTTTTCCCATCCTTGTTGTAATTCTTGAAATTTTAATTTACATTCACCTTTTTGGAATGGATTAACTACGGGTCGTTTTGAATAGAAACACATTAATAATTACTCGTAATGTCTTTTTATAAACTTTTTAAAAGTTCTAGCCATTTTAAAATTCATATAACATTTGATACTTGAAAATTTCATTGTAAAGTTTTAAAATTCTAAGATTAAAAAAAAAAATCAAACGATGTTTTTATGGGAAATTGCCTGATTGAACATTTTCCTATGCAAGTTACAAATAACTAAATAAACTTTTGATTTCTGAATTCATTATCCTTATTTTTTTACATTCTCATCATGGATGAGAAGGTATTGGTTTTATGTGAAAAATGACTTTCGAAAATTTCATCAAATCTTTACGTTTTGAGACCCCTTGAGTCAGAAAAAACGGTTTTTACGAAAGTGTCTGTCTGTCTGTCTGTAGTAGGTCGTGTGCGGCATAACTCTCGATAGAATTATCAGATTGAATTGAGCTTTGGCACACTTTATCGGAGCCGAAAAAGTAAGGACAAGTTCGTTAACCAGCCACATCCAATCAAAATTGAGGGATTGAGCACTACTTTTGTGTTTTTGAAAATAACTTTTTGAAAAAATCAAAAATTTCAATACTGGTTTTTGATAGTGTTCATAAATCTCTACAAATTATCCTGATAACATTTTTTGATTAAATCAAAATTAGAAATGTTACAGCATATTAAAACTTGAAAAAAGTCAATATCAAATATCCATTTTTCAGTTAAATTATACGAGATACGAAAAAACGTTGTGATACAATATTATTTTCTACATAAAGACCTACAAATTTGAATTGTAACATTTTTTCATAAGATGCTTATTTTTCTTCGTAATTTGAAAAAAAAATATTGAAAATCCAAAATTCAATTTTTTAACAATAATATGTGAAATACGAAAAAAACGTAATAATACAAAGTTGTTCGTTTCAAAAAGATCTACAAATTTTGTTTCACACAGTTTATGAAAAAACATATATTTTTCGTTTTAATTCCAAAAAATACGATTAAAATTCAAAAATTCCATTTTTTAGACAAAATATGTGAGATACAATAAAAACGTTTAGATGAAAAATTATTTGCCAAAATGAGGTCTACACATTCTTATTGAGAAATTTCACTACAGGATGTATATTTTATGTTTTGATTTTTAATATTGAAAAAATTCGATTTTTTTCACCAAAATATGTAAGATACGAAATAAGCGTTGTTCTGCAAAATCGTTTCCTTAAATAAAGTCTACGATTGTTTTTTCTTTTTGAGAGATTTGGAAGAAAATAAATGATTTTAATCATGTAATTTATTAAAAAGTTACTGAAATGTATACAGAAAATCGAGCGCGAAGCGCGAGTGCCATGATGAGAATGTGTTCCTTAAGGCCGATAGAGCCTTAAGGTAAATTGAATTTCCTGTTTCACTCAAACTGAAAATGAAATTTAGTGAATTTGAGAAAATGAGTAATTCACATCATCTTTCATATTATAAAATTGGTTTGAGCTTCAGTATTAAATTATAAGAAATAAACTTAAATGTATGCGAAGAGCACAAGACCGAGCGCGAAGCGCGAGGTCCAGAAAGAACGGAGTGCGAAGCGCGCGATGAGAATGTGCCCGCGAAGCGGGCAGATTTTTTTAAATTTGTTTCAATAAGAATGAAATAATATAAATAAAACTTGTAATAAAACATTTGAGGGTATGACATACAACTGCTTATCGGCATCCTCGCTTAATGTACTGGAACCTAAATCATTTTAATTTATATCATAATTTTGAAGTATAGTAAATTATAAAAATATAATAAATTTAAAGTGGCATCAGTTGTTTTGTTCCAAGGTATTAGACATTTGAGAACTACAGAATCTGATCTTTGTAGAAAAATTTAAATGAGCTGATAGGGAAATATTTAGATTCAATATGGCAGCATGTAATTGAAAATACATACTTCGGGTACATTTATGAATGAAATTGATCATATTGAAGAAGTAGTTCACTCCAAAAAAAAGACTCTAAGAAGAATTGAAAGTGCAGTCAATATTTTTTACTTGATAGTTGTATGCAAAAGTTGATCAAATGTATCCAAATATATGATATATTTTTTCACATGTTGTTTGTGACTCAAGAAAACGGGGGGATATCTTTTGCTGTATTTGCGTATTTGGATTTACTAGAAAACAATTTGCTTCATAATGAGTTAATAAATCATTAGGAATATTGGTAATTTACCGAGAGGATGTCCGACATTTTCTTACGTTGCCAAGAGGATTTTCGAAAAATTAAGAAAGACTTTATTTATTAATTATTATTAATAGTTTGTATTGCCATGTTATCGGGTTTTTATTTTATTTTCGTTATCGTTCATGTTCATTCCTTTTTTTATTAATGATCTAAGTTTAAAATTGATGAACTAATACCAACTAATATGCATTTATCATAAATAAGAATTAATTGTCATAGTGTGATTATATAGTATGAATTAGGGTAAGTGTGCCAATTACTGCGGATCGAAAATCAAGATGGCTTTTAAAGTTAAAAAAAGGTTTTGAGATAAAAAAGTCGTCACGAATTAATTTTTAAAGCAGTATTTGGTATTGAGTAAGTAGCATGCAGTCCTTAAACCCTGAAAAGAAACCAGATATACTTAGAAAATGCGAATCTAAAAAAAATGTTCCATGTAGGTATTACTGCGGGTTTACATGAATTACTGCGCACCAATTACTGCGGAAACCCCAATTTCTGCGCGCGTAATACTGCGATATTATTTTGAGTGAACTTACAATTAATTTAGGAGTGTTGAAAATTTTATTTAATCTCAATTATAAAAAGTAAACACGACGAAGCATTCGTAACAAATTAAGATTAATAATTTTATTAATTTTATTTAATTTAACTTAAAATTATATCACTTGAGTTCCTCTTGCATCTTTAGCAACGATTAAGGAGTGTTGAACATTTTATTTAAACTAAATTATAAAAAGTGAACATGAAGCATTTTTAACAAATTAAGATTAAATAATGTTATAACTCTTATTTAATTTACCTTAAAATTATATTACTTGACTTCCTCTTGCCTCATTAGCAACGATTTTGGAATTTTCAACATTTTGTTTAATCTCAATTATAAAAAGTAAACATAACGAAGCATTTGTAATAGATTGAAAGGTTATGCAGTGCCGCCTGACAGATCGCAGTAATTATTACAACTATGAAAATCATGTACCAAATACTGTTTTGGTAAAAAAATGATTAAAAAACGTATTTTTTGTTATTTTGCATAAATATTTAGAAAAATAAAATATTTACTTTGCAGAAAGTAATATCACAATAAATATTTTATTTTCAGAAACGGAATTATAACAAGTTTTTCAGAAAGTGTTCATGACCTTTCAACAAATCTAAGCATTAAAACTATGGGAATCGGGAACATGAGAGTTTTAAATTGCAATCAATTAGCTACAAATATCGTAACTATTGATAATTCGTTGATACTTATTATGCTTGGATTAGAAATTGATTGTTTTTAGTTGTTCTGTAGCGTTATATATATTTAAAACATTGTATATCATTAGTTTTATTCGAAAGCGCAGTAACTGGGGCATCCACAGTAATACCCACACTTACCCTATATGATATTCGCAATATCTATTCTTAAAAAATTATTATAAATTATTACAAAATTGATTATCTCAATTCCATAATAATTGAATCTGATACAATGTAATACACTACAATATTTCAAGTTATAAACCCTTCGTTTTGCAGCAGTGTAAGAATAGTCCCAAAAGGAAAAGATCTTTTCTATCAGTAATTACTTGACCTTTTCTATTACGTCTAAAGGGGTTAATAAAAACTGTCTTGCTTTTAAATTCATGAAAAACTGCATTGCAATTTTCATTGTGAGTCAATCTCAATGCATCGCATTAAATTGATAGTAAAATTCATGAAGAACGTAATGACTGTTAAATAATCATGGTTCTCCTACTTGAAAACTTAGAACTTCTGTCTAAACAATACGATTCACAGTAAGAATGCATTAGTTGACTTTTGTGCACGGAACGAACGACGTCTAAAACAATATCCATTTGAAAGAATGTCAGTAAAAAATTATTAATACTTTATGAAAGTGTCACAAGTTATACAAACTTAATCTTATTTTCATGTGAACAACATCATTTGATTTTTTTTCTATTTTTAAAATTATGTCAGAAATCCAACGATTCTATGATGGGCAGAACATTTTTGTTACTGGTAAGAATTTTCAGATATTTCAAGTTGAGAAAAATGAAATATTTATTCTGATAATCTTTTCATTAATAAATCAACTAGAATTTTTTGATTAACTACTTCAATTTTTGGTACATGTCTTTTCTGGCAAAAGTAACTAAACTCTTTTTTGAATGAACAATCGGGTTGTAATGATTTAACTTATGAATATCAGGAGGCACAGGGTTCTTGGGTAAAATTTTGATAGAGAAGCTACTTCGTAGTTGTCCTGGAATAGAGACAATTTACATTCTTGTTCGCACCAAGAAGGGAGTTAAGCCAAAAGAGAGAATTAAGGAGTTCCTCGAGTCATCAGTAATTAATTTTATTTCATTATTATGTTTCACTTGCATAGGTAAATTAATTGAATTATCTTTACTATATAAAGAAGGAAAATTACTCAACAAATGAAAATTTAAATGTGATGGTCTGAATTTAATAAATCAAATCTGTATCTTTTAATAGCCAAAATGCCAAGAATTAACACACAAAAATGAAAAAAAGAAATCACATTCCCCTTCGCGATGTGTAAAGAAAAAAGAATGTTAACCGAGTGACCACTTGGTTAACAATGTACTATATTTTAGTTTGATAAAAGAATGTTTTATCATAGAGCAATAAATAACGATGATTCCAAATTAACATAATGTAGAGGTAATTTATAATTTGAATGTATTCATTTATACCATCTTCATTTACAATACTTTAATTATGGAAACTTATTTAATGATATTTATTGATTAAGAAATTCGAAATAAGAAGAGAAAAAGAATACGCTCATCTCATTAAAAACACTATAGGTATGTTGAAACTTGATCTTTCCATTTATTATAAAATTAATAATGAATTAATATCGAAATTACTGTCCTATTTCTAATAAAAAAATCACATCAGGAAATTTAATAAATATAATTATCATAATTATCCTTGAAAAATTCTTAATTAATTGCAGTTGAAAAAAATAACTTTTTCCACTACAAAAATGTGTTTCCATTTTCTATAAACAAAATAAGTTCAAAATAAGCATGAAAGAGGTTTATTTTTTCAAATTTTCTACCACCAAACATTAAAAGCCACCACCTACAACCACCAAACGATTCTAAAAATCAAAAATACCATATTTGATAGTTGCAGTGCTACCTTCACAGATAACTACGTAATTCGTTTTTCCTAACATACATCTTGAAATTAGCCGATTTTCAGATTTGAATGAAAACTATTTTTAACAGTGACCCAAATGAATAGTAAGGTAGGTGATCCAGTAGTTGTTAGTGTACCAGTAATTGTCATTTTACTCTTTAAATTTGACAAAGTACAGGAAAACAATTTTAATTGAAGTAATTTATAACAACTGATAGTACGACTTAGTAACATAGATTATAAAATATTGTCAAAATCAATGATGATCTAATAAAATATAAGATTATTTATGTGACGATTACTGAAACTAAGATACCAATTACTGGGTCATTTACCTCATACGATTTTTGTTTTTCTTTCAGGCTAATATTTATTGTTTACAAAAGGCCGACCTTCTGTAATCTCTCTGATTATATCATCAGGTTTAATTCTATGAAATGTATGCTAAAAAGTAAAATACTTATCGTGCGTAATCCATTTTTTATCAAGTCATTACTCAAATCGTATATACTACTGTGGGCAAAAACTAAAGTGTTTTTTAATATAAAATAAAAAATCTCTATTTTTTTATCCAAATCAATTTCATCCCCTTCAAAGTAATCCCCTCCCGATATAATGTACTTATGCCAACGTTTTTTCCAATCGTCGAAACACTTGTTGAATTCGATTTCCGGAATTGCCTTCAAAGCCTTCTTCGATTCGGCTTGTATCTCTTCAATCGTGTCAAAACGATGTCCTCGGAGTGGTTTTTTGAATTTGGGGAATAGCCAAAAGTCACACGGAGCCAAGTTAGGCGAATATGGTGATTGTGGAACGATATGCGTTGAGTTTTTGACGAAATGGTCACGAAGGACGAGTGCAGTGTGAGACGGCGCATTATCGTGAGGCAAAAACCACGAGTTGTCTGTCCAAAATATCTTTTGAAACGGTGTTGAGTGATCCTCTTGAAATGCCAATAGTGTCAGCAGGTTCCTAATTGTCAATCGACGATTTTTGTGCACTATTTCTTTGATTTGATTGACGTGTTGCTCGCCAGTTGATGTTGATGGTCGTTCGGGTCGTTCCAAGTCATCAACACGTTCTGTGCCTTCTTTGAAGTCTTTATACCACCTACAAACATTTTTCTGCGACATCGTCAAATCACCGAAGGCCTTCTGCAACATTCTGAACGTTTCCGTAACTGAAATTTCATTCCGCAAACAAATTTTAATGGCACTTCTTTGCTCAACAAATCCAGACATTGTAAAAATCGGAAAAATCACTTTTAATCGTTTAGAAAACACAAGCGTAACTATGTAACAAATGATGACATTGAAATGAAATTTGACATAGATGTCAGTAACAGTAGGACCAACATAAAAATAAGAGTTTGCACGAATCGGATAGGCCACGAAGTTTAAATTAAAAATTCACTTCAGTTTTTGCTCACAGTAGTAGTTATGGACCATTTTTTTCATTTTTTTAAATTTCTGCACTCCTGTAGTTATGAAAATAAAAATTTTTGTTAATATAATTGACCTTTCTACATACATTTTGTAAAATAAGCCCTGATGATGCTAGTTAAAAAGATTAAATAAAACACAACGAATTTCATTTTTTGATTTGAAAGAATACGATGATCGATCAAACAAAAATTATTCCGCTCTGATTCAATTGATCACACCCTTTTGAAGTAAAATAAATAGGTGACTTTTTAAAATGATAGAAACGATAATTTTTTATACAGCATTTTAGTTTACTACAACAAAGAAATCCAGATTACAGAAAGAAAATAGTTTGTATAAATGGAGATGCATCAAAGCCTGCCTTGGGAATGAGTGATTCAGATAGGGAACTTATTACGAAAAAGGTAAAGCTTAGAGAATAAAGAAAAAATAAAATCAAAGAAAAATGATTTTGTAAGTCACGAGAGCATTGTAAATTATACCTATAAATACAATGCAATGCTTAAATTATAAGAAATGTTAAGATCTTTTAACAATATTCTAGGTATCCATTATTTTTCATGCGGCAGCTACAGTCAGATTTGATGAAACTCTAGCAGTCGCAGTTGCACACAACGTTAATAGCGTGAAAGAAATAATCAATCTGTGTAAAGACTGTGAACGATTAAAGGTGATAAACTTTCAATTCGTAAAATTAGTTAAAAAAATTTTCCTTAAAGTATTTAAAATATAAAGAATTATTCATATCTTTTCAGGTTGGGGTTTACGTTTCTACAGCTTTCAGTCACTGTCCCTTGAACACCATCAAAGAAGAATTGTATCCACCGCCTTTGACCTACGAGGAAAGCAATGCTATAGTCCATATTATTGAAAAGCAAATTTGGTCGGAAGAGCAAATAACAAAATTCACTGAAAGGCAATTAAAATATTTTTAAATTCTTACTAGAAGTCATCCCTATTGAAAATTTCGACGTTGATATCAACGTGGCAACTTTCAATAGAGATATAATAATGCAAACTATCCAAGACGAATTTCATGTTGAACAAGCTATCATCTTGATAATTTTAATTTTAAAATTGCAGTGTGATAGGAAAATGGCCAAATACGTACACCTTCACAAAAGCAATAGCAGAAGGAATTGTTGCTGAGGAATCTAACAATTTGCCATTGTGCATTTACAGACCATCCATCGGTAAAAAATTCTGTGCTATGAATCTTCAAATTTTATTCATTTTATTTATTATTCATTCATTTATTATTGATCATATATTTTTTATTAATAATATTATCAAGTACTTACATTGAAATAGTTTCCAGTAAAGATTCAAAATTTTAAGTACTTTTGTTTAATAAGAGGGAATTAAAATATAGCTAAGGAGTCTAAATCCGAATCTGCAAACGATATTTATCTAAAACGTAAGGTTTTTATGAAAAATGAGATTAAAATATTCCAAAAACGTGTTTTTTTTATTTTTAAACATTTTTGCCGTGTGAACTTGACCTGCTTTGAATTTTAAAAAGGGCTTTAAGGGGGTCTCCTTATCCAGAACCTTCAAAAAAGGCACTTTTTCCCAATTTTCTTTGAAGCAGAAAATAAAAACACTGGTCAAAGATTTTTCGCATATATTTAGGTACATATTTGAACTTGTTAAAAAAAAATTTTCAATTTGAAAACAAGAAAAAACCTCGGACTTATCGAAGATCCCGCGCAGCGTCTCACCACGGACAATTAATTTTGCGTGCATGATATTGTCCAAAGTTTTAATCTGAAACACATATATATTTGCTTTTTTTTTATTCAGAAGGGTCTTCCGCTTATAGTGAACCTAAACAATTGTAAAAAAAAATTTTTTTATCGATGTTTTGAGTTACTTTTCAGAAAAATCAAAATTTTCACCGTTTTTTTTGTTTAAAATGCGTTATTTATAATGAAAGTAAATACTGTATCATGAAAACTAAAGGTTCACTATATGCACATTTTAATTACCTACAAATAAAAAAAAAGTTTATAATAATAGCTTAACTGATTCTCCTTCAATCGTGC
Organism: Diplolepis rosae; assembly: GCA_030998225.1. NCBI lineage: Eukaryota > Metazoa > Arthropoda > Insecta > Hymenoptera > Diplolepididae > Diplolepis > Diplolepis rosae. The sequence goes on along the minus strand of JAPYXD010000710.1, from coordinate 18,648,506 downwards.
ACGCAATTTTGAAAAATGTGGTTTTGAGAAAACGCGCTTTAAAGTTTTCAGACGGTTAAAAAAACCTTCCGCTCGCTCCGCGCAAGCCACTGCTCGGAACTCTACCATCAAAACTATTTCGATATGGACTGTACAATTTTACGACAATATTCTCTGACAATAGATCCATCGATTGGAACAAAAAAAAAATCGATTTTTTGAAAGTTCTGGATAAGGGGACACCCTTAAATGAAGCTTCAATTTTGAACTACACTAACACTAATTCAAAAATGTTGCCGCAGTCGTTATTTGTTCAACTGATGTGTTTGGTTTTCAGTTGTCTGTGTACGAGCATGGGGTAAAATAGCTGAACGTGAAACCATTGTGGTTCATCTGTAAACGAGTATTTATGTAAATAAATATCAATAGTAAATTGATTACTTCGTTATAAAAGATGATCTATCCTGAAAAACATATACCTGCTAACTTTTTAAAACAATTTATAAAAAAAATGGATTTTGAGAAAAACTGATAAAGGTATTCTATTGAACAGGAAACATTATTTTTTTATAGTGCTCCTTTTGAAAATCCAAATTCCGGTACCTGTTTTAACGCTGCTTTTAAAGTTCCAACCCTTGGGTTGGAAATCGCAGTTTTAACCCGCTTTACAGGTACCGAAAATCGGATTTTCAAAAGAGGCGCTATGAAACGCATTACTCGAAACAAAACACAACAGATTCAACGAGTATGATTCGCTGCGTCCCTGGTGTGTCAAAAGTTATTCAGGTTCAAAAATGGACCAGAATAATAAAAAAATTCGCTATATTTTACAATACCAGTTCGACAAAGGCCGGGGCTACCCAAATTTTTCCTAAATACTCGTTTCCTTATATGAACCACGACGGTGTAACGTCCAGCTATTTCACTCCATGCACACACACAACTGAAACAAACTTCAATTCGATAATATTCAATTAGAATAGATTAATTTTGAAGCAATATTTTGTTAATATATCAAGTTTTTTAGTATTAGCAACCTATAAAGAGCCATTACCAGGTTGGACAGACAATTTAATGGGAGTTAATGGACTCGTGTTGGGATCTGGACTTGGTGTAATTCACTATATGTGTATCGATGGCGAGGGCAGAGCAGACATCTTACCTGTTGATATGGCCTGTAACGCGTTAATAGCATGTGCATGGAAAACTGGTACCGAAAAAATAAGGTAGTTTTCAAAATATTCAATATGATTGGATTTTGCAGCTCATTTACTTAATAATGATTACCCTGCTGGAAGTAAAAAGATTGAAAAAGATAGGTACTGGAGGATTAGAAAAGATAGAACATTTCTATCTCTCCCAATTCATCACTTTACATCCCGAAAACTCTATTTTTTGCTATCCCCGCACTTATTCATAGTGACCGGAAATATCTATCTTTTCCTATCCCTTAGTCTATCTGCCGACTGAAGTAGTATCTACCTTTTTCTATATTTTTCTCTACCTTTCGTAATCGACCACTTGTATTTTTTTCTATCCCTCATTTATCTTCCCATAGTGCAAATTTTAATCTCTCTCTATATCCCTCAGTATCTATTCTTACCATGAAATGAAGAGTGCAGTTCTAGAAAGTATTGTGTCCACTTTACATAGGGGAAGACTTTTACTTCATTGGTCATAAAATATAATCACCCTTATAAAGGGTTTTCCAATAGGGACATAACAATTTTATCTATGAATAAAACACAGAAATATTTGAGATATTGAGTTCAAATTTATTGTGGGTATAGTGCAAGCATTACATTTTATGAATGAAATTCGATATCGGTCATATGACCACCACGAGCCCGTTTACAGCTATCGATTCTTTGGACCCAATTTTCCACCACTCTGGCACACATTTCGACCGGAACGTTGGCAACTTCGCATTGGATGTTGTTTTTGACGTCGTCTAAAGTTGCTGGCTTGTTGGCATAGACCAGTGACTTGATATGGCCCCATAAAAAAAATCCATTGGCGTTAGATCGCATGAACGAGGCGGCCATTCGACCGGACCATTTCTCGAGATAACACGTTCACCGAATTCGCCTTTCAATAAATCGATTGTTCGGCGTTTCAAATGATCAAGTGGCTTTAGTTCTTGAGTCAATTTAATCTTGAAAGCATGTAGGCCAAGATCTTTTCGCATAATACGCCACGGTGTCGTTTGAGCGATGCCCAATTCTTGAGAACGACGTGGAATCGACTGATTTGGCTCATTTTGAATCGATGCACTTACGGCTGCGATTATTTCTTCGCTTCGAGCAATACGACGTCTTTTTGGCACCGGAACGTCCATTAGTGTAAATTTGGTCTCGAATTTATCCACTATAGCACGCACAGCCTGTCGGGTGGGACAATTATTACGGCCGAAAATTGGAGTAAGCGCTCTTAAAGTTGCGACCACCGACTCAGAATTTCGGTAATAATTTTTAATAATTTTCAAACGTTTCTGGTTCGTGAACTTTACCATGATGAAAATGTTGACTTTAACTAACGTTTTGACATTGACACTTCATTAAAAAAGTTTAAGGGGGCGTTCATATAAAGATACGAAATTGTTATGTTCCTATTGGAAAGCCCTTTAGAAAAAGAATATAAAATATCTTAGTAGTGGACTCATCTTCTTTTGTGGGAAGGAGAGATAATAAGAGATAGAAAGAGATTTTAAAATTTGTAATAGGGAGAGATAAGCATCGACTAGATTGGTAAGAAGATAGAAAAAAATTCACGTAAATAGATAAAGGATAGAATGAGATAGAAAATGGGAGATTAAAAAGATAGACGTGAATTTAGATTGATAAAGACATAGAATAAAGATTCACGTGGATAGATAAAGCTTAGGATGAGATAGAGAATGAAAGATTGAAAAAGAGATAAAAAAAGATTGACGTCGATAGATATAGAATAGAATGAGATAGAGAAGGGGGGATAGAAAAAGATAGACGTGTATAGAAAAAGATTAAGGATGATAGATAAAGGATTGAAATGAATAAAAAAGCAGTTATTGGAAAAGATAGACGTGAATTCAGATTGAAAAAGAGATAGAATTGGATAAATTATCTCTATCTTTTTCTACAATAAAGGTTCAAAATGATTCAAAAGGATAAAATTTCTATCTTTTTAATTCTAGCAGGGTATCTTAATATTCCAAGATAATTTTAAATTACATCGTTTCTCTTATTTTTATAGGTCCGAGGAATTGGTGCCAGTATATAATTACGTTTGTGGACCAGAAAATCCAATTACCTGGGGAAAGTTTGTAAACATTCTGACAGAATATAGGGATGAAAATGGTTGCACCAAATCAGTGTATTATCCGTCTCTTTCAATAACAAAATCATACCCCATTTTTTTACTGGTCGATTACTTCGTACACTATATCCCAGCTGTTTTGATCGACATAATTTTGAAGTTATTGGGAAGAAAACCTATGTAAGTAATTCAGTATTAAGTACAGTCAATCAGAAAATATTATTATTGGAAAATTGCAATCTGTTTTCGATAAATTTGATCATTTTTGAAATTTCTTTTTGACGAAAGCCTATTTTATTTAACAGGTTTAAAAAACTTCATGAAAAAGGGCACAAACTTATAGCAGCATTATTATTCTTTTGTTTACGGAGCTGGACATTTGAAAACTACAGAACTCAGTCTTTGTGGAAAGATTTAAGTGAAATCGACAAGGAAATATTCGGATTTAATATGAAAGCGTACAGTTGGAAAGACATACTTTGGACACATTTAGATGGAATGAGAGTACATTTATTGAAGGAGGAATTGACACCGGAAAATAAGGAAAGGGGGTTGCGAAAAATGAAGATGTTAGTAATTTTTATTTATTTCGTAGATGTTTCTGTTTTGATGTCATGAATGATAAACTTTATATTTAAATATAAGATGGGTTTATTTCTAGAATATATAAGATTCATTTATTTCTCAGATTGTTTGTGATTCATCAGATCGTGAAGTCATCTTTTGCAGTTTTGGTCCTTTGGATTTTTTGGAGAATAATCTGCTTTATATGGAATTAGTAATTCATCATTATATCATTTCTTATGATCTCTATAATTTTTTCTGTTTAATTATTCAAAATGTCATGATAGTCATTTGAAAACATATATAAAGTATATTGATTGTGAACAATAAAAATCAAATCATACGATTGTTGATATCACAAGTTTCTTTCCCATTCTTGTTGTTATCCTTAAAATTTTAATTTGCAATCGTCTTTTTCGACTGGGCTAACTATATACGGGTCGTTTTTAATAGAAACACATAAATGATCAATCGTAATAACTTTTCATGAACTTTTGAAAAGTTCCAACCATTTTTAAATTCTTATAACGCTTCATATTCAAAAATGTTATTGAATAGTTTTAAATTAACTTAGTTTTAAATTTAAAACGCAAATAATATTTGTCATGAAAAACTGCGTGAATGAACGATTCTGTATGTAAGTAACAAATAACTAAATAAAATGATTTGATTTCTAAATTGATTATGCTTATTTAAACGAAATTTCTATCAGTAAGAATTGAATCATTTGAATCAAATTTTTGATAAATTAGTTTGGGATATGTACGCTACAGGTGACCCAAGTGCGAAGTTAGATACGGCCCAACACTGGCCCAGCATCGCCAAAAATTTGCCGAAGATCGGCTGCCAATATCGTGCCGTTGCTGGAATGATAACTCCGGTATGCACTTGGCGGCCAATTCTGGCCCAAACTCTGGCCGTCGACACTTGTTTTTGGCACAGCAACGGGCCAATGCTGTTCCGACCTCTGGTTTTCTCACTTCCAGAATGGTTTGCCGTGGTAAAAATGACACATGGCCCAGTAATGCGCCGTCCATGAGCCCGAATCTGGCTCTTCTAATTTCAGAACTAGATGCCATTTTAAAAATGACAATCGGCTTGGTATAGGACCAATACTGGGCCAAGTTTCGGGTGAAGGTCGGTGAATTTAAAGGGTCGAAAAAGGCCGCCGTCGTCGGCCCAGCACTTGACCGATGCAAACCGTGACACTGGCCCAATAACAATAGCCGACTCTTGGGTGCCGAGATTGGGCCAATATTGTGCCGTATTATCACCTTCGGCAATTCGCACTTGGGGACATACCAAACGAGTACAAGGTTAAAAAAAACTGTAACTGTACTGAAAAAGTAGGTACAGACAAATGCGAGAACTACTGTACTGTCATTCAAATGTCTGCCACGGCTGGTCTTGAATATCCAATTCGATCAACCAAGTTTTTCAGTACATTTTCAATTGTTTGGGCTTTAATCCCATGAAGGGCAACTTCGATTTCGTGTTTCAAGGCCTCAATAGTCTCTGGATGGTTAGCGTAACACTTATCCTTAACGGCTCCCCACAAAAAATAGTCCAATGGGTTCAAATCACAGCTTCGATGCGGCCAATTGACATCAGAATTTCGGCTGATTATTAGGGGCAAGTGGCCCCGTCCTGTTAAAACCAAATGTCGTCTATGTCATCCTCTTCAATTTTTAGAAACAAAAATTCGTTGAGCATAGCACGGTAACGCTCACCATTGACCGTAACGTCGGCTCCTTGCTCATTTTCGAAGAAAAATGGCCCGATGATGCCACCGTACCAAAATCCGCACCAAGCAGTCACTCGTTGTGGGTGCATCGGCTTCTCAATAATGAAGTTTGGATTTTCTGAACCCCGAATGCGAAAATTTTGCTTATTGACCTAGCCTCCGATGTGGAAATGGGCTTCATCTGAAACGATGGAATTGGGTTGATTAAATGGGGTATTATAAGATCAGCTGTAGCAGTCATTTGAATGGTGTTGTGTTTCATTCCTAAATGGAACGGTTCAATTATTCTAATAAAATCATACTTTTGAAAAAATATCCATAGGTTTTTTTTATAGCCGATTCAAATTCCAAATGTTAAATGACCCACCCTATATAAGCCTAACGACAAATTGGGTCATTAAGTATGAAGTTGAAAGTTTCTTTTATATGGATTTTGAGATTTAATATCTTGGACATTTTGCATTGGCATTCGTTTTTGTTTTATAGATTATGAAGCTACACTATTAGTCTTTCGATTACGCTTTGAAATTTACAATTATCTTTTGAACAGCATTTTGTAAAACCATGGATAAGTTGAAAATCCGTGCAATCTTCGAATATGAGTTTCGTTGTCGAACCAACGCATCGGAGACAGCTCGTAAAATTAATAGTGTTTTTGAAGAAGGTTTAGCTAGCCATAGCACGGTATCGTTTTATTTTGCGAAATTTCATTCTGGAGATCTCAGCTTTGAAAATGAACCACGTGGAAGATCCCAACCCGAAGTAAATAATGATGTACTGAAAGCTATTGTAGGGAAAGATACACCTCAAACTACTCGTCAGTCAGCATTAGAATTTGGTGTTTCTATCCCAACCATATTGGATCATTAGCGTCAAATCAACAAAGTAAAAAAGTTTGACAGATGGGTTCCGCACGAATTAAACAGACATCATATAAAAGACGTTTCGATGCTTGCATGTCTCCGCTTTCCCGGATTGAAGGAGAGTCTTTTCTGTATCGTATTGTTACTTGTAGTAAAAAATGGATGCTCTATGATAATCATAAGCGTTCAGCAAGCTGGTTAGATAAGGATCAAGCACGAAAAGACAGCCCAAAACCAAACATTCATCAAAAACAGCTCATGATTACTGCTTGATGGAGCAGTCACGGTTTAATTCAGTATTGGGACTATTAAATTATCATGCGACACTGGCGGTCATTTCACGAACTACACAATATGTCCGCTACCACGGACAAACGTCAATCTTGTCATAAGGAGTAATTGAGTTATTTGCCTTTTTATTTTGTAATCAATTCCGTATTGTGCATTTTTAATCGATACCGTGTTGTAAATAAAATGGAATTCCCGACCGGGTATAGAAAAGCAAGCGGTGGTGGACGCTGTTGCGTTCCAAATTGTGAATCCGTGAAGAGAAAAAGTAACAATATTAGTTTTCACACCGTGCCAGCACGAAATAGCGTTCAAAGAGTTGAACGAAAAAATGTATTCAGTGATTCCGAATACGTCAATAAACGGACTAAGTGGCTAAAGATTCTAAAACTTTAAGACGAGGAAAAAGAACTTTTAGTTTGTTCGCTGCACTTTGTAAAAGACTGTTACGGCGGGAAAAAGAGAGCGGCCTGATGGAGTGGGTGGTGTGGTGATAGTCGGTGCGAAACGGTGGTCTTCGCTACTGAAACCGGGCACCCCAGATAGCGCCTGGATAGCGCCTGGTTTCAGTCAGACACGTTGCAGGACGGCTCGTCTTCCTCTGATTCCCTTCCGCTTCTCTTCTTCTGCTTCTTCTTTTTCTTGAATCACGGCGCGTAGCTGGGCCATGGTTAAAAGGCGAGAGAGGGGATAAGAGAGAGGGAGATGGAAGACCGTTGTCGATCTTCCAGGGGAGAAGACCTATGTAGATCTTCTGGCGAGGGAGAGAAATGGAAGACCGTTGTCGATCTTGCAGGAGAGAAGACCTATGTAGATCTTCTGGCGAGGGAGAGAAATGGAAGACCGTTGTCGATCTTGCAGGAGAGAAGACCTATGTAGATCTTCTGGCGAGGGAGAGATGGAAGACCGTTGTCGATCTTCCAGGGGAGAAGACCCATGTAGATCTTCTGGCGAGGGAGAGAGTTGGAAGACCGTTGTCGATCTTCCAGGGGAGAAGACCTAGGCAGATCTTCTGGCGAGGGAGAGAGATGGAAGACCGTTGTCGATCTTCCAAGGGAGAAGACCTAGAGAGATCTTCTGGCGAGGGAGAGAGATGGAAGACCGTTGTCGATCTTCCAGGGGAGCAGACCTAGAGAGATCTTCTGGCTAGGACTTACCAGGATGTAGAGGTTGATAGCAGCAAAACTCAGCTTCTTCTCGAGCAACTTTATTGGGTCGAGGTTAAGAGCGTAGGCGAGACCTACACCCCGAATGAATCTTCCAGCGAAAACGCGCCCTTTTATCTTGCTTCTCTCCCTTCGGTGGTTCTGTGGAAGGGGTCGATTTCCCCGACTTTTCTAGTGCAGTTTCCCTTGCTTGGACGTCTCTCGCACTTTCTAATTTTTTTCTTAGTTTTTTTTACATAGAGAGTCCCATTGCTGGGCCCTGGTAGTGGGAGAACGTAAGGGTTCTCTAGCCACTCCGTACAAGTGCGAAAGAGAGTGATGAGAATGTCCAGTGGAGTGAGAGAGAACGCATGCACAGCGTGTGACTCCTCGCTGAGATGGTACTTGGTGCGAGTGCGAGAGAGCGTACCGAGGTATGGGAGAGAAGAAGACAGAGGACCTTTTGTTCCACTCTTGCCTAAGAGGTGGAAGGGCATGCTGTCGCCAGATGATGGTCAAGTAAGCGCCGTTCTAGGAATGAGATTTTCCGTTATTTGAATAAAATATATTACATTTTATAAAATCTAATTCCCTTCTATCGCTGTGCGTATAACAAGACAACTTCAGTTTTCCAGGTGATTAATTACGTTTAAAATATAATAAATATTTTTCATTTTAAAAACATATAAAAATGTCATTGTTTTTTAAGTAAACGGACGATTCAATTGTTAAATTCCCGGTTACAACATGTGGATCAGGTGTTATTCCGCTTGTTTGCAAACATAAAGCGTATAACTGTATGTTTGCAGCGTTTCTTTCCGTTACCCCGCACATAATTAAGAGGCCAGAATTTATAATTTCTTGGCCTTCGCGCATATTTCGCGTTGTAAGAGTTGCTGCAGTGTATCTGCATAACTCCACTAGCGATATAGTCAACATTTTTCGGCTTCACTCGCGTAATTAGAAAAAATCGCGATTTCACCCATACTTCCAATGATATTTTGTCCGTGGTAGCGGCCATACTTGCTTCGGCACAACAGCGCCGCCGTTCCCGCGGTGATAGTTTTTTTTGCCAATAGCTTCATAAAACCTGGTCAATCAATCACAGCAGAGACCTACTGTAACCAACTGGACAACATGATAAAGAATCTGGCAGAAAAACAGCCGAGATTACTGAACAGAGACAGGACAATTCTCCAACATGATAATGCTCGCCCACACACTGCAAATCGGACGCAATTAAAAATACTGGAACTGGATTTGGAAACTGTCGATCATCTTCCATATTCACTGGACCTTTCACCAACTGATTATCATTTATTTCGGAATTTGGATAACTTCATACAAGGAAAAATATTAAATTCCCAACAGGAATAACCGTCCACCTAATAAACCGTCTAATCGCCGTTATTATGGAAAATGGCCTGGCGCATTCTGGGCATGCTCTCGACTAGTTTTTCGGCATATTCCGTAGGTAGAGAGCGCCATATCTCCTTAATTCGTCGAAAGAGCTGCTTCAGGGTGAATGCACGCCTTCCTGCAAGTTTCTTCTTCACGACACTCCACACATTTCTATATACATTTCTATATATAAGTAACTTTCTAAAAGTAGTTTTTTTAGGCACAACTTTTTTATTTGTCACAAAGATATCAATAATATATATATATATATACAATGATAAAAAGTGAAAAATACTTCTATTTTAATCTATTCTAATGTATTATGATTCAACCTAGGCCTCTGACCCAATCTCTACTTCGTCTTCGCTTTCATCGCTTTGCAATTCCGGATTTTGAACAATTTTGTCATCATCCGATTCTGTAATAACGGGCAAGTCAACATTTGTGCATGTCTCACCATTGCAGCTAAAACAGAGATGAGAACAGCGCAAAACGTATTTTCTACAACTGCAAGTGGTTGTTTTTTTGTCAATTTTACTGCATAAAGCTCCAGTCTTTGCCTGCACTGTGTGTAAATTTGAGATTTCTAAGTTGAAAATTTCACCTGCTATACACGGAAAAAATTTGTCGCTTAAAATTTAACAGACTATTCGAAGAGTCGTGGGCAGAAAGTAAAATCGGAGAAAGTCTTGTAAGGTTTCAATGACTTTTAGGAAATAGTAGAAAAAAATCGAATAACTTTTAAAAAAGAAGGTCAAAGAAAAAAAGTCGTGTATTTATTATCATAAAAGTATTTTAAACACTAACTGATCTTTTCTAAGAAGTAATGAAAAGTTTCGAATGATTTGAAATGAAAGTAATTCAAACAAATAGTTTTGTAAATCGTATTCTAAAGTCCATCAGATTTTATATGCCGTCTTCTAAAATTTTCTCGACAGTCGCAAAAAGCGATGCGCAGAAACGTAATTCGTAGCATCGCGCAGCAGACAATGCGGCTAGGCTTTTTGTTTTTTTAATAATTTTGGTTAGATTTTGAGATTACGTATCGTTTGGTTTCGTTTGATTCTGGATTAAAGCGTACATTGAAGAATTAGTTCCGAGTAAGTATATGTTTACCTTGATAAAGTGTATTATGTCAAATTTGAAATTTATCTATTTTAGTTTTGCCTTAAAACTCTGAATGTGATCCAAATATTTTACACAAGTCTCCACGACATGTATCGGCTATGCGGGTTAAGGCGTGCGATTAGAATTGGGTTAGGATACGTGCGTGCGTGCAAGCGTTCAATTCTCGGTGCTGCGAAGTGTTTATAAAAAATTGCGTTTCTGTAATGTACAGTGTTAAATGTAATAGTAAGTTCATATTAGGATTATATAGGTAATGTAAAAGTGAAAAATAATTAACTATAAGTGCAGGATCATATCACAGAAAATAATATTTTCCTTTTTACATTGTTCAACAGTGTTTTGAGTTTTCCGTGACTGTCACTTAAACTTGCGAATTTACGTTTTACATTTTCAGCGATTATCTATCATATTCTTTTATAAGGAGGTTTATAATATTTAGTCGACTTTCTAACCTATCCACGAGTATTACACAAAGTCGATGGACTTTTTAAGCGACAAATTTTTTCCTTGTAGTATTTATAAAAAAAAATTATCTCTTCCTCTAATGAACCTAGAACGACCCCCCTCCTCTCCCCTAACCCGCCAAGGCGTGTAGAAAAATTACCTATTAAATGAAATTAGGTTGAAAAATAATTATTTAATAATTATTTTTTTAATAACTAATGGCTCTACTCAAAAATCCATTTATTATTCTGAGCTCAAGTTTTGCACACTTTCTCACTATATCGAAGGCCATATTTACAGAGGCTTTCAAAAATGTGCATGAATTTTTACATAAATAATCAGACATTTTAAAAATTGCCATTTATGCCAGTTTTAAATACTTTTCATGTGAAAAAACTACTCAATTTAGACTTACGACCAGTTAAATTGTAGATCTTTTTAATACTTACAAGTTCCAATTGGATTTCTTTACTCTCAGATTCATAGTTTAGCCGCAATCTTTGAAAAGCATGAATCCGCCAACTTTCAACGTTGCGCAATTCCTTATGTGCACGACTCTCGAGTGGGGAACATATAGGCGTTTATCCTAAGCACTAATACTACAACCCTATATAGGTAATTTTCATTCTAAAATTTTGTGCCGAAAATGTCTTTGTTAACTGGACTTGTAATGACTGTTGAATAATCATAGTTTATAAGTACTGTCTGAACGGTACGATTCACAGTACTAAAGTATTAGTCGACTTTTGCGCATGAACGGGAGACGTCTAAAATAAAGACTCATTTGAAAGAATGTTATTTTAAAAAATCATGAATACTTTATCAAAGTGTTGCAAGTGATAAAAACATCTTTTCACTTTCAAATGAACAGTATTGTTTTTAAATTTGGAGCTCTTCAGTTCTAGTGTTGAAATTATGTCTGAAATCCAACGATTCTATGCTGGAGAGAATATTTTTGTTACTGGTAAGAGTTTTCGCATATTTTATGTTAAGAAAAATTTGATATTAACTTTTATAATCTTATAAATAATACAAGTTAACAAAATTTGTAACTGAAGGCGCGACAAGGTGATCCTGAAGGATTTTGATGTCCTAAAAACGTATCCGTTGTCCGAATTTTCCCTTAATGTCAGGATTTCGAGATATCCTAACTTTAAAGTGTAAAATGGCTTTTTTCAGACATATTTGAAATAATATAACACGAGCAGCGATCGGTTAGAGATGGTCCAAAATGGAAATGAAAGGTAAAAAGGAGTACTAAGCGGTGGCGTAAGTAGATTTTAGAAAAAAAAAATTCGGACGTAAAGGAAAAATTAAGACAACGGATTCGTTTTCAGGACAACGAAATCCTTTGGGGGGACCTACTCTGATTTTTGGTTACAAAAAAGAGTTCATTTCTGTTGACTTGTGTAATTATTCTACTAAAATTCTGACTTAAACAGAATTTATGATTAGCGCAAATTTAGTTGAAATATATTTTCTGGCTAAAATGAGTAAAATGCTTTATAGTGTGCAATCATGTGCTTAATCAAATTTTACATATCAGGAGGAACAGGATTTATAGGAAAAATTCTAGTCGAGAAACTACTTCGTAGTTGTCCTGGAATAGGCACAATTTATATTCTTATTCGGCCCAAAAAGGGAGTTAAGCCAGAAGACAGGATTAAGGAATTCCTCGAGTCATCAGTAATTAATTTGATTTCAGCATTATATTTCAGTTGCATTAGTGCATAAATTTTAAAGCATCATTCATACTGAAAACAAGTGAAATCCCATTACATGTAAAAATCTGGCTATTTGAAGCCTAAGTTTGTATTGATAATTCAAATTACCTTAATTATCGTTAATTTTAATATTAGACATCCAACTGGGAAATTTCCGTTTACGGGTTGTTGCCCAAAAGTTGTAAAACTTTGACCAACGATTTTTTAAAGGAAAAATAAATTGAGAACCAGTTACATAGAAAAGACGATACTTCAATTTTAGGAATATGCGCGACTTGAATAGGCACTGAAAATATAACCCGTGTAGAAATTTCGATAGGGGTCTAGTAAGGCCCTGACGAGTTTGCCCTATTTCTAGTCGGGATCTAGAGTGGAAAACTAGTCAGGGCTCCGTCGGTTACGTAACGCTTTTGTCGAGGTGGGCCCTAATAGACTTTCTAGTAGGGGTTTAGTGAGGTCAGCCCTTACACTTCCCCACCTACAAAAAAGGACACCATTAGGGCCCTATTGGACCTCCGCATTGTATTTAAGGGTATATATCTGCAGAGTCACGTGACCAATTTTGTATCAGAAATTAATATAGTGGTTTTCAAGCGGCGAAATTAATATTTTCGTTTGAATCAATGGAATATATGTTTTACTAACTGCTATAAAACCTACGAGAATTTGAAATTTACTATATCAAAGTTTCGAAGCGAAACAAAGAATATGTGAATCTGAAAACCACTACAGTAAAACCCCGTTTATCGCAACACCTTCCAATCAAATGCCTCCCGTTTATCGCAAAAACGGAGGGGTTCCCACTTCTTTGCCACCAGCTTGAACAACTGATTATCAGCACATGCGCCTAAACGAATAGTTTCACGCGCTTTCGCTGTTTATCATTGTTTACAGTCGTGTTCCAATAACCTCGAATGCGTTTTTTTATTGTTATTATATGTGCAATTATATATGAGTGAAAACGTGGAACCGAACGATGGTATACGTAAACGACTAGTACAAACAATACATTTTAATTCCTTTAAAGCCTACATATTTCTCTCATAATTTTCGAATGCATGATTGAATTTTTTTCAGTAGAAATATTCCCGCATTTTGTAAAACAATTGATTCGCAATTGCTAAAGCGATTGCTGTACTAGGCACAATTCATGCCATAATTTGTCATAATAATATACATTGAAATGTGAAAAATTTATATATTTTTCTGTTACATATAAAACACAAATATGTAGCAATATATACATAAACGGTAGTTTCATATCATATAAACGATATATTTCATAACTCCCTAATATACGAAAATTCATATAAATATATGCATCACAAATTTAAAAGTGAGGGGTATTCCCGCCTATCCTTAAGAATCACGTGACCACTCCCTCTACTAATAAGAGGGAGAAGAAAATGGTAAAGTTTATTGCGATAAACGGGAGAGACAAGTTGCAATAAACGGGTGTTGCGATAAACGGGTGTTGCGATAAATGGGGTTTTACTGTATATGAAAAATCACTCACTCCACCAAAAATTTGACCTTCAGAAGGGACGTCTCCGGGTTATGGATTGTGGTGTCTTTTTCTAACGCGTGCGAAGCAAGAGGAAGAAGGGGAGGGCAGAGCTTTGGGCACTCAGAAGAGGGGAGGGTTTCAGTCGAAACACATACACAAATATTTTTATCATACCTTAGTTATGTTCATATATTTAAGTACACAATGCTACACTATTTATATTCGCATACGCTTGAAATTAAATTTCAGAATCGCCTTTGGGTTCGAACCCCCTAACTCTACCCATATCTACATTAACTAAACGCATTCCTAACGCCTAAAGCCTCTCGGCTATTCTCGCTTGCCATATTCCGAAATAAATGTCGCTTATAAGCCACTACTAAGTTGGGGGTTGGGCAGACTTGGATTCGAGTCTACGAAGCTATTCGGATAACGTCGGAAGTACTCGGACGACATTCTCAAACAAATTATATGAAAAACCGAGAATGAATGTTTTAATTTTTGCTGCGCGTCGTGAGGTTTCTGGCAAGTTCATATTCATAATATGAATTTCTCAAACATGCTTTCCAAAATGTGATATTCATTATTTATCTTATTCAAATTATTTTTAGTACTTTCAATTTCTCGAATAGAGATTCATAATATTTAGTATTTAAAATACTACTTTATCTTCTTCATATATTAAAGACCGTTATGACTATATCAAACTTCGATGTCATAATATGAATAAGTATAATAAAGCCTCGGCTTTATTATACTAAAAAAAAGAAAAGTCTCTCAGTGTATTTTTATATACACACTTACCTACAAACACACACCCCCCTCTACACTACACACAAACGCTCTTTTAGGTAGTATTAAAAATTATTCTTAACGCTGCGGGGGTTCGAACCCTCTCTACTCATAATTAACGCATTACTAACCTAACGACTAAGCCTCTCAGCTGCGCACGCTTGGGATAAAAGAAAGAAAATAGCGCTTATAACCTTCAACTACTGCAGGGCCGTGTAAGAAGTGTATGGACCCCGTGTAATCGGGAATTTTAAATTTTATGCCAATTTATGATTCTGATTAAAATTTTCAAGATTTTTAATTATTAAATCGATTTTATCTGAAATAAAATATTTTTGAAAGAAAGAGATCAAACTTTTGAATTAAAGAAGATTACATAATAAAAAGATTCACATACATTTTAGAAGTATTCATTTTTATTATTGTATATTAGGGGCCGTTCACATAATACGTCACGCGATTTTTAGCTATTCTTTACCCCCTCGTCCCCCCATGTCACACATGGTCGCTAGCCTCAGCCCCCCCTTTCGATGTCACGTCACACCTCTTAATTTTATAAAACATTTTTCTTTAACGCGTACAAAATCCAGTAAAAAAAGAAGCTATTAATTATTATTGTAGATAATCTTTTCAGAACTTTTTTTCAAATTTCGTGGGTACACATTTAATGTGTGACGTAACGCAGAGGGCAGATCCCTTCCAACATGTCACACCACGTCACAATTTGCAGACCCCCCCCCCCCCCCCGTCCCATAAACTGTGTGACGTATTATGTGAACGGCCCCTTAGTGATACTCTATACAGGTTATTATTCCTTTAATTTTTGTTTTCAAGAGTAAAATCAATGTATGTTCAGAATCTAAAAAATTTGAGTTTTTTCAATTCCAAAAATATGATGAAACTTTTGAATCAAGAAAATTATCTCATAACGAAATTATGCATTCAAGTTCGCAATAAGAAATTCCAACTAATGAAGTACTATTAAAAAAAATAGTACACTTATTTACTTATCATCAGTTTGTTTTTCTAACTACTCTTATGTAGTAACTTCCACTGCTTATGTTTACTATGAAAGCTTCAATTGATTTTACTATTCATTCCATGTTAATTGAAATACATGTTTAGTTATTGTTACTACCTCGACAAAATCAGATACACACGCATACACACGCGTTCTTGCATATAATTATTATGATTACATGCGAATTCGAGTCAAAATTATAAAAAAAATTTCTTAAAAGTGTTTGATTCGTCTTAAGTATTGATCTTATCCAAGACCGTGTTCAGAAAATTTCAATTTTTCTCAGATAAGATCAAATTTTAATGGGAATAAAGAATAAAGGTTATGTTATATCCAATGGACCTAACCTTAATCACAAATATTACAAGTAGGGATTCTCTAGTCGGGGCCCTGCCAGATACAAATAGATTTTCCATATTCAAGCGAAACAAGGAATTCCTCACTGGCACCTGACAGCGCCCCTACCAGTTTTTTCTATATTAGGAAATTCTAGTCCGGGCCCCACTAGGACCCAACTTAAAATAAGGAAAGATGGGGAAATTTCTACACGGGAATCTTTAATGTAAAAGGGCGTCCATCTTACATTAAAAAGTTACCCTTAATCAAAGAATATTTCTTTGACTTTCTGCCTATAAGAATTTACTTTTCATACTTCATTTAAATGTCTGTTCAGATTTTTGACTACATTTTCATTTGATTAACATTATTTAGAAATGTGTTACCAAGCGTTATTGTTAGCGTGACAATATTTGAGAAAGTGAACGAGCAAATGGAAATACGAGAAAAAGCTGGGACTTATATTTTACAAGTTTCTGGCAACGACCCATATCCTTTTCATTGTAAAATATGTATTAGAAAGCTAAATATTTCATTTTGCACTTTTTTAATGTTCTCTGAGTAACAAAAATGAACTGATAATAAAAACAACAAAATAAATTTTTCACAGCACTTTATTTTACTGAAACAACTAAATGCAGACTACAAAAAGAAAATAGTTGCTATAAATGGCGATGCAACAAAGCTTGGCTTGGGAATGAGTGATGCAGATAGAGAACTTATTAAGGAAAAGGTAGAGCATGAAAAATAAATAAAATCTAAGACTAGATAATTTAAATACATACATAAAAATATTCATATATCAAACTTAGAAAAAATTTTATTATATAAAAATAATTCTCAATTTCTTTGAAAAATATTTTAGGTATCCATTATTTTTCATGTCGCAGCGACAGTCAGATTCGATGAAACTCTGGCTATCGCAGTTGCAAACAATGTTAACAGTGTTAGGGAAATTATCAATCTGTCCAAGGAATGCAAACAATTAAAGGTAAAAAATGTATAAAAAGTCTACTGAAAGTAGTCACAAAACATACAAAATTATTCTTATAATATTTATTATATTGACATTATAAAAATTTGGATCTTGAGTTAAGATAAAAATAGAGACATAAATACATACCACTCACGAAATTATAAAGAATTATCCATATTCTTTCAGGTTGGAATTTATGTTTCAACAGCGTTTAGTCACTGCATCTTGAAAACCATCAAAGAAGAATTGTATCCAGCACCTCTGACCTACGAGGAAAGCAATGCTTTAGTCCATATTATTAATAAACAAAATTGGTCAGAAAAAGAAATAGCAACATTCACAGAAAGGCAATCTAAATTCTTTCTTATTTTTTCGATAAATTTTATAAAAACGTCAACTACACATATTCAAGATAAATGGCTAAAAAGCATTAAATTTTATTCCACATTCAAAAAAATGTTGATTAATAACATTAATTCATTATTTATAGTGTAATTGGAAAATGGCCCAATACGTACACCTTCACAAAGGCAATAGCTGAAGGAATTATTGCTGAGGAGGCTAAAGACTTGCCATTTTGCATTTACAGGCCATCCATTGGTAAAGAATTCTACTATGAAGTAAAACGTCTATTCATTTTATTATAAAGATAATCTTTATCACCATAAAAACTTAATGTCTCTATTCAAAGAATAAATTATTGTACGGGTTATCATATATGAGGTCTGTCCGGAAAGTATCGGTCCTACCTTTATATATCCGCGCTGGCGTTATTCTTCATCATCGGGCGGGAGGCATTTCTCGAAACAGTCCTGGAACTCACTCTTTTGTATGGCCTTCAGCTCGCGCGTCGCATTACTCTGAATCGTCTCGATGTCGTCGAACCGCTTTCCTTTGAGCACCACTTTCAATTTTGGGAACATCCAAAAGTGGCAGGGAGCTATGTCGGGACTGTACGGAGTCTGTCGGAGTTGTACAATCTTGTGATGCACCAAAAATTTCTGCACAAGATTCGATGAATGCGCTGGCGCGTTATCGTGGTGAAGAAGCCAGTCACCGCACACACCCGAGTCATTCCTAAAATCTTGTTCAAAATTTCCCAAACAGTAGTTTTCGGTATTCCGAGATCATTTCCAGTTCACGAACAGTTAATCGACAACCACCTTCAATCGCAAGTAGCACCCGCTCAATAATATCCAAGGTTTTTGTCGTCGAAGGTCGGCCAGAACGAGAATCACTATCAACAGAAGTGCGGCTTCCTTTGAAATGATTATACCACTCTTTTATTCATGTTTTGCTCATACACTCATTTCCAAAGGCATTCTGCATTATCTAAATAGTTTCCGAACTCGTTTTTCCGAGTTGAAAACAAAATTTGATGCAAATTCGTTGATCTTGTTTTTTAGTCATTTTTAACAATCACAAAATCCGCCGAACTCAAAAATAGCTTTGTAAACAAAGACACACTGCGCATGAACTATACGTCCGGCAGATGTCAGCAAGCAACCGATAAGTTCGTGAGGCTTTACTGTTGACGTTCATGCGCCGCAGAGGTCGCTCGAACACTATGGCGCGGAGATATAAAGGTATGCCCGATACTTTCCGGACAGACCTCGTACATGGTAGTGGATACAATGTAAAAGCTAATCTTGACAATATAATATGACATGTTTGAGAACATGTATGTTATTATATTGACCCTAAATCCACAGAATTTTTATTCATTTTGTTATTTTGGCATAGGGTCAGATTCTTTTTATTTCCACATTAAAAATTATCAATGGCAGATATAAAAAAAACGTAAAAAGTAAGGCAAACGTTTCGGTCACATATGGGGGCCCCCTTCAGTGTCATAAATTAAAAGATAGTGAGCCATTTGGAAAATGGTTTGAGTTCATTTCTTTTAAGCAACGATTCGCAGATAGAAATTCGATCGATTAAACCCTTTAATGTCATAATATCATCTAAGTAGGCAGTCACTTCGTCTGTTTTTATCAATTCGGAGAATACAGTCTTAACGAAGCATTAAAATTTCGCGGGAGTAACTTTAAGCCCGAATGGCATCTTAAGATATTCGAATTGCCCTAGCGGAGTTTGAAAAGCTTTATATTTGACAGAGTGCTTGGCAACAGGAATATGTTGGAAACCATCCTTAAGGTCGAGCAAGGTAGATAGTTATTCTTTTAGGCAGCTTGAAATCAGCCGACCAGTGTCCAAATTTACTACAGTTGCAGCATCATTCTGCTAGACAACTTGAACCGGAGGTCGAAGTGGTAGTCCACTGTCGGAAATCGGTATCGCTGCTGTCAAAATCACTAATCAGTTCCTTGATCGCATTCACGTTTATGTGACGTGGTGGTTGTTAAAGTAGAATGTTAGCTGGGGAGTTACGTAAAAGTTCCACTTCGCGTCTTGCCAGTTCGAGTTCTCGTTTCATAACCCGAGTCGAAATTTCGAGGGCCTCATATGAGCCTCTTGGTGATTTTGAAGCTCATTTGAAACATTTTAAGCCTCCACAACCTCTTTAAAGCCTATTGATAATCGTTAAGTCATCATTTAATCCTCTTTAGCCTCTGTATTTTATTTTTCAACCTCCTTTAACGCTCAGAAACCTCTTCGATCGAGAAGAGCCTCACAGGAACTTTTCCCGTCGTAATGTATGGCCTCATTTGAACCTATTGAGCCTAAAACGGACGTAAGTCAAGTCTGGAGGCTTAAAATAGGTTCAAGAATACGAACAAGAACCTCTTTTACCCCTCTTCAACCTCAAAATTATGTCGCAGAGGCTCAAATGAGGCCTTCGATTTTTCGACTCGGGAAGGTCTCGTTCTCGACGAAGAAACTCGACTTCACGATTGTCGCGCAACTGTTGTTTGCCTCGATGTAGGTTGGCTGAGTGCGAATCATTCTCCGTACTTTCGCGCTCGCTTCCTTCGTCGAAATACTCGTCATTCTGAAGGCTATTGGCTCACAGAAGGTTTTTTCGGAAGGTAGACGTCTCTATAAACTGTACAGAATGGTCACTCAGAAGGTAAGTACGGAAGTCACTAAAGGTCAAATGGCAGGGTTTTTTCCGAAGGTAGACGTCTCTATAAACTGCACAGAAGGATCACTAGCAGCGAGACGAAAGATGTTGTTTCTTGTGCCTGTCTTCTCCACTCATTATGAGGACGCTCCTGACTTAAGCGCCACACTGCGTTCTTTTCGGGTACTATATCGGCGTCGAGAATAACGCCATTTTTTGAACATAAAAATTAAACTCGTGCGCTTCACGTATCCTATTCAGAGGAAGATGGATGTCTCTGAAGTCTGAAAGAGGCTCGGAACACGTAAGACTCGAAGCGCGTTCGTGCACGAGGCATCACACAAGGCCAACGTCACTTATTGTTCAATTTTCGCGTCAATGACAAAATTTTTAATTCGCGCGTTTTCGTGGTTCACTATGGCACTTGGGATTTCATAACCCACTTCTGGTTTGTAATGGATTTAGTTTTTAAAATCGTTTTATTAATCATTGATATACATGGCGTTTGTTCACGGGTAGGTCTTACGACTAACTAACTATTTAAATAACTAACCAATAGGGTTTCGCTAGAGAAGCGTCACCTAAGGTTGATAATACGTAATAATATTTGAAAATAGCTCACACTAGGTATCTTATTCTTGGAATAAGGATAAGTATCTTGATACAGCGAATTTGTAGCATATTATCCCCTGTGTGTACCTTAATATTTTTTCTAAAAATCATAGCTCATTCAATATAAACTATAAGAAACATTTTAAACGATCATTCATTATTGATTTAATTTCCAGACAAA
Source organism: Diplolepis rosae (assembly GCA_030998225.1). Lineage (NCBI taxonomy): Eukaryota > Metazoa > Arthropoda > Insecta > Hymenoptera > Diplolepididae > Diplolepis > Diplolepis rosae. The sequence continues at coordinate 18,627,482 of JAPYXD010000710.1, read as the reverse complement.
ACTTGTTATTAAAATTTGAATAGAATGGCTCACTTTCTCAGTCATTTTTCAATAGTGTTTGTATCCCTTTAGTATTAGCATCCTACAAAGAGCCATTACCAGGTTGGACAGACAATTTATTAGGAATTAATGGACTCCTGTTGGGAATTGGACTTGGTTTAATTCACTGTGTGTGTGTCGATGGTGAAGCTACAGCAAACATAGTACCTGTTGATATGGCCTGTAACGCGTTAATAGCTTGTGCTTGGGAAACTGGTACAAAGAAAATGAGGTAGCTTTCAAAATAATTAGTATAATTAGATGTTGAATCTTAATTACTGTATTATAATTATCTCTATGTTTCAAGGTCTTCTTATATTACATCAGTGATTCTGTCATTTGAATAGGTCTGGAGAATTGGTGCCGGTATATAATTACGTTAGTGAACCAGAAAATCCAATTACCTGGATGAAAATTCGAGAAATCCTAAGTGAATATAGAGATTCGATAGGTTCTATTAACATGGTGTATTATCCTTGTGGATTCACTATGAAGTCCTACCGCTTGTTTCTTATTCTCGATTTCTTCTTGCACTATATTCCAGCTGTGCTGGTCGACATTATTCTCAAGATATTGGGAAGGAAACCTATGTAAGAAATAAGTTACTACATAAGTTTAGCTGTTTATTATATTATACTATATTATTCTTATTCAATTAACAGACTTAAAAAGATTCATAAAAAAGGACACAAACTTATGGCAGCTTTATTGTATTTTGCTCGAGGGCAATGGACATTTGAAAACTACAGGATGCAATCTTTGTGGAAGAATTTAAATGAAACTGACAAGGAATTATTTCACTTTAATTTGGCAATGTGTGATTGGAAAGACATACTTTGGACACATGCAAATGGAATGAAAATGCATATTTTGAAGGAGAAATCAACTCCGGAGAATGCAAAAAAAGCTAAAACGAAATTAAAAATGTTTGTAACTTTTTTCTGTTTCACAAATGTGCACAATTTTCAGGTGTATATAAAAGATTTTTTTTACTTATCAGGTTATTTGTGATTCATCTGATCGTGAGCACATCTTTTGTAGTTCTAGTTCTTTGGATCCTTTGGAAAGCAATCTGTCTTATATGGAATTGACTATTTACCAGTAGCGTAAAAAGAAGCTAAGATGGATAGCTACAAAGCTACGATGGAAAACTCAAAATAATATTTTATCTTCCAATGAGGAACTACAAACTTTTGAGGAAATCGATAAAAGATAATTATATCTAAAATGACTAAAATATTTTTAGAAGAATATATTATATATATTAACTAATAAAAAAAGAATCGTATAGTATGAATTGTCTAATGAGTAATTTTGGAAAATCTCATTTCTCTTTAGATCATTTTACGAAAATGTAAAATTGCAATGCGTTTTGGAAATAAACTTCCATTACATTTATTTACATTTATTTTTATTTTAATTCATTAAAGCAATAGAGATATCAGTTTTCAAATTTATTAGTTTCACTTGTTCGACTTTAAAATTAAATATACAAATTTTAAAATGTACTTTAAATAAGTAAATATTTTAAATAATTGTGCTTTAGCCGGCAGAGAGTTAACCACTAATTCAATTTGAGGTTATCACATAGCATCGACTGCCTTTCGTTTTAAAGCAGAATGAGACAGAAATTTAGGAAAATTTCTTGATAGAAACTGCCTATCCAGTTAAATAAATTAAACTTACCTTGTATATCGCTTCCAAATTTCAGTTAAAGATTTTTAACGCTTCCTTCTTAGCGGGAAACCATAAGCGAAACACACTGAAAACCCACGACGACCGACGGTAGCGACACTCCACGGCAGCGTGACACAACTTTCAAATTGACAATACGCATATTGTAATTCCGAATTTCACTTACAATTGCATTAAAATTATTGTAATTTCACTCTACAATACTCCGATTGTAATTTTACATTACAATTCGTACTGTAATGTATTGTAAAATCACAAACATTTTTAACAGTGTTCAATCTGGTGAACTTTCAATAAGATAGGCACCAACAAAACTATAGGCTGGTAAACTTGGCAAGTTTTACCCATATTACTTACTTACTTCATATGTATAAATGGACTAATATTAAATTTTGGAGTCTTACAGTCTGTTCAACAAGAGCGAGTTCTCGATTTTTCGAAAACTATTAGAGATTTTTGAACTTTTTTTTTTTTAGTGAAAGTACATTCAAAGGACTACGGCGCAATTACCAAGGCGATTCACTAGTGCTCGAATCGTCCGAGAGAGCGGACGTGAGTCATAATGAGTTCTGTGTACACGAAACGTTTTGAAGCGGTCTTCTTGTGTACCCATCCAAAGGGACCACTTATATCCTATACAGCCGCTACTAAATACATCAAAAAGTCGAAATCGTTCGTGAAGAAGGGGGTTGAGCGTTATAAAGCCAATAAAACAGTCGACGATCTGCCTGAAAGGCAAATTGCGAGCAACAACGAGCAAGCAGGATAAAGCGATCATAAAGCTGTTCGAGCGTCTCCCCACTTTACGGTTACGAGAGGCCAAGGCTATTCTAGCTGAAAAGAGAGTCAACATCAGCATAAACACCATTCGACAGCGTCTGGCTGAATCGAATATAAAATACCGTAGCACGAGGCAAAAAACCCTGCTTTCAGAAACCCATATGGAAAAACGAAAGGCATGGGTTGCTGAAAATCTCGACCATGACTGGTCGAATGTCATTTTTTCTGATGAAGCGTCGTTCTGGGCATGGGTTCCCATAAATTATGCCTGGTCTACCGTTGGCAGTAGATTACTTTAGAGAACCGTTAAACACCCCGTGAAGGTCTATGTTTGGGGATGCTTCTCACAGCGCGGTTTTGGGTGTTTAGAGCTCTTTACCGAGAACTTGAATGCTCAGAAAATGCTCCAAATATATGAACGTGGTCTTCTAAGGTCTGCTACAAAGATGTTTGGAGCCGATACGGCCGATTGGATCTTACAAGAAGATAAAGACCCGAAACATCGAAGCCGTCTCTGCACCGCCTGGAAAACAGAAAATAGCATCACAACTTTGGACTGGCCATCACAGTCGCATATTTTTGAATCTTCTTTTATCTCTGGGGGTATTGGTGGACCCAAGTTTCGTCAAAAGTAATAAAGCGTCGTAAAAAATTATTTTTATTCCGTTTGAAACACTTGAGACATGATCGTGAAATAATGCGCGTTCAACTTCCTTATACCTAATTCCTTATGTAAAATGTTGTGCGCCCCTTTGTATGGGATACCAGCAGCTTCCGCTAACTCTGTCAAAGTTAATTGACGATCATTCATCACGATTTTATGAACGTAGTGGATCATATCATTCGTTGTTGCGGATTTTGGTCGTCCAGAGCGTTCTTTGTCGAAAATGCTCGCTCTACCACGATTTTCCATTTATAAAGCCCAAATTTAGTTGCATAATTTCACTTTTTTACAATAAAAAACTACTAATTGCCAGTGGAAATTTCACTGAAGTGAAAGGGTCATTCACTTTAAGCTATTTAATCATTGAAATATCACTGATACGAATTTAGATAATAGATTTGCGTAAAACCCTCCATGAATGAGTTTAAATCATTTCCAATAACAATACGTTTGTTGGGTCCGCATTCAGAGGAGTATGAAATTCAGAAATCATATTCTTTGTTTCGTATTAATAAGTATTGGCTCTCGACCCAATACGAGATTGCTGTAAAGGAGAATTTATCACATCTCATGAATACGAAACTATAATTTGCATATGATCATCTCCGGGTCGAAATTACTCCACGAGGCTGATGAGAATTCGTGAATGAAATGCCAAATCCGTTTACAAATAGGTATAATTTGATTTTTCAGTGTCATTTCTGACATCACGTCGTTCGTTATGATGCATTTTTAATAGAGATTGCCTTGCAATCTTCAGTGTGAGTCAGTGCAAATTTATCGAATTAAGTACGTAATGAAATTCATGGCGCCCGTAATGATTGATGAATAATAATAGTTCCCACATAGATACTTATCAACTTATATTCAAAAATGTGATTGACAGTAAATACTAGTTGAATATTTGTAGGTATGCCAGAAAGTAATAATAAGTAGTTCGTATCACTTAAAAGTGTCACAAGTGAACTAAAGTGCGATTTAATTTTAAGTAAAAAAAGATCATTTTGTAATTTAGAACTTTTAAGCTTCAAGGAGACAATTACAAGTATGTCTGAAATTCAACGATTCTATGATGGAGAGAATGTTTTTGTCACTGGTAAGAATTTACAAATATTTTCAGTAAAAAAAAATTTAATATCAATTTTGATCATTTTAATCATTAAGAATTAGTCTAAATCTAGACAGAGTGAAAGTGAAATCAAGTTTATAGTAAAAATTGCAAGTAGGGGAGAGTCAGGCAGTACCGGCCACTTCAGCTTTAGTCTAAATTACATTATTAAAAAATGGTGTCGGGTAGCCCGTGCCACCGAGAAATACGTAATATTTGGACATTTTTTGATAATTTATCAACGGGGAATGTAATTTCAAAGGGAAGTCTTCCAATTTCATAGATTCGAACATATAGAAACATTTATTCAACAAGTAATAAAATATGAAAATGACATTTTATAACATATTTACATGAGATAGATTTGTGACATCAAGCAGACAGAAAATTACTTTTTCACAACACTTCTATTGAAAATCGGATTTTCAATAGAGTATTTGTGAAAAATAATATGCATTACTCGGAATGAAAGATACTATTCCATCTTTTTCCACTGATTTCCTTCTTTTGACTTTTCTTTCTATATAAATTCTCCTTTCTAAATTCATTATTAATTAATTATTATTCATTATTAATACTACCCCATTTTCACTTGTTGAAATAAAACCTAAATAAGAAAATAAGTAAAATTATGAAATAAAAATTACACGTCACATAGTTCGAGAGTGAATTTAGATACCTATCCCAATCAAGACCACACTAAAAGAAATCTATCATGGATACCCCAACTACATTAATGTAGTCGAAAATATTATAGTTGGGGTAACTGTAATTACAGGAGAGATAACTAAATATATTGGTACCTCAACTATACAGACCGCTGGCGCTGTAAGCGTTCAACTTTAAAGGGCATAGCCGGGTTTCCATGTGAAATCGGCCTTAAAACCAAATCAAATTTCGCATCAACCATATGGAAGGGGTTCGGCAAGAGATTATTTTGTCAAATTTTCAGATCATTATCTGCCATTTTAAATGAGTAATGGCGGATTTTTCCATTTTCGTTCTTTTCTTTTTTTAGCTAAACTAATCATAGGAAAATTTTGAAAAAAATCAGGGTTGTTTTTTCTAATAGAAGACACATTTGTACATTTTTGCAGATTTTTTGATGCATAATTCGCGATGCAAAAAATTGTGAAAATTTTTGCACGCAATTTTCTTCATGTTTGAATTGCGCGACCACTCTTTTGAATTATTCTATTCATTAATTACCTATCGATAAATTGCGTGCAAAAATTTTCACAATTTTTTGCATCGCGAATTATGCATCAAAAAATCTGCCAAAATTTACAAATGTGTCTTCTATTCGAAAAAACAACCCTGATTCTTTTCAAAATTTTCCTATGATTAGTTTAGCTAAAAAAAGAAAAGAACGAAAATGGAAAAATCCGCCATTACTCATTTAAAATGGCAGATACTGTTCTGAAAATTTGACAAAATAATCTCTTGCCCAACCCCTTCCATATGGTTGATGCGAAATTTGATTTGGTTTTAAGGCCGATTTCACATGGAAACCCGGCTATGCCCTTTATAGCTCGGTTTGGCACCAACTACTTTTTATTGTAGACACTACTATAAATTACAGTTGTGATTCCAATAGTTGTACGGGTATTTGTGTTTCACGAGAAAAAGTTGTTGCACCTTTATAGTGACAATTGGGACGACTAAAATATCGTGTAGAGTGGAATAACGGTGAATAGTTGCAGTGATAACAAATAATTTGTCATACGCGTCAAAGGTAAGTTGGTTAACATAACAATCACACGAGTAATAGTATGTTACATTGCACAACAAGTTGGGAAGCGGGAGATTTACCAGCAGCATGAAGTTGGCGGCGCGAGGCTAAAGATACATGTAAAATTGTATACACACTACACTCGAGATTCCCTATAACGAGATTCCCTGTAACAAGGCCTCCCTTCTACGAGCGCGTCATGGTTCTCCATAACGAGCAGACGATCGACCCCTCTTCCCCCACTACTATGGAATGAAGTGCGCTCGAATTTCAAACAGTAATTAATGAGTTTGATGGCTTTTATCACAAATGAATGAGAAAATAATTGGTCAATTATTGAAAAATTACTTAATTGTGTAATTTTATAGTATTTAAAATAAAAAATTTAATATTTAATTTTTCCAATCTGAAGTTTTCAATATTTTGGAGTAAAGTCGGTTATCGAACATTAAAATTGCATAAGTTTTTTTGGAAATTTTGATATTTCACACATTACTGTAGATAAGCAAAATTCTCCCTTTTTAAACAATATGTATGAAAATTTTAAACAATTACAATTGATCCGTATGTATAATTTTGTGCAGTTTATTATTGTGATCAATACTACATGTGTAATACTATGTTTCGAAAAGCATTTTTTATTCATTTAAAATCAGGAAAATGATATCATACAAGTTAAAGCATTTTTTATAAATGAAAACCAACAGCAACATTTTAACATTTATATTAATGTTTATTACATTTATCATCAAGAATTTTCTTTTTATGTAGAAATATCCAAAAATACACCTGATAAGCATAGATATTTGTATTATTATATTATTACATTTTTAGTATTTCTAGTACATACCGTCAAATAAGTTAATTCCATGTTGAATACTTTTGCGCTCGATGCAGAGAGGTCTCCGATGCTCGAGCTTCTCGTTATAGGGAATCTCGAGTGTACCTTCTGATATCTTTAAGGCTGCAGCTATTTCACGCAACTTTAATTTACGATCACCCAAAACTATTTTGTGGACTTTTGTTATGTATTCCGGAACAACTGCTGATTTTGGGCGACCAGAGCTTTTAGCGTTATCGGTGTTTGTACGACCGCGTTTAAATTCGGCATACCATACAATGGATAAAAAAGAGATTCGAGTGTTAATCAAATATTGCTTTTTAATGGGAAAAAATACCATTGAAGCAAAGCAGTGCCTTAAAAAGCGTTATGGGGACTCTGCACCAGGGAAGTCAACAATCATCGACTGGTATGCCGAATATAAACGCGGTCGTACTAACACCGATAACGCTGGACGCTCTGGTCGCCCAAAATCAGCAGTTTTTCCGGAATACATAACAAAAGTCCACAAAATGGTTTTGGGCGATCGTAAATTAAAGTTTTTCAAGTGGGTGCCCTGTTTGATCATACCCGACCAAGCATAGCAACGCGTCGATGATTCAGATCGCTGTTTAGAGCTGTTCAAGCGAGCTAAAAAAGCTCGATTCACGCCGTCTTGCACTGTCAACTTGATGTTCGTGGTGAATCTGTTGATCCGCAATGAGTTGTGCATATTATTTTTCACAACGAGTACATGGGAAATTCGATATTCGGCGTATGTAGAGCATAAGCGAAAACCTAACCTAACCGAACTGAATGTGAAGTTGGTTGCACTAAAGCGCGAGATATCGAGTATCGATACATTCGATATTACTAAATTTCACTAAAAAATCGTCAAAAATATCGACTTTTTTTTCTTCTTCACTGCTGAATGAATATTAAGAATTGATGTATGGCGCCGTCACTTCGACTAAACAGGTCTCTGAAATTGATGACGTCAGGTGTTAGAAAGTACTTTCTTACCTCTGATGTCATTCATTTTGTCACTTATGTAAAAACAGGGATGAATTTCGCCACTTTCTTACCGTTCAACAGGTATTGAAAGTCGAAGTTTCGCATGAGGTGTTGTGAAAAACTGATTTGGTTTTAAAGTGACCAGAGATATAAGTTCATATCTTCAAAATTACGCTTTGGGATAATTATGAAAGATAAGAATGTTGATTTTTCATCGCAGTGAGTACAGTTTATTCAAAGTCACAAGTGGCTGGACTCACCTAACTCTCCCTAAAAAGATGTTCTTTAAAATATTTGAAAAATTTCTCTAATATAAAAAAGTTGCATGACAAGTTCTTTATATATTATACCATACATTTAAATTTACTATTATTGTGTAATTATTTATCTTACAAATAACAGGAGGCACAGGATTTTTGGGAAAAATTCTAGTCGAAAAGCTACTTCGAAGTTGTCCTGGAATAGAAACAATTTACATTCTTGTTCGGGCCAAAAAGGGTGTTAAACCAGAAGATAGGATTAAGAAATTTCTCGAATCATCCGTAATTAATTTCATTTATATATTATCTTTCAGTTATATTAGTACATTTGTTTAAGATTATTATTTTCAATACCAATTCCCTTAAAAATTGAGGCACCTGATTCTATAACTCAGCGAGCGTTCAAAAAAACTCAAAAGTATTGTTGAAATCATTGAATCGGTAGGGAAATAAAAATATTTTAAAAACAGAAAACAAAAATTATCATGAGTTTTTTCAAATCCTCTTTAAGTAATAAAACCAAACAAATAGTTTTCACTTTTAAAAATTATAATTTTTTTATGCAGCATTTCATTTTGCTGAAAGAACAAAATCCAGACTTTGAAAAAAAAATCGTTGGAATACATGGCGATGGAACGAAGCCTGGCTTGGGAATGAGTGATCCAGATAGAGAACTTATTAACAAAAAGGTAAACCTTAAAAAATAAATATTCGTATTCTTGTTTGTAGCATCACTAGCATTTTAATCTCTTCTAGCTTCAAGAACAGGCAACGTGTAAGGATGTTTTATCATTCTTACCGCACTTCCTACATTCAGTTATGGGGTAGATTTCCATCTTATATCAATGGCGTTTCAAATAGTTATCTCCTATGAACCATTCTTCCTTTACCTGTTTTCAGTATTTTTCAAGTTTTTCTCAGACCCAGTGTTTAATATCAAGTTTGGTGCTGCAAGGAGACAGGCCCAGAATAAGTTCCGGACGAACAAAGCTCTCAAAGAACCCTCTTTTTGTTAATGAGTACGCGAGCTAGTTACCCATGTTCTTTGCATGGCGACCCTAGCGGACCCGTGTGAGAGAACGGTCATTAAATACTCTGACCGTTCTCTGACTGTTCTATGGCCGTTCTATGACCTAGCATTATTACGGCTAAGATCGGTAAAAAAGACATTAAAAGCTTTGCAATTATGATTCTGTGGCGAAATTTGGATTAGAAGGTGAAGCAATAAATACAATTATCTTATTTTTCAGCGATAAAACCTAGAAAAACATAATACCTGTCATTGAAGGCAGTGCAGTGGTTCACAATTGGCGGAACGTCTCCACCGTGAAGTTTTACTATTGGTGGAGACGTTCCGCAAATGGTGAACCACTGCACTGCCTTCAATGACAGGTACATGATGTATTCCTAGTTTTTATCGCTGAAAAATAAGATAATTGTATTTATTGCTTCACCTTCTAATCCAAATTTCGCCACAGAATCATAATTGCAAAGCTTTTAATGTCTTTTTTACCGTTCTTAGCCGTAATAATGCGAGGTCATAGAACGGTCAAAGTATTCTATGACCGTTCTCTCACACGGGTCCGCTAGGGGAGGGACACAACCTTAGCGGATATGATCCAGTGAACGGTCAGCGAATACTCAAGCAATAATTTTCGGCCCCAGTCTGCCCCAAGACTCTTCTAGGAGGGTAGTCCCAGAAGTACCCGACTTAAGAAAGGAAACCCAAAAAATTTGACAAAAAATACCTATATTTCTCAACGTAATCTCCTTTTAGCTCGATACACAGGGCTTCGATGCGCTGTTTATGAGAACCATCGAGCTCCTCGAAATAGCCATAAACCGCAGACTCCACCTCTTCATTGTTGACAAATTTTTTACCGCTGAGACATTTTTGCAAGTTTGAAAAGAGAAACTAATTCGAGGGGGCTAAATCTCGCGAATAGGTTGCGAAAGGAAGCAATTTGAACTTTAACTCATTGATTTTTGCCATCACGATAATGGATGTGTGAACTGGTGCATTGTCTTGTTGGGACAACACTTTCTTCTTCACCAAATGCGGCCGTTTTTTCATGATTTCATCACTCAGTCGCTGCAATAAGTTCGCATAATACTCGCGGTTGATTGATTTTCCTTTTTGATGATAATCAATAAAAATTATCCCACGGGCATACCAGAAAACTGATGCTATGACCTTGCCAGCAGATGTAACTGTCTCCGCCTTCTTTGGAGCCGATTCTCCCCTTTTTATTCCATTGTTTTAACTGTTTCTTTGTCTCAGGTGTGAAGTGATGGACCCATGTTTCATCCATGGTTATAAATCAACGCAAAAAATCTACGTTGTTGCTATAAGACATTGCCAAACACTCGATTGAAACATTATGGCATTGTGGGCAAACGCGGCACCCATCTTGCGCACTTTTAGTCGACGGTCATCCAATACCAATTTGTGAGTTTTTTTCACCATTTCTGTCGTGGTCACCTCATTTAGTCGACCACTTCGATGTTCGTCTTGGCAGCTCGTACGACCCCGCTTAAACCCTGCCATCCAATACTTTATTGTTGTAAGTGAAAGAGCAGACTCACCCAGAGTAAAACCTAGCTTGGCTTTGATGTTCAAATGAAAGTATTGTATCACATAACGATGACCAATTTTTTCCATGTTTACAAATTAAAAAATTGCAATAAAATATTATTGCAAATTAGTTAGTTGAGTAGTCGGAAGCGTCTTTTTTACACTAAAAGATTTCAAATTCTTTATAAATATTCTTTTTTCTTTTTTTTTTTTTTTTTGGTGGCTTTAAGCCTCGCGGGCAGTTGGTTCCAGCTTAAAATTGAAATAATGTATTATCGGGTTACAACGATAGTTCATCGATGAATGATATGTTCCATTTCAGTCAAATTTAGTAAATATCAAGCTTGTGAATTAATAATGAAGAGAATTCAGTTTTTGAATATTTTTTTAATCTTAAATGCTTTTAACGATATTATAGGTATCTATTGTTTTTCACGTCGCAGCTACAGTCAGATTTGATGAAAGTTTTACCGACGCAGTGTTAATCAATGTTAACAGTGTGAAAGAAATCATCGATCTGTGCAAGGAATGCGAACGATTCAAGGTAAAAAACTGTTATTCTGTAAATTATGTTGGAGAAAAAGACTTTTTGGAACATTAAAAAAAAGTATATTGTGCAATAAGTAGCGGAAAGCAGGCAATTCGAGACGAGTGGAAAGTTTGTAGTACGAGCCAGAAGAAATTGATGCAAACTTCACACAAATCAGAATTACCTGCTCTTCGCATGTGATGCCCACGATACTGTTTGTAATAAATGTTAAAAATTAAAAAAACATAATACCTGTCATTGAAGGCGGTTCAGTGGTTCAACAATGTTTCACTACTATCACCGCACTACTTCAATGGCAGGTATAGTTTTTTTTAGTTTTTAATCCTAAAAAATGAAATTATTGTATTAACTTTGATAGCTTCAATCTCAAAATTTATTGCAAAATCATAATTGAAACAATTAAAATGTTTTTTATGCTCTTCTTATTCATATTATTACGAGGTCAGTGAACGGTCAGTGAATGATGAGCAAATTCGCTGATCGTACACTGGACTGGGTCTGCTAAGGCTCTCCTGGATTTGGTCATTTTTACTACACTCTACAGGCATGAAATTTTCCACTTTTCGTACATGTAGAGCACGTGTTAAAAAATAATATATTTTGTATCAAGTGCGGATTTAATGCGAGCGTTAAAATACGCCTTTCCTCACTTGATACGAACGATATTTTTCGTTTGCTGTATACTGAAAGTTAGCCGAGTCAGTGTCGTTTTGTGTGCAAAAAGTTGATTTCCTGCACACTTAAAATTTTACCGCAGTAGTGCAAGAAAATCAACTATACACACGAAAAACAATACCGACAAGGCTAACTTTTGGTGTACGGCGGACAAAAAATTATTTTCCATATTCTTTTAGGCTGGCGTTTACGTTTCAACAGCCTTTAGTCACTGTCCCTTGAAGACCATCAAAGATGAATTGTATCCAGCACCTCTGACCTACGAGGAAAGCAATGCTTTAGTCCGTATTATTGATAAACAAAATTGGTCAGAAAAAGAAATGGCAGAATTCACAAAAAGGCAATTTAAATTCTTTCTATAAATTTTATAAAAACTTTATCTACACATATTCAAAATAAATGGCTGAAAAACATTAAATTTTATTCCACTTTCAAAAAAATGTTGATTAATAACTTTAATCTATCATTTATAGTGTAATTGGAAAATGGCCCAATACGTACACCTTCACAAAAGCTATAGCAGAAGGAGTTGTTGCTGAGGAAGCAAAAGACTTACCATTCTGCATTTACAGGCCATCCATTGGTTAAGTGATTCTACTTTAAAACAAAACGTCGAATCATTTTATTATAAAGATAATTTTTATCACCATTAAAACTTAATGTGCTTATTCGAAGAATAATTTATTGTTCGGGTTAACATACATGTGGTAGTGGATACAATACAGATAGTAATCCTCATAATACTATGTAAAGATTTTTTAGAGTTTCTGAAGCATTCGAATAGTTTTAAATGTTTTTCGGTTCCTCAAAAAATTCAAATTTTCCGCCCTCGTGAGCCTGCTCGCGAGCTGTGAGGGGGGATTCTGCGCACAACTTAGTGCATCTTAGTTAGCGCAGTAGGAGAAATTGCTTTCGGTGCCACAAATTTGAGATTTTTTCATGCATTATTTAAATAGATATGGGATAAACAAAACAAAAATGTTTTTGTTTTTTCTCAATTATTATAAACTGAAACTAGGAATAATTCTGAAAAAAGTTACACAAACGTATCATTAGATGGCCGATGTAGTAGCATTTTTTGGAAAAAATTTTATTCCAAATTTAATAACAAAAGAAAAAATTTTTTCAAACAAATTGATTTTTTGAAAAAAAGCCATTTTTTAAAAATCTGAAAGAATTTATAGTGATAGCCCCAATATTATGAAAATTTTATGTATATAATCAAGGTTCGTACTCGCAAATTGCGCGAAATATGAATTTTGTTGTAAAGTGATTAGCGTGGAATCACGATCTTCGATCGACGGCGTCGATCGCAACTTCCACTGATGCTGTACTACTGTCTACTTTTTCGAGAACGTTATTATCGAAAAGTGATGGGAAGTGATTAATTATTCTTTTGTGATCACTTTATACTCATAACATATGAATATTGTAATGAGTTTTATGATTATATATAAATTTGCAAAACAATAATTTTTTTTATTATCATAAGAATCAATAAGTTCGTAAAAAATTCACGAGAGTTTATTTTCAAAGAGTAGTTGGCATGATTCAACAAAAAAGGAAACGTTTTTGTAATCCATACAAAAACAAAAACCGTAAGTGAATATTACGTGATTTTTCACTGCTCGATACAGATTAAAATATAGTGATATCATCACGTGCTAATCTATGAATAACTTATCAAGCCTGAGCTTGAAATTCGTTTTCCTCTTAATAAATTATGCACGCAGATTCCAATGCAAGCAGTTTGAAGGCATTCTCAGAGCATTTTCTCAGTAAATTCAAAGATGTTGAAAAAAATGCACTCATTTGCAACACATGCAGGATGAGAGTTATGAAAGATGAAATTTTAGAAGAAGGATAGAAAAGAATAAGATTTGTTCCGCCTAGCATTTATGTTTTCTTTCTTAATTGTTAAAATTATCAGAAATCGGCGAATGACTCGTAAGATCTTCCTTCTCACGGCTTCCAGGTATCTTAAGAGTCCAAGAATCCCTCGAAGACAATAATATTAACGAAAAATCAGAGTCCTTACGATTTCTCACATTCTTATCACGTACAATTCAAAAAATGACTCTTCATACTTTCTTACGTAAATAGTATATTAGGTGCCTGGGCGCACAATGAGGGTTATTGCGTGACGAGCGACAATGCTCGCAGGAGATCGAAGCCAAGGCGTAGTCGAGGTGTAGCCGATGCGTAGTCGAGACAAAGCCGCGACGAAGCCGAAGCGCGATCAGTCCTGCGAGCATTGTCGCGAGTCTCGTAATTTCCCGAATTGTGTGCATTGGCACGTATTCTATTTTATGTGACTTCGGTGCGTATACGAGTTTTTATGCGTACACTCGAATCTAATCTAGTATGGTAGTTGTTTGCGGCGCTAGATATGTCACGACTAGTCCCGGGCATTTTGATTTTATCGATCTTGTGTAGTAGTAATGGATTTCAATAGACGCATGCGCAGTCCAAATGTACAAGGCTTTGCCAGTAAGGTGCTAACGCTGTACGAAGAAGAAGAAGAATAAGAAGAAGATTGTGCTCCGTTGCATGGCTATAGGCGCATGCGCAGTTCAATTTTTACATTTCATTTCTCTGTAGCGCAATATACTACATTGCGCTACTGTTAACTATAGCAAAAAAACGAGTTTGCGCGCCGGTGGCACATAAAAATTTGTTCGTGGATTTTTTACGAACTAATTTATTTTTAGGATAATAAAAAAAAATATTTTTGTGTCCAAACGGGCGGAAAAAGTCGCATTGCATGCTTGTGCGTAGTGCGGCATGGAGTCAATTGTGCCTCGGCGTCAAAATCGGATGAAATGTTCATACCACCCGCTTCAACGGGCGAAAATGTTCATGCCGCCCGCTTCAACGGGGAAAATATTCATACCGCCCGAAACTTGACTGCCCGCGGCTAACTACGCACTCGCACGCAACGCGACTTTTTCCACCAATTTGGACACAAAACGTCGTGTGCACCTCGAGCGCCATGGTAGCGATGTGACTCGCGTGTATACCGCCCTCGCTACGTTCGGGCGGGTACACTTCGCACTCGTCACAATCGCCACCATGCCGCCCTTGGTACACAATCTACTATTTTCATTTATATATAATCATAAAACTCATTGCAGTATTCATATATTATGAGTATAAAGCGATCACAAAACAATAAATAATCACTTTCCATCACTTTTTGAGAATAACGTTCTCGATAAAGTATTTAATAATACAGCACTAGTGGAAGTATCGCTCGACGCCGTCGATCGAAGATCGTGATTCCACGCGCATCACTTTACAAAGAAAATCATATTTCGCGCAATTCACATAGTTTCCTTCAAGCGTAATACATTGATTCCAACGCTTCTCTAACTTTTCGACGCTTTTTTTGTGGAATGATTCGTCTTTGATCTCAAAATAGGCCTCAGTTTCAGCAATCATTTCTTCATTGAAGCCAAATCTCTTTTCCTGCAGCATTGTCTTGGTGGAACAGCACTTTTTTCTTTTGCATGTGAGGCCGTTTTTTCTTGATTTCTGCACTCAATCGATTCAGTAATGCCATATAATAGTCACTGTTAATGGTTTTACCTTTCTAAAGAAAGTCGGTAAACAAAATACCATGCGCGTCCCAAAATACGGATGCCATAACCTTGTCAGCCCACTGTTAAATTTTTGGTCGCTTTGGACGGCTTTCACCAGCAGCTGTCCACTCAGCTGACGATTTTTTTGTTTCAGATATGTAGTAGTGGATCCATGTTTCACCCTTTGTCACATACCGACGCAGAAAATTCTTTTTACCTCGCTTGAACAGCTTCAAACAGCGATCTGAATCCTCGACGCGTTGCTGTTTTTGATCTGGTGTGAGCAAACAGGGCACATACTTCGAAAACAACTTACGCATCCTTAAAGATTCATGTAAAATTGTAAACACACTACCTTCTGATATCTTTAAGGTGGCAGTTATTTCACGCAACTTTAATTTACGATCGCTCGAAACTATTTTGTGGACTTTTGTTATGTTTTCCGGAAAAACTGCTGATTTTGAGCGACCAAAGCGCGTTTAAATTCGGCATACCAGTCAATGATTGTTGTTTTCCCTGGTGCAGTTCCCATAACGCGTATCAAGCCACTGCTTGCTTCAACAGTATTTTTTCCCATTAAAAAGCAATATTTGAGTAACACTCGAAACTCTTTTTCAACCATTGTTTTGAAAAATGACAAAAGTTGCTTCACCAAAACCTCTGTAACTTCTGAACTAAACATCAGATTGTCATGGCATTTTGACACTTAACGTTTGATACTTCACTGATACGGTCGAACCTCCTTAAAGTGAACAGACTGAGCAATCTCATAAGCTTGCTGTGTAATCGATTGTTTATTATTTTATACACTATTCTTATTTCTAAAGTACCCTATAATTGAAAGAAAAAATTAGGTTTTGTACCTTCCATATTTTTAAATATTTTCAACATTTTTTAACTTGACTTTTTTCACAATTCAAAAATATTGCTACATTTACTATTAATTATAATAAAGTGTTATCTTTAACAACATCGACTGAGTAAAATAAATTCCTGTCACAGTTCACGCCGCGTCCCATTGTGCCCCGCCATGCTCTACTCTTTTCCCACGCTCTATCCATCCCATCCCCACCTTTATCCCCAAAAAATCCCCTTTGTCATTGCATGGAATCGTAAGACTTACCGAGTGACCCACGTATTTTATTCTTGGAATAAGGATAAGCATCTTGATACAGTAAATCTGTAGTACATTATACTGTCAGTGTATCGTAATATTTTTGTTCGAAAAATAATAGCTGATTCATTATAAAGTATAACAAATATTTCACTCGATTATTAATTATTATTAACTTTCCAGATGGAACTTTTCATCAATATTTATATAAAATAGTTCACTTTGTTAGTCATTTTTCAATAATGTTTGTATCCTTCTAGCATTAGCATCCTATAAAGAGCCATTACCAGGTTGGACAGACAATATGTTAGGAATCAATGGAGTTGTGTTTGGACTAGGACTTGGTTTAATTCACTGTGTGTGTATCGATGGTGAAGCTACAGCAAACATAGTACCTGTTGATATGGCCTGTAACGCGTTAATAGCTTGTGCTTGGGAAACTGGTACCAAAAAAACGAGGTAGCTTTCAAAATAGTTAGCATGATTGGATGTTGAATCTCAATTACTTTATTATGATTATCTTAATGTTTCAAGGTATTCTTATATTACATCAGTGCGTCTGTTATTTTGATAGGTCTGGAGAACTGGTGCCAGTATATAATTACATTAATGGACCAGAAAATCCAATGACCTGGTCGAAAATAGGAGACATGTTAAATGAATATAGAGATGTGATAGGTCTTATTAACATGGTGTATTATCCTTATGGATTCTATGTGAAGTCCTACAGCTTGTTTCTTTTTTTCGATTTCTTCTTGCACTTTATTCCAGCTGTGTTAGTCGACATCATTCTGAAGATATCGGGAAGGAAACCTATGTAAGTAATAAGTGACTAAGTTAAGCTGTTTATTATACACCAAAAAAGTACCCAATAAAATGAACAATTTCGAACAGTAAAACTGCGGTGTAAAATGGAAAAACACTGGTAGGCACTGTTAAAATTACTTCTCTAAATCGGAAGGTTTGTCTTGTCAGCTGACATACGTTGCGCTGTTCATTGTAAATTAAAAATTGTAACTTATACAGTTTGAAACAAGTAATGTATACTCTTGCATAGTACTTTTTTTCAGTGTATTATGTTATAATATACTTATTTCATTTAACAGACTCAAAAATATTCATAAAAAAGGACACAAAATGATGGCACTTTTATTGTATTTTCTTCGAGAACATTGGACATTTGAAAACTACAGGATTCAATCTTTGTGGACACATTTAAATGAAACTGACAAGGAATTATTTCAGTTCAATTTGGCAATGTATGATTGGAAAGACATATTTTGGACACATTTAAGTGGAATGAAGATGCATTTTTTAAAGGAGGAAACAACTCCGGAGAATACAAAAAAGGCTAAAAGAAAATTAAAGATGTTTGTAAACATTTTCTGTTTCACAAATTTGCACACATTTTTCAAGTGTATATAAAACATTTTTTTTACTTCTCAGGTTGTTTATAATTCATCTGATCGTGAGCACATCTTTTGTAGTTCTAGTCCTTTGGATCCTTTGGAAAACAATCTGCTTTATATGGAATTAACTATTTGCCAGACTTTGTCGAGACTAAAACTATGGATATTTACGGAATTTGTTCTATATGTATTTGCCTCCAAATTCCGAGTAGAGCATAAATGAAGGAAATGCGATATATAAACAAGCATAAGCAATTTTTCAGTTGATGTTTGCACAGCGAGTGCATTTGAATTGAACAAGCTCAGTAAATATTCTGAATCATTTCAGAAAAAACGTTTTGCAACGGTTATAATTGCAGTGAAAATTAGATCAAAAACTTCAATGCTTTTTAGAAATATTAAAAATCCTTCAGTGTTGCAGTTTATTATGGAATAAAACTAAAAAATTTTTTGCAATGTATCAGTGTTTTAATTATTACAATAAAACTTAAGATAGTCAGTTTAAAAGTTCTAAAAGGAGATTGTTGGATATTTGTTTAGAGTAAAATGATAAATATATGTATGGAAAGAATAATTACTTTTTAGTGAGTGTATTGCTAGAAAAGTTACAGCTTTTACAGTAAAAACTCTCCAATTACAAGGGTATTTTCATCACAATAAGGAAATATTAAACTTTATTTTTTCTGAAAATTTGAAATATATTTCAAATTATACTTATAGTACATTAAAAAATAGAATACTTATAAATATATGAACTTCGTGTAAATCAAAATAAGATCTAAAAATGTTATAGGCATTTAATTGAGAATGTTTAATGTATTAATGTAAACAATTGTAGTTAGATACAATGAAAAACATTGATTATGTATGCATTAGCCTTTGGACAACATTACACATTAATTCAGTGTCATGCAACAATGTCTGAGCTAAAAATTCCTGCAAAATTCATGAAGCTTACAATTGCAAACGTAAATTAACTACACAGTTGTATCTATTCTATCTACTTGACCACATTGTACTTCGAGTCACAATTCTAATATTCTATGTGAATTTTTTCTTATCAATCGATAGTAAAATTAAGTTAGATTAGTTATTACTCTTTACACAATTATTTATTACTGTTTAACTTAAGATGACTTTTATTCTTTCGTGCCCATTATTCACCATTTTGTTTTTTCTGTACTCAGAAAAATGCCTACTAATCAAATTCCATAGATTCATAAAAAAATGAATGATGTAGTGTTTTTTTACATGCCTGACACCAACTGACATGTAATCTCTACACAATGCTTGACAATGACCTATTATAAATCCCAATTGTGGTACCAACTTCGCAACCATGGGAAAATTTCGGACAAAGAAATTAATTGGAATTGTTGATGGAAAATACTGCAAATTAATTTATTTAAAAAGTTTTCGGGCTGCGCAGCAAAATTTGGCAACTTAAGGCAGGAAAATAATAAAGAATGCAGTCTTCCAAAACCCCTTCGTTCTTTTTCTTTCTTGCATCCTCTTTTTTTTTATTCTCAAAACCACTTAAACTAATACCAATACTAAAAATATTAAATACTATTTCTAAATGATGGATGAAAAAGCTTGCATAATTATTTTGGTCAAAATTTGGTCCTTTTAGTAATTTAAGAATTCGAATATTCGGATTACATGAAGTTTTGAATTGTACTCTATGTATGTCCTAGTGGACCTTATTGAAGTTGAAGTAGGCTATAGATACACAAATCTTGGAGAAAAAAATTTATTTTTATTTTATTCGATAATGTTCAGCAATAAAAATTCGTATTTTTATGGGGCACT
Source organism: Diplolepis rosae (assembly GCA_030998225.1). Taxonomy (NCBI): domain Eukaryota; kingdom Metazoa; phylum Arthropoda; class Insecta; order Hymenoptera; family Diplolepididae; genus Diplolepis; species Diplolepis rosae. Next base: position 18,607,654 of record JAPYXD010000710.1, on the reverse strand, counting down.
ACTCGCTTGAAGATTCTCCACTGCGTACATGATAGCGATCGTCCTTTTTATCTGAAACATTTAAACCAAAATTTTTTTTGCACTTTAGGAGTTTATCTTCTATTTAAACCTAATAAATTTATTGAAATGTTAAAAATTGCAAATTTTATGAGCGTTTAAAAAAAAATTCGCGTTTCACTGACAAAATTTTGAGATAATTAACAAAAAATAATTTTAAAAAAATTTGTTATGGGATTTTTTAGGTTCTCATAGAAGCTTACACTTTCAGCTCTAAAAAGAGCTATCACTTATAAAAATGCGGCAATTACAACATTCTTAATCGTGCACACAGTGCAGGAAAACGCTGTTTCGAGAAAATCACGTTCAAAGTTTTTTCCAAAAGTTAATTGTCTCCTGAGCGCACGGTCTCTCAGAGGCCATATCTGCGAAACGATTTGGAATTTGACTCTGAAATTGTGAAGAAATATTTCTGAATATATTTCTAATCGAATGAGATGACTTTCAAAAAATTGATTTTTGTTACCCTCTAAACCAGGTTCCCCCCTTAAGTGAACGGTCGTCGAATTCGCTCACCATTCACTAACCGTTCGCTAACCTCGTAATAATATGAAAAAAGGAGCATAAAAAACATTTAAATTGTTGCTATTATGATTCTCCGATACATTTTGAGTTTGAACTAAAATTTTGTTAGGACAGTAAAAAATGGTTGTCAGTTCTATGTTTCACTCAGTGTACCTCAAGCATATGAACTTCTCTCTAGCACTCTCCGAAAATTCAAATGGTGCAGGTTTAACTGTATATACGAAGAATTATTCAGTTTTGAGTCTGACAGGAGAGGATTTCTGAGTGAGGTCGGTCTATTCGCATGGTCCAATTCTATTTTTTGAATAAAATTGTTAAAAAAGAAAAAGAAAAAAAAAACCAAAAAAACAAAATAATTATTAAGTTTGCATGGATTTTGCCTGTTTAGTGTATAAGTTTTATTTTTAATGTAAATTAAAATTGTTGGCACTGAAGAGGGCCCCCATTTGTAGCCGAAACGTTTGCCTTTCTGATGTTTATGTTTTTTACGACATAAACAATTAGTAACTAATCTGATCCCATGCCAAATTAAATATCACAGATATATAAAATATATCTTTCACTTCGCAGATTATTTGTTATTCATCAGATTCCAGTGACTTAAAAGTTTCGAATCCAAACGGGCTTATAATTGGACTTCTCTATCTGTCTTATGAGGTAGATCAAGAAGTTCGAATCGATAAGTCATTGACTAGTCACTGATATCGTTCTGTCACTGGCGTTCTGTTAATGACAGTTAATGATTTTTTACCATAAACATCATACAACTTTTTCCGAGCTTGCATTGCGTTTTTACCTTTTTGGAAATAATAAAGTAAAATGTGACGAAAATGACCGTCTGGAATGTCCATTTCAAATTAATGCAAAACAATAAATAAACTTTGTTGCCAACCCAAAAGTAACCATGAGTTAGCTTCATTTGATGAATGTTTGGTTTTGGGCTGTATTTTGGTGCTTCATCCTTATCTAACCATTAGCTTGCTGAACGCTTACGATTATCATAGAGGATCCATTTTTCATCACAAGTAACGATACAATGCAGAAAAGGCTCTTGAGTCGAAATCCTTAGTTTTTACATGAAAAGAACCCTAAAATAGCGAGCAACTATCGTATGAAAAAAAAATGTTGAAGCAACACCGTGGTTTTTTTAAAATTGAATTAAATGTTGCTTTCTGCGGCCGCGCGCGTAGCCACGCTCAGCGCACCGCGGCGTCCGGCGGGTGCCACGACGCTAGACACATAAACAAATACACATACTTAACGGTACAGCGTGGTGATTACATATAAAATTAATAACTTATAGTACACCGCGCAAGCAACTAATACACATATAAATTCAGAATTTGGGAGTTCCCTTCGTCTTTTTTGGTTTTTCTTCATACCAAAAATGATCTCGTTCCTTGTGATTGAAATAGAAGTTTAACACTTATCTTTTGTTGAGACGTCTTAGAAAAGATTTACCTCAAATGTATGACCAATAATATAAGAAAAAGTATTATTTGCGTAGCACCAAAAATTGTCCTCATTTTTCGTAACTTAAATATTAAAGTTATTTTGTTAAAGTTATTTTTTCTTGAGAGTTCTTAGAAAAAAAATATATATGTATCCATATAAAATATTGCTATTTTGGAAATAATTTTAAATTATACGAGACAAATAACCGCCACGAATGCGAACTTCACAACGTGCCGGCGATATGCGTCGCATATGATGACGTACCTGCGTGCAGCATAATCCGCACCCGTGCGAGCGATAACGCTCGCACTGTGCACGCACTTTGTTATCTGGGATCAAACAGTTTTTGTGCGATCATAATTCGATCATTATTTATTCTTTGTAAACTGACTTTGTACGCGTGCCTTTCCACTGTCCCTCCAATTCCATCGCAAGCTCCCTTTCCATGAGAAGTTGCGAAAAAATTCCATTCTGCCGTATTCCCAAAATCTTTCTCATGGAGCGCCAAATTAATGAAATTGAAAAGGTGGACCGAACTCGTATCGTGTGTAACCTTTTCCGAGATGATAACGAAATTTCGGTTTTTTATTTTAAAATTTTCGCGATATTAAATTACATAAGGATGCAATGTAGCTTGATTATTAGACCAATGATGAGACTGAATTGCATTTTACACATGAAACGAATAATTCTCAGCAAAGTCTAAACTTACAACAATTTCTTCCTCCTGTATTTCTTCTTTTTTTTCCTTAAAATAAGAGGCTTGGGACTTTGCTATAAAATCATGCTTGATCAAAACTGGTAATTCAGATTGCAGCTCATTGAGAAAATCCTCAACTGATTCTGATGTTTCTGTTATTTCGCTCCTGTAAATATAATTTCATTAATTTGGCGCTCCATGAGAAAGATTTTGGGATTACGGCAGAATGGAATTTTTTCGCAACTTCTCATGGAAAGGGAGCTTGCGATGGAATTGGAGGGACAGTGAAAAGGCACGCGTACAAAGTCAGTTTACAAAGAATAAATAATGATCGAATTACGACCGCACAAAAACTGTTTGATTGGACGAAAACGTTTTTCAAGAACATTGATTTCGATTTTTGTACCGAAAATGACCATGAAATTCATAACGCGTATCTCAAAACACGTTTCCAAAACACAACGACTATACAAAACACAAGACAATTCCATTGTTATATACCAGTCAATGATTCGACAATTGAGAGTAAATTGTTTTCGAAAGACACCGAGTCGATCAAAAATGTTTTATCAAAAGAAAAACTAAAAAAGACGAAGGGAACTCCCAAATTCTGAATTTATATGTTTATTAGTTGCTTGCGCGGTGTACTATAAGTTATTAATTTTATATGTAATCACCACGCTTTACCGTTAAGTATGTGTATTTGTTTATGTGTCTAGCCTCGTGGCACCCGCCGGACGCCGCGGTGCGCTGAGCGTGGCTACGCGCGCGGCAGGCAGAAAGCAACATTTAATTAAATTTTTAAAAAACCACGGTGTTGCTCAAAATTTTTTTTTCATACGATAGTTGCTCACTATTTTAGGGTTCTTTTCATGAAAAAACTAAGGAAAAATAGCGTGGAGAAAGCAGTTAAAAATGCATTTGTTTATGATATTGTTATAAAAAAATTGTTAAATAAAAATTTTTTTCACAGCGCATTATATCATTTAAAAGGACCATCATTCATTTAACAATCCTGAAAATTTCATCAAATTCGCGATAGAATTATAATTGTTATGAATATTTCAATAAAATGGTGCATAAATGTTTAAGTTATGAAAAAACTATTAAACAATTGGAATATATGCACAAAACTTGGAGGAAGTATTTGTGGGTGCTGGCCCTCCAAAATGGAAAGATCGATTGCGCGATTCGTAACTATGCGAAAAATGAGGGGGCCACTTCAGAAATTTCGACTCTCTTCTTTATCCAGTGAAAGCAAAGAAACGCGAACATCGAAACTTTTTTTCATCTCTCTAACGAACCCAGGCAAGTGAACGGTCACCGAATTTGCTCAACATTCACTAACCGTTCGCTGACCATTCGTTGACCTCGTAATAATATGAGAAAGAAGAGCATAAAAAACATTTAAATTGATGCTATTAGGATTCTACGGTACATTTTGCGTTTGAATGTATCAAAGTTAATACAATAATTTTATGTTTTAGCGTAAAAATGTAAAAAAAAACATAATACAGCGTTGCCAGATCGTATCATAATTATGTAACCGTACCATAATTTTGACTCGTGTACCATGTACCATCCCTCCTCTACCATACCTCTTAAATGTACCATAATTCAAAAATATTTCTATTTTTTATTATTCATTTAACCGAAATGAAATGAAGACAAAAGCATAATAGCCATTATTCAGACAATTGTTTTTTGCCCTATATGAAGCATGTATGACTAATCAATCATTTTTTTAAATGAAGGCTGAATAGAGTTCATTTTCATGTCATTTACGAAAAGACATTCCAAAGACAATTACATATTATACTTGCTTTTTATAGATTATAAGTTGTTTCATAAAAAAATGTTCTTTAATAAGAGTTATTTTAAGTAAATGTTACAAAATACAAAGACTTGAAAAAGTAGAAACTGTGTTATAATTATTATTAAAATAGTATTATTAAAACATAATATTATTATATTTATTAACAAAAAGTTATTAACATTTTATTTATGAAAAATATTGAACTTTCAAGTATTTGAAGATATATCAATTTGAATTTCGCGCCGTGCATGCGTCTTGTAAACATGTACCATTGAAATAACCAAGTTGACGTCACAGGCCATGTGGTAGGGATAGACTGTAAGTTAGGTTGGTCTTGGACGAAAAAAATATATGGGAATCATTGGGAAATTGATGAAACAAAATTTTCTAGCGTAAAAGTAAGTTATAAATTTATTAATAATTATATTTTTCAAGTGCAAAATTAATTTCCGCCTATTTTGAGTACCTACTTGTCGCTTGTCATTCTTTTAATTTCTTAATATAAAATAAAATGTCATAAATTTGTAGGTTATGATGACCGTTTGTTTTGAAGGATTTGAAGAATGTGTTGAAAACGAGAACATGCTTATCGATACATTCTTCAAATGAAGCGCTAAAGTTGAATTATTCAACAGAATTCCGCGATTTTCTTAGTTTATTTGTGAATTTGCTACTGAAAATCATGTGATTGTACATAATTTTTTCGTAAACAATTAATCGTGAAATTAAATTTGACGTTTTGTATTTTTTATAAAAATTTTATTATTATGAAAATGAAAATAATTTACAATTGTACACAATATATCTATTAAAACATCATTCTATACTACCTCAATAATAATACCTTAATCTTGCATCTTAAAAAACTATTTCATTTGGATTTTTTAACTGGGACTTTCATGAATATATCTTCGTAATATTTTTTTCCACCTGGGCTCAAATGAAGAGTGGACATTCAAAAGGGCGTAACCCACATTTCTGAAATTTTACACGGCGGCACAAAAACGTTCCCATTTGGACAATTTTTAACCGAAAAATCTGCAACTCGGATATGTTGCTAATTACATAGGGAAATGTCGAAACCCGTGAGGCAGTTGATTTAAAATTGATACTTCGGTAGATATTCGCCCGTAAAGTTATGCCAGGGCGTAACTCGATGTGTATCGGCAATCAAAAGGGCGTATCTCGTCTCGGCCCTACCGTTGTTTCTTTTCCGTCGCAGGTAATTAATGAGAAAACTCATATAAATTTTCGGTTTTTTCTGTTTTTTCTTTATTCTTCACACGTTTTGTCAAAATGTTTTTCAATTTTTGAAAATTCAAGTGAAAAAATTGGTTTTTTAGGTTTAATTTATTTTATTTTTTTATTCTTTTTATTCGCCATAACTAGACTTCTAGAAGGAATAATGATAATTATAAAACATCAAAATGTGCACGAGGATATGAGCAACAATATCTTTTTGTGCAAAAACTGGTTTTTTCAAAAACACAACACTTTTTATTGCAAAATTCGACGAGCGTCTATGTCGCACACGCACAAAATCGGTGGTAGGACGCAGATAGACACAAATAAACCGGAATTTCTCAGGAAGCTGATGTCGTACGAGGTCCACACTACTCGGTGACGACGCTAGATACCACAATCTGTACGAAAATAACAAAACAACCTGACGCTCAAAAAAAAAAATCCGGATTTCCCATAAGGTTAAGTTGGGATACGCCCTTTTGATCGCCAGTACACCTCGAGATACAGATTTTTGATTTCCAAGTCGAAAATAAACATATTTCCGATTGGAAAAAAAAATCGTTTGCGCTATTGTATTGGCATTAACCTCAAGAATTATTTCACAAAAAAAACGATTTTTGAAAAATTGTGGGTTACGCCGTTTTGAATGTCCGCTCTTCAAATATCTTAATAAGACCATCGAACATCTTTAATTTTTTCCGCGCTTATTCCAATGGAATCGTCCTGAGGTGTTTCGCACAATTCATCATATATATAAGGTTTTGGAGGTGCGAGAAGTTTGAACTTAAATAATTTTATTTTAATGTTACATATTATAAATTTTAATGATTTTCAGTGGCAAATATTTAAACAAATATCCAAATGAACTAAGAAAACCGCGGAATTCTGTTGAATAATTCAACTTTAGCGCTTCGTGCGTCGCGCGCATTTTATTAACAACCCTCTCAATTCTTTATTTTTAGTACGAATAATTTGAAATTTTCCAAAATACTTCCTTAAATACAAGTAAATAATTTTGTCACTTCATATTTTTCGAAACATACAGTTTATTCGTCACTTTTTCACTCCGAATCGCGAAAAACAAAGAATTAATAGGTATTGATTTGTTATAGAATATTATCAAATGTTGATGGTATTTATTGTTTTTAAATGACTATACAGCATCAGCAATGAATACTGAATAAAAATACGCAAAATTTAATCCATTGCGTGCAGTACTTACCGAGAAATCGCAATTTATGTTTTTTGAAACATTGATTTTAGGTTATTCAAAAAATACCTTTTATATTTATTTTTTCGTAATAATCATGTTGGACTAAAAAATACTTGAGGAATAAAAGTTGTATTTTGACAAGCTCTATTAGCTTATATTTTTCTATTTTGAGTTTTTCACCTTTTTTTTACGTCAATTTTAGAAAGTGGACAATACTTTTCCCCTTTTTCGAGCGCTCGGCAAGTTCTTCTTCCCATGGGCTCAATTATAAACAGGCTTCGTAAAAGCTGATTCTACCAATTTACCCAAAGTTCATGTGTTTATGATATGGGATTTTTTAATGCGAAGTAAGGGACACAACATTCCTGAAGTCCGAGGGGTTAAAGCAACAGTGTAAGTTTTATGCTTATTGTAACAAAAATAGAATAATTTTTATTTGTTTTTATGTCGAGTTTGATTTAATTGTAACGTTTTCTGATTGATAGGTCTTCGCGAGAAAATTATGGAGGTTCTGCAATGGGTTTTCGCTATAGGTATAGGTATAGGTTTTAACAGGATTTCCAAAGGTTGTTAACTGATGCATGTTATTTACATCTGCGATATTTTCATTGATTTTTTTTGTTAATTTGCAAAGACCCGGTAGCCACATACAATAACAGAGGAGTGCTTTCGATATTACTTGAGTGATCATGTGCAGGTGCACTACTATCTATTCCAATTCCAATAATATCTTGAATATCTTTTTGTAATGAGTCCTCATTTAAGATCTGAAAATAATAATAAATTATTCCAATTTCTTCGTTTTTTTAAATTCAGTCAACCAAATTTTTTTCACAAATTTTTGTACTCAATTTATGGAAAATAGTTTTTTTTTAAATAACAACAAATTTTGGTAATAGTCAATTTACTATTTTAATCTTACACCAGTCTCTTTATTTTTATCAACTCACGTTGAAATGGTCTTCACAACAAAAATAGTTACTATGAGACATGTTTGTACTCATGTCTTTGTTTTTTGTCTTAACCCAAAATTGAATTCGTTTAATATTAGTTTAATATTAGTTTAGTATTGGCATTGGGTCAGTTTCTTATCGTTAAAACCTTTAATTTATGGACATATTATAAAAAGAAAGCTAAAAAACAGAATCATATAAATCAGACCCAATAAAATGCACCATATAAAATTTAAAATAATATTTCTCTACTTAATGATAAGTAGGATTTATGGAAAACTCTTCCTGCCGAGAAGAGGATAAATATAAATATGCGAACCAAATGTTATGTGTATTTTAAGCATGATCTGAAAGAATTTGATTTTTAAGTGGAAACGATTCATAAGTGATGCTTTATTAAAGTATGAATGTGTACAAATGAAAATGCATGAATTATTTATTCGTTAGTCTTTTGTTAATGTCATAAATGAATTCAATATTATGCAACAATGTCTCAGCTAAAAAATTTGGCATCGTTCCTAAAGCTTCCAATTGCAAATGTAATCCGTAATCATATTGCATTCTCAATTATAATAATTACATTTTTTACTAATTAGTTGAGAATGAAATTTTTTATCACTGCCTACATTATCAGAGGATCACTAGTCGCGTATCAGATAGGATACGTTGTCGATAGTTGTCCTCGTAGACAATTTCAAACTCTTATATCGCAAATAATGTAAATGAATTCAAATATTTAAAGAATTTGGAAATCTTTCTGTGGAAAAAAAAGACGCAATCGAAAGACCTGGGCTCGAATCCTAGCGCAGTCGAAAGCGTCTTTTTTTCAACAGAAAGATTTTCAAATTCTTTAAATATACATTTTTTATTACTTTTATTTATACAAATATCTCCATTGAGGTAAATTTTCTTCTATCGCGCCGATTATCATTTTACTTCGTCTGTAATTTTCTTTTTCAATTGCAATAAGTGACTGATTTCTAACTGTGCAATCAGTTTTTTGAGTCACATTCACTGAGAAGTTACTCACAATAAACTTATTGAGTAACTAAAATTTAGTAACTAATTGAAATAAGAAAAAATCTACTAGTTCAAATGAAGATAATTTATTTTCGTAACGCGTATTTATTGATTTATGAGATTGAATACCAATGCTGATTAAAAAAGTGTCTGGATGTTATAATTTTTTTTAAATTTTATTTTACAATTCTTTTGAAAGGTTTGTGATTGAGAAGTCAACTTCCGGCAAGTATTATGTCTACCGTACAAAGATTCTATTGTACAGCGACGAGAGTGTTTTAGTCCCAGGTATGAAATATCATATTATCTCCTTGCACTATATAGATATAGGATGAGTTTATGGAATTCTAGTACAAACCGTAGAATTAACAGCACTTAAGTAATTAAGATTTATTACAAGTTTGAAAATTTCACTTGGAGTCTAATGTTTGTAGTATTTTAAAAAACTGTTCAATTTATATATATGTTCAGTTAATTTAAGGTAGAAATTGGATAAACCAATTTAATAATTCAATTTTAAAAATAGTCTACGATTCTTAGAATAAACTTTTCAAAAACAAAAATCTGCTAAGAAATCAACACAAAATGTTATAAATCAAATTGGACGGTATATTTTTCTCATAATGCATAATACAAAATCGTTTCAATATTCTCTCATAAAAATGATGAAAGTGCATATTAAAATTATTCGCTTGGATGGAACGAAGTTCAAAATGTAAATGTTAAATATCTGAATAATGCATTCCTGTAAAGGTGTTTCAAAGAAATTATTTATCATCGCAACAGGAAGTTTCACGAGCATTGTTCAATAAAATTTCCTCGTAGCGAAATAGTAAAATAATGAATGTATAAAGCTAAATAAAAACTACATTTGACTGATCGCAATAATTACAAAACGTGGAATATGTATATACAAATTAGTATACTGTATACTGTAAGCATTAATTAAAAATATTATCAATACAATCAATTATTTAACGGAAATTACTTTTTAAAATATTATTCGATCACTTCAATGAGTCTACAATCACGAATCTGTTGCAATAAATTCGACATCAGGTGATTGCGCTGACATTAATTGTACTTAAAAACTAATTTGCGAATGAGAATTCTCCTATTTATACACTTCAAGTACAACTAAATATTAAAAAGTTTGTTAATTAAGCTGATATGTCACTACCTAAAATTAGCACGCACTCAAAAATAATACTATTAACTGCAAAAATATATGTATAAGGCGCTACGAACAATGAAATAGAAAAAGATGAGATCAACGATTTAATATAACTTTTTTCTAAAACTGGACGGATTTCAGATTTCTTTTTTAACAGACGAAATTTTTCATATTTTCATTCACGGCGTTGATCCTTATAATCCAACAAAATTTTACTTAAAATATATCTTTAATAAAAACATTCATAAGTTCTTTGAAGTATTAATTTAAATGTTAATGCTGATATCTCACGAAATTATTAGAAACTACGTTAAAAATATATATAACTTTTAGACTATATCTATTCAGAGAAACGAACACATTCTTCAATTCATTGAAGGTATATATGCTAATTTGAAGTCTTTAAATTCTGGACGGATTTATAGCATAAAACATATGCGTTTTGAACTTTTATACATATCTTATGTGTATTAGGCAGAACAAATTAGGAAAGTTTCTTCCTAATATTATAGTCACGAGATTCTTCAACTCATAGACTCTTGTAATTATTAAGTTTATCAGATAAACTCAATATCAGATATCAGATCTTCAGCTTTCTTAAATCTTGAACTTTCCATAATAAAGTTCGGTTAAAATAAGAATAAAGAGACCTTTTAGGTACTCTTAATCGAATGTATAAAATTTGATTTCATCAAAATTAAAGAACATTTCGTAAAATCAAAAAACGCTTTTTCAAACAATTATTTTCTAATTAATTGTAGATGGCGAATAAAGCAGTCACGATTGATAAGATATGCTTTCGAAAATGCATCTTAATTATAAATGAAAACCGCATAAAACCTTTTCAGTTGACAGGCATCGTCGACACAGTACTGTGGGGAGTTGTGGGTCTAGATCCAGCAATAGAGTGTGTCGTTGATGCATTCAAGGACTGCATCGTTCCAATCTAAAATTACACGAATAAAATTTATATAGATTACATAACATAACAATAACATAATAACAATCGTTCCAATCTAAAATTACACGAAAAAAATTTATATAGATTACATAACATAACATAACAATATTGAAAAAAAAAAACCGTTTTTCTATTACCATTTCGCCAATTTTTATTCGATTACGTTAAAATTTTAACACAACAAAGAAGATACATAGAGCTATGAATTTAGTGAATTTTATTAAAATTGGACAAAAAATTGTTTACGTAACAGCAAACATTAAACGTGATTTTCGAAGGGAATAACTTTATGAATGTGTACAATTTAAGGTTTTTTAGTTCAATTAGGACCCAAAACTACATTACGAATCGTATTTGATTAAAAAAAATAAATAAATTTCAATGTTTGCATATCGAAAGGAAAGATTTTTTTGAAATAACGCAAAAACAAGAGCTGATTAAGCAAAATGATGGTCATTTTTGGATTCAGCGTGCCCAAATTAGCCTAGAAAAGTTGTTGTGTTGTTTTCTACCCTGCAGCAAAATGGCTTTTGATCAGTGTAATTTATTTAATTTATATAATTAAAAACTGATGAATGTAATAACTTAAGAATATTACAACTTACTCTTAAGTGGGCCAAATCTTCTAATCTGGTCAAGTCACTGAGTTCAACGTATAAAGAATATACGATAAGCCATCCATAGACAGAGGCACAGGAAAATAGTATCCAAAGAAGACATATCATGATATTGTAAGCGAATATCATGTCGTTGACGACACTGAAGTACACAAATGCAAAAATACGGAACACAGTAAAGATCAAAAAAGTCCAAATCCAAGGAATCATTTTCTTTTCATGTTCCTTTCTCAATGCCTTTATCAATATTATTGAAGTAACTAAAACCACTACTCCACCCAACATTGAAAACAAGGCAAACACAATTAATGAATTCCGAACTGAAATATTACAAACAAGTTAGCAAATTAAGATTAAACCGAAGTAATGTATTTTTAAAATATTTTTATGACATAATATTTACCATGTTGATTACCCACGTATACGAATTCGTAAGATATTATTCTGTAGCCATAATGAGTGAGACCAGGAGCTGCTTGAGAAAGGCCATAAATATCGAAAATTGCTGTACATATTGTGAAAATTGCCAGAAACTAGAAAAAGAAAATATTGTGAAATAGAAATCAGTTTGCAAACTTGTTTATTATTTTTATCAACATTATTAAAATTAAAACTGGTTAAGTAGAATTTAAATATTTACCAGTGAAAATATGGCTGTTACCATTGCACCTCTCTGAATATCAAGTACATATGCATTGGTTAGAATTCTTCTTCGATACCATGGTATTCTAACACTTCGTACAGATCTTGATGATCTGAGATTTGCACTGCTGCGAGTCGTCACATGAGAATATACGGATGGTGTGCCCATGCTAGGTGATTTTTTTCCGTAATTCATTTTGCCGTATCTGGTAAATATTACCGCATAATATATCAAAATCACTTCGTGGATAAAGTTATGAAACTTCCAAATTTTAGAATTCTAATAAAAATACTCGGAATATGAATGTTTTAATTTTCAAAACAATAACATTTTAAAAATTTTATACTTGATCGTTCCAAATCTGAAAACACGTTCTCGATGTCAACGCTAGCATGTACAATAAGAAAATGATTACTATAAAATCAAACACTACAATTTCATTATCGTAAACAATTTAGAAAATATCAATTTCGACAAAGTTTTTTACTCAAGAAAATTTTTTTGTGCCTTTTGTTACGCATAACAAGTAATTGACGGTAAATTAAAATGTGTCATGTGTCACACCCTGTACTGTATTCATTACGAAAAAAGTTGTCTGAGTTTTGGAGGTTACTTACAAAATAATCCAGAATTACTCCAGGCTCAGATATTTAACTTTTTATGTCTTATAGAAATAAAATCTCTAAATTAGTATAAATACTTTTGTAATTATTAAACCACTGTTTACTTTTCGAAAGCTTCTAAAGCTAAAAACGGCACACCTAACTAAACCATTGATTTACGACTTATTAGATTATTGACATCAATTTCCAAACCAACCTAGTTGGTAAAGAAATTGCATACTTTGCTACGCCATCTATAATTTTAGCGCGAATATTCAAATATTCTCGAATAGACTTTATTTAAGAAAAACGCTAGAGCGCATGTCAAACGACAGTCAAATGTTTCGAGCGTTTTTCGCAAGAAGAAAGAAGAAAAATATATATAACTAGTGACAGCATATGTAGTATCTTTTCATGAAATTAACATTTTGCTTTCAAGTTGAGCTCATTAGATGCAGAATTTTATTAACTTTCATGATATTATCAGGGATTTTTTTAAAATTGTTATTATCGAAATCATGTCACTTTCAATATACCTGAAATAACAGGTGAGGTAAAAAAATTAAAATTGTTTTTATAACAATTAAGTCACTTGAACAAAAGCTGAAACAACATAGATGATGAACATTTAATTAGCGATGTGTAATTGTATAATAATTTCCATGCGTGTGTGAATGAAGGGTTTGATTATAAAATAAAATAAATTGTATCTAAATTTGCATAAGAAATTACATCTTGAGATTTCCCTTACATGAAGTAAAATTGAAAAATATATCTTTGGAATGAAATACTTTGGAAAAGCTTCTAGAATACTTAAAATTCTTCACATGACAATTTCAATATACAAGCATACGTAAGAGGTTTGATTATTTTAAAAGATATATAAACTTTATCTAATGTTGCATACGAAATTACACCTTGAGATTTCTTTAGTATGAAGCAAAATTGACAGATTAGTATATTACGTGCCTAGGCGCACAATGAGGGTTATTGCGCGACGAGCGACAATGCTCACAGGAGATCGAAGCCGAGGCGTGATCAGTCCTGCGAGCATTGTCGCGAATCTCGTAATTTCCCGAATTGTGTGCATTGGCACGTATTCTATTTTATGTGACTTTGGCGCTTATACGAGTTTTTATGCGTACACTCGAATCTAATCTAGTATTCATCATGATTTTCGTCCACTGCACTTGATATTTCGTGACTAGTCCCGGCCATTTTGATTTTATCGATCTTGTGTAGTAGTAGCGTGTTGTAATAGAGCATGCGCAGTTCAATTTTTACATTTCATTTCTCTGTAGCGGAATACACAACATTGTGCTACTCTCAACTGTAACGGAAAAATGAGTTTCCGCGCCGGAGGCACATGAAAGTAATTTTCGTGCATTGGCCTACCACCCTTACTGATGTTTAAATTATACTTTTGACATTTATTAACGAAACGACAAGATTCGCGAACGATACTCAAAAATTAGGTTAGCTTGCGCGCCCGCCAAAACTTTAAAGGAGGAATACACCTCTGCATGCAGGCATTATGCATGCAGGTTACCATGGTAACATACAAGAGTATCTGCATGAATTTCAGAAGTAGTCAAAAATGCATTTAAGCATGTCGAACACTGAGTGCGCTGTTTAATGTAAGCAGTTATACGACCAGTTGTAAATTTGCAAAAATAAAGATTTCATACATCCAAATGTTAAGTTATACAAGCTTATCACAGTTGTCAAATATCTATTTAACAAACATTGCCGATCTAGCAATTCTTTTGATCTAATTCTAGACGATTTAATTTCATCTGAAACAAAATTTAGTTTTCAATGCAAAGAACATGCCAATGAAGCTGTGGAGATGTTAGCATATATAATTTAATTTTATCTTCAAATACGGATGAGACAATTCGTAAGACAAGAAATGACTGAGATTAAAAAAGTTAGCGTCTTGAAGAAAAAAGCAGCCAAGCTTTGCGACACTTAACTAGTCATCATCGATCTGTACATGTTAACAATTTAAAATATGTTAAAAATATGTACTAGCAAATTTTATAGTAATGAATATTTTTTGTCATGTGAAACAATAGTACATTACGTGCCCAGGCGCAGAATGAGGGTCATTGCGGGACGAGCGACAATGCTCGCAGGAGATCGAAGCTAAGGCGTAGTCGAGGCAATGCCGAGACGAAGCCGAAGCGCGATCAGTCCTGCGAGCATTGTCGCGAGTCTCGGAATTACCCGAATTGTGTGCATTGGCACGTATTCTATTTTATGTGACTTCGGTGCGTATACGAGTTTTTATGCGTACACTGGAATCTAAACTAGTATTTTAGTTGTTTGCGGCGCTAGTCATTACATTTGATATGTCACGACTAGTCCCGACCATTTTGATTTTATCGATCTTGTCACTTGTGTAGTAGTAATGGATTTTAGTAGACACATGCGCAGTTCAAATGTACAAGGCTTTGCCAGTAAGATGCTAACACTGTACGAAGAAGAAGAAGAATAAGAAGGATTGAGCTTCGTTTCATGGCTATGGGCGCATGCGCAGTTCAGTTTTTACATTCCATTCCTTTCTGGCGAAATGTACTACATTGCGCTACTGTTAACTGTAGCGAAAAAACGAGTTTGCGCGCCGATGGCACATAAAATTTATTTTTCAATGCAAAGAACATGCCAATGAAGCTGTAGAGATGTTAGCATATGTGATTTAATTTTATTTTAAATAAGAATGAGACAATTCGTAAGACAGGAAATGGCTGAAATTTAAAAATTTAGCTTCTTGAAAAAAAAGCAGCCAAGCTTTGCGACACTTAACTAGTCATCATCGATCTGTACATGTTAACAATTTAAAATATGTTAAAAATATGTACTAGCAAATTTTATAGTAATGAATATTTTTTGTTACATTTACAAATTTTTAATTCAGTATATATTTCCCTTCACATGGTTTTTTATTTTGAACACAGGGCTTAACAAAATATTTATTTTTCATTTCATTTGTTTGAAGCTGGAAAATAAAAATGGAAAATACTTCTATTTAGAAGCTTAAGCTTTTTATTTATTTTTAAATATATTTTCAGTTCTATGGGGATAACATAAAAAAAATTTTGTTCAGGGTCACATGAACTCTTCATGCGTTTCCACAGTATATATTTTACGAAGTTTAATGTGTTCTTTTTTTTATTTTGTATTAATTGATTTATGCAAAGTGTGTATTTTATCCCCTAGAATAATTTTAGGAACATTTTTTCATTTCATATTATTCAGAAACTTAATTATTAAAATTTTTTTAAATATTTGTCTATTAGTATAATGCTTTTGTAGAGCGTGCCGCGTGCAGCGCGGCTCTGGTGAGAAAACTTCGCACATAGAAACTATAATCACTAAGGGAATCAAGTTCTCGCCGTTCCAGGCAGGGAGTCGGATAGGGCTGGGCCGTACTTCACAAAACACGAAATGATGTTCTGCCAAGTACTTAGGAAACTTCTCGATGAGGGCACGTGTGTTCCCTGAGTGTAAAATGGCGGCATCCACGGTTTATAACACGGTCGTATAGGCAGGTATACTAAATTTTTTTCTTAGCAATGTCGTGTCGCGTACCGGGTTGCATAACCTCTCTGGCTTAGATCAATTTGACAAGTTCGTCTCACTCGCATATTTTCTCGTGAGTAAGAAGAGGATAACTGCGCACTTGCGAACTCCTTTCCACTACTTCCAACTTACAAGCCGGGCACTTACCGTGCCGTTGCTCCTGCCAGATTCGGAAAAGTTTCCCATGGCAGTTTGGTCTCCTTATTATTCCTTCGTGATACATACATGCTACGGTGCAGTCATTCGGGCCACTACTCGATACTAGC
This sequence comes from Diplolepis rosae, assembly GCA_030998225.1. Lineage (NCBI taxonomy): Eukaryota > Metazoa > Arthropoda > Insecta > Hymenoptera > Diplolepididae > Diplolepis > Diplolepis rosae. Next base: position 18,590,822 of record JAPYXD010000710.1, on the reverse strand, counting down.
GCTATCCGTGGCAAAAATATGAAACATTCTGACTACAATAAGGGAACATCCCCCACCACGGGAGATGCCAGACATACGACCGTGGTTTATAAGCATCGTGTCTTGGGCGTCGCCATTTTGCACCCAGGGAACATACATGCCCTCATCGGGAAGTTTTGTAACTATGTACTTGGAAGAACTTCATTTCGGGAATGAATATATGGAGATTGGTCTCCTTATATCTAGTCTCCATGAGCTTACGAGTGAAATTCACTCATTTTCGGTTACACTACTTTGGTCTTATGTCTATTATCCACAGAGTTGGGTAAGTAAAATACTCTAGGTAATTTACATAGTTTTTTACCGAAAATTACTAGGTATTTTACCCCACTTGTTTTTCTACATGATGTAAATTACGTGTATACGGGACTTAACACTTTTCGGGGACGGAATTTTGAAAAAATGAGGTTATATACAGTTCTATAAGGCCGCCATCTTGGCACGTAATTTATTAGGTATATTTTACTGGTTTTTTACGTAAAATACCTCCCTTAGGTAATTTACATAAAAAACCTCGAGTGACGCGTCACTGCACAACCCTGCTTATAAGTGCATCTATATTAAATTTATAATCATTGGTATTTCTAACCATTCAGCGAAGTCAACGTGTTCATGTAGAACGTGTGAAAACGTCAACAGAAAAGACGCGCGACGATTTACATTATAAAAACCACCTGTGCATTAATCATACGCGAAAGTTGATCAGATGTATGGTGACTTAATATTAAATTAATCAAGTATAAGAATGTTACAAAACCGTAGTACAAAGTTATTAATATATGCAGCTGGTACTTTTGCCTGTTATTTCTATTATGGTGTTTTACAAGAAAAAATAACACGAGGACAATATGGTGAAGGAGAAAATAAAGAGAAATTTACCTGCGCTTTTGCTCTGGTCTGCTTCCAATGTGTGCTCAATTATTTATTTGCAAAGATCATTTTACTAACTTTGGTGAAACAAGGTGAAGATTCGACAAGGACTTTATACTATGCCACTTCTGCACTTACTTACCTTCTTGCAATGGTTTGTAGCAACATGGCTTTGCAATTTGTTAATTACCCAACGCAGGTTGTTGCCAAATCTGGAAAACCTATACCTGTTATGCTGTTGGGTGTCCTTCTCGGCAAAAAGGTAATTTTTTAGTATTTACATTATATACTCCAAAAACTAACCTCATTAAAAGTATAACCTCTGAAAAGTTCCCATTTAAATTTGAAACGAGATTTACACGAGGAAATCATAGAGGGTTGATTAGTAATTTTTCGAAACAGTTTTAATCGATACCATATTTTTAAATCGTGTACTTATTTAAACTTGAAATCATTGATAGAATTTTTATTTTTCAGTCGTATCCATTGAAAAAGTACTTGTTTGTTTTACTAATAGTAACAGGCGTTGCTATATTCATGTACAAGGGTGGTAAAGCGTCATCTGCACAAACAACTAGTCAAGTAGGATTTGGAGAATTTTTATTGTTGCTCTCATTAACGATGGACGGTTTAACCAGCGCAGTGCAAGAAAGAATGAGAGCAGAGCACAAAACGCAATCTCTTCATATGATGCTTAATATGAACTTCTGGTCTATTGTATTCAGTGGATCAGCTATTTTATTTTCCGGAGAACTGGTGACTTTCATACAGTTCTTGCAACGACATCCAAATATATTAGTGCATATATTAAACTTCTCAGTGGCTGGTGCCTGTGGACAGTATTTTATATTTTTAACTGTATCAGAATTTGGTCCACTGCCATGTTCTATCATCACAACCACTAGAAAATTCTTTACTGTTCTAGGATCAGTTTTGTTCTTTGGTAATAATCTTCTACCAAGGCAGTGGGTAGCGACTGTTTTTGTATTCCTTGGATTGTTTTTAGACGCCATGTATGGCAAAGACAAAACTCCAAAAAAAGAAATTAAGTCATGAATTCCAATTAAAATAAAGTATTTTAGTTGAATTTTTTTTTATTTGCATATTTAAAATTGTAAATTACAATTATTGTTTTAAAAATTTAGTCAGTTCATGGTTCTTTTTTTAATTTGAATATATTTAAATGTTGACACTTCTAAGCAAATCATTTTTTAAGTATTTGAAGTGAGATTATTTATAATGTATTTTTGTATCTGTACAATATCCTCTACGTATATAGATTTATATATACATGTTCTGAAGTTTTTTTCCAAGACTGTGTTCCAATAGCCGTCAAGATACTGATAATGAAATTGTTAACCGATTATGAAAACTCCAATAAATAATATCAATCTAGTTTCAACTTTGTAATTAATTATTGGATAATAAACCATGCTTAGGCATTAGTTTTGTGAATACTTTCTAAGCTAAAGTTACCCGAGTAGTCTTTTCTTGCTGCAGACATTAATCAAGGATTTTTTTCTGAAGTTCTTTAAATAGACGAACATGATTACAAAATTGAACGTAACAAAGTTCTGATAACTAGGGCATGTCTTTATTGAATTATCTTGGAAAAGCTTTCTTTTTTGTTAAGACGATTTAATATAAGATACGACATCGTATAATTTTAAGACGTAAATCTTTGTTCCGTTTCGGTAAATGAACAAATTCTTCGATAGTATTCATATCATTTTATTACAGGATTATGCTGAAATGATTAATTTATAAACAGCAAGACAATAAAGTGATAAGTTTATAGTTTATTGGCATACTTGATCTTTTGAAGTGAATAACCCAGATACGGTCCTTATTCTGGGATTTAATCTACCTGATTTAGAAATTATTTAACAATTGGTTTAGTACAACACCAGTCGCAATAACTGAATTACTATTTACTGATTTATTATTATATACACGTTACAAAATGCAATTTTCTTTTCCTAATTGAACAGAAAATAATTTTATTTATAAATCATATAAATCATTCGTTACTCTTATATTAATTTTAAATTGATGCCTCATTTTTTTAGAGCGTGTTCTTTTTTTAAAAATACTAATACAGGTTTTCTATATTTTTCACAATTTTCATTATTTATATCCGTCAATTTTTTTAGATGAAAACATATAATAACGAAATAATAACTTCTCTTCTATAATTTTTTTGGAGAATTAGACTAAATAAATTGATTAAATAGCTACAAATGAGTCTCTGAATAGAATTAGTAAAAACAGCTACTATCTAAAACTGAGCGTAAGTTTGGAAAAATTTTGCACATCTCTTTTTAAATTATTTATTTATTTTGTTAACTTCAGCTATAATTTCAGAATGAATATTATGCCAGAAAAAATTAACATTAAATTAAAATTAAACAAAATAAAATATTGGTTCTTTTGGAAGTCCAGAAATTTTTTCGTCATGCAATTGAATAAATAAAAAATTGATTGGTGAAATCTCGTTGTTCCTTTTTGATTAGCATTTAAAACAGAAAAATAATTAGGCGTGTCATATTTTGATTAATTGCAAATGTACCTAACAGATAAATCTCAGTAATCTTTTTATCTCAAGATGATCTTTTGGCGGATGATGCTTATCATGTCCTGCAGTTATTTCATATCAAACATGATAAGTATGTCTTGAAAATTGACTGGTAGGGAGTAATCAGTAGGATTTATCATAAATGCTAGGGCTTTTCATGGAGAGGGCAGTTTTACGCGTGGCTTCTTTACTTATGAACCGTTCACCTACCCAAATTGTTATTCTTGGGCACTCCAAATGTCACATAACAATTCAAACTTGCATAGTTTTAAGTCAAAAAAATTAAAAATAATTTCTTACGTCAAAAAATAATTAAACTTCAGTGTAAAAAATATTATTGACCATTGTTGTGGAACAAAGAGGGCTTGAATAAACAGAAGTCATGCAAGACAAGTGAAATCGTTATATCTGTTGTGCGTTCTATTCGAGTTTGAAGAACAAAAGGAGTATAATCAATAATATTTTCCTTCATTGAAAATTTTATCTTTAATTTTACTTCAAATGATAATTAGCTATAGAGACTGAGGAAAAATTGTTATCACACAAAAATTAAAAATATTCACGAGATGGAAAATCTTACTTCTTCAATTGAATTAAATATTTTTAAAATAAATTCTGATCATTTTTCATGATTTAATTTTTCATTTCGTTTAATTATATCTAGTTTTTAATCCACTCAAATTTCTTGGTATTTTTTCACATTTTCTTCGAAATTTGTGCACTACTGAAAAAAATGCAGAATAAAGTAGATCTGCTAACAATAAATTGTTATATTATCGGCAAAAAAATGTGAGTAATTAATTATAAGTTACCATAATTAGAATTGACATTGTCAACATGATTGTTGCCTAAATTACCGTATATGTAATAACAGGTGCAGATTTTGTTTCATTACTTCAGTATTAATCTTCTTTAGTAATTTTTAACTGCATTAATAATGTTCATGTTAAATTATGGAGAGAATCGAATTTATTAATAGTTCTTCCACTTCATCGGATCTGATCTGCGTTTACAGATAAACAATTTCTTAAAAAATAATTGTCAAAACGGGAAAAATTATGGAAAATTTGTTTAAATGTAACTGTTTTGTTTTCATTTTTTCATCTCCGAAAAGAAAATAATATAGAATCAAAGAATGAACGCTATCGATAAATATTTCGTTTTTTTTTTTAAATGAAACAAAATATTTTATTCAGATTATAAAATTTGTATTTTTAATAAAATTACTTATGAAAATTGGTCATTCATAAATAATAATTCTTCTTAAAATACAGAAATATTTTTTGAAAAATATATTTTTTCTTTAGCATGTAATGATATTCCTTTCAGGAATATATTTAGAATTTTAATTAATATTATTCTAACTTTAAGAAAAAAGCTCAAGACTGGAAATTCAGAATAAAGATTGTTAGACAAGTAATATTTTTCGTGACCAACTATATTTTTGTTTATCTACCATTTTACAAGTTTCTTTACATGAATCTCTTTGAAGATAAGAAAAAAGTAAGTTTTAAACTGAACGTCGCATTATTATGACATAAAGTGATTATATTAAAAACATTTATTACGTGGTAAATTTGCAATCGAACGGAACATAATTAAGAAAGATATAAAGTGACGAGGTATAAAAAATAAAAAAGATCCACTCAGAAAAAATATTTGATTGTATCAAAGAAAATTATATGCTTAAAAGACTTTCTTCCTTAAATCAAACAAATTATATCTTTGACCGTAAAAAAAATGCAATAATTTGTTTTTTTTTAAGAAAAATTTATTTTATTTAAATAAATATTTATTTGGCTGAAAGATATTTTGTTTAAATTAAACAAATGTTATTCAATTCAAATAAGTGTTTTGCTTGAATCAAAAAAATCCTTTTAAACAAATTATTTTCTTTCGTTCAATCAAATATTTTTTCTGAGTCTTAAAGAAGTAAAGTAAAAAAAATTTTCTCACACATTAATAAAAATATAAAACCCAGTAGTACTTTTTTTCGCAAATTTAAAATTCGATATACGGACGTGGTTATGTATGTTAGTTACGTTCTTCTGATATTGAATGTCATTTTTTAAATAACCTAAAGAAAATTAATTTAAAGTGTTTAAATAGTTTGAACGTTATTGACAGCAACAGTGAATAGTGTCATTCTAATTTACGGTTGGTCTTACACAACATGTTTTTATGAAAAGAACTCGTTCCATGTTTAAGAAAAAAAACCGGACAACTGAAATCTTTTAGTTTTACTTTAAAGAATCATTCCGACTCAAATCTCAGAAGAATGTGATCATATCATTTTTCTAGAAGTTTATGTTATTCAAATAAGTATTTCAAGGAAGGGGATTTATTATTGATCTGATGATTAATATTTATTGAAAACTTGGAAAACTGTGTATCAGATTTAACTGTAAAAGGAGCAGATACAATTATGGAAAAAAAAATTCGATTTTTTATAACTTTATTATTTCTTCTAATCACAAATGTCAACAGTGATGTTCTTCATCGCAATGAAGGTAAGAATTCCTAATGTTGTTAATTGATTAACTAAATATTGATTAAGCTTTCCAGTTTTAAAATCAAACTTCGAATTTTACTGCACGTAGATAAAACTTACTGATATCGAAATTTTAGAAAAAACATCCATTTTCTTTCCTCTTCAAATTTATACAAAAAATTAGAATTTGGCATTGACTGGCATTATTTTAATTATAACGTAGATTAATATTTTTTCATCAATTAATAAGGGAATACGCAACCTTTAATATTTTTATTTTTATTGTTTGAGTTTAGATCTTCCGTATAATTTTTTTGTGTTTAGTACCTTTATTTAGAAAGGTTTCGGGTTTTTATTTTAAATTCCAGCACCTTTATGTATTTTGAAATTAAAAATTGTGAGTTTTTTGGGCATTTTTTACTCTGAATAACTTTTTTGATTTTTAACCAATTGTCATGATTCTTTTTACATTCTCATCATGGATGAGAAGGTATTGGTTTTATGTGAAAATGACTTTCGAAATTTTCATCAAATCTTTACGTTTTGAGACCCCCTGAGTCAGAAAAAATGGTTTTTACGAAAGTGTCTGTCTGTCTGTCTGTAGTAGGTCGTGTGCGGCATAACTCTCGATAGAATTATCAGATTGAATTGAGCTTTGGTACACTTTATCGGAGCCGAAAAAGTAAGGACAAGTTCGTTAACCAGCCACATCCAATCAAAATTGAGGGATTGAGCACTACTTTTGTGTTTTTAAAAATAATTTTTTGAAAAAATCAAAAATTTCAATACTGGTTTTAGATAGTGCTCATAAATCTCTAAAAATTATCCTGATAACATTTTTTGATTAAATCAAAATTAGAAATTTTACAGCATATTCAAATTCGAAAAAAGTCAATATCAAAATTCCATTTTCCAGTTAAATTATACGAGATACGAAAAAACGTTATGATACAATATTATTTTCTACATAAAGTCCTACAAATTTGAATTGTAACATTTTTTCATAAGATGCATATTTTACTTTTTAATTCCAAAAAAAAATATTGAAAATCCAAAATTCAATTTTTTAACAATAATATTCGAAATACGAAAAAAACGTAAGAATACAAAGTTTGTCGTTTCAAAAAGATCTACAAATGTTATCCCACACAGTTTTTGATAAAACATATATTTTTTGTTTCAATTCCAAAAAATACGATTAAAATTCAAAAATTCCATTTTTTAGACAAAATATGTGAGATACAAAAAAAACGTTTAGATGGGAAATTGTTTGCCCAAATGAGGTCTACAAATTCTCATTAAGACATTTCGGGACAGGAGGTATATTTTATGTTTTGATTTTTAATATTAAAAAAATTCGATTTTTTTCACCAAAATATGTGAGATACGAAAGAAGCATTGTTCTGCAAAATCGTTTCCTTAAATAAAGTCTAGGACTGTTTTTTCTTTTTGAGAGATTTGGAAGAAAATAAATTATTTTAATCATGTAACTTATTAAAAAGTTATTGAAATGTATACAGAATATCGAGCGCGAAGCGCGAGCACCATGATGAGAATGTGTTCCTTAAGGCTGATAGAGCCTTAAGTAAATTCAATTTCTTGTTTCACTTAAATTCAAAAAGAAATTGAGTGACTTTGAGAAAATGTGTAATTCACATCATCTGTAATATTATTATACAATTGGTTTAAGCTTCAGTATCAAATTATAATAAATAAACTTGAATGTATGTGAAGAGCACAAGAACGAGCGCGAAGCGCGAGGTCCAGAAAGAACGGAGCGCGAAGCGCGACGATCAAATCGCGCGCCCTAGGCGCGCTCAAACTTGCGAGCGAAGCGCGCGATGAGAATGTGCCCGCGAAGCGGGCAGATTTTTTTAATTTTTTTCCTTACAGCGTGCAGCAACTTTTTGGATATGGAAATCACTTTGGCTAAAAAAATAACTACAACATTTTTTTTTTCATTTCATTTGTAACTTTTTCTTCAGTCATGTTACCTTATTTTCAATGCCAAAAAAGTTGCTACCCATTACAAGAAACAAAATGAAAAACAATCTGCCCGCTTGGCGGGCACATTTTCATCACGCGCTTTGCGAGCAGCTCGCGAGTTTGAGCGCGCCCAAGGCACGCGATTCGATGGTGGCGCCTCGCGCTTGGTCTTATATCCCTCGCATACATATAAGTTTATTTCTTGTAATTTGATATTAAAGTTGAAATCAATTTTATAATATTGTAGATGTGAATTACATTTTTACAAAATTACCAAATTTTTTGATTTCAAATATAAAAAGAAATTCAATTTACTTAATGCTCTATCAGTCTTAAGGAAAACATTCTCATCATGACACTTACGCTTCGCGCTCGATTTTCTGTATACATTTTTGTAACTTTCTAATAATTTACATGATTAAAAAAATTTATCTCAAAAAGGAAAAAAATTTATAGACTATTTTTAAGCAAACGATTTTTTATTTCAACGCTTATTTTGTATCTCACATATTTTGGTTAAAAAATTGAATTTACGCTTTTCAATAATGTTTTTTTAAAACTAAAACACAAAATATACATCTTGTCAAAAAATGTCCTACTAAGAATTTTTAGACCTCATTTAGGCAAATAATTTTCAATCTCAAAGTTTTTTTAGTATGGCACATATTTTGTTTAAATGATGGAATTTTAAAATTTTAATCGTATTTTTTGAAATTAAAATGAAAAATATAATTTTTATCAGAAACTATGTCAAACAAAATTTTTAGATCTTAACCGTTTGAATCCCAAGCAGCGCGTTCGCGCTCTTCACATTTTGTGTCGATACTCTTCACAATTGATAAAGATAAGCGCTATCGCGCTGTTTGGCATTTTTCGACCATTTTTTTCAAATGACTCCTGGGACTCAAGCGGTTAATGAAACGAAAAATTTTGCAAACTTACGTTTTTTTCGTATTTCATATATTATTGTTAAAAAATTGAATTTTGGATTTTCAATAGTATTTTTCTAAATTGAAATGAAAAATATACATCTTATGAAAAACTTGTAGATCTTTATGTAGTAAACAATTTTCTATAATAACTTTGTTTTCGTATAATTTAACTGGAATTTAAATATTGACTTTTTTTAAGTTTTAATATTCTGTAACGTTCTTAATTTTAGTTTAATCGGAAAATGTAAAATGTCAAAACTTAAGGATTTGATGGAAATTCCGAAAGTAATTTTTCACATAAAACCAATATCTTTTCATATGATGAGAATGTACATATCATGATAATTGGTTAAAAAACAAAAAAGTTATTCAAACTCAAAAAATATAAAAAAATCCCCATAATTTTTACTTCAAAAATACATAAAGGTGCTGGAATTTAAAAAAAACCCAAAGCCTTTCTAAATAAAGGTACTAAGTATTAAAAAAAATTATATAGAAGGTCTAAACTCAAAAAATAAAAATAAAAATATTGAATTTTATTATAATATGTATCTATATACACGTGCATTATATTCTCGGTATATTTTGTCATCATATTAATTTTATAGAACCTCAGCTCAACTTAATTGAGAATTCGAATCAAAATGATTATTCAAATGTGATTCAAACGATCACAAACTTGTCTGATGAAAGTGTAGTAAAGGACAATGAAAAGTTGGGTCCAACTATTTCAAACGATTCAGGTGAAGACTTTCCAGAAGATTTATTTAGTAAACATGCAAGGCAACAAGGGGCACTTATTTTACATATTTTCTTTGGCTTCTATTGTTTTTTGATGACTGCATTCGTTTGCAATGATTATTTATTGCCTGCCCTGGATTTTATTTGTGCGGATTTCAATATCAGTTCAGATGTTGCAGGAGCAACATTTCTGGCAACTGCAAGTTGTTTTCCTGAATTATTTGTCAATGTAGTTGGCACCTTCTTGACTGAATCTGATCTTGGGATAGGCACAGTTGTTGGCAGTGCTGTTTTTAACACCTTTGTTACACCTGCTTGTGGGGCTTTATGGGCAGCCGAGGTGTGTAGTATTTTTATTATTTTTCGTATTAAATAATAAATTGCATAAATTATTTACATTTAATTATACTCAACATATTAAAACGCCTTTTTAAATTTTATGTATTTTAATTATTCTTGCAAACATCTTGTTTTAATATTCTGAAATACTTGCAAATAGACATTTCCGGTTTAAAAGTATTTTAATATCACTGCATGTTGAAATTGATATTATTCAAGATCTATAACATTCAAAAAAAGTCACGAAAAATTCAAGAATGTCTTGGAAAAATATTTTTAGTCAGTTCTTTAAAGCCGTGGATCACCTAAAGATTTCTACCTTACCGGCATTTCAGTTTCTGTAACTCTATTTCCATGTGAAATGAGATAATGATTTGGAAATTTGTAAATTCAAATAAAATACACGAAGATGAGTTTATTTGGTAAAAAATGGTCATACTTATATTATTTTCTATGGAAATACGATTATAGTAACTAACATGCCGGTAAGGTAGGAATCTATGAGTGATAGAGTTATTTTTTAAACGTTTCATGTTTCTTTGGAATCTAAATTTTGATTGGATTTTTATTCCTTTGGTATGGATAAAGTTTTGGAGTTGAAGGCAAAAATTTGCAAATTTAAAAAAAATTAGAAACATTATTAAGAATGAAGGAAAATCTAATTTAATAAATTCGCTTGTTATTTTTGATTAAATTTATTTGAGGTAGTTCGACCACGAAAATTTGAGCTCAGGCAAAAATACATCATTTTGCTTTCAAAAATATTATCATCACAGGATCATTTTAAAAATAAAATATTATTTTCCACAAAAAAATTTGAAACGGAAATTAATGTATTAAACCAATTTTATTTTTGTCCGAACTTTTTTTCTTATTGCTACATAACAAATTTTAAAAAATGATACGGTTCTAATAAACCACGGATCATTTCTTTACGGAAAAAATTCTCTATAACTTAACCGTTTCCAATTTTTGAAAATAAATCAATTATTATTCTTAGCAGTTTGTTTATAAAAATTTTGTTTTGGAAAATTGTTTTTTAATGGTTTCAGGCATTAAAGAATTTATTTTCAAAAATTGGAGACACTAAAGTTCTGGAGAATCTTTTCCTTGAAATAATGATTCCTGATTTATCAGAATTGAATAATTTTTAAAAATTTGCTATGAAGCAATAAGAAAAAAAGTTCGGCAAAAAAAAACGTTTCAAATACATTATTTTTCTGTTTCAAATTTTTTCCATGTAAAGTAATTTTTTCTCTTTTAAATAATCCCTTCAATAATAATATTGTTATTTTTGAAAGCAAAATTATGTAACTTTTCCTAAGGCCTAATTTTCGTGGCCGAACTACCTTAACTGATTATAATGTCCTGCATCAATATGACGACAGTTATCACATTTCTATCATGTTTGATAATGCCTTAAATGTGATTTAAATGATAACGAGTGATAATTTGTCTGTTTTCGAATTGTTTTAGGCAATTAAGTTAAAATGGGGAATATTATCTCGAGACTGCATAATTTATATAATCTCAGTAAGTTGTTTAGTCATTATCATGTGGGATGGTGTTGTCAGTGGCTATGAAGCTATAATTCTATTGATACTATTTGCTGTATACTTCAGTATTCTATTCTTCAGCAGAAAAATTACACACTTGTTTTATATTGTGTTCAAGAAAAAGAAATTGTCTGAAGAAAAGAGTAAGTATATTTTCTGCCCATAAAAAGTAGTTAAATTTTACAAATTATACCAATAATACCAGAATAGGTACCAAATCAAGCGCGAAATGCGACGCATTATGCAAACACAAATGTGATATTGAGGCTTACATTCGATAATAAAAAGATAATTATAGCCAAAATGATATCCTTTTTTCTCTGTCATTTAAAAAAAAAGTTTATCCAATCGTTGGTCATTTATTACTTATTCTGTAATCCAAATGATCTCAAATTAATTTTTCAATCCGACTCTATCCGAGGCTGGCATTGTTCGTATTGGGAATCTCGGATCGACTCTGATTGAAAACTTTAGATTCATTTGGATTGAGTCAGATTGATTTTCAACCAATTATTTTTGTTTAGCTCCAAATAACAAGAAACATGACATCATGCCACAAGGAATATACAGGCCGTTTATTCATGGCGAATTGCTGGTTACATACAGAAATAGTTTGGCGAAGAATGCAAATTTGAAAGCTGCTGTCAATGGAGAAGTAAATCCTGACATCAAAGAGGCCCTTGAAATATATGTTGAACCTGGTATGTCCGATTTAATAATCTACTAATAACACAATTGAATACCGAGTAAAAACGTATTGAAAATAATTGAAACAAATAAATTCCAATTCGTATGAATCTCGTCTCTGCATTTGAATTCAGTCACATTAAACATAATCCGAATAAATTCGCACTGACGAATTGAAAAGAATCCGCCTCTCTCTAAAATTCAAACGAATTCACACGAATATAATGTCATTCAATTTTCTCAGCCTGATTGACACGAATAGTCATCCGAGTCTAATTCGTATCTATCGCAAAATGAGATTCATGGGGATTCCTAGTGAATACTTTTTAATTTTTTTCAATTCGTCTTTTTTATTCTGGGTATCATGAAATATATATAAAATCTAATTACAAATAATTAAATATTTTAGGAACTATATTTTCGTGGCCAAGAGGTGGGAAAATGTTACAAATATGGTACCTATTCACATGGCCTGTTCGATTTCTCTTATTTATTACAATTCCCGATACTCGATACAAACGATTCCGTAAATGGTATCCAGTCACATTTCTCATGAGTGTAATATGGATTGCCATATCCTCATACTTAATTTCCTGGATGACTACTGTAGTGGGGGATACTCTCGGGATCCCAGATTCTATCATGGGAATTACTTTTCTATCAGCTGGAGGGAACATGCCGGAAATGGTCTCTATCGTCATTCTTTCCAAGCAAAGTACGTAGATCTAAACAGATTTGCTATCAGATTATATTTCTAGACATCAATCTCATATCTTTAACACTGACCGAGTGATACATTTTTATTTATATGAGATCTATATATACACATTTTATAAACTAATTTAATTAATAATGACGCAATATCTCTTTACTATTAATTGACGTTAAAACTCTTTGAATTTATAGTTTTCTATTAGTTTTTAGTGCACATGTGCTTATTTCCCTCGCGAAAGTTCCAGATTGGAATTCTATCCGAGCGAATCAGATCTATTTTGATCCATTCCAAAATCTATTTCCGAACCGATCCGAAAAACGGTTTCAATCTCTTTCGATGCAAATTCCGATCTAACCGGAATGAATCGGATGGATTTTTAGCCAATTTGCATTAAACGAGATTTAAACATTTTTCGGAATAGTTCGGAAACAGATTTCGGAATCGTTCTGATTCGCTTGGATTGAATTTCTTCCAGAATCTTTCGCCAGGGCTCAATTAATAAAATTTAACTAAACATCAATAGGATTCTCTACACTCTAAATCTAAATCAGTCAAATTTTTACTGATTGAATCAGTTAATTTTCACTGATTCATCAGTGAAAAAAATATTTTTTACTGTCAAATCAGTCAAGTTTTACTGAAATAATCAGTGAAATTTGACTGATTTACAGTAACCTCTTTTTAGCTATTTGGATCAGTCAAATTTCACTGATAATCAGTAGATTTTGACTGATTCAAATTTAGAAAGTAAATGCAGATTCAATTCGTTCTTTTTTGCTAGGCTTCAGAATTCAATTTTTCACAAAGTTAGATTGATTGCAGTTTAATTAATTTATTATTCTCCTTCAGATAATGGAGATATGGCAATGAGCAATACTTTAGGGGCGAATACTTTAGACATTCTTTTATGTTTGGGACTGCCTTGGATGATTAAAGTGATATTAAGTGGAAAGGATGTCCAGATTGTTTCTGGTGTAATTACCTACAGTGTTATAGCAATAATAGTTTGTGTCATAGGATTTTATTCAGTGACTGCTCATTATAAATTTCAGTTAAATAAAAGAGTGGGAATCGCATGTTTGTGCATGTATTTAATGTTCCTGATCTTTGCTGTTCTCATCGAATTGAAAATTCTCACCATAGACATTTAACGAATGTGTGAAACATGATTTCATATCCCTTTTTATGGTGACGGGCTGGAATCTTTCATGAAAAGCAAACGGAAAAGAAGGCAGGATCTTCCCAAAGAATATCTGCAATGTATTCTGCAGAAATAGTGATTTCCAAATAAACATTAAATTCTGTGAGACACGTTCATTTACAAAGTGACTCAGTAGAATTAAAGTACATAATTTTACAAAAATGTGATTTTTTTAAGATGTTGTGGGATTTTTAATTGTTTATGATTCACGTGAGTTTGGTGTATTAAATATTACATCGAAGAAGTGGAGTGGAGAAAACCTTTTTTGTTTAGTGAATAACAATTACAGTTTATTTAAATATAATAATTATCAAATAAAAAAATATTAATTAAATGAGTATATTATAATTAATTAAGTACGTTTTAGATTTTCGACGAATTCTTTCTTTTCAATCGATATTAAAATTCTTTATTTTTGTTAATAAGCTCTCAAAAGTTGCTTTAAACTCTTTATTTTGAAATAAGGAATTAATTAGAAGTAATAAATGATGTCGTTCGCATAGAATCTCGCCTAAATATTGTATTTTTTGTATCTAAAGAAAATGCAACATATACAAATTTCTTCGGAGAAAATATTCGATTCATACAGAATTTTTGTTTACTTACTGTTTAAATTAATTATTTATTTTTTTTAATGAATATGATTTGAGTTATTTAATTTATAGACTAGTTAAAAATTTGTTTATTAGAAATAGAATAATATGATTATAAGATAAATTATTTGTTTATACAAATATGAAATATAATATGGTTATTGATAAAATTGGTCTTTCTCATTGCTAAATATTCTTTCATTTTAATCAATGAGTAATATTAACTGATGTAATCTACATATGTCATTTAATTAAGTAATCGATTAGTTTATAATCCAATGTAAATAATTGATAGAAACTTGTTGAGAATTTATTCTCATTTTTAACATTATTAGAGGAATTTTTCTGAGGGAAAGGAAAGGTTCATGAAAAAGACAGAATCAGTAGAAAAGTAACTTATTTATATTGGCATAATAATCACTTTTCTCCTTAATCATAACATGAAAATCTCGCTTCTGTACAGCTTTCCTGGGACTCACAAATCTTACCTTAACAATAACAGAATGTAACAACAATAAAAATTGCAACAGATGGAACATCATTTTTTCTTAAATATATAAATTTACCTAACACTTTATAAATTGTAAATAAACTCTTTTTTTCAAGTTAGATGCCTAAGTCACACAGAGATGTAAATATAAAATTTGAAAATTAGTTTTAGGAATACATATATTTTAAAATTCGATGAGTTCTTATTTAATTTAACAGTTTTCATTTTCGTTTCTATCAAAAGAGGAATTGTTGAAATCCAGCTCATGATTTTCGCTGTTTTTGC
Organism: Diplolepis rosae; assembly: GCA_030998225.1. Taxonomy (NCBI): domain Eukaryota; kingdom Metazoa; phylum Arthropoda; class Insecta; order Hymenoptera; family Diplolepididae; genus Diplolepis; species Diplolepis rosae. The sequence goes on along the minus strand of JAPYXD010000710.1, from coordinate 18,575,322 downwards.
CATTTATTATAAATAATTTTCAATTAAACTGTAAATTTAATGACTGCGACTTAATTAGGATTTAATAAATTAATAAAGTTCCCGACTTTTCCTCTTTGAGGAAATTGAATGTTTGAAACTTAAACAAAGTAAATTTAATCTTTAGATTGATTAAAAGTTTTTCCTGTTTTGTAAAATCCAATGCGAGATGCTGATATCCGATTCTTTCATGAAATCTTTGCCTTTCTTCTCGACCCAAACAGTGCAAACACTCGGTTTAATTCAATCCATGTACTTATGAAGATTTTTATCATTTACGCAGTGTAATTAGCTCTTAGATAACGTTCATTTTGTAAGTTTCCTGCTCCTACGAATGGCATATTAAAAACAATTTTATTTATTTCTCAAATTGTACTTTTTCTCCTTTTTTTGCGACTTTAGCAAAGGTGAAAAAGTTGCATAAAAAAGTCAATATACACAAATTGCTAGCATCAAATTATCAAGTAAATCAGTTAATGCATTTTATTTATGCAAATAATATATTTTTTCAATCTTACTATATATTATAAAAATGATAATATCTGCAAAAACAAAATATATTATTATTTACTTATCAGTTTGTAATTTTGATGATTTGAAAACAGAAATGTGCGTTTCTAATGTTTTTCCAGTTTCTTAACTAGTTTGAAAAATATGCTGCCTTTGCAAATAATTTTCTATAATATCTTTTAGGAAAATTTTCGATACCTTCGTTGAAAAAAGAAAGTCTAATATTTTTTTGGACTAAAACGCATATAGTCATTCGATTTTAAGCTACTAGTCTGACAAACTTTATTATCTTGTTCATTTTCAAGAGTGCTTTCTGTATGCTTCGTAATGATAACGTTTTACTATTTATCTCTAAGTGAATTGGCAGAATGTCGACTAAAAATTTTTATCGCTATTTTCACAGTAGTGTCTTCTATCGATTTTGAAAATCATATAAGGATTTGATTTTTAACGTCAGAACATATAATGTTCGATGTCTTTCAGGCATAAAAACCTAATAAGGCTGGAAGCTTGTTTTTATCATCAACGAACCAGATAATCAGGTAATAATATAATTAACCCGATAGTGATTAGTTTTTTGTAATGATTCTAAGACTAAAGAAGATTTTCGCACTCAAGCTACCGAATTAAATTATAATCTGCCGCCAATTTCGATACTATTTGGCGATAATTCTGGAAAGTGTAAATGTCTCATGCACGAGTTTTCTATATTATTAATCTATATAAACAAAATTAACGATGATAATTGTGATTATGTTTTGTTATAAAGTTCGACACTATTTTTCATCGCAATTTTCGCCGAGTGGAAATCCCTGTGTCCCTGTTTAGAAATTTTTATTTTTATTTCTGAACGTCTCCTGTACAAAAAAGTAGGGACCAATTCCTCTTTCAAAACTTCTTTGAGGAAAACTTCCTGAATTTATTTGGGACACTGGAAGCACTTATAAGGTCTGAGTAAATCTCTAGTCGTAATATCTGAAAAATGTTTACTAATTGATATTCTTTGCCCACGTGAAATCTGAAAATAAATATCTCAGATTTGATTTTTTATCCGCTGATTGTTTCCTTTGAAATTTCAAATGTAAGATTTTTAAATCTTATGGTCTTTTTTTAAATGAAATTTGAAAACATCGAGAGAATTTTATTTTCAGGGGGGGAAAGATTATCTTTTAAGATTCGACTTCAAAACTCACTAGTGTGACTTTAATCGCATGATATGATATATTTACTATAAAAAAGAGAATATCTTCTTAAATAGACTAGAAAAAGCAGTAATATAATCGAAGGCAGGTATATAAATTTTTATAAAAATTAATCAACAATTAATGCATTGATCTTTTTTAAATTGGAGATACTTTTTCCAATAACAAGTTCACTGTTTAAAGAAATTGTGTCTGTCATGTATGAACTCTATTTGGAATAAACTTCAATTAATTACCTATTGATCACTAATTATCTTCCCGATTGCAGATATTTCAATATCGATCTTTTTTCTTGGAAAAAGATAAAAATGAAAGTCACTTTGACGCAAAATAAACTGTCATTGAAAATTCTATCAATGATCATTCAATTTATTTAAAAATATTATTGTAACACATGATGTAATACATGACAAAAGTTATAAACCAGCAGGTCTTAAATTTTTATATCAGCTTTGATTGTTGATAATAATGTGCATGATTAATTTGAAAATACAGATTTGATTTATATTTATAAATTTAAAAAGTAAAATATATTATTATTTGTTTAGAAACAATTTGTAGGTTTTATTATCTCAAATTTCGTTTTACCGAAAACACATGAAAAGTAGAATAATAATTTTTCTGCAAAACTACAAATTAATAACGTTTGCACCTTCGATTAACTTATTGCCTAATAATTTGATGATAAACTCGGAGTGATACGATTGTACGAAATGTATTTTTAAAGCTGATCAAGTCTATAAGAATTCTAAAAATTTTGAACTAATTTTCTGAATTTGTAACTTTTTGTATTTTTTGCAACTTTCTAGAATTCTTACAAATACAGCAGAACAGGTAGTAAACCTTTATTTTATAGTCCGTTGCTACCTATAACGGCATTTTGAGCGCTTCTTGATGACGTTAACGATGCCACACTACAACTGAAAAATATAAGAAGTCTCAGAATGTATATTATATTAATTAATGATTAAATATTAAATACAATATTTCTCTTTTATGAATATATTATACATATTTTCATTTAATTTCAAAACCTTTTATTTTTTTATGATTGAATCTAAAAAATGCAACATAATTTGAACGAAAATAGGGAGCCTTCAAATATTTTAAAAAATGTAATTTTTGCCATTGAAGAAATTAACACCGTGAACGCCATATGAGCAAAATCGCAAATGCGATTAGAAGAAATGAATAAAATCTCGCTCTATCATTAGCTGTTCCGCTCGAAATGACAGTGGCAAGTAAATTCTTAATTTGAGTACAATCCATTACGTAGCAATTATTAATTATCGTCCTAGAATCATTTTTATGTGAGCAATGAATGATTAAAAATATACATTGGAGGGATAATGACGATGAACAGGCATTTTCGTTCATCGGAATGCACTAAAATCAAGTTTTTATTTTATTATTTATTATTTAATTAATTATTTAAAGAGTATCTCGCTCGTATTTTCGTGCCGTGTCGGATGAAGAACTCAGACACGTTTTACTTGAAAATATTATGAATAGTAGAAACACAGTTTTCAGTTCTCTGTTGGGCCCCACTTGGTCAAACCAGTCGCAATCGTACAACTGTCTCTTTTCCAAAAAAACGTATCGACTGACACTTAATTCGGTAAATACCCTTTTTGTCATAAAACCAATACACGCTATTATTATAATCACAGCGTCCATGGGGAACTCGTTAAAACTTTTTTTCTCCCCGCTTTATTTAAGATGTAGGGATCACCTGACAAGTGACTTTGTTCCTCTCTTAAATTATGGTCATTTATATAATTTTCAGTTTTTAGAAATCACACTCTTAAATGGAATAAAAATTATTTCGCAAGAAGAAAATTGAACACACGAAGCGAAAAAGCTGAGTGAAATACAGTTACTCGTTTATTAGACCCAAAGTCGTTTCTTAAGGGGGTCTTCTGTAGTAACATTTTCAAAATATCGATTTTTTGTTGTTGCAATTTTCAGAGATCGAGGAAGGTGTACTATACGGTCCCGGCATCGCTAATTAATTACAAGTGCCAATTTCCTGGAGAAAAGTGAACGTAAAACTTTAAATGCGTTTTTCTCGAAACGACGTTTTTCAAACTGATTCACACGATTTCTAACGACTGGCGGACGAATTCGGGTCTGCTTTTTTTGAAAATGTGTGGCATTGTTGTTGCTATCGTTTGACTATCATTTGGCTCTCTATTGTTTATAAAAAAATATTTTATGCATTTTTTAAGATTGAAAAAAAGGCGAAAAAAATCTTTTTTTTTCAAAGTTCCACCATTTTGAAAATTGTTATGTTGAAAACTTGAAGGGTCAGACAAGAATCACACTTCTTCAGATTAAAAAACACTATACGTTTTTCATTTCAGATGAACCTCTCTTCGCAAGAGTGTAGTGGACTAACCAATAAACATTTTCTCAATAGAACCATTTCATTTGTTGGTTCAAGGTTTAATAAAATTTTTTAAAAAACGCATTCAAAAATATAGATAACTTTTTTCACAGTAAAATTCCAAAGAAGGCTTCGAAAAACGGCCGTTACTACAGAAAACCCCTTAAGGGGTTTCATCATTTTTGCATTTTCAAAAAATAATTTTTTTTATTGCATAAAAAGGTTCCTTAGGGTCCTAAGAATGATACCCAATAGGTTTTTTGTGGGGGCGGGGCATAGCAGATTAAAGATATATCAAAATTATAGTATTTTTTAAGTTATTAAAACTTTAAACGTGTTTTTCTCGAAACTGACTTTTTCAAATCGGAAAAAGACGCCATTTCAACAATTTTCAACCGCTTTTTTGCTTTTCGCTTTTTTGGGCGAAAATCAAGTGTTACATTGAAATACTCACCATTTTTGTAAAAATGAATATTTTTTTATAATCTTGGGTACTTCACTAGACAATCTTATGAAGATTAGGAAAATTTTGTTTTTTCGTTTCACGTGCAAATATCAATTTTTAGAATTTCTTGCCCCTGGCGAACTCCGAAAAATTTTTTTTTCTTGGACACGTCAATATTCAGCCGCCATTTTGTATTAAAAAAAAAAAAAATTTTTTTATAAAGTTAATATATTAGTTAATAAACTCTATAAATTTTAATTGCTTTACGTTTTGTTATCTGCCTGAAAATAAATCATAAAATTGTCACTATTTTTGGAGGCTCAAAAGTGATGAAACCCCATAATACAATTAAATATTTGTATTCCAAATTCATTATTTGAACCAATCAAAATAACTTTCAATAGAGGTTGCAAGCTTCCCAACAATTATATATATTTTAAAGCCATAAACGTATATTTTGCGTGCTAAAAATTTCGGTAATTGGTAATTCGTTTCGGGACTATTATTATTAAAATGCATGTTCAATTTTATTTGAAATATATATCACTTCAACCCGTTATCGTGGGAGAAAAGAAGGACGCGCTTGCAGTTTGAATTGTGCTCCCGGATTGAGATTTACTATAGATTTTTGATCGAATCGATTGAAGTTTGCTGTGAGATAATGTAGGAAGCACGAATTCAAGCGAAAACGGAAGCAGGGACCATTTGACAGTGTGAGTGAATGTTTCACTGTATTTCGCAGAAGGGAAGTTTCTGACTTCCTTCTTTGCTCTGTTCTTGGTCCTGGCTGTTCCCACCTTCACTTTTTGGGCTGGCGGCACCCTCCTCTATGGACCCCCCACGACTCCCATGGGGGCAAATCGATTGTCATCTTAGAGCCAACGTTGATACCATCGGGGGTCGGGACGGTTTATTCTCCAGTATCCTTTCGATTTCGGTCATCATTGTCGAGTTCAGCTTCGGGATAAGCTGCACAATTTTAAAACAAAGTTTCAAACAAATTAGATTATAATAAAAAAGAGATGCATGAATATCACACAAATTCTAAGCAGGGTGAGTTTTTTTATCCTGAGGCATCAAAATATATAAATAGAAATACGCATCGTACGAAAAAAATGTCTGCAATAAAAACTTTTTATTTTTGAGGAGAAAAAGCGAATCCGCAAAAATTTATCCCACTCTCTAAATCTGAATCAGTCAAATTTTCACTGATTGAATCAGTGATTTGCCTTTTCACTGATTCATCAGTGAACAAATATTTTTCACTGTCAAATCAGTCAATTTTCACTGAAATAATCAGTGAAATTTGACTGATTTACAGTAACCTCTTTTTAGCTATTTGAATCAGTCAATTTTCACTGAAATAATCAGTGAAATTTGACTGATTCAAATTTATAGAGCACGCCCTGGAGATGTAGGATGAAATTAATTTTTTTATTGAAAATTAAATTTAAAAAAAATTTCCAAAGGGTAGGGTAAATTTTTTCGAAGTCGCTTTTCCCCTGCGAAAATGAAAAGTTTTTATTGCGGACATTTTTTTTATTCGATGCGTATTTCTTGAGATATTTTGATGCCTCAGGATAAAAAAACTCACCCTGTATATTCAAAAATTTGTTTGACCAAAATTCATATTGGCGAATTCGGAAATATAAAAATTATGACAAATTATTTTGGGAAAAATAAAACTTCTGACACACAGTTATCAAGAAACATAAGGTTATGTGACGATTCATATAGAATTTTTGGGATATTCATGCGCCTCATAAAAAAATGTATATGAATACGTTGGTGGCAGAAAATAATAATAATTTGTTTTTCTCAATGGAATTCACCCTCTTTTTTCTGATGTTATTATGAGCAGTTTTTTCAAGTTTTTTATTGGGTAATTTCAAACATGAAAAGAAAAGTCATTTAATGGGTTTTTTACGTACGGTAACATTAAAAAAAAATTAACAATTCTCAAAATTCCAAACGTTTATTTATTGAGAAAACCGCTTAGAAGATTTTAATTAAAAATTTTCAATTGATTATATCCTCCCCAAAATTAAAATTTGTATTGAAAATATATTTTATGTATTCTATTTTAACCTCACATTTGAAATTTCAGTAAAGCAGGACAGGAATGTGAAGAAATCAATAGATTAAAAGTATGCCTTGACATGGGTTACTTTTTCTACTTAAATATGAGAAAGCAAAAAATTATTTAAATAAGACTATTGCACAGTTACTCTATTTAATTAGGCATGACTATTATCTTCATAAAAGTCTAATACGTATGATAAAGATATTCTGTGGAATTTAACTCATGAAAAAAAAACTACTGTCTTTTAAACTTTCTCAATGTGTCTCCCCAAGACCCACTTTTTCTACTGGAGATGAAGCGGCTTTAGAAACTAAGTTGAATCTAAGTAGAAAAGTCTATAACGACAAGGCACGTTATTTCAAGCATCGAAGAATGTAGAGTCATAAAGTAATTTTTGTATTATTTTAGAGCTCTTTGTTTTTGGATACAATAATTTCTGTTATTTCTGGCCAAGGAGAGACACACAAATAATGGAAATTGATGAAAATTTTAGAAATGTATTGAAAAGTGTCGTTTTCAAACCTGCAAACTTTGGAGGCTCTCGTAGAGTTGTTCTATGCTAGATGCTCCGAGAAGAAGGCACTGAACATTTTCGTTCTTCAAGGTCCACGCGATTGCCAACTGTGCAAAGGTACAACCCAATCTCTCTGCCAAAGCACAGACGTCCCTTAATTTATCAGAATATTTCCGTGACTCCTCCTCGGGTTGCTTCTCCTTCCACTCACTACCCTGAATTAATAATTTGAAACTGAATAATTCTGAATTTGATAAAAAAATCATTACAACGATCGTGTGTCAATCTACTGAACAAATACGATGAAACGCACCTCTTTGTACAAAGATTGAGTTTCATCTTCTGTCCAACTGAACGAGGAATATTTATTCTGAAAATACAAAGCCATTACTAAGGGACGTCCCACGGTTCCAAAATAAACGCCAATTTCAAAAAACAATCAGCAAAATTTAATTTTGTAATTTTTTAACATTTTTTATCAATTGTGAAATTTGGTAGACTGTTCAAAATATTTGTAATTTCACAGTACTTTAATGAAATTTTTTCACCAAAATTTTATGGAAAATTATAGTCGATGTTTTGTGAAGTAAAATCACAGTACTTATAAAGAAATTTTTCGAAATTACAAGTGTTGTAAATTTGCGGTGCCACTATCAGTTGTGAAATTACAATACATCATGTATTGAAAATTACACTACGCTTTTGATAATAAAGTTCCATTACAGTATTGTAAAATTGCAACAGAGATTTTTTCCAGCAGTGTATATGTATAAAGTAATTTTTCAAAATTTTTATTAAACAAATTTACGTTAATAATTCTAATGATTAACTCGATTAAAAAAAAAATTCGTTTCAATATTTATTGATATTGATAATTTTATCACATATTTAAAAAAAATACGATTTCTGATGCAAAAAGTTACTTTTTGACCAAATTTATCGGCGTCTATTTCTACTCTTTAGTAATTTCCCACTTTGTGACATAACCAGTTTCTGTTTTCGCTACAAAAATCGAGACTGAAGTAAATGTTCTACGAAACTGGATTAAGCTTTCATACAAAATTCCTATAAGTGCAGAAGGATAATCAATATTTTTCAATGTACTTACTTTGTATGAAGATCTCGAAAGGAGGGATGACATTCCATCTTCTGGTTTTGAAGACGCCATGCCTATTGTGATTGTAGACCAAGCCATTAATCCCACACCTATGAATAAAAAAATAATGTTAATAATAAAGATAATGAAATATTTCAAAATTAGAATGTCCTAATTTTTAATCATCATACTTTCTTAATTTCAATCAGTTTTTTTACTAATTTTAATTAGTGGCTGAATTCTGGCTATGCTATCAGTTGTTTTAAGTAATATTTACAGATAAAGCAGTTATAACAACTGATTGTATAGTTAAATTTCATTTTTGGAATTTATTTCTATAAAAAATCCTTTTTTACCGATTTTATTGTACAGCTCAGGCATGTAGAGCTCTGGCTTATCTCGATAGAAAAGATGATACTCTGCTTGCTCAACAATTGGAGTTACACAGTTGAATTGTCTGCAGTTTGAATATGCTTCCATAATTTCTACAGGAGTCCATCTTGATGTTCCCCAATACATCACCCAACCCTTACCAATTACATAATTCATTGCGCGTACTACTTCTGAAAATTATTTAGATTTTGAGTAAAACATTTGAAATTTTATCAATTCTAATACTCTCTAAATTTTAATCAGTCAAAATCTACTGATTTTCAGTGAGATTTGACCGATTCGAATAGCTAAAAAGAGGTTACTGTAAATCAGTCAAATTTTACTGATTATTTCAGTGAAAATTGACTGATTTGACAGTGAAAAATATTTTTTCCACTGATGAATCAGTGAAAATTAACTGATTTAACAGAGAAAAATATGTTTTCACTGATGAATCAGTGGAAAGGCAAATCGCTGATTCAATCAGTGAAAATTTGACTGATTCAGATTTAGAGAGTACAGAATGAAATTTAATTATCGTCATAGTTCTAATTTTTGTATTATCAAATTTTACTTTTTCGGATTTTTATTGTCCTTTATTATCTGTCAATCATATGTGAGGATAGAAAAGTCTGTTTACCTTCCATGGGACACATTGGGTCAGCTTTGTGAATCATTACGATGTCAATGTATGACAACTGTAATCTGGCCAGAGAAGCTTGTACGGATTCAATGATGTGTTTTCGCGAAAGTCCCCTTCCTTCCGACCTGTCAAGAGTTATTCAAGCATTCTTATCAATTATATAAGTAATAACAAGAAAAATAAAGTTTATGTTTAATTCTGTACATATATTGAAATTTGTATTTTCTTTTTATTTTATCCTTTCGAATTTTAAACTATTGGATTTGAATATCTACGAATTACTTTTTAGGGACGATTTTTCAGATTTTATACATTAAGCGAAAATTAGTAAATATTTACTGTAGACACTCAAATATATATTTTATAGTATAAAGTAATTTTTATTTATTGTACATGAATATTTTATTTTATTCATGGCCTCCAGGCATTTCTACAAAAACTTCTGGATTAAATAGCTGCAGCTTTTTTTATGTGAGTAAATATTCGATTGTTAAATTTTTCGATAAAAATATTATTTTTCAATTAAATAAACGATTTGTTAATTTAAACAAAAGTTTAATTTTTTAACATTCTTATTTTTCATGGTCCCATCTAATTTTATATTTCGGCGATCTTCTATTCGTTACATTTTCAAATTAAACAAATTTATAGTTTTTCACTTAAATTTTTTTGAACTATGGTTATTTTTAGATATTTTGATGTTTGCAAACCAAAATTCATACTTTTGATATTTGAAATTTTATCATTTTCGAAAACTGTATTCTTTTCATTTAAAAGCTTTTGTGAAGATTTCATAAAATTTCAAAAGGTTTTAAGAAAAACAAGAAAATTTAGAAGATTTCACCCAATTTTTAGCGTTTTAAAAATATCAAGGAATCTAAAGATTATAATAATAATAATAATAATTCTAAAATCCGTTATTCTCTCTTCTGAAATTACAAATTAGAAAATTTCAAAACTCAAACTCAATTAGTAAAAGAACAAAAATCAATAACTCTGATGATAAAAATATTAAATAATTTTTCTATTATTATACTTTATTTATTTTAACATTTGCTTAATATTTGCAAATCTTCTCTTTTACATACCTCTACATTCATAACAAAAAATAAATATTATCTTAATCAACTAGAAAAATAATGTCACCAAAATTCTCACAATTTGTTACCTTCCAAATACTTCTAAAGAAAAATATTTTGCTGAATAAAGATTGTAGAAAATGTTGCCAAAAAATTGATTGGGGATGAAAATTTAAAATAGCTAGCAAAGGACACAAATTTCCCTATGATCACGTATTTTATCTGTAATTTTACCTACTTCGTGTTCCAGTATATTTTCGTGGTAACGACATAGCTGGAACGGTTCCAGTTCCGGCGTAAGAGGATTCGGCCCAATTGAATTTCTGCCTTGTGCCCACTGTGGGCTTCACTCAAGTCGAATACATTTATCCCGCTGTCGTAAGCAAGTGTCACAACAGCTTCCGCCGTTTCTTCGTTGCTCGAGCCTCCAACTCCACCAAAAGTAGTCCATGTACCTGTAGAAATAAATAAATTAAAAGTCATTCGAAAATAATCTTTAAAAATAATCTATTTCACATTTTTCATCCTCAGGCAAAAGCTCTTACTACTTTCTGAAATTTCAATTAGTGAAAAGTGAGACAGAAAATTATAATTATAATATATATTTATATATACATATATAATATATAAAATATAATTATTATACTTTCACACTTCATTTCTTATTCTTCATTTTTCAAAAAACCATCTCTCTAGACTGATATTTAAAAGCTTGAAAAGTAATCTTTATCTAGCGTCTACCATTACTCTATAAATTTTTATATGAATGTCATTTATAAAATACATAAATAAAAATTGTAATTCGTCTCTTATTTCTAATCTTCAGTAAATCCAAGAGAATATTGCAAAAGATTTCAAGAACTCACATCTTGTAGAGTTGGTACATCTCGTCTCAAATGCAATCCCAAACGAATTTTCTCCACTTTTACTGTAAGCTCATGAAAAATTCCCCTTTCCTTTTAAACTTTTTCATGAAAAATTCCTCAAACCTCTCGAATACGTTCCCCTTAGTACATATTTTCACATAAAAATTTATGATTATGATAGTAGATATCTAAGTAAAAAGCTCGATTTTCTTAGATTTGAAAATAGCATTTTTCTACTAATGGGTAATAAAGTTCATTTTATCATCCCCTGTAGAGCAAAAATAGTATACTCTCTAAATCTGAGTCAGTCAAATTTTAACTGATTGAATCAGTGATTTGCCTATTTAACTGATTCATCAGTGAAAAAAATATTTTTCACTTTCAAATCAGTCAATTTTCACTGAAATAATCAGTTAAATTTTACTGATTTGCAGTAACCGCTTTTTAGCTATTTGAATCAGTCAAATTCCACTGATATTCAGTAGATTTTGACTGATTCAAATTTAGTGAGTATTATGTAACTAGCGAAAAAAATTTATTTTGCGAATGTGAAGTTTTATGACTGAGCAAAGCAAGGGTAACAACCACTCGAGTAAAATAAATTATTTGCCCACGTCGCACACGACTTTTTTTCTACTAGGGGGTCAGAAAATGGATTTGTTTGTCCCACACGAGGCCATAAAATCCACTTTATGTCCCGCTAGTAGAAAAATCCTTTTCTGGACCCCCCCCCCCCCCTCCAGTAGAAAAAAAGTCGTATGCAACAAAGGAAGAAACACTTATTTCACTTGTTTGATTGTTGCTCTCGTTTTATTCGGACATAAAACTTTACACTTGCAAAATAAACTATTTTCTCTAGTTGCACAATCTACTATTTTATATAAAATTTTAAATCTCTATGCAAGTTTTAAATGAGCTTATTTTTAAATGATTAAAGATTTTCAAAAATACATTCATCTAAAAAAATTGTTTTTAATCAGAATATTCGTATCAGGAAATCAGTAAAGTTATCTTGAAATGTGGAAATCCTCTAGAGTAAATAATAGAAAAGATTGATTCTAATATTCAACGTAAACAACTGCTAATTTTAATTCTGAGGAGTTCTTATTCACAGTTTTCACATTGTTCTAAGTCATAAATATCAATTCAAACAAAGACTCATGTGCAATTTATAATACAAAGCAAAATTGATTATTACACTTTTAAACATTCACTACGTAAAGACAAATAGCTTCAAATTTATTTGCATGCACACAAGGCAATTTCTCATGCATAACGGTTATATGAATAAAGAGAAATGAAACTCCACATTTCCTTAGGGATCACTGAGCAATATTTATACTAGAAAAAAACATAAAAATATCCTGGCCTATTACTAACTATTCTTTTAATGAGAATAATTCGTTTAATGTATCCAACAAAGAAATATGTATCTATTCATACACGATGAATTTTTATACTTTTATTGTAAGATGTATCGGGAAATATGCTTATTAACATATTTTACATGATTTATGCATAAAAATTGATTTAAAATCTCAGTTATTTTTCAACCTCACCCACTTTCTAAATCTGAATCAGTCAAATTTTCACTGATTGAATCAGTGATTTACCTTTTCACTGATCCATTAGTGGAGAAATATTTCTCACTGTCAAATCAGTCAATTTTCACTGATTCATCAGTGAAAAAAATATTTCTCACTGTCAAATCAGTCAATTTTCACTGAAATAATCAGTTAAATTTGACTGATTTACAGTAACCTCTTTTTAGCTATTTGAAGCAGTCAAATTTCACTAATAAGCAGTAGATTTTGACTGATTCAAAGTTAGAGAGCAGGTAGAAATGAAATGGGCAACTCTCAAGGTGCATCACACTTCCCTGGATAGTTCCATGTGTTGCAAAACTCTTAAAAATGTTAATAATTATAATACACTTTAATATCCAAGAAATAGATAAAAATCAATATTTTTATGAATCATAAAAAATTAATATGTGTGTATTATAAATTTTGTTCATTTTAAATAACAATATAATAAAACAAATTATTGAATTATTGAGTATTAAAATTCAAATAAAAGTCTAATTTTCAGAATGAAAGTAATTTTAATTTTTTATACGTTATTGAAAAAAACTCCCATTATATGTAATTAAAGTTTAATAGGTCCAGAGATTTCTAACAGTTCATCGGGCAGGGCTTTGTTAAATCGAGTGTGGCACGCCTCGAAGTTGCCCACTCCATTTTTACTTGGGCAACTACATTGTCCACTGAGATTAAAACGATTATAAAATCAAATAGCCTTTTATAAAGCTGTTTGGGCTTAAACATTATAACAACATCGTTATTGATAAAACTGCTAATAAACTCTCTAAATTTGAATCAGTGAGAAATGGGCCACCGAATAAAATCAGTAAGGATTTTCACTCACAATAAATTAAATATTCATGACAATCAGTAAATTGTCACTGAAAATCAGTGAGCTTTAACTGATTCAAATCGCTAGAAATAGGTCACTGAATAAAATCAATAAAGATTTTTACCGAGAATAAATAAAATCTCACCGATTAAAATTTAGAGAGAATCTATTTCTGATTTAGATACATTTTTTGAGTTTAGTTAACCAATTTAATAATCCACAATGACCTTTAGAATTTTGTGAAATATTTATTGGGTCAAATTAAACAATTTTAAACTTTAATTCACATGATAAGAATAACATAATGCTTATTTAATTTCAATATTTATTTTTAAATAATAAGTAGATATTTTTTAGAAATTAAGTGTGCTTATCAAAAGCATCAGCGATAAGCGTGATGAAAAATAGAGCGATAATATTGACCTTCATTTCCGCTGGCCTAGTTAATCTAATTCTGTTGAACATTTTGTAAGAAACAAACACGAGCTGTACTGAATTAGTTCTATCACACACCTGTGGGCCTATTTAAGAAATACGTTAGTTATTTCAAAACAAAAGATGCAGTATAATTAAAATGTTATATATTTTTTCATTAATTTTTCATTTAAACTACTGAAATTCATTAAGTTCATTTAATCTTACAAGCATTTATTCGTTCATCGATACCCACCATGGTCCAAACACTAAATTTTACAGATCAAGTTTTACTTTATTACTTATAAAAATTACGCAATTAATTTGATCAAATCGAATAGTAAAATCCAGTTCCCTTCATGATGAAAATTGTTAGAGTTTTACATGAGTGACTGATGTTCAAAATGGTTGTATGAAAAATGACAATATTGGCTGTTTACGTCACAATATTACAGATGAATGGATTTCATTGCGCCCTTCAAAATGCGATTTTTCTGATTCTCCTTAAGGTAGTTGATGCACGAAAATTAGACCTCAGGCAAAAATAGATAATTTTTCTTTCAAAAATAGAAATATTATTATTGAAGGGCTATTTTAGAAGAGAAAAGATTAATTTCCATGAAAAAAATTTGAAATACAGAAAAATAATTTTATTAATAAATTTTATTTTTGCCCCAACTTTTTTTCTTATCGCTTTGAGCCAAATTTTAAAAAATTATGCGATTTTAATAAATTACAAATCACTTTTTCAAGAAAAAGATTCCCTACAATTCAACCATTTCCAATTTTCGAAAATAAATAAATTATTATCAAATTCAACAATTTGTTTATAAAAATTTCGTTTTGGAAAATGTTTTTTTAATGGTTTCAGCCATTAAAGAATTTATTTTTAAAAATCAGAAACGGTGAAGTTGTGGGAAATCTTTTCTCTGAAAAAATGATTCATGATTTATTAGAATCGCATAATTTTGTAAAATTATTACTTCAAAGATATACAAATTTCAAAAAAACGGACATAACTAAATAAGAATATTTATAGAACCTTACTTTTTCCATTGGCAAATCATTCAATGGTTTAAAATTAAGATGAAAACATTTACTTTCGAATCAGGTGAGGCGTTTTTATAAATTTACAGAATTGTACCAAAAATGGCCCACTTCCTCCAAAGAATACATCCTTTCCCGAAAATACTTAAACTTCACCCCTCACAATTTTTCCTCGAGTGGAATAATTAAGAAATGTTTACAGTTCACCCCTTGGAGCCTTTTTCCATATACATTCATTCAAATTTAATTCCAAATATTTTTTCAACTCCTCTCTAGAAAAAGACACGTTTCAAATGGTAGGAAACGCACTGCATGAAATTATCAATACAGAACCGAAAAAAAACCATTCCTATCTAAAAATCTTTTAAAATAAGCAAATATTGTCACTTTTGGTCCGTTTTGCCCCATTTACATCAAAAATATAACGCGATAGTCAAATTTTAAAAGCAGATTTAGATTCAAGGCACAACATTACATGAGAAACCATTTTTTATTCATTAGAAACAGGAAAATAACCAACCTCGGACAATCTGGATGTTTTTTTTAATTTCTTTAAGGGGACTTTTACTTTCTAAATTTTCAAAAAATCGATTTTTTTTTACGTAAAAATGTTCCTTAGTATCATAGAAAACGGGTCTTTCTCGAAATCACGTTTTTAAAATCTGAGAGACGTTTTTCTCAAAATCTTCTAAAGCAATCTCAGTAAACCAAAATTTTTCTGATACTTTATACAAACTAGTAAATAAACCTCTAAAAAGTTAAAAAAAACACCCCATCTTTTTAGTACAGGGGTAATTTCATCCCCAAAACAGGCGTTTTTTCGAACTTTTTATAAAATCGCGTATAAAGACCATACAAATATAAAAAAATTAACTTATTAAAGGTTTATTGTTTAGTTTCAAGTCTCATGAATTGAATCGCGTTGCAATTTTAAATAAATTTGTTACAGGAAGGCAGAAAAGTGTCCCGAAAATTAAAAACCATCTTTTGGAAGACGCCCTCTGCAGTGGTAAAAAGTAATTAAAAGTGCCCAAAAAAAAATTTTTGTACACCTTAAAACATTGTTAACAATGTATAAAGAAAATTATAATTCTAAATAAAATAGTTTTTTTTTAACATTTAAATATTGCCTTTTTTCAATTTAGAAAGTAAAAGTCCCATTTGACGTTTCGATGACAATATTTCATATTGACCACTCTTTTTTGTCAAAAATTCTTCGAATTTCCAGTTACAATATGCTACTATTTGACAAGTTTAAAATTTTATTTTTATTTTGACTAAAGTTTCTCAGAAACAATCGACAATACATACTTTTTAGTGATTACTGTGTAAAAAAAAGTGATACTAAAACTACAGGTATTTTGATATATATATACATATATTATTAATAAGTTTTGTGTTTATTATCTTATGATTTTCACCAGTCTTTTCTATAATTATTATAGAACTAAACACTAAAGGAATGTCTAAATCTGAAGAGGATGACATATTGTCATCGAAACGTCATTAAACAAATTAAAAAAAGCATCCAGATTGTCCGACGTTGGTCATTTTCCTGTTTATAATGAAGAAAATTAGTCGGACGTTAAATCATCTAATTTAAAAAAATTTTATTCCAAAATTTTAATGCAATAATAAGAAATGATGGTATGTAGAAATTTATCAAGGAGGATTGTGTGATTGAATTAAAAAGTAAAGTAATCTGGTAAATCCGCATGCAAAATCTAATCTCAATTTGAGAGTTTTAAGCAGAAATGAAAATTCAGGACAAACGGGTGACACATCCAGCGTACCTAATCCAACATTGGAAACACGTAGACCGCTTTTGCCCAAGTTGCGGTAGCGAATACCTGGCGAAGGATGTTGTAGTCGATGAGATTGCGAACTTATACAGCTTGTCAGCAACTGTTCCTTAGTTCCTGTTGAAGTATTGCAATGGATACCAGAATCGACGCCATTGAACTCTTCCATGCAATCTAAACTTGCTATTGGGGCACGACATCTTCAACGAAAATTATTCGAAAATTTAAATTAGAATATATTATTATCAGTTTAGAATAATAAAATATTTATTTCCACATTTATTACACGGAGAAATTTTTTATATCAATTTTTACTATAGTATTTTTCAATTTAGGGAAAAACGTATCACTGAGAATTTTTGTTAGTAAAAATACTTAACTTTATAATAATGATATGAAACTTTGGTATAAACTATAGTAAAATTTGCTATGAACTATGGTGAAGTTTCATATCATTATTATAAAGTTTATTATTTTTACTAACAAAAATTCTCAAAGTGATAAGTTTTTCCCTAAATTGAAAAATACTATAGTAAAAATTGATATAAAAAGTTTCTCAAAATATAATAATAAATTTATATTACAAAGTATATATCCAGAAATAATCCCTCTGATCTAACCAAATAAATCTAAAATCTCTGCTCGAATCGAACGAAATTTCGTTAAATCAATTTCTTCCATTCAACCGAATTGTTGTCGAACTAATTTTATTAAATTAAAGAAACTTTTCTCTGATTGCATATCAACGCAGTTTCTTTGATCAATAAACATTTTTTAAATTAGAAAAACGTTTCTCTAAGTGTCGAAGTTAATGATAATTAACGAAATCGAGAAAACTTTTGATGAGGCGGTTTTCATCATAAAATGATGAAAAAGTATTTCTCTACTGATATTTATACTTTTTTCGTCCTTACATTCATGCAAGCCCTTATTGGTCGATCAATATTTTAACAGAGAAGTAACTGACAGAAAACATTCCAATTCATTCAGTCCAATAAATTAGTTCAGTTGCTGAAAAGCTAAAAAGAAGAGAAACTGATTCTAAAAGATTGATTAAAAAAATATCACGAGCAAAATTAAAGTTCGAATTTCCAGGAATTACTTCCCTCGACTTTGCAGTACTTTTTCTCCAAGGAAACCGAGCATCGTCAATCTTATATTCCTCTCAAAAAAGACTTATTTCTAAAAAATATTCTTTTTCCCCAAAAATCCGAATTCTATTTTTCTCAAGTAGATAATTGCAATTAAAATAAAGTAAATAGATGAATTCAAGAAATGGGTTCTCTAAAAAAAAATAAGGTAAATTCGCTTCTTTTCCTCCTAATCTCAAATCGGATAAGATATATTTAAATAAAAATATGATTTCTTGAAAATACCTATAGATCGTGGGCAGTTGATAAGAATCATCATCCTCCATGCTGCTGTTGGTATTCGCGTTATTATTTGTATCATTTCCCGCGTTTGATGCGTGTCCAATGTTGTAAAGCATTAATTGTGACATCACTGAATGAAGCACTAATTATTTCACAAAACGTTAATCAAATCAAACGAAAACTCTTCTCTTTCTCTTGCAACCAACATTGTAAGTTTGTACCTTCCCAATACTACCAGTAATCCCCTGATGATCGGTCACCATGATCCTTAACAACCACCAAACAATCCCCTTGAATCCACAACAAGCGAGAACTACCAATTAATAAATACCTTTGTTATATTATTCCACGTATGATTTAGGCACTAGTTTATTGAATCATTTTAGGCACCATTCGAGACATAATGACTGAGAAAGAAGTGACAGAGAGAAATATTTCGAAAGAGGGAGAGGAATCTCCAGTATTATAATCCCCATTATCTTCCCATAAATTTAATTACTTTTAAATAAAATCTTATTATATATTTTGACCCTTATAATATGACTTTTTGAGATAATCACATGAGTTTATTGAAATTGGATGGTCGATATGAGCCTAGATATGTGACACAAATCATCAGAAATCTTCACTTCACTTTCCACACAGCAAAGAGAATCATCAACAATTTAAGACGATTATTAATTTATTCTCTTCTACTTGTGCATTATAGGAAACTTCACCCTCTTTAAAGTCATTTTTAAAATGTCTTTTTTGCGTAAGCCCCTCTCTTTTTCTTAAATCTACAGAGTACACTTCGGTTTCTCGAGCTGGATAATGAGTTGTCGAAAGAAACACACATAAATCGAAAAGGAAAGATTAATAAAAATAGGTCTGAGGGCAAGTGTTGTGTTCCTAGCGCGGCAAGGCAACACTGCGCGGTCTTTGGTTCTAGTTCGAAGGGGTGAAATTGCGCGGGTGCAGAGAGGATTTTGCGGCAAAGGCGCATGACGCCGTCGCATCCAGCGCATGGATCGACTGGGCTCACCTATTAATATATACCTGCATACTGACACATTACCAGTATGCACTCACATGCTGGCCGAGCACGTCACCGAGTACACCTTCACATTAAAGAAATGGCTGCAAGTACACGACACACTTCCGTGTCACATGCGCGTGCTTCCATATATATATATATAGGAATGGTTAGAGGTATTACTATATAGTATTGTAGTGTGTACTATAGAACACCTCAGTGGGTTTGGTGAACCAACTCGAATTCGCCGGCAACGCCGCATTGCAGATCTGCACGCTGACGCGAGGCCAAGCCTCTCTCTTTTCTCTCTTTCTCTCTTCACGTACCCGAATTTCTCTTCCGCTTTTTTTTATTTCTTCCTTATAAAGAAAGACTTGTATCACTGAGAAAACTGTTTGATTCAAAGAAACAAAGTTATTTGAATGCATATTGTTCAAGGAGATACATTTTTTGTTTCAATTGTCATACATTTTGCTTGATTTTGATATGGGAAATATAGCCATATACTTGGTTGGAACAAATTAGTTTTTTTATTTGAATTTAAAATTTGCTTGGTTTAAAAAACATATTTCTTTGAACTTTGTATGATCTGTTTAAGGGGATAAACCATATTTAATATTTTTGTTTTTTGAGATTAGATCTTCTGTATATTTTTTATTATGTTTAGTACCCGTGTGGAAATTTTATCATGGCGCTAGCTAGGCCCCAAATAGGAAAAACCGGGCCACAACTTGGGTATCGAGGCAGGACCAAACCGCAAATGAAACGCCCAACCCGACCAAAGCCTACCTCGTGGCCCAGTTTGGTCCGAACTTGGCACCGTTAATTTTGTGAGTCTCAGCCATATTGAATCAGTGCCTCAGCCATATTAAAATTTTTTTGAATGTCTTCATCAAATCCTTCTGGAAAATTTTCGAGATTCAAAATGTAGTCCAAGTCATATATTTTAATATTATTAGCAAATATTTTGAATTGAATTTGATTTTGAGATTACACTGAAACCAAGTATGAACTTTTTAAAAAACTTTCAATGGAGTTCACGACAGCCCTTTTAATTATTAAAAATAAAAGTGTCAAACACGCAGTTAACATAAATCAAAAAATAAAACAAATAATAATTTTCCAAGTTAGGGCCAAACTTGTAATAGGGCAAAAATTTGGCAATTTCCACACGGGCACCTTTATTTAGAAAGGTTTTGGAATCTTTTTAAAATTTCAGCACCTTTATGTATTTTTAAACAGAAAATTTTGAGTTTTTTGGCCATTTTTTAGATATTGTTTGGCTTTGAATTACTTTTCTCTTTTTGATCAGTTGTCATGGTTCTTTTTTTATTTCGTTTCTTACAATGAGTAGAAAATTTTTGGGTACGGAAAATAAGGTAACATGACTGAAAAAAAAAAAAAAAAAAAATTATTCCAAAATATAAAAAAAAATTTTTGTAGTTATTTTTCTAGCTAGAGTACGTTCTATAACCAAAAAATTGCTACACGTTGTAAGGGACAAAATGAATTATGAGGATTGGTTAAAAAACAGAAAAGTTATTCAAATAAGTAAAATAATACCCAAAAAACTCAAAATGTTTAGTTTAAAAATGCATAAAGGTGCTAGAATTTGGAAAGAAAACCAAAAACTTTCTAAGTAAAGATACTAACCATAAAAAAATTATATGGAAGATCTAAACTTAAAAATAAAAATATTAAAGGTGGCGAATCCTTTTAATTTAAACAAATAATATACATGTGTGAATTTGTATAAAAATCAAAATAAGTTATATTTTTTGAAAACCCTGCCCCTGGAACAAAATAAAACACATTATCTGCGATAAAATTAATTACTTGGTAAAAAGTAACAGATTTGTTTTTTAATCCAAATTAATATAATTCTAATTCAAACCAGAACTTTGTTCAATTTGTTCATAAGAAGCGAACCTATCGTGAAAATCGAACAAAGTTCTGGTTTGAATTGAAAATATATTAATTTGGATTAAAAAACAAATCTGTTACTTTTTACCAAGTAATTAGTTTATATATATATATATATATATATATACAAATTAAATAGCTCAGTAATCTCTATCTTATTTGCAGTAATCGTGGCACTAATAATACAAACTGTAAAAAATTTCTATTGTAATTTCGCAATACAGGAATGGAAGTTTATTACCAAAACGTAATGTATTTCTGAAATCCCTGTAAAAACATTTACGTTAGGTTCTTTCCACTCTCTAAATTTGAATCAGTCAAAATCTACTGATTATCAGTGAAATTTTACTGATTCGAATAGCTAAAAAGAGGTTACTGTAAATCAGTCAAATTTCACTGATTATTTCAGTGAAAATTGACTGATTTGACAGTGAAAAATATTTTTTTCACTGACGAATCAGTGAAAAATATTTTTTCACTGATGAATCAGTGAAAAGGCAAATCACTGATTCAATCAGTGAAAATTTGGCTGATTCAGATTTAGAGAGCAACTAATTCCTTAATAAAGAGAAAAGAGTGTAATGCAGATTGACAATGATTACTGAAATTTAGTAATCATTGTCACACTCTCTTTTTTTTGTTGGGGAATCAGTTGGAAAAAACCAAAAGCAAAGTTTTTTACAGGAATTTTCGTATTCAATCCCGATTTCCTTATCTCTATTATTCTCCATTTTGATAATAAAATGTCATTAAAGTATTGTAAAATCACAAACATTTTCCACTTGCAGGCTTTTTAGCCTAATTTTTTTCTTCCTTTTTTCAAAGTAAATAAGCATTTTATTGTATTTCATCCCTGTGAATACAATTCCAGGCTAAAATTTATCTTTCACATTAGATTTAAAGAATAAGTAAAAACTAAAGCTCCCTGAAAATCATTTTTGAAATTAAAATAATGCTTAACGGATAATGTTAATATCTTAAAGATTTTATAAATCTCCTATTGAAACCTCAAATGTGAACTTTACTGTCTACAAATTGAAATTTTTGAAATAATTGAATTTGCATGTTTGCGACTCTGCTAATTTGTAACATAAATTTTTAAGAATATCCTGATACACGAATTTTACAGGTTTCAAACTAAATTTTTTCTAAAACTTGACGTGGTAGGTTACTTTCGATCTTGAATTTATCTTCACAAGAACATAATCCATCAAAAGTAGAGAATTGGTGTAAAAAGACAATATCGATGTAGGCTAGTATAATTTAAGATTTTAAGCAATTAAAAAGTTTTTCACTCTTATTAACTATATATTTTGTTACTCTCATAATTTTTATCTGTAGTTTTTTAAAAATAATTTCCATCAGTGAGTGGATTCTCGATATATGCAAATCAGTTGGTTTTAATTGATTTCCGAATTAATATGAGTTAAAACAACTGATTGCATAGCTAAAATTCAGTCACTAATTAAAATTAATAGAAAAAAAATATTATCATTTGTCATGGAATTTGTATTTCAACATCAAAATTTTCTAAAATTTGGGGATAGACATGTACACTTAAATGTTTGGAAATTTACGGAATTTAAAAGTTAGAAAGGTAACGAAGAATTATGATTTTGAATTATGATTATGAAATCATGATTTTTATTATAATTTTATACATTCGACATTATTCATCATAAGTTAACCTTCTTTTATAAAGGTAAAATTTAATTTTTTTGTGTATGTTTTAATATTAAGTTAATTTTTTTATTTTTCTTGTGTGTGACAATTTTACTATTTGGTGTTTTTTTAATTCAATAAAGCCTGATGAGGTTGGCAAACCCATAGCCAACGAAACGTCGCTACAATTTTGACATTATGAAGAGTTTTTTTCTTTAAATTTTACCCTCATCGATCGCAAACCAGCATCTTTTATGAAATTTACAACACTTTTAAGAAAACGTATCTTAAATTTGCTAAAGAGTGACTGAAGTCTTCGATCAAATTTCGAAACTCTACTAAATTTTTCTAAATTCTGTTTTGATCAAGTTTCAGATTTTTCAGATACACTGTAAAAAAATTTTCGGAAATTTTTCCGAAAATAGTCGGACAGCTTAAAATACAAATGGATCGTAAATTTGTCCAAAGATATAGTCGGAAATATTTCCGACATAAAACTGGAAATAATTCCTACTGCTTGGTCGGAGAAATATCCAGTTTATTAGGAAAAATTGATATATTTCATAATTTAAGTGGAAAAAGATCCAAAAAAGGTGAACAAATTTCCGTTTTTGTGGAAAAATTTCCTACAACTTAGGAGATTTGTGAAATGTTCTCACCTTTTTGATATATTTCCTGATAGTTCGGAAATAAGTCCGAAAATTCGGTCAATTTTCCTCAAATCTATGAAATATTTCCACTTTCTGTAGGAAAATCTACACTTCCTAAGGATTTAGGAAAAATTTCCTAATAAATAGTAGGAAAATTTACCGATATTTTTTACAGTGTAGAAGTATCGGAATAATCAGTAAATTGTATCTGAAAATTTAGTAACTCTATAAAGCTTCAGTTACGCGTCTCGGAAAATTCCGGCCGAAATTTCTAACAGTGTGAAAATTTCATATCATCAAAATTTCCTAAATTCCTATCACATGCTACTCTTGACAAAAGAAAATTGACTTCGTTCATAGTCACTATATCAGTTTTCACTTATAATCCTGTTATTGATTAACTTTATTTTTACAATCGAATTGATCAATTAATAGAAGGAAATAATCTCAAGATATTTATAAGATCGTTATTATTGAGAATTCGAAAACAAAGAATTATTGTATACGTGTACGTTGAAGCTTATCATTGTGGCGTAAGGAATGCTGAGCAGCTTACGATCTCGTGCAGAAGATGGTTTCATTCAAGATTCTCCCGAAAGCCTCTCGGAAGCAAGAGGAGCTTCCGCTCTTGAAAAAGGTCAAATATACCAACTCTCTTCCGGCTTTTCTAAAGATATTCGCACTCGAGATTCCTTTCAAAGAGCTTTACATTCAAACTTACATGCTGACTTTTATATTATATTAGCTTTTCCAAATATAAGTTATTCGCATCATAATAAAATAATCAGAAAAATCACACACACTTTAGAAATCAATACCTATTATTTCTTTAAGATTTCTACTATTATTATCATTATTAATTGAATATCGAAGAGTTAATCAATATTATATCATTTAATTTTTATATCAATATTTTAATTAGCCAAATTTTCATTTTCTGCTTCAACTAAGTACCTACTCTCTAAACCTGAATCAGTGACATAGTCACTGATTACATCAGTAATAATATATCACCTGATGAATCAGTGTCCTGCTTTGATTTCATTGAGGAATCAGTGAACACGCCACGTAAACATAACTTTTGCACGGAGAAACTTTTTATATCAATTTTTACTATAGTATTTTTCAATTTAGGGAAAAACGTATCACTTTGAGAATTTTTGTTAGTAAAAATACTAAACTTTATAATAATGATATGAAACTTCAGCATAGTTCATAGCAAATTTTACTATAGTTTATACTAAAGTTTCATATCATTATTACAAAGTTTAGTATTTTTACTAACAAAAATTCTCAAAGTGATACGTTATCCCTAAATTGAAAAATACTATAGTAAAAATTGATATAAAAAGTTTCTCCGTGTGAATTCGCGAATTCAAAAGTTTTATCTACACGTTACATAATATAATTATACACAATGTTAATTACAATACATTATAATAATTACGCAATTTATTTTTAGTGTTGTTTAACCTAAAATAAACAACTTTATTGATCGTTAAACTATTGCTGGTTTTATTATTCCCACCTGAAGATTTCACTGATTCAATGAGTTCTATCTATTTCACTGATTTATCAGTCGAATTTCACTGATTCACAGTGAAAGACTTATAGCTGCTGCAATCAGTGAATAGTCATTGCGAATCAGTGGCCGTTCACTGATTCAGATTTAGAGATTATACAAATTATCATATCTTATATTTTGCAAAGTATATGTCATCTATTACGTCAGAGATGGTGGAATAAATTGAGAATTAACATACACTAGTTCGGCACATAAAATATATGTTAATAATGAAAAGTCAATAGCTCCCAGGGCTTTTCAATGAAGCTTCAAATCAAGCTTTGACGTTTCATATGTAGATTCACTCAATTGTTATATGCAGACGTGTTATGCGGAAAAATGCTTTTCATTGAATATTGTACTCTCTATCGTCGGCAAAGCTTTCATCGTTGACATAAATAACGCTCGACATTTCACTCACAGGAGAGATGGAGAACGCTTGGAAACGAGACAATGGAAAAGTACTTATATCTTAAATGTGGGAAAATATGAAAAACCACCTTGAATGAAACTTTGATGTTTTTCAAACCGTAACAATGAATTTTCGCCTGTGGAAAAAATATTCTTTTTCCTGCATTTATCAGTCTTACCTAATTAAAAAACTAACTTGTTACAGTCACAAACTACAAAACTGAAAAATAACTCGTTACAGTTATAATTACAGATTATATTTCCTTAAAACGTGTTTTCGTCTGTCATAAACTTTAGTTGAATTTCAAGACGTTTTAATCCTTCGTAGGTACACGTGTCCCAAAAGGGACATGACGAAATTTTCAAGTGAAATATTTTCATCGGACTAAATTATTATAAATAAACAATCGCTAAACAAATTGTTGCAAAACCTATCGGAACATAAAAAAGCACCCCCAAAGAGCATTTCAGAATATTGAGAGATTTTTAAAAATCTTTTTCATGAAAAAATAAGTCGGAACTGAGTTAACATGGGGACAAAAATCTGTTGCATTTACTGGATCCATAAGTTAAAATAGTGAGAGCATTAAATTTCTACAAATTGAAGAAATATTTTAGTACAATTTATCGCTTTTTTGTAAACATTATAGATTTGTCGAAAAATATTCAAAAAGTGCCTGCTGAATTGAAATTTTGTAAAAAAATTCTTATTCTGTAAATTTCACAGGGATTTTTGTAATATTTTAATGAAAAATATGTGATATTTGCAAAAAGCTGTGAATCGTACATAAATTTTATGCTATCACTTATTTATGTTATGGATCCAGTAAATGTAACAGATTTTCTGTTTGCGTGAAGTTACAGATATTTTCATTGAAATTAAGTAATCACAACAAATACAAAATATAAAATGAAAGAGACATCATAATTTTGAAATTTTCCAATTCGAAATAACTGCTTTGTAAGTTTTGATGATAAATCTGCAGCTTTTTCCTAAACGTGCATTTTCCCTACCAATATAGAGAAAATTACGTGTGCAAAGCTCTCGTTTTTCTCTGTTTCATACAAGTCAGCATTGCCTTTTTCCAATTCAGTTCTTATTATTTCTCATTCACCAAGCAAATATTGCCATTTGTAGTTCGCCAGCTCCATGGCGCTACAAAATCAAATAAAACCCAGCAGACTCAATTTTATTACAGGGAAATAAGAGAAATGAATCTTATCATTTAATAAAACAAGCGTCTTTCATGTTTCCCGACGTGAACGGCTCACAAATCTCATCTCACTAATATATTTATAAAACAAAAATTGTAAATTCACTGGAAATCCATAATTATACAACAAAAACTAATAGATTCTATGCTAAATTTATAGGAGGAAATAATCAGTAATTTTAAAACAAATATTTATTTTAGATTTATTTTAAACAATTGTTTACTTGATATGCTCATGAACAAATGTGGCGATGGAAAAAATAGTAATTCGCGTTTTGTTGAATAGTGAAAATAGAAGACATGGTATAGTAAAAATAATTATTTCAGAAATGAATACCGCTTAAAATTTTCTTAAAATAAGGCAACTTCTTCATTAATTTATCTCCACACTTAATATTTTTTAACTCAAACGAATATATTCATTCTCAAATGAATAAATTATTGTGCAAATTATATTATTAATTACTGGATTGATTAGTTACGTTCATATTTTAAAATTAAATATAATTGTTAGTTTATCAACTAAAAACTAATCATTTGATTCAAACTTGATTTCTTTCTCAGTGGGAAAAAGTTCTGCGTTAATTTAAATTTAATTAAATTCGTGAAAAAAATCTTGGTCTGGTTGATTTTTTATTCTTTCCTTCTTTTCCTGACTTTCTTTTTGGTGTGTGGATAAATTAATATATACACAGTGGAAAGTTTTTTCTTCCACTCAACCTGAAAGCTGGTCCCGAGTATAAATGTTAACAATATTTCGCAGTCTTTTCTCACAAATCGTACGAGCTATTATAAGACTAATGTCATGTTTTAAATTCTCATTTGTGAAATGACATGTGATAAATCTTCGCCATTGGCTTAACTTTTGTTGATCACATGTCAGCCTACACTAAAGTTTCTTCAGATTGCGGCTCCAACAACCAAAACGATTCAGCCCTTGACGATAAAATAATTTTAATCAATTTATAAATAGGCTAGTCGTGGATTGGATTGACAACAATTAATTACGCTAGCTAACAAGACGATAAAGGACGCAAGCAAAACAGGTCGTGTCATTATATTATAATCAGATCATTAATCAGTATTAATCCTCAATTGAATTTGTAAATTCAATGGATAAATGATTTAGTTATCTAATGCAGATCACACAAATAGTTAAAGTTTAAAAATTATTTTTATTTTATTAATTACTCTCTAAAACTGAATCAGTCAAATTTCACTGATAATCAGTGATTCGCCTTTTCAGTGATTCATCAGAGAAAAAATATTTTCCACTGTTGAATCAGTTAATTTTCACTGATTCATCAGTGAAAAAAATATTTTTTACTGTCAAATCAGTCAATTTTCACTGAAATAATCAGTGAAATTTGACTAATTTACAGTAACCTATTTTTAGCTATTTGAATCAGTCAAATTTCACTGATAATCAGTAGATTTTGACTGATTCAAATTTAGAGAGTACCATGGTCTTTTTCAGTTAGGTAACATTGCATGTAATCAATTTTATTCTTTTGTTATAAAACTAGAGTCAAATTTCAAATAGTCTATTTTGTGTTTATAACACATTGGATATGGAAAATGTTATCAAGTTATTAACTTTCATAAATTTTTAAATAATCAAAAACAATTACATTGAGAATATTTAGAGGAAATTTTGTTAACTATTGATGTATATGTTACATGTAACATTACTTTATAACTGGGACGATCGTTTCTGTATGCAAGTTTTTTATTTTTTACACACGCAGTAGATAAAGATCTCGTTGGTCAGCCAACAGAGTATTTCGTATTTCATCCATAAAAGTAGAATTTTATAGATCTCTGGAACATTTTAACTTGACATACTTTACAAAAAGTAGCTTTAAGTTGAAATTCACTTGTAGTTTTCAATTTTCAGTATAATTGGAATAATAAGAATGGAAAAATATTCAAATTACATTAATTAAGAATAGTAACCTGTACGGAAAAGAAATATTGGCAAGTATTATATCCAATATTATTTTTTTAAACCCAGTACTTAATTTAAAAGATAAATATTAAACTCAATAACTTTTTCTACTATTTTCGTGAGCGAAATTAATGAATTTGCGGGAAAAATCCTTCAAGTAGAAAAGTTATTACATGGTTAGACATAAATTAAATTATTTCCGAAGGCTCTAAAATTGAATAGAACCATCGGAAAAATTCTAGAATATTCTAAAATTTTTAAAAAATTCTCGTAGGATTCAAAGATTTTACAATATATATGCTTTAAAATCTTATAGAAGCTTCTGGAATGTTCCAGAGAACAGTGAATAGTATTTACATATTTTCGAAAATCTTACTCATTAATATGAATGAATATTGAATATTTTTTCATACTGCTCTCTTTTCTACTTTTGTATAACCTGAATTGTTGGTCGAATTTCAATAAACTTTAATCAGATTTGTTATTGGCTGACTGGAATCATCCGTAACTACTGAACTGTGAAATGTCTCTCGGCGGAAGTTTGCCGACCGCTGGCTCTGTTTTTTCATGAATTTTTTTTAATGTCAAGGCTCTGAATCGAGCCCCAGAACAAACCCTGAATTGTATCTCCTAAACTAGGCGAAAGGTATGAGCATTACAAGTTACAAGTGTGTAAGGATAAAGACCTGTGTTATAACTTAAGAATAACATAACGCCTACTTTACACGAAAATGAGAGGTACAGTATAAAATGGATCAACTTGCAGCAGCGTCGTGAAGTCAATTATCGAACCTCCAAGCAAAAAAAGTAAATCCTCTCATTTCATCATCAAACAGAAGAAAAAATTTTAAATCTTCAAAAAATTCAATTAATTTGAAACGTTAAAAAAAACTTAAAACAAATTTCGTTGTTTTTAATTTCTCCAGATATATTTTCTCTTGAAAACAGAATTTTTCGTTTTAATTTAAAACTTAAAGACTGATAGACTTTTTCCAGCTTGATTTACGAGAGTTATTTCGTTGGTCAAAATATAAATTTTCACGACCCTACTTTGTAGTTTTTCGAAACCCCAATCGACGTGAGGTGTCGATTTTATACGAATAAAATGTACACGAAAAAAGGTAGAATCTCGTGTATACGAGCTAACGATCGCACTTCTTCGATGAATGATGTATCTGATCCAGGCAAAAAATTGATCGATAATATACAAAAATCATTATACTGATTTTACATAAACTCAAAAATGTTCTCATGGATCTTATAAGGTTCCTCGTGCAGTTTTTTTGCTGCTATAATGACTGTATAATAATTTTTATAAATGAATCCTGTTGGCATTTTTACCTAGGGAGTTTTGGGAAAAACGTGGGACCACTGGCGATCGTCGAGACGATTACTGGGACCAGTAGGGTCAGATGTAAGATCACTTGACCGTCCTCTGACAAGTGGGCAGGTTCACCCTGAAGAATACGTTGAGCTCAATCAAGGATGCCAGGATCAGGAAGACTGCGTACATACATAAACAGGCTCGGCCAACTCTCTGGTCCAGCTGAAATTTATTTGAGGCGAAGGCAATGTACAACAGCAGCAATGTTGATAATAATGAAATCGCGCTGTACTCCAGACCCCCGGAATTTATACTGATGTAGTGTTTTCCAGGCTGGGTTGGGGAAAAAGAAGATTTTATTAACCAAGGGAGTCCTAGGCAAAGCAGAATGTCAAAGGTGTTTGAACCAATCGAATTGCTGATGCCCATGGAACCATGACCTGTAATTAAACA
This sequence comes from Diplolepis rosae, assembly GCA_030998225.1. Taxonomy (NCBI): domain Eukaryota; kingdom Metazoa; phylum Arthropoda; class Insecta; order Hymenoptera; family Diplolepididae; genus Diplolepis; species Diplolepis rosae. The sequence goes on along the minus strand of JAPYXD010000710.1, from coordinate 18,544,893 downwards.
AGGAAAGATTTTTAATTTCACTTTTTTAGGGAGTGAGAAAATGATAACTACTCTCTAAATCTGAATCAGTCAAATTTTCACTGATTGAATCAATGATTTGCCTTTTCACTGATTCATCAGTGAAACAATATTTTTCACTGTTAAATCAGTTAATTTCTACTGATTCATCAGTGAAAAAAGATTTTTCACTATCAAATCAGTCAATTTTCACTGATTATTTCAGTGAATAATTTACAGTAACATCTTTTCAGCTATTTGAATTAGTCAAATTTCACTGATAATCAGTAGATTTTGACTGATTCAAATTTAGAGAGTACTACTGATAACAACTTGTCGATTCGATTTTCTTCAGAAAATGCACACGCCGTAAAAATATTGGTAAAATTCAGAGAAAGTTCAGTCCTTATTTTTACAAGTTGGATTTTGCAAGAAGTTCAATTTATATACAAATTTTTCCAAATAATTTCAGTCGATTATGTCGATAATTAGAAGAGTGTATCACTCACCATGATAACCGAACTCTACAATATCGACCTTATCAACCTGTGATTTAGAATTAACGTAATTTAAGACCAGATTGAATTTTCAATATATATTTGAAAAAATTTTCTGTGAAAAAAGAAACGCTTCGACTCCGCTGGGTATCGAGCCCAGGACCTTTGGATTGCGGGTCGAATGCTCTATCATCTGCGCTCCTTTTTTCACAGAAAAATTTTTCAAGTTCAATTTAATTATCATATTTTTTGTACGTTTTATTTAGTTACTAGTAAAATCTACTAAACTTGGATTTTTTCGAGTATTTTGTAAATTTTACTGGTCGCTAAGTAAAACGTACAGAAAAGTTGTTGAGTGAACTGAACTTCTTGTGAAATCTACTAAAAAGTCATGTTGTAAAAATAAGTACCGAATTTCTTGTTAATTTTGCGAATCTTTTTTCTAAGTACATTTATTCTTTTAGTTTGTAAAACAAGAATTTCACCGTATGAAATAAAATATTTTTTAAACCTGAATTAATGGAAAAATACTAATTCTGCAAATCTTTATTCTGCGCGGATTTATTCTTTTAGTTTGTAAAACTAAAAATTTTGACAGTGTAAACAAAATATTCTATAAATTTGAATTAATAGAAAGATAATAATTCAAGGGAAAATTGGGCGCACAGTTGGAAAAAAAGTTAGTCGAACCGACTATTTTCTTAGTTTTTCTCACTTATACACTACCGGTCAGAATTGTGGGACCACCTGTTTTTCGATGATTGCTTAAATTATCTTAATTTCAATTCTGTAAGTGATGAAATTTGTACTCTTAAAAATGCTAAAGCCATCAAAATTATCTTTAAAATTAGTCTGGAATGAAGTCGTTTCGTTAAATTTTTAAGAAGTTATGGCAAAAAAAGTCCAAATTTCAATGTTGTCTAAAATTTTAAATAACTTTCGAAACAATCAACATTTTTTAATGCTCTTAGGCTCAGTTCAAAGCTAAGATTTTACACAATAGCAGTAAATTGTGATTATAAATTTATAATTTTTTTCTTGCATAATGCAAAGAGTTGAAATTGTAACAAAAAAGTAAGGAAATTTCGAAAACATTTCATCTGTAGGTAAATCATAATAAATATCATATGAATATATATTTTAAGGGAATTCAATACAAAATTCATGATTATATGTTTTATGTATTTTATGAAAATGTATTTCTCAGCAAAAGCAATATTAGAATTTTTCCAACTTTTTTATTTGAACTTTAACCTCGAGCAGTATGTAAGAAAAAAATTACACATTAATTCTAAGAATTTGGTTCGGTTTTGTAGAAATTTAGCTTTAAAATTAGTCCAAGAACATTAAAAAATGTTGATTATTTCGAAAATTATTTAAAATTTAAGAAAGCATTGAAATCTTGATTATTTCTGCAATAACTTCTTCAAAATTCAACAAAACGAATTCATGCTGGGCTCATTTTATGAAGAATTTTGATAGCTTTGAATGTATTTTAAAGAACAAATTTTTTCACTTACATAATTCAAATTAGGATAATTTAAGCAATTATCGAAAAACAGGTGGTCCCACAATTCTGACCGGTACTGTAAGTTTTTGTTATCGAGTTTTTTTTTAGTGATAGTATTGAGAATTTTAGCTTGAATAAAACGAGTCGAGAAAAGTTTGAATTAGATAAAAGTTATAGATTTTTTTTGGTGGAATCATATCATTCAGAATCAACTGACACTTGTCTATCGATTCTGACAATAAAAAATGTATAGTTTTTATCTTATTGAAATTTTTTATAGCTTATTTTAGTCGAAATGAAATTTTCCACTCTTTTACTGAAGATATTCGATAAAAGAATATTCTAAATAAAAATAACTGAGAAAAAAGTCACTTTGACTAACTTTCTCCAGACTATCTCTTCAATTATTCCTCAAACTTTTTTGTTTATTTTGATGACTATAAGAAAATATCATTTTTTACTTATAAAAATTTGACATTATCTACCACAAGCGATATAGAGGAAAATGTTAATTCTTAAAAAATAATTTTTTACTTTTCACAGGAATTAATGACTGCCTTAATATTTTAATTAAATATTATCTAATATAATCTTAATTAGATGAAATGAATTTTCAAAATCAATTAACAATTTTGAAGAATAAAATTCTACTGCTTTTTCAGAACAATAATCTACAATGTTCTTTAATTAATTAGCGACTTTATCGATCATTAAAGTTAATGTGAAAACTCCGCCATTGCCGGTCCCTAACTCCGCCATTGCCGGTCCCAAGCCCGGATGAGAAAGGAGGAGGGGGCACACAGACAGCAATATGACACAACACATAACAGCGACACTGAACACAAAACGCCTAACAACCGAGAGAGCGTTTTGCGGGCGGGCAGGGGTCACGCCGAGGTGTATGCATGAGTCCAAGCACGGAGCAGACGCGTCCTGCAGCCCACCAACGGTAGTAGCCACAAGGACTCTGCCAGCAGTAGGGCTGTCGCCGTCAGGATGGCCGCCAAGGGAGCCTCACAGACAGGCTTTTCCCTAGTGATGGGCCTTCCGGGCGCACGTGCCACGACGGTTGTTCTGCGACTTTCAAGCGCGTGAGGACGCGGTGTGGAGCGAAAGCATCGGGGGACCTTGAACAGGTCTCTTGATGCCGAATGAACGAGCACGGAGTGAATGCGGGGGGCCCCTTAATCGGGGTATCGCCCCAAATGCGTATGCGGCGATGACGCTGAACTTCCCGCGTGCGCTCTTGCGGTCACACCACAATCACATGCACGACACCGACACCCACACACACCAGAATGAATGGGATGCTGAGTGAATGGGGCTGCGGCCGGCGCCTGGTGGATATTCCCGATAGACTAGCCAAGGGAGGAGTAGTAGCCTCTCGACCAGGGTAGGACGCGATGTCAGTACCTCACCTCTGTGGAAGTAATATGGGTAAATGTAAGTCCCTCCGGTGCTCAGCCGCGAAGGGCAAAGATCTCGTGAAACCACATGTTAAATTGGGAAAACCGCTCACGTTTCTGCTGTCTGGAGCCAATTTCGGGGTTGAAATCATGGACGTCCGGGCGCAGGAATGAAGGATTACCTGGTCAGTATTTCCTTATATCCGACGCTGCGTAGGATAAATCGCACACCGTCTAGCCTGAAGTCCGGGTCAGGTGTCGGGGCGGACCCGGCACCGCTCGCTCGATAGGGGTGACGCTAAACCTTTTGCATCATTATGGCGCGGGCCTATCCCGTAACCTTTTTCTAGCCTCATTTAAATGTGCTGATAGGATCGACCATCCGATAAGCCGCTTCTCGGTTTCGGCGCACATAACTAGGGATCTATACAGGCGGGGATAGTAGCCCTACTGCGGTAGGGCTCCCATGATGGGCGAACCGTCTCAAGACACGACGGTATTAGATATGAATTCTAAAAAAATGAAAGAGATAAAGAGGTGAAGGCGCTAGATGCGCACTCACACACTCCTCCAGGGGCTGAGGGATGGCAAGACGTCCTCCAGCTCCTGAAGGAGCAAAATGACAAAATGGAGAAACTAGCCAGGGCCCTCAGCGTTATCCAACAGGGTATGCTGAGGAATAACCCTGGCTTCGTTAAAGACTCGGTGAACGAGGCAACTGAGGTGTTGAGCGGTATGCTCAACACCCACAAGTGCCTCCTGGAGAGCGGGGTGAAAATCCAGAAGAAAATGGAATCTCACCCCGCTATGAGGAAACTGGGGATCTTTCAGGAGACCACGTTCGGCGTCTCTGGGAGATGCCCCAAAATCAGGTGATGGGGCAAAAGAGATCTGCACCCTCCCCCCCTCTGGAAAAAACTCCTAAGAGGGGAAAGGGTGCCTCTTCGCCCTCTTATGCCCAGGTGGCCACGAGCCAGCCCCCAAATAAAGAAGGGGACTGGCATGTGGTCACAAAGAAGAGAAAAGAAAAGAAAAAGAAGAAAAAAAGGAGAAACGGGTGGAGGACCCGGCGCAAAAAGCGCAGGGGACCACCGCCACTCCTAAGTCAAAGCGCTCTACGCCCGCCAGGTCGGGCGACGCCATCAAGGTGTCGGCGAAGGACGGCCAGTCCTACGCCGACATCTTGAAGGAAATGAAGGCGAAGGTCGACCCCCGGAAGGCAGGACTTGAGGTCCTGTCTATCCGGAGGACCAGGAAGGAAGAAGTCCTTCTGGTCCTCAAAAAGGGGGGAGACGTTTCGGCCTTCCGAAAGGAGCTCGACCTGGCGGTCGGAGAAAGGGCGCAAATTTCAGCCCTGGTCTCGACGAGGTCCCTCGAAATTAGGGACCTCGACGAGACTGTTGAAAAAGAGGAGGTTGTGTCTGCCCTGTGCTTGGCACTGGGCAGACCGGCTTTTGAGGGGGTCCTGCAGGCTCTTCACCCGCTTTGGTGGGGTGAAGACTGCAGTGATCCGCCTGGCTGAGGCAGACGCCGCGCGTCTGCTTCAGCTAGGTAAGCTGAGGATCGGGTGGGTCGCGTGCCGCATTCGCGGGCACGTGGAAGTCGCCCGCTGCTTCAGGTGCCTTGGGTACGGCCACGGGTCCCGGGGCTGCAGCAACCCCGACAGAAAAAACGTCTGTTGGAGATGTGGCGCCACGGGACACTTGGCCAGGAGTTGTAAGGCGCCACCAAGGTGCCTGACATGCATAGACAGGGGCGAAAAAGATGTCGCACATGTGTCAGGGAGCGGCTCCTGCCCGGTCTTCCGGGAAGAGCTTCGGAGGTTGAGAGGCAGGAATTGAAGTTCCTGCAGCTCAACCTCGGAAGGAGGGATGCCCAGGACCTCCTGATGCAGACTGCCAGGGAGAGGGGGGCCGATGTGCTGCTCATTAGTGAGCAGTACAAGTGGTCCGAAAACTCTGCTTGGTATCAGGATGCATCAAGGAGGGCCGGCATTCTTGTTTGTAACCCTGATTTGGGCGTCGGAGACTTCCTGGAGACCGACGCGGGGTTCGTTTGGGTGGAGGTGGCGGGTGTGCGTGTGTACAGCTGCTACTTCTCCCCCGGCGATCCCTTCGATGTCTTTGAGACCCAGATCCTCCTCCTTGAGGAAAGCCTCAGTGAGGCCATCGGGCGATCCCTCATAGGGGGTGACTTCAACAGTAAATCGCCCGAGTGGTGTGAGGCCCGCCTAGATAGGAGGGGAATCTTGGTTGGCGAGATGGTCGCTAGGAACGACCTGATCGTCCTGAATCAGGGCGGGGATTTCACGTTCAGACGAGGAGCGGGAGGGTCAATAATTGACCTCACGATCGCCGCACCTCGCCTCGCTTCAAGGATAAGCGACTGGTCGGTCCTCGAGGTAATAACCTTGAGTGACCACCGGTGCATCGAATTTAGCCTAGAACAAGGGTGCCAAGCGGTGGAAAAGGGTAGGGGCGGCGAAGGAAGGAGCCCCTCCTGGAACACGAGACGACTCAGCAGGGAAAGACTTCGCGAACACCTCGAAGAAACCAGGCTCATGGATGAGCTTGGTTGGGTCTGCCCTGCTGGGTCGTACGAAGCTGCTGTGCGCTCGGTGAGGCAGAAGGTGGTCGCGGCTTGTGACTACTCGATGCCTCGCCGTAAGCGCAGGGAAGCCAAGGGTTCGATGTACTGGTGGAACGAGCAGTTAGCAGCCCTACGTCGAGAATGCCTCGCAGCGCGGCGAAAATTCACCCGTTCAAAGGGGGATGCTACGCTGCACGAGGCATGGAAAGGGGCAAAAACAGCTTTGAGGCGAGGCATAAAGAAAAGCCGACTTCAATGCTGGAAAGACTTGATCGGTGAGGTCGAGAAGGATCCATGGGGTCTCGCCTTCAAAATAGTCACCAAGAGATTGGTGACTAGAAGAAAGACCCCGGGCCTGGATAATCTCGATCGAGTCAAGTACATTGTGCGAAGCTTGTTTCCACACGTGGAGCCGTTCCAGAGACAGGACCGAAGTTCCTGCGTGGTCCGGCGCGAAGAACTCTTCACTCTCGAAGAACTAAAGAGAGCGGGTGGAAGGCTTAAGGCAAATACAGCGCCGGGTATCGACGGGGTGCCGAACGAGATCCTCAAAGAGGTGATCGGGGCATACCCGGAGATCCTCCTAGAAGCCTTTAACTCCTGTCTTCGGGATGGGAGGTTCTTCGCAGATTGGAAGAAGCAGAGGTTGGTCCTGCTGAGGAAGGGCAACAAACCTCTAGGGGTTGCCTCGTCGTATAGACCAATATGCTTATTGGATACGATGGGGAAGCTTCTGGAGGAGTTGATTCTACAACGGCTTCAGGCTCTCTTGGTCGGGGAGAACGGGCTCTCGGAAAGCCAGTTCGGATTCAGGAAAGGCAGATCCACTGTGGACGCCATCCAAGCTGTGGTTAACATCGCCACAAATGCAAGAAAAGGAACTGGTAAGCGTAAGGGATTCTGTGCGTTGATTAGCATTGACATACGCAATGCGTTCAATACCGCGAGATGGGACATCTGCATCGAGGCGATGATGCGGAAAAAGGTTCCAGACTACCTGTTGCGAATGATGGATGACTATCTGAGCGACAGGTGGGTGATATACGAGGGCGACAAATGGTCTCTCAAAGAAGAGATGACATGTGGCGCTCCTCAAGGGTCGCGGGTGGGTCCACTCGTTTGGAACATCATGTATGATGACTTCCTGCGCATGGACCTGCCTGCTGGAACGAGCATCGTCGGCTTCGCGGATGACGCACTTGTCGTGTGCGCCGCTGACGACGTCAGAATCCTAGAGCTGAGGATCAATGAAAGTCTGTGGCGAGCAAGGCGCTGGTTGGATGGCAGGGGTCTTAAAATGGCCCCTGAGAAAACCGAGGCTTTGCTCGTTACGGACAGGAGATCCTTCCAATACCCGAGGATCGTTCTCGGAGAGCATGAAGTCGAGTGGAAAACAAGCATTAAGTACCTGGGGGTGCAGCTGGATCGTAGGCTTAGCTTTGGCGAACATCTAAAGATCGCAGCTGCCAAAGCCATCCAATGTGGAGCGAATTTGGCCCGGCTTATGCCAAACATTGGTGGACCCAGGGAAGCGAAAAGAAGATTGGTGGCGAGCGTGGTCCATTCGAAGCTGCTTTACGCAGCTCCGGTCTGGGCCAATGCTTTGCAAAACCATGCTATCCAGAAGAAGCTGTTCTCGGCGCAGAGACTTGTCGCGCTGAGAATAGTTTCGGCATATAGAACTATCTCGACGAACGCTGTGCTGGTCCTGGCGAGCGTCCCGCCAATAGATTTATTGGCGGAGGAAAGGCAGGAAACCTTTAAGCTTCGCAAGGAGCTTACCTGCGCCGACCTGCAGGAAATCGCTCGCGCGAAGGAGGCCATCCGCAAGGATGGAAGGCGCAGACTCGTCGAGAAATGGCAGATGAGATGGCATGGTGAGCAGACAGGGAGATGGACCTACCGCCTGATCCCGGAGCTCGCCACCTGGCTGAACAGAAAGCACGGGGAAGTCGGCTTTTACTTCGGCGCAAGCGCTCTCGGGCCATGGCTGTTTTAACGCGTACCTGAGGCGCTTTAAGAAGAGAGACGAGGAGACGTGTTGCTACTGCGAATCCCCGGTGGATAACGCAGAGCACGCACTCTTCGTCTGCGCAAAATGGGGTGTGGCTAGGGGGGTCCTCGGTCAGTCGGTGGGTTCCGAACTTACTCCTGACACGATAGTCCCCCTCATGCTCCAGTCTGAACGGTTCTGGACGCTCATCGAGTCATTCGTCACACTTGTGATGAAGACGAGAGAGCTTGATGGGCGTCGAGAGCGAAACAACGGGGAGGGCCAGTAGAAATCGCATCGGGGCCGGCACCCGCGGTCCTGCGTCTCGGGTAGACTTGGCTGTCCGCGTCGTTCGGGGAGGGAATCTGTTTGTTTCTCCCCTGGGTGGCGCGGCTAGTCGGTTATCCTAGTGTTCGTGTGGCCGCGGGTGGAAGTTCCGAGCGAACGGATGACGGAAGAGTCGTACGCGACTTTAATGGAACCAACCACCCGTGAAGTTTAAAGCCGAAAGGCGGTCCCGCGGGTGGTGTATTGGTTCGAGAGAGGGGGTTTTTTGGTTTTAACAGGTATGCCTAGACCCGTCCTAGGAGAGTCCTGTACAACGTCTATAAAAGATTTTGCCATTTTTCCTCCTCACCAAAAAAAAAAAAAAAAAAAAAAAAAAAAAAAAAAAGTTAATGTGAATCTTTAGATTTCAATATTGTTTTCACTTTATGATTTTATTACTTAAAGTAACTAAAGTTTGGTGAAATCAAAATAATTTAAATTACTTTTCAATCAAACCACAAACTTTTAGATTACTCTCTCTTCAAAACTTTAAATGTCTTAGTTTTATTGTTACCATTTTCGAATAACTATTATCTCTCAAATTTTGTGTTTGAAATTTTTCAAACTCTCTAAAGTTTTCAATTCCAATTTTTAAATATCAAATTGAGCTACGATATAAAATGATGCATATTTCTTCAATTACTAAAGCAAATGTTTTTTTACTTATGGTAGTTTTCATCCACGAAAATTAGACCTCAGACAAAAATAGATAATTTTGCTTTTAAGAATAGCAATATTATTATTGAAAGGCTATTTTAGAAGAGAAAAGAATAATTTCCATGAAAAAAATTTGAAATACAGAAAAATAATTTTATTAATAAATTTTATTTTTGCCCCAACTTGTTTTCTTATCGCTTTTTAGCAAATTTTAAAAAATTATGCGATTCTAATAAATCATGAATCACTTTTTCAGAAAAAAGATTCCCTACAACTTAACCATTTCCAATTTTCGAAAATGAATAAATTATTATCAAATTCAGTAATTTGTTTATAAAAATTTCGTTCTGGAAAATGTTTTTTTAATGGTTTTAGCCATTAAAGAATTTATTTTTAAAAATCAGAAATGGTGAAGTTGTGGGAAATCCTTTCTCTGAAAAAATGATTCATGATTTATTAGAATCGCATAATTTTTAAAAATTTTGTAAGAAGCGATAAGAAAAAAATTTGTGTCAAAAATAAAATTTATTAATAAAATTACTTTTCTGTGTTTCAAATTTTTTTCATCTAAAATAATCTTTTCTCTTTCAAAATAGCCCTTCAATAATAATATTGCTATTCTTGAAAGCAAAATTATCTATTTTTACCTCAGGTCTAATTTTTGTAGATGGAAACTACCTTAAGAGGATTACGTCATCGAAACGTCGTCATTTTAAAAGAAAATAAATTTGATGAACATCCATTTGGTCTGAGGTTGGTGATTCTCCTTTCTCTAAAACAAAGAAGTAGAATAAAATTCTAAATCGTTTACCTTGTTTTGCAACAATGACACTTGATACAGCTTCCGGTACACTGGTTCCCGCAGCCAAGAAAGTAATACCCATTACAGAGTCAGGTATTTTCAATGTGTCCCCTGAAGAAAGACAATGAAATTTCATTATAATAATTTCATAAACTAATAAAAATCCAAAGGTTTTTTACTTGAGACTTATTTTGCTTGGTGATATTACACTCTGAGAATAAATATTCTATACCTATAATCGTAATCATCCATGCAACTACGTAGCTCAGTGAACCAATCCAGATAATACACATGAGAAAAGTAACTGGAAACCAATTTTTGAAACGTGGTTTCTCGCAATCTGGTATAGTGCACATGAAGACCAAGTGAATCGGCCAGGTAAGTATCCACGCAGTTTTTCGAATCCATCCACCTCGAGCTGGCCAAACTAACAATTCGTATTCGTATTCTGAAATCCACATTCATATTTTTATTCTTTCATGATTTACTTTTCAGTATTCATATTTTTTGCCTGCTTTAAGAATTAAGGGCATGTGATACTTCGGAAATTTGAAAATTTTATTGATTTCAGGTTTCTACATGTTTGTCTTTAAAGTACATAAAATTTTCTTTTCAAAACTTGAGAAATAGTAGAGAAGATAAAAACGGACGTAGATAGACTACTTTTGATTTGCAAATGAAAAAGAGTTCAATTTTAGCAAAATCTGTAGAAAAAAATGTTTACATGATCAAAACCAAAAGTAGTCTATCTACTTCCAATTTTACCTTCTTTATCATTTCCCAAATTTTAGAAATAAAATTTTATGTATTTTGATCACAAACATATAGAAACTGGACAAAATTTTTTCAAATCGGCAAGACACGCCATTTCAACAATTTGCAACCGATTGACACGAATCTTGTTTTAAATAAAAGATTATTTAATTATCCAGTGAATTACCTGCGATTTTCAAGATTAGTTGACAATTGTTTATTTGTTTAACAAATTAAGATCGCTTTCTTGGGCGAAAATACAGTGTTACATTCAAATGCTCACCATTTTTGCAAAAATGAATATTTTTTATAATCTTGGGTACTTCACTGGGCAATTTTATAAAAATGAGTAAAATTTTTTTTTTTGTTACAAGTGCAAATCTCAATTTGACCTCCGAAAATTTTTTTTTTATAAAGTTAATGTATTAGTTAATAAACTCTGTAAATGTAACAATCACTTCACAATAGCGTAACAACGGTAATATAACCACGTTACCTTCAAATTATTTAAGATTTGAGAATGTTTTTGCATACATAGTTAAATAGAAAGTAAATTTTTAAAATAATATAACTGTTGGAAATATATTTTTAAATAAAACACAATAAATTACAATAAACCATAATAAAGTACAATAATATTTTTGTATAAATTGTTAATTACTTATTATTTTTTGCAAATTTGTTCGAATTTCAACTAAAACTTGTATCTTTCTTACTTTATTAAAATTTTCTACAAAAATGCAGATAATTAAGCAAAAATGATGTTGAATTGCAAAAAAAATACTACAATATTTACAAGAAAAAGAAAAAAAGAGTTACAAGTGCAAATTATTGTATTATTAGAAGTAAGAATCTAATTTATAAGAAATTACATTTTGTTTATAATATAATTGTTGGAAATATATTTTGAAATAAAACACAATAAATTACAATAAACCATAATAAAGTATAATACAATAAACATGTAATTTTTTACTCATCGCATTTGTGCAAAAGTATCGAAATTTTATTTTTTGTGTAGTATCTTAGTGAAGGATAACAAAATTGTTTCGGAAGAACCTTTCCTACTGAAAATCCTCACATTGGAATCTGATTTATACCCTATTATTAAAATTTTAATTAATAGCTCTTTTTGCTAATCTCATTAAGTGACTCATTTAGAGTTATTTAAGTAGTTAATAAAAGTTTTAGAGTTTTTGCAAACAAATTTTTTGATATAGGAATTAATATAGGAAATCACATAGGATTTTTAAAGGAAAATATTTATTATCTATGCACCAACGAAATTATAAAAAAATAATGATTTAAAAAGGTTCCTACCAGCCTCGTGATTGTCTTCTTGTGTCTTAGTGCCGCCATTTTGTAGAGGCACATCTATTGTTGCAATTTGCTCTACACGATCGGTGGACGACTGTACTTTATCAGATCTCGATAAATGAATATCCCCTGCGTCTCCTGGAATTCAATATCGACATAAATAAACGCCTATCATATTAATCTCTGAATGACTGACATTGAGGAAACCTCATTTTAAAATATTCTATTATAAATCCTCATTGTAAATAAACACTTTATCTGTTCATGAACTACAGTACCGGTCAGAATTGTGGGACCACCTGTTTTTCGATAATTGCTTAAATTATCCTAATTTGAATTATGTAAGTGAAAAAATTTGTTCTTTTAAATACATTCAAAGCTATCAAAATTCTTCATAAAATGAGCCCAGCATGAATTCGTTTTGTTGAATTTTGAAGAAGTTATTGCAGAAATAATCAAGATTTCAATGCTTTCTTAAATTTTAAATAATTTTCGAAATAATCAACATTTTTTAATGTTCTTGGACTAATTTTAAAGCTAAATTTCTACAAAACCGAACCAAATTCTTAGAATTAATGTGTAATTTTTCTGCTCGAGGTTAAAGTTCAAATAAAAAAGTTGGAAAAATTCTAATATTGCTTTTGCTGAGAAATACATTTTCATAAAATACATAAAACATATAATCATGAATTTTGTATTGAATTCCCTTAAAATATATATTCATATGATATTTATTATGATTTACCTACAGATGAAATGTTTTCGAAATTTCCTTACTTTTTTGTTACAATTTCAACTCTTTGCATTATGCAAGAAAAAAATTATAAATTTATAATCACAATTTATTGCTATTGTGTAAAATCTTAGCTTTGAACTGAGCCTAAGAGCATTAAAAAATGTTGATTGTTTCGAAAGTTATTTAAAATTTTAGACAACATCGAAATTTGGACTTTTTTTGCCATAACTTCTTAAAAATTTAACGAAACGACTTCATTCCAGACTAATTTTAAAGATAATTTTGATGGCTTTCGCATTTTTAAGAGTACAAATTTCAACACTTACAGAATTGAAATTAAGATAATTTAAGCAATCATCGAAAAACAGGTGGTCCCACAATTCTGACCGGTAGTGTATATTATGGCTCGGTTTATTTGAACTTCATTCGCTAACTAGAAACCTCAATTCGATGAACACTTGAGTTTTTTTTCAGACATAAGACATAGAATCAATTCTCATATATTGATCTATCATTTCATTCAAGTTAGATTAATTTTCAAATATACACATTTATTTTGCCTGAAAGTTTAATCATTATGGTAATAAATATTTATCAAAAAATATCTAAAACTATAGTTTATTCGATTTATTTATTTTTAAAACGCTTTTTTTCAATCAATAACGAAATTTTTTTAGGAAAAATGAAAAAATAATGTAATTAGAAATCCAAACGTACAAAGAAACAAATTCTTTTTGAAAGTAAGTTTATTTATGAGAGGACAAGTAATTAAAGAAAAATTTTGTGGATTATGTATTTGTATCCTAAAATTAAATCAAACTTTAAACATAAAGAGTGAAATCACAAACTTTTAGTAATATTGATTAAAGTTAATGAATGAATAATATTTGATTTGTCAGAATAAATGTCAGTTTATTACTTTTTATTACTATCCTCGCTTGTTTGGCACATGACCCCATCCATACTCTTCATTTAATGATCATTGACATCAATTAACGAGGTCACGTACGATACATTGATCTTCGTATCAGTTCCCGTAGAAATTGAAATTAATTGTGATCGAGAGGATCAACCCTCTGACCCTCAATACTTTCTAAGTGTCGAGACGAAAAATGGGAAATTGTGTCATAATTTCCGAAAGTAATAATATTTTGTACCATCAGAAAATACAAATAATTGTACCAAATTTTATACTTTATTCTTTTAAATCGATGTAAAAACGTAATCGATTCAAGTCAATATTTATAGTTCGAAAAGTATATTTCGGAGGTAAAATAAAGAACCAAAAAATGAAGTCACAAAAAATAAATAAAGAAAACAATAATTTCCACTCTAAAAATGATTATCTAAAGTTTGTCAAACTTATAAAAAAATAACTAAGATTCCTGTAAGAAAAACATTGAATGTCTTTAACATCAAATATCTTTTTTCAAATGAAAAATATTTTTAAAATACCATCACGAAATATTTTTAAGAGAAAGAAAAAATTTCTACAATTTCCATTTTTATATAAGATGATTTGTTACATAATTCTTTCTCTTCGAAACATTTTAGAAGGTTTTATTCAAAAATATTATTTTCTCGAATAAGGACACAAAAATAAATAATTTTTATTTCATTAAGCACTCAAAAAAAATTTCTATCGAAATTTTTAAAAATTGTTTCTTCACCATCTTTTCTTTATTCAAAATGTATATTTGTTCATTGTACAAAAAAATAACGAATTCGAATAGAACAAATTTTATTTTGAAATAATTTCTTTAAATAAAAAATCAATTATTTTGATTCAACCCAAAGTGATTCTTTTAACAAATAATTTTTTTTATTGGGAAAAAAGTCAACTAAGAAATTTGTTTAAATGAAGAAAATATTTGTTTGATCCCATAAAAATTCATTTGATTTGAATAAATTTAATAATTTTTTATTCAGGAATTAAATTTCAGAAAATTTTTCCCAATTTTGGTTTCTGATTAAAACAAATCCTTGTTTCCTGTAAAAAAACACTTTATATATAAAAAATTCTGCGTGAGTTTTTATATTAAACTCAGAATCAGAAATAATTAACAAAAAGTTATAAAAAAGTAATAACAGTTAAAATAGTTAAGGTAGTTCAGCCACGAAAAATTAGGTCTCAGGCAAAAATACATAATTTTGCTTTCAAGAATAGCGATATTGTAATTGAAAAGATTTTTAAAAAAAGAAAAGATTATTTTCTATAAAATAATTTGAAACATAGAAAAATAATGTATTCAACAAATTTTATTTTCAATTGCATTTATTGCTTCATCGCTTCATACCAAATTTTTAAAAATGGTGTGATTCTGATAAGTCATGGATTATTTTTTCAGGGAAAAAAATTCTCTACAACTTGACCTTTTCCAATTTTTTAAAATAAATTCTTTAATGGCTGAAACTATCGAAAAACAATTTTTCAAAACAAAATTTTTACAAAAAATTGCTAAATTTGATAATAATTTGTTAAATACATTATTTTTCTATGTTTCAAATTTTTTCATAGAAAATAATCTTTTTTCTCTTAAATAATCCCTTTAATAACAATATTGCTATTCTTGAAATCAAAATTATTTTTGCTTGAAGTCCAATTTTTCGTGGCTGAACTACCTTAAGGAGAAATACAGAATAATTGCTGATAAAAATGTACCTGTTCGCACATGAGATTCATCAGAAGGTAAATCGCTATTTTTTGTACCAAATCTTGCACACCTCTGGAAAGATTTGTCCCAGTACATAACAGCAATGTAAACAATGTAAAGTAGAACCAATGTCAATGCTTCGTACCATTCAACCCGTTCGTCGTGTATGATACAGATTAAAATAGCTACGGTTACACCGTATGCTAGGCAGTCTCTGCTGACGGGCCACCAATCAAGTGGTACCACCTGCATCATGAGATTACAAATTTTTAAAATAATTTATCGTTAAGGTAGTTGTGCCAAAAATCAGCTCCCTAAAAAAAAAATTTTCCATGATTTTAAGACTTGAAATTATATTATCAGTTGTCTTTTATCAAAGAAAAAATATTATTTTTCATAAAAAAAATGTTAAGCTTGCGAAAAATGATACTTTAAATAATATTTGTTGTAATATAATTTTTTTCCTGTAAAAATAAGCCACAATTTATGAAAATCTAATCATTTTTTTAAAAATTGGTAACAATCAATTCCAAGGAAAAGTTCTATTACAGGAAAAATTTTTGAAAGTATCATTTTTCTTGAGTTTTAAATTTTTTCCATGAAAAATAATAAAAACTTTTTTTTCCAAAGAGCTGATTTTTTGCACAACTACCTTAAGGGCATGTGATGCTTGAGAAAAGCAGGAAATTCATGCGAAGTACTTGTTTCAGTTTCTACTTATTTGTGTCCAAATTACATTAAATTTTGTTATTAAAATTTGTGAAATGGTAAGGAAGATGAAAACGGACGTTGGTACTCTCTAAATCTGAATCAATCGAATTTTCACTGATTGAATCAGTAGTTTGCTTTTTCACTGATTTATCAGTGAAAAAATATTTTTTACTGACATATCAGTTAATTTTCACTGATTGAATCAGTGAAAAAAGTATTTTTCACTGTTAAATCAGTTACTTTTCACTGAAGTATTCAGTGAAATTTGACTGTTTCGCAGTAACCTCTTTTTAGCTATTTGAATCAGTCAAATTTCACTGGTAATCAGTAGATTTTGACTGATTCAGATTTAAAGAGTAGACTACTTTGGTTTCAGTAATAAAAAAATATTCAATAGATTTAATAAAATTCACTATTATCCTAAGTATCACATGCCCTTAAGGCGACATTTAATAAAACAATAAAAATACGAGCAATGCCTTAAGCAAATTGGATTTTTATTTTCAGATTCACAGAAGATTCGTTTATATCTGTGAGAAAAATGGACAGGGAATAAATCTCGTTTTTATGATCCGATGCGTATTGTCAGTTTAAAATTTATAGATTTATAAATTGGATCATAAATTATAAAATTATTGCAAGTTAATATTCATTTCAAAAAAGTACTCGGATTTGAATGTTTTTTAAATATTCACGATTTTAAAAATACAGCCTCTTTACTTTTTTATACCTGATGTAATTAATGCAATTAAAATTCAATGAAGAAACCGATTTCATTATTTTTATAAAATCATGTAACGTATCTTGAAACCCTGAAAATTTTGTTGAATCTATAAAATCTCTTAGAACTTATTGAAATAACTTGAAGATTTTTGAAATCTTTGAAATTTTTTGACATGCTCTGAAAATATTTGAAAGGTTTTGATATCCATCAAGATTTATCAAAATCTTTTGGAATATCTAGAAATATTTAAAATTTAGTATATTGTGAAATAATTAAAAATCTTTTGAAATCATATACGATAGTTTTTTAAAAATTCGTTAAAATTTTTTCTAATTGCGTAAAATTAGCTGAAAAAAAACATTCAAATTTCTTGAGATATTTTAACCTTACTAAAAATCACTTAAATTTCTTCCAAAATGAGATAAGAAGCTTTTAAAAACTTAATGTTTTTCAAATTCTAAAAATATTAAAAATCGTTTGGATTATTTGAGAAATCTTCAGAATCGCTGAAACCATTTGAACAGTTTAGGAATATTTAAAACTTTTTGAATATATATTTTATGAAATATTTTATGGAATTGTTCTAACTATATTGAAAACTTCTCTCATTCCCTGTAATATTTCGCATTTGAATTCCCCTAAAATAATTTAAAATTCCTCAAAATCATGCGGAAAAATTCAAATTTTCAAAAAAAATTTAAAATATGCAGTTTTAAAAATCTTTAGAAATTATTCAAAAAATTTTGAAGCATTGTAATTTATCAGGAAAATTGGGAAAATAATTTGTATGGAGTATCTTTCACATTTAATACTTATTTTTGTCTGATTCGTATAATACTGACCATCCCAGCACCAATTCCGCAGCAAGCCGGAACCGCTAAAATGTTGAATACTGCAGAACCTACTATCGTTCCAACGCCAATGTCTCCTTCTGTGATGAAGGTTCCGATTGCATTGACGAACAATTCCGGTGCTGAAGTCGCTGCCGCCATAAACGTGGCACCGGCCACATCTTTCGACATCGAAAGTGCTAAAAAATTTTGCAGTGAATTTAAAAACATAAATAGAAAACCATGAAAATTTACTGGAAGCCATAAATAACCTTTTTAATGCAAATACAATTAAATTCTGACTAATTAAAATGTAATCAAGCATCGGTTTAAAAATAAAAAATAG
Organism: Diplolepis rosae; assembly: GCA_030998225.1. Classification (NCBI taxonomy): domain Eukaryota; kingdom Metazoa; phylum Arthropoda; class Insecta; order Hymenoptera; family Diplolepididae; genus Diplolepis; species Diplolepis rosae. The sequence continues at coordinate 18,527,044 of JAPYXD010000710.1, read as the reverse complement.
TGTAAATTCGAATCTTCTATTTAAAAATAGTATTGAATATTTAGCGAAAGAGTCAAGTTTCATGTATCATTTTGGTATTTTTTTAGAAAAATTTCAAGTTTCTTACCATGACATATTTTTTCTACGGCAGGTACAAAAAACTTATCACATACTACTGCTAATGCTATAAAGAGGTAAAGAGATACGATGACATGAACAATGACGGCTCCGTTTTGCCGCTGTTTTTCATCGAAGAGGTCATGTGGAAAGTCTTCGATTGCCGGTGGAGTGCAATTAGTACCTGCAAAGAATCAACAATTTTAATTAATTAATAACATGATTCTATAAATAAAATTCGAACCATCAATAAGAATAAAATAAAGAAATTCTCTAAATTTGCAAATTATTCAATTTTAGTACTTTTTACATTTATTCTAACTAATGCACTCGCAAAAAAAGTATGTTTGAATCAAAGAACCTTTTGTTAATTCAACCATAGTATTTTGTTGCTATTTTCAACAAATTTTAATTAATTATTAGATTCTAGGAAAAAATTTGTTTAAGTCAATAAAGTACTTTGCCTATTCGCCAAAACAATTTTGTTCATTAAACAAATTTTTTTTAATGTTATTTTCAAGTCAGTCTTGCTCTGAAAATATAGCATAAAAATGTTTATTGAAAGCGATTAAAATAAACAGAGTCCTTTTCTTGAATCTTACTTTCTCACATTATTATCGATATCGACTACCAAAAATACGAATGGCGTTATTTGATATCTACAACCATCAATCATAAATCTCTTCCCATTATTAATAAAAATATTACACCTTTGAACAAAGTTCATTTAAATTGATTACTTTTCAGTGATTATCTGAAAATGAATTCTAATTTCACTTGTAAAATTTTAACTAGAAATTCTGCATGTAACTTTTTATACTGCAAATTTAAAATGTAAATATTTATTATTTATTGAATGATTATGCATATGTAATGTGATGCATTCAGGTAAATTATTGAAAGAAACTCATATTATACATTATACAATAAATACCTATTAAAATTTATAAAAAGTTTATTGGGTGGTATTAATTCACGATAATTGTTGTATTCATCAATAATAACTTTTGTATTTGCCACAAAGATCACTTACGGAATGCCGTTTCGCTCTTTAAAAGCGTCGAGCCGCTACTGTTCAGATACACTTGCTGCATTATAACATAACATAACTTTAATAGTCACCGTATCCTCAATTGGAGAGATATTCTCGCTACAAGGATTGACTTAAAAATGATTCAATTCCAACGCGCGCATGCAATACTTCTGTTTTGTTATCCCAAATTTACAACATCAATCAAGGAAATTGCGAGTGATGGGGAAGTTTCTCAAAGCAAGGAACAAGTTACACTTACATTTACTGATTTATCAGTGAATTTCCCTCTTTATCGATCAAATGTTACACATACACTACCGGTCAGAATTTTGGGACCACCTGTTTTTTGATGATTGCTTAAATTATCCTAATTTGAATTATGCGAGTGAAAAAATTTGTTCTCTTAATTAAATTATATAAATTAATATAAATATATAAATTAATTAAAGCTAAATTTCTACAAAATCGAACCAAATTATTAGCATTAATGTGTAATTTTTTTCTTACACAGTGCACGAGGTTAAAGTTCAAATATAAAAGTTAGAAAAATTCCAATCTTGTTTTTGTTGAAAAAATAATTTTTGTAAGATATATAAAGCATATAATCATAAATTTTTTATAGAATCCCTTTAAAATATATATTTATATGACCTTTATTAATTATTTAATTTAATTATTAACAGATGAAATGTTTTCGAATTTTCCCTACTTTTTAGTGACAATTTTAACTCTTTGCAATATGCAAGAAAAAAATTATACATTGATAATGATAATTTTCTGCAATTTTGTAGAATCTTTGCTATAAAATGAGCCCAAGAGCATTTAAAAATGTTGATTATTTCGAAAGTTATTTAAAATTTAAGAAAACATTGAAATTTGGACTTCATTTGCAATAACTTCTTCAAAATTTAACGAAACGACTTCATTCTGGACTCATTTTAAAGATAATTTTTATGGCTTTCACATTATTAAGAGTACAAATTTCATCACTCATAGAATTATAATTAAGATAATGTAAGCAATCATTGAAAAACAGGTGGTCCCACAATTCTTAAACACAATCATTAAATTTCCTTACCAATTTGATTCAGTGAGTTAATTCCCACTCATTCAAATTCAAAGAGCAAAAATATGAAACTTGTTCTAATAGTTATTAACAAAGGCATTTACTTTTTAATTTTGCAGATATGAAATATGCATATCTACCAAATTTAGTGGATGTTCAAAATATTATGATCACTTTCAATATTTACAGGAATTGATTTTCACGCATACATTCTCAGGAATTTCTACTGAAATTTTCCGCAACAAAAACTGCAGTTTTATACAGTTACAATTTCGTAAAGTTGTGATAAATTTGGGAAAATTGAATTATTTTTTAGTTAATTTAAAATTACGAAATTAAAATTAATTTAACTGATATTCCAATACTTGTATCTGAAAATTCTGAAATTTGCAACGAAAAAAATGTACATCCTGAGCAACTGAAACATCATGTACACGAAAAACACCAAGTTTACAATTTTTGCTAAACTACGTTTCAATTTAGGGAAAAACGTCTAATAGTTAACATTTTTACATTCTCATCATGGATGAGAAGGTATTGGTTTTATGTGAAAAATGACTTGAAATTTTTATCAAATCTTTACGTTTTGAGACCCCCTAGTCAGAAAAAACGGTTTTTTCGAAAGTGTCTGTCTGTCTGTCTGTCTGTCTGTCTGTCTGTCTGTCTGTCTGTCTGTCTGTCTGTCTGTAGTAGGTCGTGTGCGGCATAACTCTCGATAGAATCATCAGATTGAATTGAGCTTTGGTACACTTTATCGGAGCCGAAATAGTAAGGACAAGTTCGTTAACCATCAGCTACATCCAATCAAAATTGAGGGATTGAGCACTACTTTTGTGTTTTTGAAAAAATCAAAAATTTCAATACTGGTTTTAGATAGTGCTCATAAATCTCTAAAAATTATCTTAATAACATTTTTTGATTAAATCAAAATTAGAAATGTTACAGCATATTCAAATTCGAAAAAAGTCAATATCAAAATTCCATTTTGCAGTTAAATTATACGAGATACGAAAAAACGTTATGATACAATATTATTTTCTACATAAAGTCCTACAAATTTGAATTGTAACATTTTTTCATAAGATGCATATTTTTCTTTTTAATTCAAAAAAACAATATTGAAAATCCAAAATTCAATTTTTTAACAATAATATTCGAAATACGAAAAAAACGTAAGAATACAAAGTTTGTCGTTTCAAAAAGATCTACAAATTTTGTCTCACACAGTTTCTGATAAAACATATATTTTTCGTTTCAATTAAAAAAAAAACGATTAAAATTCAAAAAATCCATTTTTTAGACAAAATATGTGAGATACAAAAAAAACGTTTAGATGGAAAATTGTTTGCCTAAATGAGGTCTACAAATTCTCATTAAGACATTTCGGGACAGGAGGTATATTTTATGTTTTGATTTTTAATATTAAAAAAATTCGATTTTTTTCACCAAAATATGTGAGATACGAAATAATATTTAAATATTAAATATATTAATTATATTAAATATATTAAATATTAAATATTTTTTTCACTGATGAATCAGTGAAAAGGCAATTCACTGATTCAATCAATGCAAATTTGACTGATTCAGATTTAGAGAGTAAAGTTATGTATCACGATTTTGGAGATTTTTTTTCTTTCGGAAACATTTGATATTTTTCAAGAATGGATATGGTCGGTAAATTTGAGACATTAAGGAAAATTGGTCTTAAAGAAACTTAAATTAAACTTACATAAATTGAAACTATGTGACGTTGCAGTCACAAATATTTTTGTTTTGACAAAGTTACCACAAAAGTTACGCGAACTATAACTTTTTCAGGTACTTCGTTATCTAAACGAGTTACTCCCCAACACTAAAAATAATAAAAATAAAGTTGAGCGGAAAAAGGAGAAAATTAATTCAATGGGAGAAAAAAATACTAATTTCGGTCATATAGTTAGAGACATAATCCCGACCTTTCAGGGGTTAATAACTTCCTGAGAGACGTGAAGGCAACGATCTACTTTCCCTGCAATGGTTTTTCACACTAAGGGAAATCAGTGTTTCTGACTAATCGATCGACCTTGATATGAATAATTGAGACAGAACTTGAAATACCGAAATGCAATAAATCATTCATTTTTGCAGAACTTGCAGTCCTGCAAGGCTATTTCGAACGGATTTGATATAAAAATAACTCACTTTTATTTAAGGAAAATAAAATCTTATCAGAGAATATCTATGATGCAAAAATTATACTTTTTCTGAAATAAACAATATTTTTGAACACATTATAAATTGTTTGCAAATGAAAAATCCGTGTCATCTACATAGAATCAGTGGAATTTAACTGATATCACTCTCTAAATCTGAATCAGTCAAATTTTCACTAATTGAATCAGTGTTTTGCCTTTTCACTGATTCATCAGTGAAAACATATTTTTCACCGTTAAATCAGTTCATTTTCTCTGATTCATCAGTGAAAAAAATATTTTTCACTGTCAAATCAGTCAATTTTTACTGAAATATCAGTGAAATTTGACTGATTTGCAGTAACCTCTTTTTAGCTATTTGAATCAGTCAAAATTCACTGATAATCAGTAGATTTTGACTGATTCAAATTTAGAGAGCACTATAGAGAAACTTACTCGTTAACCAGCAAATTTTACTGTTGACCAGTATATTTCACTGATTAACCAGTGAGCTTCCCTGGTGGAATCAGGTAAATACCACTAAACATTAAGGGTACTCTCTGAATATGAATCAGTCAAAATCTACTGATTATCAGTGAAATTTGACTGATTCAAATAGCTAAAAAGAGGTTACCGTAAATCAGTCAAATTCCACTGAAATCTTCAGTGAAAATTAACTGATTCAACAGTGAAAATATTTTTTCCACTGAGTCAATTAGTGAACATCAACTGATTTAACAGTGAAAAATATTTTTTAACTGGTGAATCAGTGAAAATACGAATCACTGATTCAATCAGTAAAAATTTGACTAATTCAGATTTAGAGAGTGGTTTTTCACTGTGAATCAGTGAGTTTTTACTGTTTCGGATTTAGGGAGTACGTCAAAATCAGTAACGGGAATTGATATGAAATTTACAATACTTTCAATTGAATTCTCTGAAACCAAGTTAGTAAAAGTGAGACACTAATTCAAATTAGTGAATATTTCTACTTATTATCAATCATTACCACTAAAATTTTTCAAAATGTTCATTACATTTTTTCTCTTCCATGTTTAAAAATTTTTATTAGATGCAAGTATCGGAATATCCCAGTGATTTGTTACTGGGAATTGAAAAATGTTCTCTTAGATTCACTGAATAGTTTTTTAAAAATGTTTTCTAATTTTATCAAATAGACTTTCTTAATTTTAATCAGTTATTTTCATTCACTACTTTCAATCAGTAATTGGATACCAGCCACACTCAGAAAAAAAATTTAATTGAATCAAATAATACCATTTGTTTGTAAGCCTTTCTTTGATTTAAAGAAATTATTAAATTGAATCAAATAAAATTTGTTTGATTCGAACAAAGTATCTTTGAAGCATATAAGATTTTTTTCAAATCAAATAAATTTCTGCCTTAAATCAAAATAATATCTTTGATCATTGCATTAATTTTTTTTGTTCTGAAGAAAAATTTATTTGATTTAAACAAATATTTATTTGTCCCAAAGACGTTTTGTTTGAATTAAACAAATGTTATTTAATTTATTTATCAAAAAAAGCCTTCCAAACAAATCATTTTCTTTCATCCAATCAAATCTTTTTTCTCAGTGTCTACAATAAATTGTTTGTGTCGCATATTAAATCAAAAATCAGTTAAAGCCAACTGTTTTATAGCTGAAATTAAAATTAGAAAAAAAAATTCTTATGAATGGACTTCTATTGCATTTTTATATCAATCTTTACAGCTTTCTTTGAGGTGTTATAAAAGTATTTTTGAAAATACTCAAACTCAAAGTTGTAAAGAAATTTACGAGAAATTTTTCTGTTTAAATTATTCAGACCGCTTGTGAAATTTTTTATGAATTTGAATAAGGACAAAAAAATAATAATCATAATTTCAATCAATTTTTCTACTAATTCAAATTAGTGACTACTGATACTACTGATTGAAATTAAGAAAGTACTGATTTATTTAGTTATTTCTTTCTCTGATTTATTTATAATAGTATTAAATCAAATATTTTCAGTTTACAAGGAAAAAAATATTCAGGAATAGTTTCCTGAATGTTACGCATTTTATTCTGAAAAGTTTTGTAGATTTTCCAGAACTGTATGATTATTTATACTTGACTAAGAAATTACCCAAATATGTAATGAATAATTTAGTGAACACTTTCTCCCCACTACTTGAAATGGATAAATCCCACTAATTCTAAGTTAGAGAGACAATTTTCCATGAAACAGAATTTGTCAATTTTGGAATTTTGGGCGCGTCTATTTGCTGGAAATGGCCCTCATATATTCTCAGTAATATACTAATGAGATTAGCTCGACCGCAGCAATTAGTTCGAGAGTCGATTAATTGTGTCATGACCCGACTAACAATTCGGCGACTAATTATTTATTATCAGCAACTGCTATTCAGAATTAGTAGTACGGATGCACCACTCCCAGAAATGGGTCCGTTTACGCAACAAATATCGAGGCCATCCAGCTTCACGAATAAAGGGATTTCATTTTCAAATAGCAAAAGGGCACCGTTCTGTGAAAAATTAGCCGTCCTCATTTAAAACTTGGCTAATTGTTTTTCTAAATCCACTCTACATTCATTGATGACAAAAATCAACTTTATCAGCGTCTCTCAACTCTGCTCGAAATTACAAAAAAAGGCAAAAAACAGATAAATTTAAAAACAATGAAAATTTCAGTTTCAAAGGACAATTTATGGATTTTATGCGATAAATTAAAATCAGTAAAAGAGGAAACAATAAAGTTTGAATTATGGGCATTTTTGAATGGAATTATATTGATTCTATTTTCAAAAAGATTTATCTTATTTTCAGGGAAAGACTCCAATGATTCAGTGTCTGTTCTCATATATTTTTCAAGAAATTTGACTCTCCAAAGTTACCATTATTTTTTCATCTGGCTGTTTTTTTACATTTCCGATTACGTAAAGATAATTAAATTCCCTTGTGTTTTAATTTATACTTTTTGACAATTAAAACTTTTGGGCTTGATTTGGCCAATTTTCTGTTAACCTTCTCTCTGAATATGAATCAGTAAAAATCTACTGATTATCAGTGAAATTTGACTGATTCAAATAGCTAAAAAGAGGTTACTGTAAATCAGTCAAATTCGACTGATTGCTTCAGTGAAAATTAACTGATTCAACAGTGAAAATATTTTTTCCACTGATTCAATTAGTGAACATCGACTGATTTAACAGTGAAATATATTTTTTAACTGGTGAATCAGTGAAAATACAAATAACTGATTCAATCAGTAAAAATTTGACTGATTCAGATTTAGAGAGTTGATTTTACGAAAATTGAAACTGTCAACCCTGACCTTAGCCACATTAAATTTCAAACAAGAAGGACGTGGTCGGGCACAAATAGGAGAATAATTTCATTGGCTACCCTCCAGTCAGTAATCATATAAATTAAATAATAGACATCAATAGCCAGAAAATTCGGGTAAAGGCCATAAGAAACTGAAAATCGAAAGCTCAGACTAAGTCTAAGAAAAAGAGACAAAAACTAGGCTACCAAAGTAGACAATTATGTCATGATAAAATTACAGCAATGGCAAAATACCGAAACGTCAAGTAGGAAGCGACTCGTTAACACTTCACGATTGCTGCAATTTCACGAAATGCCGAGAATATAGGGTTTTAGGAAAATAATTATTCGAGGGATACAACACCTGTAGTTTAATGATAAAAGTTCACGTTTTTCAACGAATACAAATTTTCCAATTGCTATAATATCTTTATTTTTCAATTGGGCTAGTTCTTTTTCAGAGAGGCTTTTCAATTTTAAACATTATTTCTGAAACAAAAATTAAGTTATTATAAATTTAAAATGACATTTAGGATGAATTAGAATACAGATAATTTTGAATTTTTATGTTTATCAATTGTGGAAAATTTAATGAGGAGTAGAATTTTTATTTTTTAAGTACAAAATTCAAAATAGTGATAAAATGGAACTATGAGAAAGGAAAAAAAAATTGCAATCGATCTTCGTTTTTTTGATAAAGCAACTCACTGTGCCAAGTTTTCTTAAAATCTCTGTATTGTAATATTTGGCAGAGTTTCTGTTTCTATGCAGTTTCTCTCTATTAAAAAAACCCTCGGGTCAAGGATACAGTAAAGGATATCGCAGAGAAATCAGGTAAATATATTTATGTATTTAAATTAGATAGAACTTAAAAGGTATTTTAAATTTCAAATTTCAAGGTTAAAATTAATTAAAAGATTGACGTTTTAAATTCAAAAACATACTTGATCATTTTTTTCAGAAACAAACTTTGAAATTAATGTTACTTATTGCTACATATTTAAAATCATAAAAATTATTTTAAATTTTACCTCAGTCCTTTCAAAAAGTTTAACTTTATCATCATTGTTTTCAAAAACAAACTTTGAAATTAATGTTTCTTATTTGTACATATTTAAAATCATAGAAATAATCTCGTGTTATAAAAACGTTAAAAAATGAATAATTCGTCAATTTTTGAGAAAATTATTACGTTTTTAAGAGAATATTTAATTTTTTTATAATAAATAAGCAACAATATTTTACATGTTTTTCAAATTTTCTATCCAAATAAATGCAAGAAAAAATTGATAATTCTGGTGAAATTTTCAAATTAAAGATTTAAAATTCCATTAGTTCCTTTCCTTAACATCTTTTTCATATTTTTTGATCATATATACTTTTGCGGTTAGAATTTTTCAATTTTGAATTCTTTTATGTTACAAACACTTTTATAAAACACTTTTCTATATTTGCATTGCTTTTAAATTATTTTAAATTTCACCTCAGTCCTTTCAAAAAGTTCAACTTTATCATCATTGTTTTCAAAAACAAACTTTGAAATTTATGTTTCTTATTTCTTTTCTTATTTTTAAATCATTTTTAAACATTTTTAAAATCATAGAAATAATCTCGTGTTATAAAAACGTTAAAAAATGAATAATTCGTCAATTTTTGAGAAAATTATTACGTTTTTAAGAGAATATTTAATTTTTTTATAATAAATAAGCAACAATATTTTACATGTTTTTCAAATTTTCTATCCAAATAAATGCAAGAAAAAATTGATAATTCTGGTGAAATTTTCAAATTAAAGATTTAAAATTTCATTTTTTCATTTTCAAAGATTTGAAATTCCATTAGTTCTCTTCCTTAAAATTTTTTTTATATTTTTTAATCATACATACTTTTGCAATTGAAGTTTTTCAATTTTGAATTTTTTTATGTTACGAACACTTTCATAAAACTCCTTTTTATCTTTGAATTCCTTTTGAATTATTTTAAAATTCACCTCAGTTTTGTGAACTTATACTAAATAACAGTCAACTTTAAAAATCATGTTTGAAGTCTAAATAAAAAAAAACAAAAAATCCGGTACACTTGACCTACTCTTCATGGCGAGTTTTTACACTAGCAAAGTCTGAGCATAAAATCTGGAATTCTTCCAGAACATAAAAATTAAAAACGCTTTCAAAGTTTTCCAGACTGGATAAATTATAAGCTTATTTTGACTACATTATTTGGTGAAAACTATTCTCAGGGTTTGAAATTTAAAAAAATATTTTGATAAGTGAAAAGCGTGAACACAATTTATTTTAATTTTGAAAGACATGAATATTATGAAAATTAAAATTATTGGATACTTTAAATGGAACTTTTTTTATCTCAAATCAAACTTCATGTTTTGTGTTATTTTACGAGAGAAAAAAATTATTAAAATAAATGCGCAGCTAAACATATACTTCAAATAAAGTTTCTTTATTTTCTAATATAAAAGTATTTTAATGCTAATGTTTACAAAACTGGAAAAAATTCCATTATCTATACACTCGAAGAAAAGTCTTATTTATATCAAATTAATGTTTTCTTGGTAAGTTTGCAAAATAAATATTTATTTAATGCATAAAAATTTAATTTGTTTCGAATGATAATAATAAGATTTTTTTCTCCAATTATAATGAAAGTTAAGGAAGAATTGAACTTAAAATCAGAATAAAAGTTAGTCGAACCGACTATTTCCTTAGTTTTTTTTATTTATAATTGTCTTTTATCAACCTTTTTTGTATGAAAGTATGACAAATTTTATCACAAATAAAATAACTCATCAAAAGTTTGAATCAGATAAAAATTATAGATTTTTTATTGTTGGAATCATACTTGTATAGTCCAAAAAACAATTAAAAACAACTACAATTTGTCTGTATGATATTAGATAAAAAACTATCATTTTTACCCCACTTAAACTTTTCATGACTTATTTCGTTCGTGATAAAAATTTCCATACTCTAAAAAGAAAATTTTCACCCTAAAGAAAACAGAGGAAATAGTCACTTTGACTAATTTTTTTGACGTACTTACAGTTCTGAGCGTTGATCCCTATTGAAAATTCTGACGTAGGAAACTATGTGTTAAACGACGTAAGAAACTACGTCAGTAATTGGGATAGTAAATTACGTAGTTTTCGACGTAGTTTCTCACGTCATTTCATACATCGTTCAAGGCTTTAAGGCAAATTAACAAAAGCCAAATAAACAAATTATATCGCTCGATGAATTGTTCAATTTCTTCTTGAGTTTAAATACATAATTTTTGAAATTTTTCAAACTTTTTTGCATAAGTTAATACAAATTAAAACATTATTTTTATAATTGTATTAAATATGTTGGTAAGTTTTCGACGTCATAATTTTCAATAGGGATTGAACGATGGAATATGTTTTTTTCTGAAAACGAAATAATTATTTTTTATTCGAGTTAATGTAACGAATTTTTTTTCAGTCGTATAATCTTCAAAACAATAAAAAATATGCAGAATAGTAATTTTGACAAAAACAACATTTTTTATAGTAAAAAAATATTTTTAAGTTCAACATAAACAAACTGTTTGTATACGAACACGTTAAATTATCTCGCAAACTAAAAAACATACATGCATATGGACTTCGGTTTTTGATTTCCGTCACATAGTGCTACAATAAAAAAAGTAAATCAAAAATTGAGATAGCGGAGCGAAACCAAAATTAACAAAGTTTGACCAAAGCAAACCATTTGCTTTTTATTATTTTTTTTATTGTAGCACTATGTGACTGCAATCAAAAACCGAAGTCCATATATATGTCTCTTTTTTAGAGTGCGGGATAATTTAACGTCTCCATTTAACAGTTTGTTTTTGTCTGACTTAAAAATTTTGTTTAGTATAAAAAATGTTGTTTATGTCAAAAATCACTATTTTGCATATTTTTGATTATTTTGGAGATTATAGGACTGAAAAAAAAGTCGATACATGAGACATCACAACCCGTGTGGAAAAATCTCATGGCGCTGGGCAGCGCCAGACCAGACTATCTGGTTTCCAGTTCTGGCACTGACTATAAGGCCTGGTCTGGGGCTGGTCAGAACTGTAACGCTTTTGTACAATCAGCCACAAGCCAGCGGCTAGTCAGCCACTAATTCGCTGCTGGTTAGCAAATAATTGGTGGTCAGTTAATATAGTTTTGGTTGAAAAGCCATTTTAATTAAACACTTATCAATTTCGATTAAAAATCCTAACCTCTCAACAAAATTTTCGTTTGCCACATACAAATGTTTTTGTCATGGAATGCTGACCAGCGCCAGATCTGAACCAGACCAGAACTTCCAGACTAGCCGGACTGGACATTGCCAGACCTGGGCCAGACCAGACAATAGACTGCCATGAAATTTTTCCACACGGGAAACTTCAGCCCTTAATCAAATATAGGCATAATTCCTAATTAATTTTGTTTTGATGAAAAATTTTGCCCATCGTTCAATGAACGTTTAGAATTATCTTTTTTTCCAATTTTCCCCCCAATTCCCACTTGAGTAGACATTTTTATGACAACAATGTAATATGATGTAATATGTATTGACGCAAATAAATAATGTAAAGAAGAATGATAAAAAGTAAAGCAGAAAATCCACTCTCTAAATATGAATCAGTCAAAATCTACTGATTATCACTGAAATTTGACTGATTCAAATAGCTAAAAAGAGGTTACTGTAAATCAGTCAAGTTCCACTGATTGCTTCAGTGAAAATCAACTGATTTAACCGTGAAAATATTTTTTCCACTGGTTCAATTAGTGATAATCAACTGACTTAACAGTGAAATATATTTTTTAACTGGTGAATCAGTGAAAAGGCAAATCACTGATTCAATCAGTAAAAATTTGACTGATTCAGATTTAGATAGCATCGATAGAGGAATCAAAGTTATTTTTTTAAAAATTTCTCTCAATGCATCAGAGCGTGAACGTATAGATGCCTTGTGTAGGTTATACCTATGTGGCTGATGTGACTTCCTACCGATTAAGCAACCTAAAGAAGTTAAATTGCTCTCATTCAACTGGACAGAGTAGATGCCATTCATGCCTAATGTACGTCGTATAAAGTAGGTATAACACGATTCAACAACTTGGTTGGTCAAGCGACCAAACTACAAACCGACTCGTTAATTCAGGAAAGACTTTTACAGTCGAAGCTTTGCTAATTACCGATCTTAAGAGACACTTAATCGCGCTTAATTACATTCACTTATAAAAGCCTAACTAAACCCTAACTATTTCCCTCCTCAGATCGAGCGTCTCACTAATGACTCGTTTTTTTCTTGTTAAGATTGCAAACTGTCACGAAAAGGAGACTAAACTCTTTTCCTCTAATATTGCGGAAATTCCTTCTCGCGTGATGAATTACATGAAATGGAAGAAGAATTCGTTTATTTAACTCGATCAAATTTAAGAACTGTGGATTTTATTTCATCAAGGAGGATCACTCATCAAGACTCTTTGATCTTTTACTCTTTTGATCATTTCACACTTCCAATCAATTCTATGCAATTTAGTATTTTTTTAAATCAGAGGTCGAAGTTTGTAGCTTGAAAAACTTGAGAGCTTTTAAAGGAGAAAGTTTTCAAGTTCTTAGTTTCTCAAATTAGAAAGTTGGAATTGAAAAGTAAACAAGAAGTGAATAAAATCGCTTTTGAAAAAACCCTGTTATGATTAAAAATTTCATAAAGTTACGGGCTAAAATACTATTTTATATAATTTTAGTGCTTAATTTTGAAAATCAAAATATCCTTGACAAGTCTAAAAACATATTCAAATTACTTTATACTTTATCAAGGAAATTTGAAGTACATTTTGATTATATTGAAGAATTGACTGAAATGAAATTATGCTTCTTCCCGTGTGGAAAAATTTCATGGCAGTTTATTGTCTGATCTGGCCCAGGTCTGGCAAAGTCCAGTCCGGCCAGTCTGGAAGTTCTGGTCTGGCTCAGATCTGGCGCTGGTCAGCATTCCATGACAAAAACGTTTGTATGTGGCATATGAAAATTTTGCTGAGAGATTAGGATTTTTAATCGAAAATGATAAGTGTTTATTTAAAATGGTTTTTCAACCAAAACTATATTAACTGACCACTAATTAGTGGCTAACCAACAGCGAATTAGTGGCTGACTAGCCGCTGGCTTGTGGCTGGCAAGCCGCTGACTAGCGGCTGATCGTACAAAAGCGTTACAGTTCTGGCCAGCCCCTGACCAGGCCTTATAATCAGCGCCAGAACTCGAAACCAGACAGTCTGGTCTGGCGCTGCCCAGCGCCATGAGATTTTTCCACATGGGTTTGATAACGAAAATTTTTGATATCATCATAAGGTAACAATTTACCAGTTATAGTTATACTCACAAAACTGAAGAATAACTTGTTCTACTAATTATTTGAGAAAGTTTAGAAATCTCAATTAAAAACAAAACATAAAGAAGAAATTTGAGATAATTTTTCAAACTAAATTTGTACAAATTCTGTTACTTCTACATTCTAAACATTTTTCGGAAATATTCCCGGAATATTCAGACGCAGATTTCCCCTGATTGAATAATTCGGAATTGACTAATTATTATGGAAAAATTCCCAACCCTTATCGGATATATATTGAAATGCTCATTAAAAAATCTATCATAAAGTTAAGGTGTTCCTTCACGAAAATTAGACCTCAGGCAAAAATAGATAATTTTGCTTTCAAAAATAGCAATATTATTAGTGAAAGGCTAATTTGAAAGAGAAAAGATGATTTTCCATGAAAAAAATTTTAAATGCAGAAAAATAATGCATTTAACAAATTTCATTTTTACCCGAACTTTTTCTCTTACCGCTTTATAATAAATTTTTTGAAATGGTGCAATTCTGATAAATTATGAATCATTTTTTTAGGAAAAGGATTCTCTACAACTTGACTGTTTCCAATTTTTCAAAATAAATTCTTTAATGGCTGATATTATGAAAAAACAATTTTTCAAAACAAAATTGTTATAAAAAAATTTCTGTATTTGATAATAATTGATTTATTTTCAAAAATTGAAAACGGTCAAATTGTAGAAAATCTTGTTCCTAAAGAAATGATCCATGACTTATCAGAATCGCACCATTTTTAAAAATTTGGTAAGAAGAGGTAAGATTAAAAGTTCAGGTAAAAGTAAAATTTGTTAAATGCATTATTTTTCTGCATTTTAAATTTTTTTCATGGAAAATAATCTTTTCTCTTTCAAATTAGCCCTTCACTAACAATATTGCTATTTTTGAAAGCAAAATGATCTATTTTCACCTGAGGTCTAATTTTCATGAACGAACTACCTTAAGGGCTAAAAAACTATTTTATATCTTAAAATTTTTTATTTGCAATTAGTCATTTTATATAATTTTAGTGCTTAAATTTTGAAAATCAAAATATCCTTGACAAGTCTAAAAACATATTCAAATTACTTTATACTTTATCAAGGAAATTTGAAGTACATTTTGATTATATTGCAGAATTGACAGAAATAAATTTATGCTTCTTTGCTACCGAAAAGTTTGATACTAAGGTAAATGTACCAGTCGTTGCGCTTGTACCAGTCGTTGCGCTGTCGAGCATATTTTACGTAAAATTAAGAAAATTACTTTATATTTTTGTGTTCAAGTTGAAATATCGTTGAACATGAGGTTATTATTCATCTCTCATAAAAAATTTTTAATGTAAATGCTTACTCAAAAATGCTAAAAAATAAAATATTCCGGAATGTTCAAATCGTAGTTCATAAAATGACTATGTGCTTATTTTTTATGCAAATGGAACTCTTCTCGCATTTAAGTATTTATATCAATTTATTTGACATCAATTTTTAAAGTTTTTGATTTATATTTGTGATAACCCTTATATAACAATAAATAATACAATAATAAATTTCTCGCGCAAAGACTGGGCCAAACGCATTTTTTAATATTTTCGACTATTTGTTAATAAGTGTTGAAAATTTTCAGAATAATAAGCTTTGCAATACAAATCAAAATTGTCTTTCAAAATGTGATTCTATTAATATGACGAAAAATTTTATTTTTCTATAATTAAATTCAATAATCTTCGAAGGCTTTCCTTAACCGCGCAACGACTGGTACATTTACCTTATCATAAAGTAACAATTTACCAGTAATAGTTACAGTCACAAAACTAAACAATAACTTCTCCTACTAATTATTCGAGAAAATTTAAAAATCTCAATGAGGAACAAAACATAAAATAGAAATTTAAGATAATTTTTCAAACTAAATTACCACAAATTCAGTTACTTCTACATTCTAAACATTTTTCGGAAATATTCCCGAAATATTCAGACGGTAGATTTACCCTAATTGAATAATTCGGAATTGGCTAATTATAATGGAAAAATTCCCAACCCTTATCGAATATACACTCGAGATTCCCTATAATGAGATTCCCTGTAACGAAACCTCTCTTTAACGAGCGCGTCACGCCTCCCTATAACGAGCAGACGATCGACCCCTCTTCCCCCACTACTACGGAATGAAGCGCGCTCGAATTTGAAAAAGTAATCAATGAGTTTGATGGCTTTTATCACAAATTAATGAATTAATCACAAATTTTTAGTATTTTTAGTACATACCGTCAAATAAGTTAATCCCATGTTCAATACTCACAGAAATCTTTTTTATACGCTTTTAACTATGTAAATAAATTATTCACATAGCCTCACTGACAGACTGACTGCGCACATTATATAATGCGCATAACAGCGCGTAGCAACAAGTAGGATATGGAGGGGATCCCTCTCGCGCTCGTTACAGAGAGGTCTCCGATGCTCGAGCTTCTCGTTACAGGGAATCTCGAGTGTATATTCAAATGCCTATTTAAAAAATCTATTTTCTGAAATATTTGCAAAAAAATGTTTTCACGTAATTAATTACTCGGTTTTCTCTTAGAATTTTGATATGTTTGTGAAAACTGTGGAAAACACTTCGACTTGAGTTTAGAAAGAGATTATTATCTTGAAGAGCGAGGAAATTCAATCGGGACTCATTGGTTAAAACGAGAATATCTTATGAGAATGCGAGTCAATGAAGTTAGTAGTAATAAGGTCTCCTACTGAGGATGAGGCTGAGCTTTATTCTTGAGTACTTCTTCCTACTAACATACACACAGATATATAGTGCATATGCACTGACATAACATACATATATGTATATATATATATATATATATATAGATGCGAGGACATGTAACTCAATAAACAACAAAGTGCACGAATAAGCTCGACATATATTGGACACTTCGATCCCATACGTTCTACAATTTGATAATATTTCTAGTTAACAATGATTTATTTTTTCCTTATTAATTAAATACTCAATCTTCGGTCTCTTACGCACCTAAGGATTAGGCAATCACGTCAGAGATCGACTGATATCTTCGAAGAGATTTGAAATATAAATCCGATACTCCAACTGAGAATCAACTTATCTATTCAAATTTGTATAATTTTATCCAAATCAGATTACAATATTCAACTTCAGTTTTCAAATCTCCAATTGAAAAGCTTCAGCCAATCTAGTAGTCTTCCAAGCATGTAAATTAAATTTAAAAAGCAAAACCTAGAATCTATTGCAATTAGAGAAATTAAAAATTAAAATAATTTAGAAAGTCAAGATTAATCGAGTTTTTATAATTCAATATGATTTCGTAATTATCATTCCAATCTCAAGATTAATAAGAACTGATTAATTTGATGAAATGTTTGAGTAAAATTATCATTGTTGAGGATATTATTACTTTTAAAATCTAAAAATAAACTCGAACACGTTTAAAGACCTTCGAATGAAGATATCAAGTGCAATGGAAGAAAAAAACTTCAATGTCGAAAACTTATGAAGTAATTTCTTATCCGATAGAAATGATCGATCAAGAGTTGATAAAAGTACAAAGCATCACCTGTAGAGAAAGATGGCCAACCTAGTGATTTAAATCAAGATACGAGATGATGTAAAATCAGAAAACTGATGAAGTCAATGAACTCTACTTTTTTCCAAGGACACGTCACTTACATTCAAGCTCGCTAAATGCCGTTTATCGGAAGTTGCTATTAAATCATCACGAACTACTCCGATTGAAGAGTGAAGAAAGACTCGTGAGTCTACAAGACACTTTTTCTTGACACACTTGCTTCATATTTAATCAAATTACAACATCAGATTAAACAAGAATAAAGAGATATTAAGGGAAATTACAGAGATAGGGGAAAATAATGGAAAATACTTTCAAAAAAGAATTACAAAAGAAATATAAAAAAGTAGTTAGCAGAAAAAATAAGACTTTAATAACTTTTTTGTTTTATTTGAATTA
Source organism: Diplolepis rosae (assembly GCA_030998225.1). NCBI lineage: Eukaryota > Metazoa > Arthropoda > Insecta > Hymenoptera > Diplolepididae > Diplolepis > Diplolepis rosae. The sequence goes on along the minus strand of JAPYXD010000710.1, from coordinate 18,508,954 downwards.
CTCTAAATAGAAAAAGAGTCAATTTGATCTTGGTTTAAAGAAACTAATATCAAAAAGTGATTTTGGATTTATCGAAACCAGACTAATATTTGCTAGATCTCTAGATAAATCTCGAATCTTGGAATAAATGTTTGACCCAATTTCGATTTTCCGAGGGTAGAATGTGAAGATCGACCAAACTCTTCGAATTTAGAGTCCTTGAAAATAATTGAGATAAAAACCACTTGACCTATCAATTGAACAACTCCAGTATTCACTCCTTGGATTCGTTTCCTGAATAAAGTTACCCCTAATCTCAAATCACTAATTTCTAAACACAATTTGTTGGGATTGCGATTAGTGAGCACTTTTTAATTGATCACAAATAAGAGAGTATCGGGAAATAACACTGAGGATTAAAGAGCGATGATTGGAAGATGATTTTTCATCTTGGAGGGGTTAAAACTTCGAAAGGTTTGAAGCTGATGTTGTTCACCGGGGGAACAACGGCTGATTGGGATTTGCTGGGGATTAACTTAATAGTGACACAACCGACACGGCACACATGGTTACGTAATATTATTGAAAATATTTGAACCAACCTCCTCCTAGGTCAGACGTATCCATGCTGTCAATCCCGTTGTCACACACATACTACATTAACAACTACTCCAAAGTCCGACACCGTTTGTTCAATAGCAATGCCCCTCCCTCTTCTCATTCGTCCGAGATTGCTAGTTCGTTTGCGAAAAAAATCATCGTGGACCAGATTTTTAGGACTTTTATTTAAATACTTTTTTCACTTCCTGGCAACTTCAGAATAACTTTTCTTTCTGGAGCAATCATTAAATTCACAAAAAACGGAAAATTTTTACTAAACTATGGTTCAGAAAACAATTGGAAGTTTAAGATAGCTTGTTGGAAAGTTTGGTATCATATTTGACGGTTTTAATATGTTTTTAATATTTTAATATATTCAAAATTAAACACTTGTCTCTATGACACAATTTTGCGCAATTGGAACGTAGATCAGTAAAAAATGTTATATTAAAATTAGTTATTTTTATACAAAATTGCATTAGTTATGAGAATATTCAAAAATTTAGGATAAAAAAATAACTGGCATTATTTATATTAAATCTTCAATAAAAAATATAAATCAAGAAATTTATTCCGGAAACTTCATCATGGACTAGATTTTGCTATTTTTAAAACTTTGGTATTTATTTAAATGCATTTTTCACTTCCTGGCAACTTTAGAATCCCTTTTCATTCTGGACCAATCATTAGATTTACAAAAAAACGAAAAATTTTTACTATACTATGGTTCAGAAAAACGATTGAAACTTTAAGATAGCGTCTTGGGAAGTTTGGTATATACATTTAACGAAGTTTCAATTTGTTTTCTAAATTCTAATATTTTCAAAAATTAAACTTTCTCACTATTACACAATTTTTTGCAAATGGAACGTAGATCAGTAAATCTTTTTTATTAAATCTTCAATAAAGAATATAAACCAAAAACAATAAAAAATATAAATCACGAATGTATTACGGAAACTTCTTCGTGGAACATATTTTCCTGTTTTTAGAACTTTGGTATTTATTTAAATGCATTCTTCACTTCCTGACAACTTCAGAATCCATTTTCATTCTGGACCAATCATTAGATTTACAAAAAAACGAAAATTTTTTACTAATCTATGATTCAGTTGGAACGTTTGGTATAATATTTTAGGGTCTTAATTTGTTTTTTACATTTCAATATTTTCAAAATTAAACATTTGTCTCTATGACACAATTGAGCGCAATTGGAACGTAGATCAGTAAAAAATATTATATTACAATTAGTTATTTTTATACAAATTTGTATTAATTATGAGAATATTCAAAATTTAGGATAAAAAAATAACTGGCATCTTTTTTATTAAATCTTCAATAAAGAATATAAACCAAAAACAATAAAAAATATAAATCACGAATGTATTACGAAAACTTCTTCGTGGAACATATTTTCCTGTTTTTAGGACTTTGGTATTTATTTAAATGCATTCTTCACTTCCTGGCAACTTCAGAATCCATTTTCATTCTGGACCAATCATTAGATTTACAAAAAAACGAAAATTTTTTACCAAACTCTGGTCAATAAAAAATATAAATCAAAAGCTTAGATTACAAATGTTGGAACCTTAAAATTGTCAAAATCATCTGATCAATTTGTCTATTAAAAATAAAATTTATTTACATTTAAATACTTCGATTAATCCATTTTCAGTTCTAGTTAAGGTATTTTAAAGAATGATCGTTTTCAATTAAAAAACGTTACTAAATGTAACAAAAAAGCTCATTTTCAAATTTAAAAACGTCTCTTACGGGCGTACTTACCTTTTTTCATTGAATGGAATCATGACACGTCGTAAACTATTTGTGACTCAATAATACCTGATCGTATACAATCTACCTCTGATATTTCAAAACATTTGACAGAATCGAAGTAAAAGCCACTCTCAACATTATACGTATATATAATATCGATGCAAACACCGATACGCGTTGACTTCGAGTTCGATTGATTTACTGACGATTTCAAACATTGAATTCTAGTAAATTTCCACAAAAAATATCTTGGGAAAAATCTCACCTTAATGCACATAAAAACACCTGATTCCACTCACATAATCGAGGTCAATCATTACTATAACAATTTTTATATAATTTTTGTTACTTAAATTTTCTGATAGTGATCTATGATCTATCAAAAATATTCATGCTATGAGCATGGAGAATTTTTTAGGTAGAACTATTATTCATATTTTAATTTAATTTCCCCCTTAAAAGACAAAAAAAAGACAATTTAAAAATTCAATTTTTGTTTACATTTTTGTAAAAGTCATATAATGTATTCATGTTTTTATAAAAATTCAGTCATATTTGTTGAATGATGTTATTTCATTCCTATTGACTTGAGGGGTTTTAATAAATTAAATATTCACATTCCTGCGACTCTTAGAGACAAAGTTAAAGGAACAGAAAAAATCTGCCTCAGCCTGGATTCGAACCAGGATCACCAACTTTACTCTCAATAAATCCTCATTCTTCATATATTGTCTGGAAGAGTCGAAGCAAATCAAATTTATAACAGTTAAATTTTTGAAAATGCATTTACATATTTTTTTATAAAGTAAGATATTTTTGACTTGAGGGGTATAATAAATTAAATATTCACATTTCTGCGACTCTTAGAGACGAAGTTAAAGAAACAGAAAAAATCTGCCTCAGCCTGGATTCGAACCAGGATCACCAACTTTACTCTCGATAAATCCTCGTTCTTCATATGTTGTCTGGAAGAGTCGAAGCAAAGCAAATTTATAACAATTAAATTTTTGAAAATGCATTTACATATTTTTTTATAAAGTAAGATATTTTTGACTTGAGGGGTATAATAAATTAAATATTCACATTTCTGCGACTCTTAGAGACAAAGTTAAAGAAACAGAAAAAATCTGCCTCAGCCTGGATTCGAACCAGGACCACTAACTTTACTCTCGATAAATCCTCATTCTTCATATATTGTCTGGAAGAGTCGAAGCAAATCAAATTTATAACAATTAAATTTTTGAAAGTGCATTTACATATTTTTTTATAAAGTAAGATATTTTTATCTCTCACTTGTGTGATATTTTTCTTAATGAAAAAGCTCTAAATAAATAGAAACTGAATATATTGTGCAGTTAAGTAAAAACAATTTGTTTAATTTTTGGGGATATTTGTACAATTTATAGTCCACTTGAAATTTTAATTTTAATACTAAAAGAAGACTCCATGTTAATTAAGTTTAAAAAATAAAATAGGAGTTTAAATTTGATACAGATAAAATTTTCCTCTATAGTTCATTCTATTCTGCTATTGAATAATTGTATAAATTTCTATAATTGGACGAAATTAATTGAAAATTAATGTTATGAAATGCGTCGAAGTTATTAACATAATTGAGAAATTCTCCTTTTGCAATTGACATTGATAAATCTTTCATTCCCAAGAATTTGATATCATAGGAAGAAGAATAAAGTTCATCAAATAAAGGGATTTGAAAATTGAAAGCTTTCATTGATTCCTACCGACGTTTCACATTAATTTAAAAGGAAACTCCAATTTCAGACCATGAAACACAATTTCTATTACTTTTCTGCCAAATGATTGACTGCTTAAAGTCTCAAGTGTTTGCTAGTTTTTATTAGCAATTTTCTTCTACTAAAAACTAAATTACCTGAAGAATTAAAAAGCACGAGGTTCTAATAAGAGATAAAAAAAATAATTTCTCTTTCTTAAATCAAATAACTGAAAAATCTGTATCTGGACAATTATCCCTTGCCATGGATATGATAAATCTTTGTAAAAAGTAATCAGTCCTAATTAACGTGCCCAAATTGTGAATCCCGAATGGAATAAATTTCTTAAAAATGAAAAAATAAACAATTTTATCATTAAAAAATAAGAAAATATATTTGAAAAAGTCTTTTGAGATCTATGTATCTTAAATAATGATAAGTGATGAGTAGTAGTGAAATTAGTAAAAAAAAAGGCAAATATTAGATAAATAAGGTAAAAATAGAAAACACAGATAGGGAAACCATTTCCTGTTTTTACATAAAATAGCATCAACAAAAATATCTCTAAATAAAATATCGTTGAAGTTTAAGTATCTCAGTTTAAAGTATAAGTCATTGCCAATTACTTATCACTGTGAAAATAGTTTCTTTAAATCAAAGAAACATTTCTTTTTTTTGTTAATTCAAAAAGATTTTCTTTCATCCAAAGAAATTTTTTCTTTGACCGTATAAAAATAAATGTTTCTTTAACTGAAAGAAAATTTTTCTGGGTGATAAAGTTCAAAATGTATCTAGTCTAATAATTAAAAAGTCATTTGATTCTTTAAAATTAAGGAATTGAATTTTTTAAATATTTTTTCAAAGCATCTTTTCCATTTATTAAATCTAACAAGTTTCTTCCTCCTTTTAAACAATAATATACTAAAATTTAATTAAATTCCTTTATTTGTTTGACTAAAAATTATGAATGGATAAAAAGTGATGTATTCTATGATTAGAAAAAAGGTGTTTTAAAGGAATCCGTTGATCAATGCTGGCGCTAAATAAATTTTCCTCCTTTTCGAACGATCAAGGGACAGTTTATTTAACTCGGTAAGTGTATCTTATCCTTATCAAAGACTTTGAGATAATAATCCTACTCGAAAGTATTACCATTTGTGTATCATTCGATTCCGTACCAGTAGCGGATAGAGCGTCGAATATCAAACGTCGACGTTCCTCTGCTATGTTTACGAAAATTTCTCCAAAACTGGAAACGAGGGAGTGTCTTCAAACTCTTGAAAAAATACCAAGAAATCAATTCAAAATGGCTAGGAGACATAGACACATGGCAGGATTCAGGATATTCTTAGTCCTGGCAATACCCACCATGTACTTTCTTTGTGTCAGTGTTTCTGGGCTTTTCGCCAAATCCGACACCGGAAACGTCGTCAGCAGTCTTGAAAGTATCCGTAAGTATTTTAAAACCCTTCAGACTTAATTAAAATTTTAATTCACTAAATTCCAACATTTCAATAATTATTTTTCAACATTCTTAATAAACCTTGCCGTTATATTTGTTTCATTTTTATATATTACTTTCTAAGAAACTTAAAATTTCTCAACAATCAATTATTAACGGTTCAATAAAAAGTTACACAAAATAATATTTATTGTCTTGATTCAAAACAGACTCACTTCACATAGAACGGTTGTTTGATTTGTGTAACGATTTCAATTATTTAAGCGAATTAATGAAGAAATTATAAAATATGAAAAGAAATAAGTAATCAATCGATTTATCAATTTGCAATTATCAGAAACAATATCCTCATCTAAAAATATAATCACCTTAAAATCTTTCGTTGTTTATTAATATTGGAGCAGTGATAAAATAATTTCATACGTGATTTTAAAATCGTCATTCATCATAAAAGTATTTTTATTGTTTTATTTTAAAATTCAATGATAAGAGTCTTCTCGGTTCGTGGGAAATTTCTTTCGAAACCTGGTAGAAAAAGGACACTAATTAGAGAAGAAATATAAAGAATTTAAAAAGCTCTAGGGTAGGAGATTGACGTCAATGATTGTGAATGATAACAAAGTCACAAGATGCCACTACAAAGACTTTACAAATAAGGATTTACGTCAAAAACCATTCTAGTGATCTTGTCTAACAAGAATCAAATGATAAATTACTTGATTGTGGAATTCAAAGATCAAAAATATATTTATTACATTTAAAGTTTTTCCTGTTTGAAAAGACGATTAGATTCTTCCTTATTCGAGGAAGAATAAGCTTTTACTTAACGATTATGATTAAATCAGGAAAAATTCTTAATTACAAGAATGTCAAATTGCATAACTAATTTTGACTACATAGTTTGTGATTATCAATAAAATTCACCTTTTTTATATGTACTTGAAATATAGAGACATTTAATCGTGGAATTGATCAGATTATGTTTGATAAAGCTTCTACAAAGTGACGAAGTCTAATATTTACGCGGTTTCAAAAAATAACTTAGTCACAGGATTTGATTATTATGTTTGCAAAAAGTCATGAATTGCATCTTTTAAATAAGAAGGTTTTATTTTTTTGTAAAATAGTTTAAAGAAAGAAAACTTGCATAATCAAATGAGAGTCCTGAGGGACGGTTAATTATTATAATTAATTTTGGGGAATAAGTCACAGCGAACTTTAGTTTTATAAATTTTATAAATCGTTTTTAAAAATTCGCGATTTTAAGATGGAGGTATGAAGTGGACGTCATCCTTAAGTAAAACTACCATTATGAAGTAAATGCTCCACACTCAGAAAAAAGATTTGATTGTATCAAAGAAAATTATTTCTATGAAAGACTTTCTTTGATTTCAAGAAACTATTAATTTGAACAAATAAAATTTGTTTGATTAAAACAAAGTATCTTTGAACGAAATAAAAATTTTTTCAAATCAAAATAATTTCTGCTTTAATTCAAAAAAATTGTAACTTTGACTATATATCAATTCATTAATTTCTTTGTTTTGAAGAAAAATTAATTTCATTTAAACAATTATTTATTTGGCCCAAAGATATTTTGTTTAAATTAAACAAATGTTATTTTATTCAAATAAATTATTTTCTTTCATTCAATCAAACGTCATTATCAACAATAATCCTGAATATAAATATTTATTGCATTTGCGATACACTCAGAAAAACGATTTGATTGAATGAAAGAAAATAATTTATTTGAATAAAATAACATTTGTTTAATTCAAACAAAATATGTTTGGGCCAAACAAATATTATTTTAAATCAAATAAATTTTTTTTCAAAACAAAGAAATTAATGCATTGATATATGGTCAAAGTTACAATTGGTTTGAATTAAAGAAGAAATTATTTTGATTTGAACAAATTTATATTTCGTTTAAAGATATTTTGTTTGAATCACACACCCAGAAAACAGTTTCTTTGAATCAAAGAAACATTTTTCTGATATACGTTCAAAGAAAATATTTCTTTGAATTGAAGAAAGTTTTGTTGATTCAAACAAATGTTCTTTGATGAAAACAAATCTATTTCTTCGGATAAAAAAATTGTTTTTTGAATTAACAAAACTTTCTTTAATTCAAAGAAATTATTTCTTTGACCGTATATCAAAGAAATGTTTCTGTGATTCAAAGAAAATGTTTTCTCAGTGCACAAATCTTACTTAATTCAAATAAATCATTTCGTTAAATCAAAGAAAGTCTTTCAAACAAATAATTTTCTTTGATTCAATTAAATCATTTTTCTCAATGCGAATAAATACGTCATTATCAACAATAATCCTAAGTCTAAATATTTATTTTTTGTTAAATAGTTTAAAGAAAGAAAACTTGCATTATCATATTCGTTTGATCTAATTAAATGAAAATTTTTCAACACACTTCTGTTTATCTAATAATATTTTAATTTATATGTCCAAAGGCTCGAGAAAATTGTTACAATTAGAAGAAAACGTGACCGTAGAAGGAAGAATGAATTGTACTCCACCAGCGATCAAAGAATTTCCACCCGATGGATTCACAAGAGCCCAAAGACAATCTGGATATATAGCAATACATTTTGTTCTTGCTATTTATATGTTTTTGCTACTCGCCATCGTCTGTGACGATTTCTTTGTCCCATCTATAAAGAAAATATGTGAAAGTAAGTATAATAATTATCATTTTACTGATTTTATTTTAAATTACTTCCATTAAAATACTTCTAAATTTAAAATTTCGAAAATCTGGTTGTTACTTCAATTTTTAATTTCAATTGATGTTAAAGGATAAACCATATTATTTTTTAAAACCTATGAAAAAAATTCATACTGTAATCTTGACAAATATTTTGGACATATCTATTAATGAAAAAATATAAATATAACAATGAAATTTCTTATATTACACGGAGAAAAATGGATGTTCAACTATGGGACAGCCATCTTATATGTTCAATTGTATTATCTAGATGTTCAACTGTAATATTCAAGATATTAATCTCTGCATATTTTAACATCTTAGATATTACTCCTGAATATCTAGATATTACAACTAAACATATAAGATGGCTGTCCCATAGTTAAACATCTAGATGTTAATTCTAAACATCCATTTCTCTCTGTGTAAGTTTTCGAAGAAAATTGATCGTCAAATTCTACCCTGCTGGAAGTAAAGAGTTAGAAATCCTATCACTTTTAATCGCTTTCTACCACTTAGATAGAAAGAGATAAGAAAATTTGACCCCTCGTCTATTCACCTGTATCTCTTTTTATCCTTTGTCTATTCACCTTTTTTTTGGTGAGGAGGAAAAATGGCAAAATCTTTTATAGACGTTGTACAGGACTCTCCTAGGACGGGTCTAGGCATACCTGTTAAAACCAAAAAACCCCCTCTCTCGAACCAATACACCACAGCTACATCTTTCAAACCCGTTTTCTTTATCTCACTCTATTCTTCGCATATTCACCCATATTTGATTCTATCTCTTGTCTATCGCCCCTCTATTTCTTCACATTTTTTGGCAATCTAAATTCACGGCTATACCTTTCAAACCCGTTTTCTTTATCTCACTATTCTTTGTATATCCACCAATATTTGTTTCTATCGCTTGTCTAACCACCTCTATTTCTTTATACCTCTTTATCAATCCAGATTGATGCCTATCCCTTTCTATCTCTTTATCAATCCAACTTCACGGCTACATCTTTCAAACCCGTTTTCTTTATCTCACTCTATTCTTCGCATATTCACCCATATTTGTTTCTATCTCTTGTCTATGCACCTCTATTTCTTTACATCTTTTTGTCAATCTAAATTCACGGCTAAACCTTACAAACCCTTTTTCTTTATCTCACTATTCCTTGTATATCCACCTATATTTGTTTCTATCTCTTGTCTATCTACCACTATTTCTTTATACCTCTTTAGCAATCCAGATTGATGCCTATCTCTTTCTATCTCTTTATCAATCCAACTTCACGGCTACATCTTTCAAACCCGTTTTTTTTATCTCACTCTATTCTTTGTATATCCACCTATATTTGTTTCTATCTCTTGTCTATCCACCTCTATTTCTTTACATCTTTTTGTCAATCTAAATTCACGGCTATACCTTTCAAACCCTTTTTCTTTATCTTACTATTGATTGTATATCCACCAATATTTGTTTCTATCGCTTGTCTAACCACCTCTATTACTTTTCCTATCTGCTGTTTATCCAAATTTATATATATATATATATATATATATCTTTCAATCCCCTTCTCCTAATCTCAGCCTATCTCTCTTATATTGACCTATCTCTTTTTCTGTCTTTTTGCCAATCCAAATTCACGGCTATATCTTTCAATGTGCTTCTCTTTATTTCAATATATATATATATATATATATATATATATTTATATTTATTTCAATATCTCTATCAATTTCTATCTCTTTTATACTCGTATCTTTTTGTCAACCCAAGTTCACGCTTAACTCTTTCAATCCCTGTCCCTCCTTGTAGTTAGATTTTATAATTTTGTACATACTGTATCATCAATTACAAATAATAAATATAATTATATAATTATTATAAATATATATAAATATATATATAAATTATATAATTATAATAAATAGAAATTTTGGAGATAGAAAGACATAGCGTTTTGAGGATAAATTTTAAAATAATTTCACAATGAAATTATACTCCACATTGATATTCTGCAAATTCTAATTGTTGATAAAATATCCATTATCATCATAGTCCATAATTACAAGTTTATATTAATTAACACGGCAGCCAACACAGATAATAAAGTTATCTAAAAAAACAAATAATTATAATCTGTTTGAATCCACCAGCCATAAACAGTTATACTTCTTAATACTTCGCCTATAGTTCTTAAATCACTCGTATCGTGGGTTATCAATCTATCCTCCTCAATCATTATCTCATCCGTTAAGGCTATCCGTTCCAATCACTATCCATTCGTTTCTATCCATTTTTATCCATTTGAATACTGAAACGCAATAACAAATACGAAATGATTGAAAATAATTCAAAATGCTCCTTAAAAATAATAACAAATTCTTATCCGTTTGAATACGTATCATGGAATTAATATTTATCATAGTTTTAAACAAGGTATTCTTTCAAGTTTATTAAGAACTAATAGAATTTTTCATTGTGTAATATGTTCGCTGTATTACTTAAATTTCGTAACGGTGTAATGATTTATAAATTTCTTTCCAGACATCAATATGACAAAAGATGTAGCTGGTGCAACTTTTATGGCAGCTGCTACGTCCAGTCCGGAATTATTTATAAACGTGGTAGGAACATTTATCACAGAAGGCGATCTAGGAGTTGGTACAATAGTTGGATCCGCAGTATTCAATATCCTTGCAGTGCCTGCTTGTTGCGGATTGTTTGCCTCACAGGTAAACAAATTAATAAATTTTCCAAATATTATGCATATATACATATTTATTTATAATACGTTTCCCTTGTCATGACAAATACTAAAGATACTTATCTGTTATCTCTACCTCAAAATTGAGAATTTTCATAAATGGTTTATAAAATCGATAAAAATATTCTCATCCTGAACTCTCGAGAAATCGCGCTCTGCACTGAGAAAAAATATTTGATTGAATCAAAAATTCTTTGTTTGAAACACTTTCTTTGATGTAAAGAAATGTTTGGTTTTAATAAAACAAAATTTGTTTGATTCAAACAAAATATTTTTGGACCAAATAAATATTTGTTCGAATCAAATAAATTTCTGCCTTAAATCAAACAAATTATATCTTTGACTATATATCAATGCATTAAGTTCTTTGTTTTGAAAAAAAATTAATTTGATTCAAACAAATATTTATTTGGTTCAAAGATATTTTGTTTGAATCAAACAAATTTTATTTCATTTAAACAAATTATTTCTTTAAATCAAAGAAAGTCATTGAAACTAATCATTTTCTTTGATTCAATTAAATCTTTTTTCTGAGTGTGAGCACTTTTCTCACGAATTCGAATATTTCGGGAAGGAATTCAATTCGAGTCATTCCGAAATCTGTTTCTGATCGATTCTGAATCCGAAAAACCTTTTGAACTTCGTTCGATGATAATCTGTTAAAAACCAATCTTAATTAATCCAAGTTTGGATTGGTCTGAATTTTTATTCCGAACCAATAGGTATGAAAGCGAGTTCGACATGGTTCGGGTTTAAAATTCCGTTTAGGCCAATTCAAACTCGGATTCATTAGGATTGGACCGGGCTGAATCGGATTGGTTTTAAATTACTTTGCACTGCACGAAATTCAAAATGTTTTTCGGATTGGTTTTGAATTATTTGAAGTGGTTCGAAAACCGTTTTCGAAATGGCTCAGAATAATTCTTATTCGCTCGAATTGGATTCCAATCCGAAAATTTTGCCAGGGAATGAGAGTCCTCATGCGAGGTTAATTATTATAACTAATTTTGGAAGATAAGTCACAGCGAACTTTGAAAAAAAAGGTATTAATATTAAACTAGCGATTTTCCTTAATTTTATAAATCGTTTTTAAAAATTCTCGATTTTAAGATGGAGGTATGAAGTGGACATCATCTAAAACTACCATTATGAAGTAAATACTCCACACTCAGAAAAAAGATTTGATTGAATCAAAGAAAATTATTTGTATCAAAGACTTTCTTTGATCTCAAGAAACTATTAATTTGAACAAATAAAATTTGTTTGATTAAAACAAAGTATCTTTGAACGAAATAAAAATTTTTTCAAATCAAAATAATTTCTGCTTTAATTCAAAAAAATTATAACTTTGACTATATATCAATTCATTAATTTCTTTGTTTTGAAGAAAAATTAATTTGATTTAAACAATTATTTATTTGGCCCAAACATATTTTGTTTGAATTAAACAAATGTTATTTTATTCAAACAAATTTTTTGTTCAAATCGAAAAAAGCCATTCAAATAAATTATTTTCTTTCATTCAATCAAACGTCATTATCAACAATAATCCTGAATACACTGAGAAAACAGTTTTGTCGAATCAACAAAAATATTTTGTTAGTATTTAGCTAACAAAATTCTTTTGTTGTGGCAACAAAACATTTTGCTATATCAATCAAATTTTGTTACTTAAACAAAATGTTTTGTTGTGACAACAAAATATTTTGTCAGGACAACAAAAAAAGTTTTGTTGGATAAATTTTTTTCATTCATTGCATTTGCAATACACTCAGAAAAACGATTTGATTGAATGAAAGAAAATAATTTGTTCGAAAGGCTTTTTTTGATTTAATTTGTTTAATTCAAACAAAATATGTTTGGGCCAAACAAATATTTGTTTAAATCAAATAAATTTTTCTTCAAAACAAAGAAATTAATGCATTAATATATGGTCAAAGTTATAATTCGTTTGAATTAAAGCAGAAATTATTTTGATTTGAACAAATTTATATTTTGTCCAAAGATATTTCGTTTGAATCACACTCCCATAAAACAGTTTCTTTGAATCAAAGAAACATTTTTTTGATATACGTTTAAAGAAAATATTTCCTTGAATTGAAGAAAGTTTTGTTGATTCAAACAAATTTTCTTTGATGAAAACAAATCTATTTCTTATATGGATCAAAGAATTGTTTTTTGAATTAACAAAACTTTCTTTAATTCAAAGAAATTATTTCTTTGACCGTATATCATAGAAATGTTTCTTTAATTCAAAGAAAATGTTTTCTCAGTGCACAAATCTTACTCAATTCAAATAAATCATTTCGTTAAATCAAAGAAAGTCTTTCAAACAAATAATTTTCTTTGATTCAATTAAATCATTTTTCTATGTGTAAACTAGAATTGAACTGCAAATTGTTTAAATAATAAGTAACATAATTTTTCAGGTATTAGATCTGGAATGGTGGCCCATAAGCCGAGACTCTCTGGCCTATGGGTACACAGTCCTCCTGCTGATCATAACATTCCATGATGGTCGTATCGAGTGGTACGAAGCATTAATTCTCGTTATTTCCTATATATTATACATTTTGGGTATGTAGACTTTTCGGATTGCAGGGACAAAACTGCACGAAATTTTTGAGCCCAGTTATTCCTAATCAAAAAGTTCTTCGCCCAGAAATTTATTGCTTAAATTACAACACGTGCAACTTTCTATGAATCTATATTAATCGATAATATTTTTTTCTTTAAGAACAATGTTTAATTAATATTATAAGGTAAACTTTCAGTTACTTCTTCTTTAATTAATGTAAAAGGTCGCTGAAATATAACATGATGCGTTTTACTTGTTAATTTCTGGCAAAACGTGTTATAGAATACACCGAGAAAAATATTTTTTTGAATTAAGGTAGTTGTGCCAAAAAGCAAGTCTTTGGAAAAAAAAATTTTTCTATGATTTCAGGACTTGAAATAATATTACCAGTCATATTTTATAAGGGAAAAAACATTATTTTTTATGAAAAGAATTTAAAACTTACGAAAATCAACACATTTAATAATATTTTTTGTAATAGAATTTTTTTCTTATACTTTCGCATCAAACCAATTTTTGAAAAATGATTGGATTTTCATAAATCATGGCTTGTGCTTTTGGGAAAAATATTCTCTACGACTACTGTTTCCAATCTTGACAATAAGTAAAAAATCTTCAAATATGGTTATTTAAAAAAATGTTTCTTTTAGAAAAACTTTTTAACGATTTCAGTCAGTCAAAACTTTACTTTTGAAATTGTATTATTAAACGTATTATTTTTCATAAAATAAAAATTTTTTTCATAAAGAATCATGTTTTTCCTTTTATAAGAGACGATTGATAACATAATTTCAAGTCTTAAAATCATAAAAAAACATTTTTTTCCAGAGACCTGATTTTTGGCACAACTATCTTAAATATACATTTTAATTAAAACATATTATTAATTGTTTGTCTTAATTGGTTTGATTTGAATATATATTCCGTTTGAACAAAGCGAACAAATTGTATAAATCGAAGGAAATTTTTTTAAAAATTGAAATTACATCAACTTTGATTAAAAAAATAATGTGTTATTTTTAACCATCTTATTTGTTTAATTGTAGAAGATGTATTTTATTTTATTCAAGGTGCAAGGTTTTTGAAAATCGTAACTTATTTTTATGTAAATTATTTGTTTGATTCAAATAAATATACTTCTATAAATTTAAGTATATAAGGTTCAAACGAAAATTTGTTTTGATGCTAGCAAATTCTTTGTTTAAATCAAGCAAATTATTTGTTTCCATCGAGTATATGTTAATTTTTCATATATTAAAATCAAGAAAATTTTTCATTTGAACTAAACAAATAGTTTTCTCGGTTTACTCAAACGACTTGAAAGTTGATAAATTAATTAATTTGAATTCATAAAGAGTGCATGTTGTAAATCTGGCAATACTTTCTTCTTCGTGCGACGAAACACTGATTCGTCAATAATCAATCATATCTATGAAATATTTTTTTGCAGCGATGTACTTCAACAAACGCATCAGCCGATTTATGAAATTAAATCTATCGAAGAGAAGAAAATACAAAAACTTGAACGAAGAGAGTCCTTTAATCACGAACAATAAAATTACAGATTCTCTAATTACGAATCAAACGATACAACCTATATACTCTAATGGGAAGGATTCTACTTTCTGTAATAGTAAGGATCCGTTTTGTAGACTCTATTTATTTGATTTTTAATCGAAAAATTCAGCCTTCCCAGTAAGAAGCTTCTACTTAAACTGAATTAAAATGCGAGCGAAAATTGCAAAAAACAAGATTGCTAAGGAATTCAAATGGTTTCAAATTCATGTAAAGAGATTGCGCTTCATTTCCAACCTGTTTAATTTAAGTGACTGTTTGAATACATTTTAATTCTACTAACAGTGATAGAAACTAAAATAAATCTAATGTTACTTAATAATTAAGAACTCAAGAGGCGACTTTAAAAGCTACAGTCAATTCAATTTTCCCTATGAAGTATTAATTATCATGAATTTAATCCAGACCAATCCGATTAACTAAAAAGTGGAACCAATGCACTTTCGAAGAATATAAATATTGAATTTGGAACGATTTAAATTCCTAACTAATTTCGTTTTTTACCATTTTCGTCCTCATTTTAATTCAGCTTAAGGGGATCCGCCACCTTTAATATTTTTATTATTTGAGTTTAGACCTTCCATATAATTTTTTTTATGTTTAATACCTTTATAGAGAAAGGTTTTGGGTTTTTTAAAAGTTCCAGCACCTTTATGTATTTTTAAACTAAAAATTTTGGGCATTATTTTGACATTTTTTTACTTTGAATAACTTTTTTGTCTTTTAACCAATTGTCATGATTCTTTTTGTATTTTGTTCCTTACAATGTGTAGCAAATTTTGGGATATTTTTATTTATTATTTTATTTTATTTGTAAATTTTTTCAGTCATGTTACCTTATTTTCCATACCTAAAAATTGCTACACATTATAGGTAACAAAATAAAAAAATATCATGACAATTGATTAAAAAACAAAAAAGTTATTCAATGTCAAAAAGATTCCCAAAAAACTCAAAATTTTTAGTTTAAAAAAAAAAATTATATGAAAGGCCTAATCTCAAAAAATAAAAATATTAAAGGTGGCGGATCCCCATAATTGGAAGTTTCTTTTCGGACAATCCAAATAGTATCGAAAAGTATAAAAGTAAAACTTATTGGGCCATAAATTGAATAACTTAATTATAGAGAAATATTGAATTGGGTTTGAATACCCAATTATGAGATAATTATGTTTATAAAAGAATTGACGGAAAATTAAGTTATATAGTATTCATGTATTGGATTTTAATTATTCCATATTTTGTCCTTTCTTATTGCCTTTTTTCTCTCCTATTATTACAAACACTGCATTTGAACACTTGGTGTTGTAAATGTGGTTAAAAAGGGGTCAAGTTTTAGTCGATTCTGACCTCAAGACTCTAATAATATTGATTGCTAGGCAATTCAAGAGTTAAATATTCCAGTATCCTTAAAAAATGTCCAAAGTTATAACTTGAAAAAAAAAACTAAATTTCTTAAATTATATTAATTTAGAATTTTTATTTCATTAATTTTATTATATCAATTATAATTTTTAATTAAATTTGAAATACTAACGATTAATTAATCATTACAGATTGTCCTGAAGTATTAGATATGAGCAGCCTTGAATTTACAAGTGACGAGTCAGGTGAGAATATGAATTTAGAAATTAAAATAAATTAAGTTAAGTAAAACTATGTATATTCAATCAGATGTACCTATTGGAAATCATTATCAATATTTGTAAAAATTGTAATTATTCAAAGGTATTCAAAGTTCAAATTTTAAAGTAGAATTGCAAAAGAAATTTATATTGATAAAAAGAACGCGTTGCATTATTAATTTCCAGCATGAAAAGACAAATCCAGAGGCATTTGTAGTTTACTTTTTTTCCTTTTTCTTTTTGTGTGAGGCAACAAGCATTTAACGCTGAAAGCGGGAGCGCGAAAAACAAAACTTTTTTTCGCAAGTATAATACACAAAGCTTGCTGGCAATTAACTCGAATCGTAAAAAAATTCTATGCGAGCTCAATAATTTGAAAAATAAAAACTTTATAGAAAAACGATCGTAAAAAATGAAAAATGAAATGAAAAAAAAATGATTCACCATAAAAATATTATTTTCATTTAAAAGAAACTTATTTTATTATTTAAAAAAAAATTATTTATCAATTAAATAATATATATTTATATATTACTAACCAGAAAATAAAATAATTAAAAAATCAATAAAAATCATTTTTTCTTCTAGTTGAAATCGTAAATATGACAAACTGGCCAGATCCAAAGTTGGAAAGAGTTTGGTGGGTACTTACCTGGCCAATTAATTTACTGCTACTAATCACAATTCCGGATTGTAGAAGACCTTCAATGAGAAATTGGTATCCACTAACTTTTATCATGTGCATAGTTTGGATAGCCACTATGTCTTATATCGTTGCATGGGACATCACAATTATTGGTAAATACCTCAATTTTTTATAATCAAATGATGAATATATGAAAGTTACTATTTCATGAGCCTTAGTTTCTGCAACCAACAATTTTGACTGAAGTTTCAATGAATAATTAATTTTTTGTTAATTGTTTAATTTTAATCAAATTTATTAAGAGGTAAAATAAACTGTGTTTTTTTGCATTAAAGAGGATTAAATTCTTTGAAGTATTATATTTCTTGTACTTACCTCAAATATATTTCAGGTGACACTCTTAAGATTCCTGATTCTGTAATGGGATTAACTTTCCTCGCTGCTGGGATGAGCGTACCTGAAGCCGTTTCAAGTGTCATCGTTACAAATCAAGGTATACATTCAAGTGAATCTACATTTTTTATTCCTTTTTGCATAATTTAAAATGAAATAAAATTCGTTAACGTTTGAGGAAAATTTTCTATTTCACCTTTAAAGTAGCATAATTTAAAAATAACAAGGAGTAAAGGTATACTAGTTGCCTCGGGGAAAAATATTAAATTATACTTTCAGAAATTGCAATATTATTATCAACATTGGCGTTTAAAAGAAGAGAGATTATTTTTAATAAAAAAAATTTAAGAAATGATGGAATTTTAATAATTAAGCGCTTTTTTCTCAAGAAGGAGGTTCTTCACAACTTGAAAGCGTCCAATCATTGAAAATGAATTTTCAATAATTGCCTTAAAACATGAAAAAATTTCAACGGCATTAATTTAATTATGGGTATTGTTAAATTAGACGAGATTGATTTGTAGAAAATCTTTTTTCCGAGAAAATAAACTCCCATTTATAAAAATCCCATCAATTTTGAATAATTAGTCTTTCACCCAGAAAAAAGTTTTATTTAAATTTAAGAAATCGTTTTTTTAACATTATTTATTTGATTAAAAAACATACTTTTTCGATTCAAATATCACCTTCAACGAAGACAATTTTTTTCTAAATTAAAAAAAATATTTCTGTGTTATCGATATCAATAATAGTCGAGTCAAGAATAATAATTATCAAATAAATAATTTCTGTATGTTCAAATGCTTTTATGAAAATTAATCTTCTCTCTTTCAAACGATATTATTAATAAAAATATCGCATTTCCTGAATGTATACCTAAATATTTTTCCCGGACTTTAAAATAGCACAGTATATCATTTTTATTTACTTTATATAAATATAATCTTCATACTAATTCTTGTACTCATATTTATTGATTGATTGATTTATTTCTTGTATTAATTTTCTGACAAATTATGCATTATTATGTAAAATTCAAAAATGTTTAATTGTTCTAACTAATTAAATTTCTTATACTCATCTCGATAAAAATATATTTTCTAAAAAATGATGATAAGTTATTTACAATGTATGTGTTCCATAATATCAAGTATCTA
Organism: Diplolepis rosae; assembly: GCA_030998225.1. Classification (NCBI taxonomy): domain Eukaryota; kingdom Metazoa; phylum Arthropoda; class Insecta; order Hymenoptera; family Diplolepididae; genus Diplolepis; species Diplolepis rosae. Next base: position 18,489,940 of record JAPYXD010000710.1, on the reverse strand, counting down.
CATTTACTGTTTAATTTACAGGTCACGGAACAATGGGAATAAGTAATTCAATCGGATCGAACATTTTCGACGTACTATTATGTCTTGGTCTCCCATGGTTAGTAAAATCCATATTCTCTCCGAAAATACCCGGAGATTATTCTGTAAAAATTAATTCTGAGGGTCTCATATACAGTTCAGTGTCTCTATTTTCGACATTGATTCTATTATACTTTGCCCTTGCCTGCAACAAATTCAAGCTAGACCGCAGAGTTGGCTTTATTTGTCTTGCGATGTACAGTGTCTTCTTGATATTTGCATCCGTCATTGAGCTTAATATTTTCTTCGTCGTTAATATGCCAACTTGTGTTCACTGACAGTGAATTAATCTCTAGATCGAAACAAATTTAGTGCATTTATTTTTATTACTAAGGCAGTAATAAAATATAAATATGAAAAGATATTTTTATTCATATCAATAAATATATGCAATGGAGAATGCTACTTGTAAAATACTGAAGTATGGGTAATAATTAATTTAATTTAATTTATATAAAATATATGTATGTAAAAAATATGAAGCATAATTTCATATTTATATTTGTCACACATAGACTTATTGATATCACTTATTGATATCGCTTCAAGTATTTTGATAATTATCAACTCCTACATCTGCAATAAATGCCAGTGTTTTTGATAAAAACGTGAATGGGCATTTTATTCTATATTGTGATTATAAAAGGACCATTAAAAACTGCCATGACATCAAATAAGGCAAAATAAAATGCCCTAAAAAAATGTCTTGCGTTTGACTGACTACTATTTTTCCATTTCAAATAGTAATTATAGGTCAGATTTAATAAAATTACTTTTTAAAACGATCTTAATCCCCAGATAGATGATTCTTTGGCAATAAAAATACTGTAGTAATATAATCATTAAAAATATAAAATTAAAGATAGTCAAGATAAAATAATATGCTATCAAAGAAATTTAAGTTATTGAAAATTCTTGAAATTATTACTTTTAAAGTATTAAATTATTACAGGTCATTTTTATTGTCATTGTGATTGACAAACAATTTATTTGTTTGCTTTTAATTAATTGGCTTTTATACAGTTTTATTCTCTTTTTCTATGAAATTAGATTGTATACTTGATAAGCAATAAATATGGAAATATAAATTACAGCATGTAGGTAGAAAGCTCAAAGACTAGAATTAGCTATAAAATCAAATATTTCTAGCGTAATTATAAATTAAAAATATAAGAAGCGTTAGACGTGTATATAAAAATATTATTACGACTTATCACACTGTTAGAATAATTATACAATTCTAAAGAAAATATTTCTAACAGTTTGTAAATAAATCGTTTTATACCATATTGTATCATCTGTAATGTTGTGTAATAAAGGTCATCAATGTTTTTAAATTATATTTGTCTATATTTTAATTTTTAAAACCTCATTAGTCGAATTATTTGGTGAATAGTGACTTTAATTTGCTTGAATGATTTGCGAATTTAAAATACAATTTTCAATATTCCCGCGTTTATCAAACACTGCTGCCAACATTAGTTTGAACTCTCAAGATTCCAATCACATTTAACCTAATCCTCTTTGAGTTTAATCTAAAAAAGTATCTAAAAAGCGATTCAAGCCTGAATAACTATAATCATAGTTTGCAATCAAACTTTTTTAATTCTGCAAGAAACAAAACCATAATCTGCCATAACTTAATAATTTCGAGGTTAAGTTTTGAGATTGTCATACCTGAACGTTTTTATCTCACCTTCATCCTCAGTCAGCTTTAAAGATTTTCTTATCTCATCTACCATATAATCAGTGTTGACATCAATTATTTTAATCAGTGTCAGTGATAATCATACAAACTAGTTTTGAGAGTACGAAACAATGAAGTCATTTGCGACACATTATGATTTAGTATTTTTATTTCTCGTGATAATTTCTTACGTACTTGCTGAAAACACCGATAAAAGTAATGACTGTTCATGTGGAAAAAATCTAAATAGACAAAAGTGCGATGGCTCAGGTAATAATGGTTACTGTACGTCTAGCCAGGAAAATATTAATAGTGATAAAATAAGTCACTTTTTACACGACGAAAAACATGATAAATTTTTTAATATGGTAAAAATTGAGGGAGATTTATATTTTATTGGTACCAATCAACCGGTGTTTGTTGCTGATGGCGAAGGACCAAGACGAAAAGTTATTTTAGACACTTTTTATATTGATAAATACGAAGTTAGTAACCAAAAATTTGAGACTTTTGTGAAAGCTACTGGACATAAAACGGAAGCTGAAAAATTCGGAGATTCCTTTGTTTTTGAAGGGCTCTTGAGCAAGAAAACGAAATCAACAATCGACCAAGCTGTTAAAGCTGCACCTTGGTGGTTACCTGTAAAAGGCGCCACGTGGCGCCAACCTGAAGGTCGAGATTCGAATATAGATGGTAAATTTAAAAACTGCACACATTTCATTTGAAATTAATTTAAAAAGAATTTAAATCTATAAAATCCTCAAAAACAACTAAATATGGCCAAAAATTTGGTCGTTTTTGTTTTTGAAAAGATTTGAACCCGCAAAAACAAAAATGACTAAATTTTGGCCCAAATTTGGTTGTCTTTGTATTTGAGGGTTCAAATTGCTAGAAAGCTTTAGTTATGAAATTAATTATTCTTTCATTTTCTTTTTAATTTTTTTGTCATTTAGAAGCTTGATGTAATCTTTGGAAAATTATTTATTTTGTAATTTATAATGATCCTTTAATGATCCTTGATGATTTAATTAATTTGTTTAATTAAATTGATTGATTTATTCAATTAATAATCCTTTAATGATTTTTTAATTATTATAATAACATAGTCCTCGAAAGAGTATTTATCACTACATTGCTAATTCAAAAATGTCGACTTTTTTTAATTTTATTATGAACAATATGTTCTAGATAGAATGGACCATCCTGTGATCCACGTTTCTTGGTATGATGCATCAGAATATTGTAAATGGCTAGGAAAGAGGTTGCCAACAGAAGCCGAGTGGGAGGTCACATGTCGCGGTAACTTGAAGGATCGCCTCTATCCTTGGGGAAATAAACTAACTCCCAATAACGAGCACAGGTAATACGAGAAGCAATTACATGTCAAATGAAAAGTTTCTCTTCTCTGAAATCAAAAGTATAACGAATACGGATTATCAACCTTTTTACCAAGAGATAATAAAAATTAAATTGAATTTATTTCAGAATTAACATATGGCAGGGAAATTTTCCTACTATTAATACTGCAGAAGACGGATTTGAGGGGACAGCCCCTGTTACGTCTTTTCCACCTAACAAATACGGCGTTTATAACATAGCCGGAAATGTTTGGGAATGGACAGCAGATTGGTGGCAAACAAACCATACAAATGTTGAAGAAAAAAATCCTGTGAGGAACAAAAATAAATGTATAAATCAAGTTCTAATTCAAAAAATCGTTTCTTTAGTTTATAAACTCAATTTTTTCAGACTGGAGCTGACAATGCATTAGACAAAGTGAAAAAGGGAGGTTCTTACCTCTGTCACGAAAGTTACTGTTATCGATATAGATGTGCAGCAAGAAGTCAAAATACTCCAGACACAACAGCCGGCAATCTTGGCTTCAGATGTGCAATTTCTGCTTAAATGCTACTTATAAATAATTATTGGTAAATGCATTGGTCATGAAAATCTAAGAGACTTTGTGAATAGAAATTTTATACGTATATTTTCATCTTTTTAATAATCAAAAACATGATTCCGAAAAGTATATAATTTAAGAGTTTATTGTAGCCACCCCTTTTAAGTTTTTTAAATATTGCCGCTATTATTTAAAAGTTACAAATATTCTTGACAGATGGCGCTCCAGAGGTGACCGAAAACTAGTTATGAGTTTACTTCCTGCATAAATTCTAGTTTTGTGACAGTGAAGTGTTGTCGACGCCCAGTTACTTGTGAGTCTCTTAAATTTAGTGTTATTCCTTTTTTTGGTAAATTTGATCATCTTCCATTAATCCAAGTGAAATCAACAAATTTTTATCGCTAGTGTTTAATATAAAGATGAACTAAAACAGTAAAACTGATTTAGGTACTTGCCGTATCAGGCAAAATGGCTGCTTCGAAAACAATCTACTGATGTGCATATGTGTGAATTTATCGTTCTGTCAGATGTCTCTTATCTATTGTCAAATCACATGTGGTTTTTTTATCTCAATTTTCTTGTTTTTATTTGTTCAAAAGAAAAAGAAACAATTACATTTCTCATTGTCGCCTAGCATTCCCATGCCATGTGCCAACTTTCTCACTTGTCACATATTCATTAGATTATTTTATTTTCATCAAAACGAGTAAAGTTAATGTTTAAAATAATTTTTTCAATTAATATGATGACAAAACAGTTTTTTAGCTGTAATTAAAATCCAAGATAAATAGAAAAAATAGTCTTATGCATGGTGGTTGTCATTTTGGAGCCATGCTTCAAACGAGTGATTAGAATGATTCATACTAAACCCATAATTCACGTAACCCCAAAATTAGTAAAAATATAGAAATTTTTGAAGGAAAGAAAATTTTTGTCTGTTTAAAAATTAGTTATGTTATCATTTTAAGTTAAGAGGAATAAATTCTGGATAGGTTGTGCCCTTTTCCTATAAATTTTATACTCATTCAACTTCTAATCAGTGGCTTTTATTGGTTGTCTAAAATTTGAGTTTACAAGATTTATAAATAAAAATGAAACAGTTATAAAAAATCTGGTTAAATGCTTTGATATATTCAATTAATTTCTTACAGAGCCTTGATTTTTAAATTGGAAATTTTAATTCTTTTAATAGATTGTTATTTGATGTGTAAATGTTAATAATTTTATATTATTTGTTTTTCACATAGGTTGAATAGAGAGATTAGAAATGCAGACAATAAAGTGCGTAGTGGTGGGAGATGGAGCGGTTGGTAAAACTTGTCTTTTGATATCCTACACTACAAACAAATTCCCGTCAGAATATGTTCCCACCGTTTTTGACAATTATGCTGTCACAGTTATGATTGGTGGAGAGCCATACACGCTTGGATTATTTGACACAGCTGGTAAGATATCAGAAATATCATTACTCAATGCGAATGAACTGATTACTAAATGTAATTAAAAATATTTCAGGCCAGGAAGATTACGATCGGCTAAGACCTTTAAGTTATCCCCAAACAGACGTGTTTCTTGTCTGTTTTTCTGTTGTTTCTCCTTCATCATTCGAAAATGTAAAAGAAAAGGCAAGTATTTCTTTTAGTATATAATTTACAGGAAAAATATTTCTCCATATTTAACGATTAATTGTTTTCTATTTCACAGTGGGTCCCTGAAATAACGCATCACTGTCAAAAAACGCCTTTCTTACTAGTTGGGACACAAATCGATTTGAGGGACGATGCAGCCACAATAGAAAAACTTGCGAAAAACAAACAGAAGCCAATCACTGGCGAGCAAGGAGAAAAACTTGCAAAGGAACTGAAAGCTGTAAAATACGTCGAGTGCAGTGCACTCACGCAGGTAACTTTTTTTCTATGAAATATTGAAGAAAATAAAAAAATTAATATAGCTAATATTAAAGGATAAATTGAATATACATTAGGTGACTGAAAAGACTTTTAATTTTAATTTTGCAGAAAGGACTGAAGAATGTGTTTGACGAAGCAATTTTGGCGGCGCTGGAGCCTCCAGAACCAGTAAGAAGAAGACGGTGTGTCATCTTGTAGGGAGCTGGCTGCTTCTTTTACATCATCTAAAAGAATCGACATAGCAAGCCCTACGTTGTGAGTAAACCATAATATCGAAGACGAGCTGATTTCACTGAAATTCGTTAAGGCATCTAAGTGAAATAACTTCATAGAATCACACGAAAGAACAAATTTACCTTCCTGGACAGCGGGAAGAACCCGTTACAAATTGTAACCAGGGAGGCAGTCTCATAAATATTTAATAACGAGTAAGGCATTTTTAATAATAAGATACTAATGTGAATTTTTTAATAAATCGATAATTAAAAATCACTAAGCATAAATTTTTTATCAATTGAGATTTGAAAAGGCCTAGGAGAAATTTCTTGTGAAATTTCTCTATAGATAGCAACTTAATCTTGCGCATTCTGCAACCGACTGAAAGCGTTATTCGACGCACACTGTAATTAGTTTTTACATACTCACGGCCATAATTTGCAAACGCAACTTAATTTAGTGAGGAAACGATAATACTTCGAAACATAACGTGCATGCAATTTTCTCTTGTACGTTCGTATTTTTTTATGAACACATGTATTTTAGTGTATTGTATAAAAATTATCTAATCTATTGAGATAATCCAATTTTATTTAACTCCTTTATTTAGTTACGCTTGACGCTCAAACTCTATAAGTACAATATTTTGCTAATATTAAATTTCTTAATACGTTTTCAATAACCAGAATGTCTATATTTCTTAATCCTTTTATCTCCTTTTTCCCTGTACCTTTTTTGAAAAATGAAATTAGTTAGTTATCAATAACGATTTAAATTTAAATGAGGTATCTGTATAAATATATAAATCTAAGAAGGATAAAAGTAATAGGGTAATAATTACATGGATAAAGCTTTTATTTACACTCTAATTACTATCTTGTGTAACAATCAAGTGGATATATACAGTCTATCTTAGGTTTGGCCATTCGTCATAAAAGTATTTGAAAACCAACATTTTCTACGCGGTAATTAACGTTAAATACTATTCTTTATTATAAAACATTACAGTTAATAATTTACTACATTACAAAGATGTTTTACAGTGTCTATAACTACTATTTTCCTTTTAACTTTTAACAATATCATACGTTTCTTTTCATTTTGCCAATTTTAACACCTCTCGAATTCATAGCTTTGAAGAAATATAAACTAATTGAATATTTAGATTCAAAAATAATTTCCTTAACAGAAGGGATATTTAAATAAAATCTCTAATTACTCATATACTGTGATACTAAAGTAATAAAATTAATTTCTGGAGTCACAGAGTGTAGCATTTTATATTGAAAAATTTTTTAAATTTTAATTTTATATTTCATTAAATATTTATAAAAATTTCATATCTCGTATTTGGATTAGAATTTTTAGTAACACTCAAAATTCAATGCTCAATTTCATTCCACAGAATTGAGTTTTACTGGACCACTAGACGTTTACGTCTTTACCTAAAGACCCTACTTAGCATGCATAATCAATAATAAATAAAACATCTACATGAATGATTTATAATTCTTAATAACAAATGTCGATACATGGCCTTTGGAGATATATTTCGACCTGCTTTTCACTGGATTTATGACTATGTGCTTTGAACACACAGACACAAGAGGAAGCTTTAAAACTTTAATTTCTAACAATATCAAAAGAGATCAAAAACTTCCTAAGCTTTTAAGAATCTGTTTATTAAATTAAAATAAAAACGCCTTTGGCACAAGCATACGTTGGTCTTTACTTTAAGATAGCTCGCCTCTATTTTGATATCGCTGGAAACCTAAAGCCACTACTAGAGTAGAAAAATCTATCTTAATTAGAAGACCCACTTGAAATTTGAAAGATGCCTATTTAAAAGTCACATTTTATTCATTTGGACAAATCCATTGAAAAGGAGAGTAACATTTTGAATACAATGAATCTCGTAGATGACAATATATAGCTGCCACTCGACTGTTTTTTTTCTTCCATTATATAAAATACTAAGCTCTACTATTTACCATCGAGCTTTTTCTTCCTTAATATACTGATTCGGACACAGGAGTACTTTTTTACTATCGATCACACTTATCGCTAATTACAATAATTTTTGTACCTATTGGGAGTTATCTTCCTATCAGAATCGTGTTTCAAATTCTCTTTCATTTTAAACAGATACTTCTCAACAATTTCTGAGAGTTTCAAAAACAATTAAACTTCGAAAAGAGGATAATGTTAACTTCAATAAATCAATAAAGTTGAATAGATTAATATACTTGATTAAATTCATCTTAAATAAAACCGAACTATTGATAAAATAGTGAATAGTTCATACACTTGGAAGTTCACCAGGTTTTTACATTTTTTGGCTGTTCAGTTAGGAAACTAGTTTATAATACTCGAAAATCAAAAACGAAAATTCATTCACTTTCGTTACATAATTTCTGTATCGTTTACAGTGATTCATATCCACTACTTGCTTCATACAAAATCTCTACAAAGGGTCCCAAATACTGTGTACTTAATTCTCCTTTTCTTGTTCTACGATTTTAATTACATTATGTGTTTATAATTTTTAGGATACTACAAGCCTGCAAAATGTCTCTTACATTCTATTTCCATTTACGTAAAGTAATTTGTGCATGATACCTGGTTTCTTTCGCTCAAATTATATAATATTTCGACGATAATACATAAAACGAGGAAGTAACAATAAATAACAATAATTAACAACGTAACTTTTGGTTTGCGCTTCAAAATCGACTCTTTCTCAGAGAATGCTCGTTGCTACCATTTTATTTTAAAATCGATAAAAAATTAATTTCAAATTTATAAACTGACAGGGATTTAAACACTTTCTTATCCAAAAGTTATATAAACTGGAAATGTCCCTTGCATATACCTGTAGAAGCTCTAATACTGTTCACTTCAAAATATCCAATTTTTAAAAATTTTTATTTATTTTTGAAGCAATGATTTTCAATTCTATAAGAGAATTATCTAAATGGTCAAAGTTCTAAAATAACAATATTCTCCAAATATAATGTTTTAGCAGATTTGAAGTTGTCGATATGAGATTTAGGCGCATATAACTACACAAATCGGTATCATTCCAATGAAAACTCTTCTTTGGAACGGCATTTGCTCTTTCAGGTAATCAAAACTAAACGTAAATAAATAATTTAGGTTTTCAAAGAAGAATGGTCCCTATTTGTGTCGTTGTTCTAAATTAGATATTTTTATACGGCTTTAAGAAGGATCGAGTGCTGCTAAGCAGTTTTGAGAAAAAATAGTTGATTACCACTTCAAAAAATATTAGTATTCTTACTCGATACATATTTTACCAGAATTTTCTTATAAAATTTATTTAAATTCACAACATGTTCGAAATGTATAAATAACAGAAAATAAGAGATCGATTTCAAAACCCAAGAAGCTGAAATCTCAAAACTTGTTCATTGAACAAAATTTGATTATTTTTAAAGAGTAGATTGAAAAAAAAAATGTTATTGTTATTTTAATTTTATTTAGGGTTAATTTCTTATTGTCTAATTATTTATTATCAGAATATTATTTCTTATAATTCTGGTATATTAACTTTATTAATAAATCGAGTTGGAGATGTAATGTTATTAATAATAATTTTTCTAAATATTAAAGTCAACATTTTTCAAAGTGGTAATTAATTATGTATCCCCAGTGATTCCTCAACTGTATTTAAGCCTCTCCTCGACCGTTTTTGAATTTGAAAATCGTTTTACAATAAACATTAAAAAATGTATTACAACTTTATACAAATAAATGGAAAGAATCTCATCAATAGTAAGGGCCATTCATATAATCAGACAAATATACAGCACACGTGTAAGATATATAGACAATCTTATGCATATTAACTAACAGCATCTCCCTAAAATCGATAGATATTATAATATATCTGTAGTAATTAATAGGCCAGAGTTATATTAATTCATTGTTGCAGTCTTTAGTGTTTCAAAGCCCTCTTTTGCACAAGTGGCATGAAGTTGTATATGACTGATATAATATTATTTGTACAAATGCACATTTAATCGAAAAATTTCAATTCAAATAGTATTTCTACTCTAAAATGTTTCTGAGTTCTCGTAATTTAACAAGAACACCAATTCTTTCAATATTTATAAGAACAAAGCAGAGCAAAGAACTTTTCATTCCGGTATTAATTTCTCTTCTGATATTATTTCTTCCCTTTTAAAATTTTTTGCTCTGCTAAGTTTGGTACTGACAGTTTAAAAATTGTGAATTTCTTACATCAATACACAAATTACCACAGTTTCCGCTTCAAGAGATACAATCGTTCAACATACGTTCGTATGAAATATAAATAAGCTTCATCTAGAAACTATATGTATAAAAAATAATAATATGAAACAAGAGTATTCTGATACGAAAACAATAGTTTAACAATCTTTCTTATTTACACGTTAGTATAATAATCGCCACGCAATACTTATTCTGAACTTACATTATTAGGTAAATTAAAAATTAAAACCTTAAATATCACAACGACAATTAACGGTAGTTACGACTTTGGTTATTACGTTCTTCGTTACAAGTTTCTCATTCTAATATACTTCTTCTTTTATATTTTTTGGTTCGCCTTTCAAATTTTCAATAGTGTTCAGTGTTCAAAATTTAATTTAGCATCAACAAGTAAAACATCCACAGCTCGAAATCTACGCGTTATAAATACTAATTTCATTAGATTAAAATTTTTATGATGCTATAAATACTATTATGGATAGGTAGCTTCTTGTTTTATTTTGTCACTGTATCGCTTAATTAATCTATACTGCTAGATTACGAATTATCTGTGTTTAGTTTTGAGATTAAACCACAAATCAGATTAAAACATAATAATGAATTTCAAATTAAACTATCTTCACTTTTGTATTGGATAGATTTTTTGACTCTACTTTTATTTCTTGAAACTTTCAAAACTGACAATTTTATTCTACAAACATTATTAAATATTCAAATATACATTTTTGTGCACAGCTATTAAATAACTTCATTAATAATAAATGAAAAGTAAATAAAATTCTACGTTAATTCGGTTGCGAATTCTTCATCACATTAGAACGTCAATTCAATTGATAAGATAAATACCTCCATAACTGACAAAGAAATGAGTAAGTTCTTTAACCACACCATTTAATTCATTTATAACAAAAATTATTTTAACGTCGTAAATTACTGTTAATTAAAACTTCTTTAAATTTTAGTAAATTATTTCAAACAAATATTCTATTCAAGAAAATAGATTTTAATAAAATTACAGTGGCAAATGTACTGCCGATAAGTTAACTCTGAAGAAAAGTTGATTAAATTAATTAATAATATTTACACTGATCATCAACCAGATAGGATGATTATCAGACATCTAAAGAATCTTCTACGCTTTGGCATTTCTCAAATACGTCTTTTTTCCTGATACTTTTGTCATGCATAAGTTTTTCATATGAAAACCATGAAATCGAGCGATTGCCATATAAATTTTTAATACTATCGCATATTGTCCGGCGTATCTTTGGTGTTTCAGACTCAATTTCAGATATAGAGACGATATTCCTGGGGAAAGGAATAAGAAACGAATGGAACGGCAAATATGATTATCGATTAAAACTGATGCTTTATTATTCTAATTTATCAACTGGCAACATCTGTTTACCCTACAGAATTTATTTTTGGGTTTTAAAATTTTGATTTAAGAATTAAAAATGTTATTCAATTGAAAATATTCAATGTTTTCTTTCGTTCAATTTACATAAAGTTCCATTTGTCTCTTGCTGTCCTCCAGTATGTTTTATTTAAAATCGTCAAGGCTTGTAAGTGTTGAGAATGCGAGGACTCTGCAATCAGTGATTTTTTTACTGGTCGCAGACATAAATATGTATGGAGCACGACTTGACTGCCTTTATAATAAAGAGTTAAATCTCTAGAGAGATCTCACCCTGACTTTGTCGTAAAATCATAACGACCTCGAACCCTAAAATCAATACCATAATGTACAAAAACAATATTTAAATTCAAACTGCATTTCCTGCACGTCTTGAATTTATTAATGCCTCTAATTAAAACGAGGTAACACACAATATGTACATGCGTACTGAATATCAAGTGGTTTGACCTATACTTTTACATCGCTAATTAGAGAAAATCAGTGAAACAAGGTAGTACTATTTAATTATGATGAAATACACCCAATAAAAAGTCACCCTTTTAATTTGAAAGCAGTAAAAAAAACTCAACTTTATCGCTGTTGTAATGTTTGAAAAGACTGAAAGTGCCTTTTAATAGAGTCAGTAGGGCGTAAATTTGGAAATTATCGTTAAGATTCTAGGTTTCGAGAGACGCGTATTCTGTACGATTTTCTGCTGCGAAATTCCGCGTGACTAGTTGGAATCTATTTTCAATTGTAAACTCATTTTGATAACACAATTCAAAGTTTATACTAATCCTTTTTATTTTTTCAACCATTCGAATGCAATTGAATAAGAAAAAAGAAAATTTCAAATTTGAATTAGAACGTCTTAGAAAGAATTGGGCAGACAGTTGAAAAGAAAGTAAATTAAACCGACTTTTTTCTAGGTTTTTTTCATTTGTAATTTTCTTTCATCGAGTAATTTTTAGTAAAAATGGAAAATTTTATTTCAAATAAAATGAGTCATCAAATAAAAGTTATAGATTTTTTAGTAGTGAAATCATATAATCCAAAAACAACTAAAATTTGTCTATCAATTCCGACCATACAAAATCTATAATTTTCATCTGATTGAAACTTTTCATGACTCATTTCACTCAAGATAAAATTTTCCCCACTTCCATTAAAAAACTCGATAAAAAAATATTCTAAATGAAAAAAACGGAGAAGATGGTTGGTACGAATAACTTTTTCTCCGGTTATCTGTTCAATTATTCCTTAAAACTTTATTATTGTTGTATATTTCTGTTATTGCTTTACTTGAAGTAAGAGAATACTGCATTGTGCGAACGGATTGGCAGTAAATCGAAACGGATGCCACTTTTTGCCAAAAGTCCTCAGCATTCTCTGGGTAAACCGCCCTTTTCCAAAAAACCGAGCCTGGGTGCAACTATAATAAACGTAAGCCAATTGCGGCCACTAATAATCCACTGTACTTCGTGGTAAACTCGAATACTCGTGGGAAACAGCGCGAAACGAAGACCACGTACATGTAACTCGTACGTGACCCCGTTTGCTTATTGGCTTGGCCACAGCGACCATCGCAGGCTACGAAAGCGGTACACCAAAATTTAACGATGTCACCACAATGCCTTTCTGTACCATCATAACTTTCAAAATCTCTCTCACTAATTCGAAGCCGTTGTGCCACGCAAAGTACAAGTAAAACTCTTGTTTCTCCTCTAGACTTAACTAGCCGTAAGGAGAATCCCTTCAAATAATCCGTTTACACGTTCATCGCGTAGTACACGGAGTTCTGTGTGTTAGGTGGAGGCACGTTGTTAGGATGACCTATAAACGAGTTTGTGACCGTATGGCTCGAACTGGCAGAGCTTGTCTGATTAAAATCGTGAGCTGGTGCACTCGCAGCACCCTCGGGGACTCCACGTTCAGCCACATTGCAGGGGTTGTTCCTTTGCTGCTGAACCTTAGTTGGCGAGGATAAAATTTTTGAAGAGGTCATCGTACCTAGCATCTGAGTACTTCCAGTAAAAGTAGTCAGCGAAGGTCCACAAGGAATGCTGACAGATGGAGGTAGAGAGACTGTCTGGGTCTGAACGTCACTAGCACTTCGAGCCAGGTGCATTTGATGAGAATAAGGTGCTGTGCTTCTAGATGGAGCAATCACAGTATAAGCTGACACGGGTTGGCCACTATAGGAAGCCACCTGATGATGTTGATGATGCTGAACGTGCATGGAATGCAGAGTGTGGTTCACACCGACTGGAGGGCCAGCGACTTGGTACTCGTCAGGCTGATGTAGGTGGAGATGTAGTTGGGGTTGGGAATGAATAGCTGGAGGCGGATTATTAGGCCGGATGTAATACCTTGGCTGCTGATCAACTCGATTCCTAGGGTAGGGATATCGATCGATATGATTGGCATAGTTGGTCGGGGTTGACTGTGCTGGCATGATCCTCTGTAAATTCTGATAGGCTGGGTCTGTGATTCCGTTGTAAGGGACCAGGTACATAGTTCGATAACATTTGGAATTGGAAGCGGGAAGTGTGCCACAAGGATAATTAGCAAAACCTACTGGTTGGCGACGTGTTTTGCCTGGAAGACTATTGTAAGCTGTGGTTGGAACTCCATCAATTCCGGAGACACGAAGGATCCTGGTGCCAGACATTTGATCCTGGAAGTGTACTCCGTTCTTCTGAGCTGGGTAGCGATGACTAGCGTCCCCCTTTGGAACGTGAACCATAGTCCGAGGAAGGGTACTCTCGAGATAGGAACGATCTAAACCCTGCGTACTTACCTGGAAATAAATTTTTAAAGAGTTAGAATTTTTTTCAGATGAGATCCTTTGCCAGGTTCCTGGAGATCTAAAAAAATATATCTTCACCAAAATCTCTAGATAACGTGAATGAAGGGATTAAATGGTCTTTCAATTTCAATTCTATCTGAAGCAATAAAAAGGTTCAATTAAATTGAATAAAAAATCTTAAACTTGAAAAAATGCATTCATTTACAAATTGTTTGATTGGGGGTTTTACTATATTAATATTTATTCAGGAATTTTACTAAAAGCTCACCGGTGTGTCAGCAATGGTCTGATAGATATCATTAATTTGCCTCTGCATCGTGTTTATCCTGTTGATGGTGTTACCTTCATTATTTTCACTATTGAACGTCACCCTGTAATTTTCAGAATTCCCATCATCAACAAACGACTCTTGTCTTTCGCTATTATCAGTGCTGTTTTCATAAAAAGCCCACTGGGCTGGCAATCCCGTTCTATCCGGAAACGAAGTGGCAGCAACGCTTCTCGATCTTAGCTGCTGAACGATCTCTTCCGTTGTTCCAAACCGAGGTTTAATTCCTCGAACTGCAGGTCGTCTATTAAATCCATAATCGTTGAGCTCGTCATCGTCATCATCAACGGTGCTCTTTTTTTCTTTTCCATTTTCGTTGACTTCTCCATCAACTGCAGTCCCTTCATGCCGATCATCTACATCATTGTAGCGCCTCTTGATTCTCTCAGTCCTAGATTTATCTTGCTCTACGAAAGCCATTAATTCATCACTAGCATCTCCAGAATCAGGTCCGATGCTCGTAGGAGTTCCTCTCGTAACATCAGGAGGACCTGAGTTTCTATAATTTCTCTCTTCTCCTCTTAGAGCTGCTTCGATATCCTCGAGGCTATAAGAAGAATCAGAATTATACCCCACAGAATCTCTATTGCTTCCAGTTATCTTTGACGAGAGTCGATAATAATCCTCCCTTGCTTCTCCAGTCGAAGTCACACAAGACAACGGAGCAAGACTCGCTAGGAACTGTTTCCTGGCATCAGAGTTCAGCTTCGTAATAGAAGACTTGGAAGCATATTCCTTTCCTATATTAGTTCTGTTTCCAAGTCCAATATCTGGAAGGTTCATTTCCACGTTCTTCTTCTGACCAAAAAGGTCAGTGATTTTTTTGTAGGTAGAGTGATGGTGATTGATGTGCTGAGGGGGAGAAACTATAGACGTTTCTTGTTCCTGGCAGATGGTGCGAGGCACACGATCATTCTTAGGTCTCTCTTCTCCAGAAGGAGATGTCCGAGCTGGCAACTCGTTACTTTGATCACATCCTTCGACTGTCCTTCCACTTTCTAAAGAGTTGCTATCCCCAGTGTCTTCATCCTGGTCTACACAAGTCAGTTGTCGTATCCTTTCTTCCAAGGTCAGATCCTTACCCTTCAGGTTTTTTTTCTTCGAACTATTTTCGTATTTTGATATGAGGCTTCTCCTAAGCGCATTTCTTTCAATTGTTCTCTTTATACTAGAAGACTCGCTTTCAGAGGAATCACTACGGTTCCCAGCAATCTTGGTTCTTTTCACAGCATCAAAAAGACGTAAGCTTTCAGTTGTGATGAGGAACTTTTGGGCTTCAGAGTTCTCGTCCTCGGCATCGTCTACGTCGGAGAGAGATATGTTCTTAGCTGGAGCTGGTGGTGGAGATATGAATCTGGGATCCGGGAAAAGTTGTCTCACAGCGGAGTTTGGCTTCAGGCTGTTGGTGGCGAGTGACGTTCCTAGCTTAAATGTTAAAGAAAGATCAGAGGCTTCGGAAATCTCCTTGGAGGCACGCTTATCGATTTTCGCTGCGCTTTCTGGAGACTTGCAAGCCTCTTCACTGGTGATCTGCCCTGAGGTTGTTTCTTTAGTGTCTGGTGGAGGGCAAATGGCATATTCGAGTTTAGAATCTTCATGAAAATCCTTCTCTTTAAGAGCATTCAGCTCTTCGATGGGCTTGGTTTCTTCTTCGCTAATTTCTCGGACAATTCGTCGCTCCGTTACCGTCGTCATTGTTATCGTTTCCACCAGATAACGCTGATGAAGATCTGCAAGAGAAAAAATAGAGTTAGGGAGCGCTCAGAAAACATGATTCAGCGGAGTCGTGTAACGAATGAGAGATAAAGTTGAGGCTAGAGTTCTTAAAGGGGACATAGCTGAATCCAGACAACTCAAAGAGGGTCGTTTCTACTGAATTCTAGAGAGTAAACTCTCAGTCTTTAAAATCCATTATTAAAAAAGTCGTTTCCAAGATTCTGTCTGCCCTTTGGGACGCTTCAATATGGAACTTTATATAGTGCCAGATCACTTGTCTTTCAGATTATAAAGGTCTTCTTGCAATAGAGAGTTTTTAAGCGTATTTGAAACCACCTTTTTTCGAAAAAGTTTTTTTTTTATTTAAAATTTCAAGAGTACTTAATAAATGAAGATATATGTTGATGGTGATAGTTGGCTTTATGGTCCAAGGTTGATAAAAACTTAAAGTTTCTTTGATGGGGATTTTTATTATTTACGTTTTTCATATGAATCGATGAAAACTACGTTTGATTATGTAAAACTTAAAGTTTTTATTAACCTTAGACCCTAAAGCTAACTATCAACATCAACATATATTTTCAATTATTAATTAAGGGTCAATGCAAATCCAGAACATGAGTACTTAATAAATATTTGGAAATGAAATATTTGTGTAAAAAAGGTTTAATAAGAAAAAATAAAAGGAAAATACTAAATATAGGACTTTCAGGGGAGTTTTGAAAAATGTTCTTTTTGGTAGATTTATGGCATTGAAATTGTGAAATTCCTTAAATTCTAAACCGTACCAATCCCTACCTATTCAATATACCCTTATGCATTTAAATCATCTCTGGTACACTTCAATTCGACCCTCTACCTGTCATATTGATTCGCGATACTGAAATGATTCTTTTTGCCATAGAAGACGCGTTACATAATTTATATGGGCAACTCCTATAAAATCTGATTTTTTTTGTAACAAAAGCTTTTCACCATCAAAATACGTAATATTTATCTTATATTATTACTATTATAAATAAAACTCGAAATGAGATAAAATATTGTATTTTTAGAGGATATTGTATAAAAGAAAATAATTAAAAAAATAACGAAAAAGACAAGCAAAATCTTTCAGATTACGTACGTTATCTCGTTTCTACGAAAACTACAACTCATTTCACGCCAGACATATTTCTCCACCTTGCACTGTCAGGATTTGCTGTCACTTTACCAGGCTAATGTTTCTAAACGAGTTCCCGTTTTACTTAATTGTTGAGAAAATGAAACAAATTGTCACCGATTATTACTAATATTGTTATGAGTAATTTAATTTGAAAAGCGGGAATGTCAACAACTAATTTAATATTGCTTTCAAGAATTTCAATTAGCAAAAATAAATGAATAGAAGAGTTCAAAACAGAGAAAAGAAACTATTCAAAATTTCTAATGTTGATTAGACAAAATTAAATTTAGAGAAACGATAGAAAATTAAGTCTTTTGTAATTAAACTCTTATGCGACCTTTTACTATCTTCTTGGTTAACAAAAGTGCCCATAAAAGTCTCCCAGGACGATTAAAGGTTTCCAACATACCAAAGAGACGAATTGTATTTTAAAAAAAAGGAAAAAAAAAACACAAAAAATTTCTCTTCGAATTAAAAGAAGATTTATATCTTAGAAAGAGAAGATTGTTTCTTTAAGAGATCCAATCTCCCTTTGTCAATATTTTCTCACGTAAAATTGCGATTTCGGATAAGAAAATTATAACTTAATAAAAATGATATTCAATAAAGAAATCTACTTTTTAATTAGATTTTTAAAATTAAAAATTTGAGATAGAGCTTCAGAAATAGAATCTGGTGTAATTTAATTTTTGAATATTAAATTCAAAAATCTGTTAAAAGTTTGCTCACATGAGGGTCTTTTAAAATTTTATGTGACTCTTTATTTTCAGTTGCTAAAATTTATCTGATACTCAAGAGCATCCTTTCTAGGACTTTGCATTATATATAAGTCTCAATGGACCCGGATGAACTAAATATCAGGTTCTAGTGCGAGTCCAGGTGTAAACTAACTCCATTTTTGTTCTGAAAGAAAATGTAACACGATATTGCAATACATTTTTATTTATATGTAATCATATTGAAATAATATATAAAGTTAGTAGAATATATTTTAATAAAATAGAATTTAACTGAAGATATATGTTGATGTTTATAGTTGGCTCTAGGGTCGAAGGTTAATACATAAAACAATTTTTGCTAACTTACGATTTCTTTGATGCAGAATTCTGTAAGTTTCTTTTTTTCATATAAGTCGATAAAAAACTTGAAATTGCTTAAAAATAAATTTTTCAAATTCTACCTTTTGTTTCAAATTATTTTATTCTGAAGTAATTTCAAGCTTTTCATCGACTTATATGAAAAAATTAAACTTACAAAATTCTGCATCAAAGAAATCCTAAGTTAGCAAAAATTGATTTATGTATTTTTTAGATTCAAAATAAATTATTAATGAGGGCTCCGATCAGAACCGAAACTTTGATTATGTAAAACTTCAAGTTTTTTATTAACCTTCGACCCTAGAGCCAACTATAAACATCGACATATATCTTCAATTATTAATTAAGGGGGTTCAAAAAAATCGATTTTTTTTTTGCATTTTTGTGGCCTAGAAGGTGCTAGAAATATAATCTTAAAAGGGTACTTTATGGCCCTGGCATCGCAGATTGATTGTATGTAACTTTTCGTCCAAGATTAATACATGAATATCTTTAAATGCGATTTCCCAAAAGTTGCGTTTTTGTAACTGGTTGGCATGATATCTCGAAAACTAATGATTGATTAATTGAAGTTATATATCAAAATTTGTGAAAAACATGTGCCTATCGTCTGACAGATGCTTTTTAGATTTTTTCTATTTAAACAATTTTTACAGATGTTTTTAACCTCGAAAACATGAAAAAAAAAATTTATTTTTTTTTAAAGTTGACTGTTCTGCGAAATTTTCAAATTTTGAAAATCCCATCTGTCAAACGATAGCCAAGGTGATAAAAAAACTAAATCATTTTGATTTTTTTGTTTCAGACGATTTTTATGAGCTGAATCGTGTCAACCATTTGTGTATGCATTTTTTGCAAGGGACACCTCAAGGTCAAGTCACGGTCAAATCGAAGACGGCAAATTTTCAGTAAAATTAGTGTTAAATGTATTTAAATAAACAAGTTGAATGCAACAAACCGCATCTCGATTGTGTTTTTAGTTTTCCTTTAACTAATATTAAAAAAACAGTGTCAAAAATGAAGCCACAAGGTAGAAGACCCCCTTAAGGGTGAATAGAAGTCCAGAATATGAAAATAGAATTTTTTATTTTTTTACTTTTTGTAATTTCGTATTTGAATGTTTCGTTTTTTGGAAAGAAGAGTAAAGAATTAAAACTTTCTACCATTAGATACTTTCCCAATAGTTCTAGGGATCGAAGATAGTTTTTGATAAAGGACAAGATAAGAATGCAAAACTGGCTTACTTTATTCTTATGTTTCCTCTACGGAAAGCATCATTGAATGCAGTTCATTATTTCGTCCTTGACAAACTAGGCCGTTACTTGTTCGGAACTCCTAACAAATGCTCATAATACACCAAACTTTCGACAACAACTTGTTCACCTGCTTTTTGAAACATTCACGTCACATTCTGACAGTAATAAGGAATCGAAAAGTTGGACATGTTCCAAACTTCTGTCATATCAAATAAAAAATTGATTGAAAAAAAGCAAAATATCATTAATTTCATTTCTCCAGAAATTAAATGTCCAAACGTTTTTTAATTTATCCAATTTTTTAGAAATAGCTGTCAATCTTTTTTCATAAGAAAACATAGTATTTACAGTGGATGGCCAAATTATTATACTCGCTTTGTTTTTGTTAGTCGCATAAACCCTCCTAATATTGACAACACGCATATTAAATTTTTCCCCTAAAAATAAAATGGAAGACGTCAAAATTATGTATAAAATGACCTCAAGATGAAGTGTTTTTGTTAATTTTTGAAAAAGATATTGAGGAAAAAGTTCAAAATTCAAAATTTTTCTTAAATTATAAATAATTGATGTTTTTAGATGTTTTTCGACTTACTTTAAAGGTACATTCACGTAGCATGTAAAAACTTACCAAAAAAGTTATACTAATTTTCCCCTAGATTCGTAAAGAGTCTAAACTTACAACAAAAAAGGTGTAATAATTCAAACTTGCAAAATTATATATTAAAAAATCTGCCCGCTTCACGGGCACATTCTCATTGCGCGCTTCGCGCGCCTAGGGCGCGCGATTCGATCGTCGCGCTTCGCGCTCCGTTCTTTCTGGACCACGCGCTTTGCGCTCGGTCTTGTGCTCTTCGCATACGTTTAAGTTTATTACTTATAATTTAATACTGAAGCTCAAACCAATTTAATGATATTAAAGATGATGTAAATTAGTAATTTTCTCAAATTCACTAAGTTTCTTTTTCAGTTTAAGTGAAACAGGAAATTCAATTTACTTAAGGCTCTATCGGCCTTAAGGAATACATTCTCATCATGACACTCGCGTTTCGCGCTCGATTTTCTGTATGCATTTTTGTAACTTTTTAATAAATTGCATGATTATTGATAAATTTATTTTCTTCCAAATCTCTCAAAAAGAAAAAACAATCGTAGACTTTATTTAAGGAAACGATTTTGCAGAACAACGCTTATTTCGTATCTCACATATTTTGGTGAAAAAAATCGAATTTTTTTAATATCAAAAATCAAAACATAAAATATACATCCTGTCCCGAAATGTCTCAATGAGAATTTGTAAACCTCATTTAGGCAAACAATTTTCCATATAAACGTTTTTTTTTGTATCTCACATATTTTGTCTGAAAAATGGAATTTTTGAATTTTAAACGTATTTTTTGGAATTGAAACGAAAAATATATCTTTTATCAGAAACTGTGTGAGACAGAATTTGTAGATCTTTTTTAAACGAACAACTTTGTATTCTTACGCTTTTTTCGTATTTTACATATTATTGTTAAAAAATTGAATTTTGGATTTTCAATAGTTTTTTTTTTAATTAAAAAGAAAAATATGCATCTTATGAAAAAATGTTACAATTCAAATTTGTAGGTCTTTATGTATTTAATAATATTGTATTATAACGTTTTTTCGTATCTCGTATAATTTAACTGGAAAATGGAATTTTGATATTGACTTTTTTCGAATTTGAATATGCTGTAACATTTCTAATTTTGATTTAATCAAAAAATGTTATGGGTGTAATTTGTAGAGATTTATGAGCACTATCAAAAACCAGTATTGAAATTTTTGATTTTTTCAAAAAATTATTTTCAAAAACACAAAAGTAGTGCTCCATCCCTCAATTTTGATTGGATGTGGCTGGTTAACGAACTTGTCCTTACTTTTTCGGCTCCGATAAAGTGTACCAAAGCTCAATTCAATCTGATAATTCTATCGAGAGTTATGCCGCACACGACCTACTACAGACAGACAGACAGACAGACAGACACTTTCATAAAAACCATTTTTTCTGACTCAGGGGGTCTCAAAACGTAAAGATTTGATGAAAATTTCGAAAGTCATTTTTCACATAAAACCAATACCTTCTCATCCATGATGAGAATGTAAAAATACTAAAAATAATTATATTACATTTTGTAATCAAATTTAATAAATCCTTGTGGGTTATTACACTGAGGAAACAGTTTCTTTGAATCAAAGAAACATTTCTTTGATTTAAGGTCAAAGAAAAAATTTCTTTAAGTTAAAGAAAGTTTTGTTAATTCAAAGAAATTTTCTTTGATTCATAGAAATAGATTTGTTTCCATAAAGAAAATTTTTTTGAATCAACAAGACTTTCTTCAATTTAAAGAAATTTTTTCTTGGATTCAAAGAAACTGTTTTCTGGATGCACTTTTATATATTTTTAAAATTCTTTTTTTTGACTATTAGAATTTTTTGAATTATTACGCCTTTTTTGTTCTAAGTTATAATTTAAGAAAATTTTTGAAATTTGAATTTTCTTCGCAATATCTTTCTCAAAAATTAACAAAAACATACTTCATCTTGAGGTCGTTTTCTGCATGATTTTGACGTCTTCTATGTTATTTTCAGGGAGAAATTTTAATATGTGAATTGTCAATATAAGGATATTTTATGAGGCTAAAAAAAACAAAATGAGTATAATAATTTGGCCATCCACTTTAGAATTGATTTCAGTCGAGTTGAGAAAAATCTCTACTAATTTTTATAAAAGTTTTAAATGTGGGTAGCATCCATAAATTATCGTTGAATTAATGATGAAATAACTTCTTGAGATATTTGGTAATTTTTTTCAATGTGAAAGAGTGTTTGGAAAATTGCAAATGTTTCGGATGATTGAAACATTATTTCTGTTTTATATTAACTTTAAAGATTTTTGATCAAGGAAATCTTACAGGTTGGCATCGTATTTTTTATTTATTTATAGAGCCTAGAACTTCGTCAAAGTAAATTCGTCTCCCAATAAATTTGAAGAGGGAATCAATCAAGAAATAAAAAGCAGAGAGTAATACTGTTGATGGTATACCTGGAGTCGTTTGTTGGGCTTGATCAATGGTTGGCTGTAAACTTCCATCCTCGGGATGTCTCGTCGTTTCTGGAGTATTTTTCAAATCCTCGATTTTTCCGTCAACACATTCTTCAGCTTCTGAAACAATAAAAGTTTTTGTAACAATCACATCTCTCATTTTTCAATAAAAATAACTCATCTCACCAGAAACATCTAACATGACAAAAACTAACCAATCTGAAAAAAGGTATCACTACAATTTGCGAAATCATAAAATTTGAAATGTAAAATCCCAAAAAATGTGAAAAAATAATAGAATATATTTCACATAATGCCAATTTTCAATAATTTTACAATTTTATAGTTCGCTTAGATTTATTTTATATTTCAAGAATTTTTTTCAAAGAAAAAAAAATATATCCTTTCCGAGAAAATTCTACGATCTCACGAATTGTACTGATTGGATTTTGATCGAATTTGAACAATTTTCAACAGATCAGTTTTAATATTTTTTTGCTAACATAAAATAAAAAAATTAGATTTTCCTTGAGCTTTTATTCATTTCATTTTTTATCTTTAAGATATTCAATATCTTGAATATTTCAAAGATTTCATATTCCTTGTCTAAAGACTTTAAAATATTTTTTATGAAAATCTCTAATATTTCTAAAATCTAAAAAATATGTTAAAAACTCCTTATCACTATCAGAATTTACTATTTTTAATTTCAAGGATTCATCACCGCAAATCTGAACTGCATTGAGAAAATTAAAAAGAATAAAAAGGAGATTAAAAATAGAATAAAAAAATATCAAAGTTCAAATAAAATGCAATTATTCAAGTTGAAGAGTCTTGGCTGAATGGTCTTCTTAAAACACAATAGATTATAAGTTATGACATAACCTAATGATGATTTAATAAAGAAGTAATTGAAGATAGAATAAATTAGATTACATACTCTTTTGAATTCTGGGATTATATTTGATATCAACCAAAGTCTTCATACTGAAGGATAACAAAAGGGCCAGGGTCGTCCTTTGATGAAAAATGCAGCATTTAAATATAAAATCAGTACCCTTGAAGTGCGGGAAAAAGACTGAGGAATTTTATTTGGACTTATTATCTGACAATGTGCCGTCTATCTTTTATCACTTTATCAGAAACGTAATGTCGACCTTAATACCACAGTGCAATGCCAGAATCTGATAAGAAAATGCGACCTAGATACAACCTTTTATAGATGAACTTTCCCTGATTGAAAATACGAAATCTTGAATTATCTGTAACCTTATTTTTATTAAATTCTAGGAAGGGCTTTTTCAAGCGTAAATTACAAGATTCGTTAGTTTTGAAAATATTCTTGTAATTAAACCAAATTATAACTCATTAAAAATAACCTTTATTTCAACCAATTGACACGAATTTTATTTTAAATAAAAGATTATTTAATTATCTAGTGGGGTACCCACGATTTTTAAGATTGGTTGACAATTGTTTATTTGTTTAACAAATTAAGGTCGCTTTTTTGGGCGAAAATCGAGCATTACATCGAAATGCTCACCATTTTTGCAAAAATGAATATTTTTTCATAATCTTGGGTACTTTACTGGGGAATATTATAAAAATTAGGAAAAAATTTGCTTTTTGGTTCCAGGTATAAATCTAAATAGAATTTTTAGAATTTCTTGCTGCGGACGACCTCCGAAAAAATTTTTTTTTTCTGAACACAACAAAACTCAGCCGTCATTTTGTATTTCTTAACAAAGAAATTATCTTATAAAATTAATATATTAGTTAATAAACTCTATAGATTTTAATTTCTTTACGTTTTGTTATCTGCCTGAAATTAAATCATAAAAATGACACTATTTTTGGAAGCTCAAAGGTGATAAAACCCCTCAACCAATCAAACTTATTTAATCAATTTTCCTAATATTAAAATCAAAATTCGAGGTAAGAAAAGTTTTAAAACAATATAATTGCAGTCACTATTATGTAAAAAGTAGTGTGCATTAAATGTAACAATTACTTCACAATAGTGTAACAACTGTAATATAACAACGTTCCCTTCAAATTATTTAAGATTTGAGAATGTTTTTGCATACACAGTTAAACAGAAATTAAATTTTATAACTGTTGGAAATATATTTTGAAATTAAACACAATTAATTACAATAAACCATTATAAAGTACAATAATGTTGTTATTTTTTTTATTATTTTTTATTATTTTTTTGTTATTTTTGTTATTTTTTTGTAAAATTATTCGAATTTCAATTAAAAATTGTATCTTTCTTATTTTATGACAAATTTCTACAAAAATGCAGATAATTAAGAAAAAATTATGTCGAATTGCAGAAAAGATTACAATATTTACAAGAAAAAGAAACAAAGAGTTACAAGTAGCAAATTATTGTCGTTTATTATAAGTAAGAATCTAATTTATAAGAAATTTCATTTGTTATATAACGCACAATAAATTACAATAAACCCCAATAAAGTACAATTATATTTTTGTATAAATTGATAATTACTTGTTATTTTTTTTATAAAATTTTTCGAATTTCAACTAAAAATTGTATCTTTCTTCTTTTATGACAATTGTAAACAAAAATGCAGATAATTAAGAAAAAATAATGTCCGATTGTAAAAAAACCTATAATACTTACGAGACAAAATTTTTTTTTGGAAATCTACCTCATGCAAAATGTCGGCGTGATTTTGGAGAAATAAGAATAAAAATAAAAAAATATTTTTAAAAAAGTGGCGCTTATTATGTTTTAACCGCGCGCCCTTCAATTGTAAAACGCATTCCCATTCCCACCAGAGTTGAATTATGTCCTCTATAGATGTATTTTCAAGTTTAGGTAAACATATCTGAATAAAATTATGATGATTTCTGAAAATCGTTAATATGCCAGGGGCACAATCATGCAACACGAAGTAGTAAATACACGTGCCCAGTCCCGTGAAACACACATTTCTGTATAGATGAAACGTAGAATGAATATTAAGTGAAGTGTGGCTGCATACTGACTCTATAGTTATCCAAATAACTATTGTTAGTCCTTCAGAACAATATGACCCGCAATAAGTATTCTTTTGTCAAATAACGGAAATTGTTATTATCAAATGAACAGCTCATTTCGAAATTGAGTTTGACATATGGAGACGCACGAGTAACGGTTTCAGAAACGATAGTCAAAATCTCATATCGACGTTTAATCCAGAACGTGATTCTATTAAAAATTATAAATTTAAATTCAATAATCTCCATTCATGGTTAAATCCAGATATGTAAATTCTCACCATTAAAAAAAAATCTAGGCAAATGAAAACAACTGAAAAATAAAAAACAGTATTATTTTTTCCAAAATGTGCATTTTTCTTCCAATTTTTTTATAAATATGAGGTTGAACTTGAAAGCATTTATATATTTAGTGCTTTTATAGATTTTGAGAGATCGATTTTTCGTGCATTTAAATTAGAAGATATGAAATTGGACTTTTATTAATAATCTAAAAATGACAAATGTTGGAATCAAATTCAAAGGTGGACAAATAATCCGGTGAATTGGAAAATAGCACGTTGAATATTCTGTATAAAAATAAAAAAGACTCAAGTAAGATATAACAGTACATTGTCTTCTTCCTCGTGGACTCAATGTGCCAGGAAATTAATGGTTTGTGCTGTAATTGAACGAGTGCACGAAGAAAATTTCCGCGTTCGATCTAATTTTCCTTTGGTGAATAATCTTTTTTTCATAGCAGTAACGGGTAGTAAAAGAAAAGACTGAATAAATTATAAGATTATGGCGATAAAATGGTAATCCCTTTTTGTGCAGAGGACAGAAATCAGCGATTGTAGAAAATTTAAAACCTCTGTACATATATCTCAAATTTATTAAATTTCAGATACTTTTAATTTCATAGAATATTTTATAATGCAAGACAGAAATATCTTAAGTAATCGAAAAACTCTATATTTCTGGCAAATAAAACTTCAGTCTTGGAAATTTGATAAAAACTTTAAGTATATTTACCATACAATTTTTATATTATTGTATAATTCGAACAAAAATATAAATGAAATAAATTTAAAATTATGAAGACGTGAGAAAATATTTCTCAATACTTTATTTGACAAGAGAAATTATTTGATAACAAAAAACTACCCGGGGTCAAACTTTATTCTGAAGACACACTGTCGCCTCAAGGGGCTTTCAAATAAAACTGAGACCTTTTTGAAAAAAGCTTACATTACACTTTCCCTTCACTCGATAAAATTCTTAGCAGAAATATATCTGGTTATTTTTATGCTCAGAAAGATGCTTGGATATCGATAAGATAATTATTCACTATTTCAATTAGGTACATCTTGCAATAATTTCTAAACACTTTTTAATTTAAAAACTTTGGTTGTACTTCATATTTTTGAACTACTTTCCTCTTTTCAATGAATAAATACAAAGAAAAACAATACTTTATTTTTGGAATTATGATAACCGGTAGTATATATTTTTTTAGTCAAAAAGTCTCGATTCTAAAAAACATATAGATGATATAAATAAATAAGAAATATATTTTAAATAGCGGACAGTAATTCATGATAAAAGTAGTATAAGAAAAAAAATATTAACGAACTCCTCTCTTAGTAAAATATTGGTAAAAATGATTGAATTAAGGACAAATTATTTAATGTAATATCCAACTTTTCGTTTCAGTAATGAGTAAAAATCAACGAATCTCTATTCAATATACCTGAGAAAACAGTTTGAATCATAAATACATATGTTGAGCAAATTTTTTAAATTTAAATATTTGATGTTTAATCAAATAAAATGTTCCAAATTTACAAAATTTTTGAATCACAAAAGGGGCGGAAAATTCAATTAAACTTACGATACTTTTAAGTAAACGTACTTTAAATTCAAGAGAGTCTGAAATTTTCAAACTTTTTGTTAAAATTACGAATCTTAAGTACATTTTTTGAGTTTCAACTTTCAAAATTTTCAAGTAAAAATATCTTTCTTAGATTTACTAAGAAGTGACTGACATTTTTGAAGCTTGTATTAATTTTACGAAATTGCAACTGTATAAAACTTAAGTTCGTATATTAACGGAAAATTTACGAGAAATATTAAAAAAGAGCATAAAAACTTATACTGATTTTCCCCTAGAATTTGAAAAAGTTTAAACTTAGAACACAAAAGGCGTAAAAATTCAAACTTGCAAAGTGATTTATAAAAAAAAAATATTAAAAATAATTATATTCAATTTTTTACGAAAATTTAATTAATTCTTGTGGATTATCACTTTTATGTACTTTTAAAATCCTTTTTCTGAATATTAGAATTTTTCCAATTTTTACGCCTTTTTACATTCTCTTTAAACCAGAAGGTATTTGTCTCATTTAATTAATTTTGAAAAAGTTTGAAATCTAGACTTTTTTCACACACACAGAAAAAATATTTGTAAAATTTGCAGGAAGTTCGGCACTTATTTGGACAACATAGCTTTTTAGTATAGATTTTACAAGAATTTCAGTTTGATCAACAGATTTGCTAGAAGAAACGTACATAAAATCTAATGATTCAACTAAACTTCTTGTAAAATTCACTAAAAAACCATGTTGTCCAAATAAGTACCGAACATTCTCTAAATTTTACAAATCTTTTTCTGCGTGCAATATTTGACTCCAAAATTTACAAAAACATTTCATCTTGAGATCGTTTTAAGCATAATTTTCACGTCTTCCATGTTATTTCCGGAGAAAAATTGTAATATATGTATAGCCAATATTGAGAGACTTTATGCGATTAACAAAAACAAAGAAAGTATAATAATTTGGCATCTCACTGGACACCCAGAAAAAATTTCTATATTTAAATTTTAGAAATAGTTTTTTTAACTTCATTGCTTCAATTCGAAGTAAAAACACTTTAAGAAAAAAAAAATATATTTGATTTAAAGAAATCACGTTTTCAGCCTTTTTTAAATGGAAGAAATTATTTTTTAAACATTATTTATTTGATTTAAAAAAATATTTTTTCGATTCAAATACACTACTGGTAAAAACTTAAGAAATAATCTATTAAATTTTATTGTCTTTGAACAAAGACAATTTTTCCTTTAAATTAAAGAAAATATTTCTGGTTAATCAAATTACACATGTATTTAATTTTTTTTTTGAATCAAAGAAACTTTTTTTTGGTGTACATTCCACTTAAATGTTAAAAATCGTTTTTCCAACATAATTTCTTAAATTCGAAGTAAAAACACCTCTATAGAACATATATAAATTTATTTGATTTTAAGAAATCACGTTTTTATCCTTTTATAAATGAAAGAAATTATTTATTCAACATTATTTATTTGATTTCACACAAAATTCGATTGTACTGGCAAAAACTTAAAAAATAATTTTATGCGACTTCGCAGACATTCATTTCTTCAATTCAAAAAAAAAAAAATCTGCTTGAGCGCGCCTAGGGCGCACGATTCGATCGTCGCGCTTCGCGCTCCGTTCTTTCTGGACCTCGCGCTTCGCGCTCGGTCTTGTGCTCTTCGCATACGTTTAAGTTTATTTCTTATACTTTAATACTAAAGCTCAAAGCAATTTAATGATATTAAAGATGATGTAAATTAGTCATTTTCTCAAATTCACAAAGTTTCTTTTTCAGTTTAAGTGAAACAGGAAATTCAATTTACTTAAGGCTCTATCGGCCTCAAGGAACACATTCTCATCATGACACTCGCGCTTCGCGCTCGATTTTCTGTATGCATTTTTGTAACTTTTTAATAAATTACATGTTTTCCACAGAAAGATTTTCAAATTCTTTAAAATATTAAATTTATTTGCATTATTTGCGATATAAGAGTTTGAAATTGTCTACGAGGACACCTGTCGACAACGTATCCTATCTGACACGCGACTAGTGATCCTCCGATAATGTAGGCAGTGACAAAAATTTCAAACTCAACTAATTAATTATTGATAAATTTATTTTCTTCCAAATATCTCAAAAAGGAAAAACAATCGTAGACTTTATTTAAGGAAACGATTTTGCAGAACAACGCTTATTTCGTATCTCACATATTTTGGTGAAAAAAATCGAATTTTATCAATATTAAAAATCAAAAAATTAAAATATACATCCTGTCCCGAAATTTCTCGATAAGAATGTGTAGACCTTATTTAGCCAAACAATTTTTCATCTCAAAGTTTCTTTTGTATCTCACATATTTTGTCTAAAAAATTGAATTTTTGAATTTTAATCGTATTTTTTGGAATTGAAACGAAAAATATATGTTTTATTAGAAACTGTGTGAGACAAAACTTGTAGATCTTTTTGAAACTAACAACTTTGTATTCTTACGTTTTTTTCTTATTTTACATATTATTGTTAAAAAATTGAATTTTGGATTTTCAATAGTTTTTTTTTAATTAAAAAGAAAAATATGCATCTTATGAAAAAATGATATAATGCAAATTTGTAGGTCTTTATTTATTCAATAATATTGTATCATAACGTTTTTTCGTATCTCGTATAATTTAACTGGAAAATGGAATTTTGATATTGACTTTTTTCGAATTTGAATATGCTGTAACATTTCTAATTTTGATTTAATCAAAAAATGTTATTAGGATAATTTTTAGAGATTTATGAGCACTATCTAAAACCAGTATTGAAATTTTTGATTTTTTCAAAAAATTATTTTCAAAAACACAAAAGTAGTGCTCAACCCCTCAATTTTGATTGGATGTAGCTGGTTAACGAACTTGTCCTTACTTTTTCGCCTCCGATAAAGTGTACCAAAGCTCAATTCAATCTGATAATTCTATCGAGAGTTATGCCGCACACGACCTACAGACAGACAGACACTTTCGTAAAAACCCTTTTTTCTGACTCAGGGGGTCTCAAAACGTAAAGATTTGATGAAAATTTCGAAAGTCATTTTTCACATAAAACCAATACCTTCTCATCCATGATGAGAATGTAAAAATACAATCAAGAAATTTCTTTAAAGCAAAGAAATTTTTCTTTAACCCTACAACAATGCACAAATTCGTCTCATTCAAAGAAATTTTTCTTTAGCCGTGTATAGCAATGCACAAATTTGTTTGATTCAAAGAAACTTTTTTCTGTGTCTAATTAGACAGGTTTGCAAAAAAATGTTGAATTTGTTCTAGAAAAGATATAGGAGTCATTTCCAAAGTAGTTTTTCCCGTAGAATTTTTTATTCTTGTTTTTGCTGAACGAGGCATAAAAAACAAATTTGACGTCCTATAAGTTTGTCCTTTCATATGTCGCTCATTGCGAAACCTGCAATTTTTTTTTCAATTGGCGATATCTCTGGTTATAAAAGTTCAAATCATATACATATAATTAGTGAAATGGAAAGCTCAAAAGTGGCTCTTTTTGGTAGTTTTTTCAGATTTAAAAAATAATAAAAATTTGCGAAGTTATGGGTGCTCGAATAAATCGAAAAACCGTGTTTTCCGCACTTTCAGGTTAGGATTACTCAAAAACCTGACGTGTTGGAGCAGTTCTGAGGCCGGATTTGGATGGTTATAAAAGTTCAAATCATACATATAATTAATGAAATGGAAAGCTGAAAAGTGGCTCTTTTTGGTAGTTTTTTCAAATTTGAAAAATAATAAAAATTTGCGAAGTTATGGGTGCTCGAATAAAGCAAAAAACAGTGTTTTTGCACTTTTAGGTTAAGATTACTCAAAAAACTGACGTGATGGAGCAATTCTGACCCCGGATTCGGTTTCTACGCTAAAAATTACTTGGGAAATGATCTTCAGCTATTTCAGAACAAAACCATGCAGTCCTGTGTTATTTATTATCGAAAATTGAAAAGTGGATAAATTTAATGTGGGTTCTTGAACCTGATGTATTAAAAATAAGGTTGCACGTGGTCGTAGAAGGAATGCATGGAAAGTCGCGAAAATATGGATTTCCCAGCAAAAGGACATCTGTGGAATGGCGTTTTGCCAAGTAAATGTGGATGTTACACGTACGTCGTACTATCGTAGGCAAAACGGTAACGGTAGAGTGTTCGTGGGCGTGTACGTGAACGTAATACAGTAGATTTGTGTGGAAAGCATCGTGCACACCACATGAACAAGAGGATCACAAGGATCGTTCATGAGCACCACCTGCAGAGATAGAGTCATTCACTCGGTCTCACTATACTGGAAACGTATATCGCAATGACTGCAGGAATAAATTATCCATATTCATGCCAGAGAGACGGACTACAGAGCAACTCTGCTTGAGATTAAATGCATTCACGATCCCTTTTCACTCCCACGTGTAACTTGCATAATTACAATATTTTCAGTTTTATATTATACCTTACTACAACACGTCCTACACTCTCATCCCATTTTTATTTTTCATTTTTTTTTATCAAGTATTCATTACTTGTGTCTTTTAATTCTAAATGCATTCACGAAGGAATTTGCAATGTGGCTTTTTAACTTAAAACAATTATAATATTTATTTCATTATTTCCCGTAGCAATTTTTAATTAAATTTTCGGAATTATTTTTAATGTAAATAAAAATTTTATTGAAGATTTACTTCAAGTAGTTTTTTATTTGTAGCTTCGAATTTCACTTCTTTATTTTGAAAAAAAATAGCAAGAGATAAAATTACCGGATAAACAATTGTTGAGTACTTTTAATTTTTAAAAAATTTCAATTTAAAGTAGTAAATATGCGAGTCGCAATGCTTTAAGAATTATTTATTTAATTAAAGTGAATTTAAAGCTATTCTTATAATTTTGAATAACTTTCAAGTAAGACAAATTATAAATTGCTAGAATAGAACTGAGAATTAAATTGAAAAAGGTTGAGAAAAACTTTTGTCGTAAATAAGTTTTTCTACAGGAGTGTACTCTCTAAATTAGAATCAGTCAAATTTTTACTGATTGAATCAGTGATTTACCTTTTCACTGATTCACCAGTTAAAAAATATATTTCACTGTTAAATCAGTTGATTACCACTAATTGAATGAGTGGAAAAAATATTTTCACTGTTAAATCAGTTAATTTTCACTGAAGCAATCAGTGAAATTTGACTGATTTACGGTAACCTTTTTTTAGCTATTTGAATCAGTCAAATTTCACTGATAATCAGTAGATTTTGACTGATTCATATTTAGAGAGTAAGTGAACATTTTTGGAGTAATTGCAAGTACAAATTTTTAATTGAAAGTAATTGAAAAGTTGATCAATTTTACCTACAAAAGAAATAAATTGGCATAACTTGAAATTATGGAGCTTTTAGCATTTGAAATATATAAAAGTAACATTCATGTTTGTCGCAAACTTGAATTGAATATTCAAGTTATAATATCATGTTGTAAATGAAAATTTCTATTGGGAATTTGGAACAAAAAAAAGAAAACTAGCATAAAAATGTTGCATCATAAATATTATCTTCTATATTAATTAGTTGAGTTTGAAATTTCGACCGGCATTCGAAAGACCTGGGATCGAATCCCAGCAAAATCAGAAAGATTTTGAAATTCTTTAAATATTATCTTCTATAATTTCTACAATCATTATTCCATTTTTATTGAAAATTATTTAGACCCTTCATTTTATAGAACATCAAACATGAACAATAAGACTTTTTAACTTATAACTAAAATATTAATTTCTTTATTTCCCGTAGAAATTTTTAATAAAATTTTCGGAATAATTTTTAATGTAAATTAAAAGTTTATTGAAGATTTGCTTCACGTAGTTATTTATTGGTAACTTCGAATTTCACTTCTTTACTTAAAAAAATAGCAAGAGATAAAATTACTGGACATACAATTGTTGAGTACTTTTAATTTTTCGAAAATTTCAATTTGAAGTAGTAAATATACGAGTTGCAAAAATTTAAAGATGATCAATTTTATTTTATTTCAAAATATTTGTTTAGTTCTGAATTATTTTGAAGTAAGACAAATTATAAATTGATAGAATATACTTTAGAATTGAATCAAATCATGTCAAAAATTCAACGTCTGATTGAGTATTCACTATAAATTTTAGTAAATGTTACATAAGTAGATAAAAAATTAACAGAAGATAATTAAGAGTGAATTTACAGTATAATAATAATTAAAGCAAATTGATACGAGTGTTCAGCATAAGTGAACTGAACTAAATAAAAATTAATTATGAATGAATTCGAGGATGAAAGTAAATTCGACTGAATTTCAATCAATTTTTCAAAATCAGACTAAATACAAGTGAACTTAAATTAAATTTATTTAAATGTCTTCCTGTCCATATAACTGCATTTAAGTCACACCCAACAAAATTAAAAACGTATTCAATAGAAATCACTTCTTCAATCTGAATCAACAAAATACTGATTAAATCACTGATTCAATACAGTCAAATCTCAACCGGTTTAGGGCCGGTTGATCCACCTTCTGATAAGTTCCACATGAATTTACCGCATGTTAAATCTTATGGGATAAATTTTGGAACTTATCAGAAGGTGGATCAACCGGCCCTTAGATTTAGGAAGCAGATTATTACAAAAGTGACAATAGAGGTTGAAATCAATTTAAAAGAAAAATGTAAAGGTTCAATAAGAAAATATTTCAATCAGCCTGAAATATATGATAAGTATACAATTATTTTTATGAATTGACGTTTTATTTTTCATTTAGAAAAAGAATAAACATATTTCAGAAATAATATTTTAAATTACTGAAAGTTTGAGTCTCCCCTTATCTAAAAAAAACGCTCTTTTCGTAAATTACAATCAGTTGCGAAACAACTCAATCTCAGTTAAATTTACTTGGATTCAATCAGATTCAATTGATTTTGCTTGTAAATTGAAATTAATCTGGAATTCCTTGAAATTTGTTTTAAATTCAAGTTCAGTTTCAAATTTTAGACTTAAGTGAACCAAAATTCAAGTGGCTTATTATTTCCTCATTATACGGTTGACGTAATTTTTAGTTGATTCTACCAAAGTTAATTCTTTAATTACGATTAGTCCGGAAGAAACAAATATTTCAGTTGATGCACACCCAGAAAAAAGTTTTATTTAAATTTAAGAGATCGTTTTTTTTAACTTCAATTCTTCAATTGGTTTGTTTATATCAAACAAATTTTGTCCTGGGTGAACACTTTATAGTAAAAAAAAAATGTATTAGCCAATCCAACTGAACTTTAGTTGGGTTACCCAAAAATTTTATTCCTTATGCAGATTTCTCTAACAAAAAAAAAAAACAATTAAATAACTAGAAATTAATGAATAAATAAAAATAGAAAAAAACTTCAACTAATTTAGTTGAAATTTTATATAACTATTCTGGATTAATGAATCGTGAACAAAAAACAAATTTTCAACCAACATAAATGAATTTACAATCAAATAAATAAATTTCAAACCAAAATGAATTAATTTTCAACTATAGCAAAGGAAAAGTGGTTGAATTTTAAAAAATTTCTAACAGAGAATACTACAGCACTCAGAAAAGTTTGATTTATTCGACACCAATTTAATTGAATCAATCAAATTAATAGAATGATAAAGATTCAACCATATCTTGAATTTACTGAGTCCATAAGTTATAGTAACGACAGCATCAAATTTCTCTAAATGTAACACATATTTCAATAAATTTCACTTATTTTTTCTACACATAACAGATTAGTCGATAAATATTACAGAAATGCCTTTTGAATCAATATTTTGAACAAAATTTCATTTTCTCTATTAAAAATCATTTCTGCAATATTAATCGACAAATTTGTTAAATTTGCAAAAAAACGGTGAATTGTATCAAAATATCTGTTAATTTTGCAGAATTTTTATGCCGGCACTATTTTAACTCATGGAATCAGTAAATGCAACAGACTTTTTTTCTCCCTCTATATTTCCCTCTATCCAAGAAAAATGATTACAAAAATGAATTTTTCTCCTCAGTGTGATTAAAAATAAGAGACTGAAGTTAATAACTCTTGATCTTAGGAATACACATGTAGTTCTGTAATAATTATAGCAAATCCCGTGAGCCATTTTTCACTTGATTGCATGATTTCTTTCACGCGATGGGGATCTGAAGGAAAGAGCTTCTGTATTAGAAGTGTTTGGCGTTGATCCGCATAGTAGAAAGAATAGTCTCGTCGTCCTTCAGATTCCGCAGAAATAATCAAGAAAACATCCTCAAAGAAATAGTTAACTGGTATATCGTGGGAATTAGGGGTCATGGTCGTTGGTTGTACTGGGCCCCATTACACATCGTTGGAAACAACGCGCGGTACAGATTACCCCAAGAATTCCAGGGTTAATCGTAAATTTCTTGAAGCAAGAAAGTGCCAGTGGTGTGGATAGGACCTACACCTACATACGACGCAGCTGGTGCATGGAAAAGGGGATCATATCAGGAAAGGGGGTCGGGGGGATGGAGCGTAGGAAAGGACCGGAGTCACGCTACGCTGTACATCCGGTGAACGTTCGCATACACGTGACGTATAGATATGTGTTTTTATGCGAATAGGTGCCAGGACCACAAAAATATTACCCAGTCTTATCCTCATTTCAAAGGGTTCCAAATTTAAATCCCGAAAATTTCAAAATTTCATTATTTTCATTTCTAACTTTCTTCCCCTCGATATTCCAATTTTACGTAAATTATATACAATTATTTTTCCCTTGGTTATTTCAATTTTAAATTATATGCACTTTAGTACAAATTTTCAATTCTGAAAAAAGCTTTTCAAAAGTACAATTTGGTTAATCACTTTTAACTAATTGCAGCTAGTGTGATGTAGTTTTAAAGTTCCAGCTCGAAAAAGTTTCCCAATACTTTCGTCGTAAACAGGTTTTTCTGCAAGAGTGCACATTTTTAGAGAAAAATTAAGTGGTAATTGAATGTTGGCACATTTTATTTTC
Source organism: Diplolepis rosae (assembly GCA_030998225.1). NCBI lineage: Eukaryota > Metazoa > Arthropoda > Insecta > Hymenoptera > Diplolepididae > Diplolepis > Diplolepis rosae. The sequence continues at coordinate 18,453,129 of JAPYXD010000710.1, read as the reverse complement.
AAAAAAAATAAATTAGCAAGGGTTGAAATAGTGGAGCTTCTACACTGAGAAAAAAGATTTGATTGAATCAAAGAAAATAATTTGTTTGAACGACTTTCTTTGATTTAAAGAAATGATTTGTTTAAATGAAATGAAATTTGTTTGATTCAAACAAAATATCTTTGAACCAAATAAATATTTGTTTGAATCAAATTAATTTGTCTTAAAAAAAAAGAAATTAATGCATTGATATACGGTAAAAGATATAATTTGTTTGATTTAAAGCAGAAATTTATTTGATTTAAAAAAAAATATTTATTTGGTTCAAAGATATTTTGTTTGAATCAAACAAATTTTATTTCATTTAAAAAAATCATTTCTTTAAATCAAAGAAAGTCGTTCAGACAAATTATTTCCTTTGATTCATTCAAATCTTTTTTCTCAGTGTAGCTTTTAAAATATTTAAAAAAAACTTTCATTTTTGCCAATTTATCAATTTTAAACGAAGATTTTTAATTATATTTTTAAAACAATATTTATTGTGCATAAAAAGTTTATTTAAGACTTACTTACTTATTTACTCAAGTATTTATTTATTGGGAGCTTCGAATTCCACTAGCTCTTTATTTTAAAACAAATAACTTTAAAAATTATGTATTTAATTAAATTAGTTTTCAAACAATTCTTATAATTTTAAATTACTTTCAAGTAATACAAATTATAAATTGATAGAATACAATTTGGAATTGAATTCAAAAAATTTCCCAAAACTTTTGTCGTAAACAAGTTTTTCTGTAGAAGTTTAAATGCACATTTTTAGAAAAAATGTTGGAAAATTTTATTTTCAAAAGGAATAAATTAGCAAGGGTTGAAATTGTGGAGCTTTTAGCTTTTAAAATATTCAAAAGTAACTTTCATTTTTGTCAAAACCTTGAGTTAAACATTCCAGTTATTTTTAAAGAATTTGAAATCTTTCTGTGGAAAGAAGATGCTTTCGACTGCGCTGGGATTTGAGCCCATGGAAATTAATAATGAAAATTTCAAAAGAAAATGAGAGATCTAGTATAAAAATGTTGTATCTTACTATTATCTTCTATAATTCTTACGTTCATTTTTCTATTTTTATTAAAAATTATTTAGATCCTTTATTTTATAGACCATTAAATATGAACACTTTTATGGAACTTTGCACCATTTATAGGTCATATTCGTCTTTTTACTCCTCGTTAAACATTATTGTAAAGTTCATATCCAATAGAAGCGTACACACTATCTCACTAGAAAACTTGCAAAGATACCGGAAATATCGTGTCATCCCCAGGCTATTTTGCAGGCTTTGCTGTCTGAATCGATAACTTAGAAAGAGGGTTTATACATCTCTTCACCAATATTTTCGAATCGCCTTGGATCTTTTCTCAATTTCGCCAATATAGATATAATCCATACACGTAAGTAAATGTTATGTTGTATATATAAGAAATCTAAAAGTAAAATATATTAACTTCACCGAAATACATAAATCTAAAAAGAGAATTAATAATACAATTTTAACTCAACATTTTTCCTACTTTTAAATTCAGGCACTATTTTCAAATTCCCTGTTGCATCTCTCAATTAAATTTGAAATATTGAAACTCCAAGTTAAATGAGTATCTCGAACTATATTTTAACTCAATTTAGACATTCTTGCAGAATTGCAGCTACACGGAGAAACTTTTTATATCAATTTTTACTATAGTATTTTTCAGTTTAGGGAAAAGCATATCGCTTTGAGAATTTTTGTTGGTAAAAATACTAAACCTTATAATAATGATATGAAACTTTAGTATAAACTATAGTAAAATTTGCTATGAACTATGCTGAAGTTTCATATCATTATTATAAAGATTAGTATTTTTATTAACAAAAATTCTCAAAGTGATACGTTTTTCCCTAAATTGAAAAATACTATAGTAAAAATTGATATAAAAAGTTTCTCCGTGTAATATAAGATTTAGTGCATCATCATTATATTATTATTTTACATTTATACTGACAAAATAAACGAGTATATGATAACAATTTAGTTAATTCTTTGGTTGATGCAACTAAATTTTGGTGTTATCAACCAAATATTTTTCTATGTGCTCGCAAATATACAAGGAACTCAAAATTGTAATTAAAGTTTATACGTTCAAAAAACAATTCTCTTAAGATTCCAATTAAATGTTATACGTAAAATTGTATATCAGTAATCAAAGCTTTGGATTCATTATTTAGCAGCATAAATTAAAAACACATAGTAAAAAATAATTTTGAAGACTATTAGTGATTAACAAAAGCTTGGAAATTAAATGCCAAATGGCGAAATCAATATGCGATTCTTAAATTTAGACTATAAACATTAAAAAGCACTAGAGTTATTATTAGGGATAAGAATCATTTCACGGCTCTATAAAAGTGTAATTTTATTAAGTGCCTATTTAACAGTATTATAATTATTCAAACAAATGCCTTTATATTTTGGAAAAAGTACAATTGGAATTATGAAGATTTGAGACACAGAAAAATATTTGGTTAATTCAACCAAAGAATTTTTTTCTTATACGATTGGCCAGTTCGTGGTTACTTCAACCAACATTTAGTTGTTTAACTGCGATTGGGCCAAATGCAACAAATATTTAAGTTGATGCAACCGAAAATTTGGTCACATATAAGAAGCAAATTATATGATCAATCCAACTTTTAGGTTAAATTACCCAAATATTTTTTGATAGTGCAGATTTTTCTAGCAATGACAAAATGTTGATTGATTTTACCAAAATTTGGTTGGATAAATCAAATAAATACAATGATATAAAGTTAAACATAGTTTTTATTGTTTTAACCAAATTGTTCTGGAGAGTGAATAACTTGGCAGATTCGACCAAAAAATTTCTTCGAATCAGTCAAAATTTATTTGAATTAACTTAAGATTTTTGTACAACCAAAACTAAATTCGAATCCGTATCACTACAAACTCAAATTCATCTTAACATCCAAGAAAAAGTATAATTCAAAATTTCAACAATTCGAAATCGTTCAAACCCTCAAAATACAAAAAAACGACGAAATTTTGTCTTTTTTTTGTATTTTGAGAGTTCGAACGGTTTCAAATTCTCGAAATTTTGAATTTATACAAGCAAGTAAAAAGTTCCAACCAAAAGTTTCACTCCACCTGACCAAACGATTTGATTGGATTAAACACACTTTCCCCAGGTATGAACGTATTTTTTCAAAATATCATAAAAATACCAATAAGAATGAAATAAAAACTTCAAAAAAATAAATATGAATTTAAAGAATTTCAAATCGTCTTTTTTTTCCACAGAAAGATTTCAAATTCTTTAAATTTAAATTTAATTTGCATTTATTTGCGATATGAGAGTATATAAGAGTCATTAAAGGGCTATTTTGGAAGAGAAACGATTAATTTCCATGAAAAAAATTTGAAATACAAAAAAATAATTTTATTAATAAATTTTATTTTTGCCCCAACTTTTTTTCTTATCACTTCCAACGAAATTTTAAAAAATTATGCGATTTTAATAAATTACAAATCACTTTTTCAAGAAAAAAATTCCCTACAACTTAACTATTTCCAATTTTCGAAAATGAATAAATTATTATCAAATTCAGCAATTTGTTTACAAAAGTTTTGTTTTGGAAAATGTGTGAAGTATATCTTTTCTCTGAAAAAATGGTTCATGATTTATTAGAATCGCATAATTTTTTAAAATTTGGTAAGAAGCGATGAGAAAAAAAGTTGGAGAAAAAATAAAATTTATTAATAAAATTATTTTTCTGTGTTTCAAATTTTTTTCATGTTAAATAATCTTTTCTCTTTCAAAATAGCCCTTCAATAATAATATTGCGCTATTCTTGAAAGCAAAATTATCTATTTTTGCCTGAGGCCTTTAATAGACATTCTATTCATCGTATAAAAAAAAAACTAAAAACACAATTTATTTATTTATCTAGATCATATTAATAAATGTTCACACAACGATTTAATAACTGGATTAACAAGTAGTATTAGTTAATAAACTGTAGTAAATACTAGGAAAACATCTTTTATAAAAAAAAAGAAACTAATAGATAAAAATTATTAAGAGCGGATTTCCGCTTCTCAGGTGTAATTACATGTTTACCTAAACAAATAAGAGTAACAATTTTCTGGTAGCTCAATATGTAAGAATAAATTATACTAAAGTGTTCTTGTTGGAGCCTAAGTTGCAATTTGAAATATGGCTTCCGTTTTTCAAGTAGTAAGCAAGATAACACGATTTTCTAGCGACAAATGCATAAATATGAAGAATTTCGGATGCGTGTATGATGAAATCTCTATAATTATAATCTGTATGAGGTTGTACTCAACGGATTATAGACTTTTTGCTCACTATGTATTAATGCGCGAAGGAGCGGCTTGCGATGGATGTAATTTACGTTCTTAACAATATCTCGTTTCACTGACCGCATTTTACGTGTAACCTTTACTTACCGCAGTCCAGCTACGGAACTCTAAAGAAAAGACCTAGAGTCTGCCAAGAATTATGTTCGATTATGACTCTAACCCATAGGAATTGCAAGTAGTACTTGTATGTATTTCTGTTTTCTTACTTAACAAGGAAGCCGGCCGATTGATTGAGGAAATTGAAGGAAATCTTTTCCATTATCCTCCCTTCAGATTAGGTTAAAGGATTTACGTATCTGAATTCTGATCACCTTCACCTTTCAGATGGAAATCTTATGGGATTATAAAGTAAACACCTACAATGACGCAAGTCTTTTGGAAACGTCTATCCTCATCTAACAGGAGATTGTGTGCTTAATATTAATTTTCATGATGAAATATTCCTTCTTGTTTGGATATATACATATATTTAACATATCTAGTAATTAAAATATACAAATTATGATATACCGTACTCTCTAAATCTGAATTAGTCAAATTTTCACTGATTGAACCAGTAATTTGCATTTTCACTGATTCATCAGCGCAAAAATATTTTTCATTGTTAAATCAGTTAATTTCTACTGATTGAATCAATGAAATAATATTTTTCACTGTTAAATCAGTTGACTTTTGCTGAAGTAATCAGTAAAATTTGACTGATTTACAGTAATCTCTTTTTACCTATTTAAATCAGTCAAATTTCACTGATAATCAGTAGATTTTCACCCATTCATATTTAGAGAGTAGAAATTTTCTGAAATAGAATAAGTAATTTTCATGGCTCTGAAAAAAAAAGTTTTTCTATGATTTTAAGACTTGAAATGATATTATCAGTCGTTTTTTATGAAAGAAAAAACATTATTTTTTATGAAAAAATTTAAGATTTACAAACAATAACAATTCTACTGTTTCCAATTTTCAAAGCAAAGTTTTCAGTGGCTAAAATCGTTATATAAGAATTTTTAAGGACACATTTGCTTAAAAAAATAATTATATTTGTAGATGTTTTACTTATTTTTAAAATTGGGAATAGAAGAGTTGTAGAGAATATTTTCCCAAAAAAAGCCATAATTTAAAAAAAAGGTAAAAACCGATTCTAATGAAAAATTCTATTACCAAACAAATTATATTTTATTTTAAAATTCTGAAAACATTTTCCAATATGTATAAAAATCGCATTTATTTAGAAAGTTATATCTTTACTTTGTTACGTCTTATTTAATTTGAAATTAATTTATTATATTATTTTAATTATTAAATTGAAATTAAATTGACGGGAAATTTGTACATATTTTATATTTAAAATCAATTAAATTTTTTTTCATAAGATACGACTGACAATATAATTCTAAGTCTTCAAATCATAGAAAAACTTTTTTTTTCAGAGTTTTCATTTTTGGCACGACAACTACATTAATAACCTATATTTGGTGATTATTTTTCTCCCCTATATAAATTCTTCCCATAATGACCTCAAATTCCATAACTATAAATATCCCGCCGTTCCTCTTATAATTTAATTTTCTAGACTGTGCATTTAAACTCTCGATAAAAATGCAGCTCTCGGTATTGATTGCATATTTTTTCTCGACGCTACAATAACTCCTGTTTAGCTTTCTCGAATCGACAAAACTTTCGTTGCAATGATTGAGTCCATAAGTTAAAATAGTGACAGGTATTTTAGTATAATTCATCGTTTTTTTTTGTAAAAATAACAGATTCGTCGATAAATATTACAGAAATTTTTGTTGAATTAAATTTTTTTTTAAATTTCCTTATTCTGTAAATTTGACAGGCATTTCTGTAATATTAACCGAGAAATCTGTTACGTTGGTAAAAAAGCAGTCAACTTTACCAAATTATCTGTTAAATTTACAGAAATTTGATGCTGTCACTATTTTAACTTATGGAATCAGTAAATGCAACAGCTTTTTTTTCTCCGTGTCATCAAAATAAGGTAAAATATATAAATTCAAAGAAACAGGAGAACAAAAATCATCTCGGTTTTCAAAATTGATTTTGGTCACAAAATACTATTTAGTACTCTATAAATTACATTGTTAAAAATTTCCATCGGAATTTTCCGAAACAACACATCTGAAGTTTTATGCAGTTACAATTTCGTAGAATAAAGATAAAATTCAAGAAAATAAAGTTAATAATTTTAATAAAAGTGAAGAAAAAATCTTTCAATTTTGAGTCAGAAATTGCTAAATATTACAATATCTGTATCTGAAAACTTTAAAACTTGCAAAAGGAAAAATTATACATTTTGGGTAACTGAACTTTCGTGCAGTTATACATGTGACTGAAAATCCTGTTACAGTTTCGTAATTTTAAGATAACTTTATAAAATGTCAATTGAGTTTCGTAATATTAAGCAAATTTTTTTAAAAAATTGTAAATTTTTATAAAATGTCATCAAATTAAATAGGTTTTATGGATAAAAAAAAAACTAAATAAATTTATCGATAAAAAAACTAAAGCATGTTTTCGCATGAACAACGCTTTTAAGAATAAATAATTAATTATCACAAAGGGACTTTTTACCTTTCACGTCAAAGTTTCAGGGTTTATTATGAATCCTTAAAATAACTGTTTAATATTTTCTGCATTTGACAGCGTTCACGTGATGTCATGCCTTGGTAAGGATATAAGGGTGAGAAATTTTAAAATGTTAGGAGAAAACCCCGCATCATATTAAATGTTCCTTTTGCATAACTTCGATAAAATAAAAATATTAAAATACTGGTTGATCAATAAAATACAGTATTGGAAAATAATTGTTCATCTTTTAATTTAATTAATGTCATTAGATTTTATTTCTATCTTATTAAGGCCACTCTCTAATTCTGAATCAGTCAATTTTTTACTGATTGAATCAGTGATTTGCCTTTTCACTGATCCACCAGTGAATATAATATTTTTCACTGATAAAACAGTCAATTTTCACTGAACCTACAGTTAAAAAAAAATTTCACTGTTAAACCAGTTAATTTTCACTGAAGTAATCAGTGAAATTTGACTGATTCACAGTAAGCTCTTTTTAGCTATTGCAATCAGTTAAATTTTACTGATAATCAGTAGATTTTTGCTGATTCATATTTAGAGAGCATGGATCAAACAGACCACGTGACCAATTCCTTTTATTTTACAAAATATCTTTACCGTCTCTTGTTGAATTTTCCACATTCCCAGGCTTATATTTTGTAAATACCTGGGATGGTATGATCTTTTTTCATACCTGGAAATTACCTAAGGGATTAATAAAATTGTCACTGTAACGAGTTTCCTGAACATTAGCATTTGACTTACTCTCTTCAGCAAGTTATTTTTTGTATGATTTTAATGTAGCCTTTGATTAAAAATGAAATTAATAATATTCAAATAAATTTAGTAAGTAATAATTTTAGGATGTAAAGTAGATTATTTTATTTCATAAAGATAGACATTAATTTTAAACTTATTTAAGATATTCAAGTATTTGAAAAATTAGTCAGCTTAACCTATAAGCACTTATATACATCATAAATTTTCATGTACAAAGCAATTTCAGACATAATTAACAATTATTACACAATTTGAAATATTGTCAAACAGTTTGAATGATTTATGAGTCATCAAAGAACCTAGAAAATATATTGTTTTATCGACGCTTCGATGTATATTAAATTTCAGAATTACGTATACCAAATTTCATATACTGTATATGCAAATGACTGTATATACTTTTATATTAAATTTAATACAAAAATTTCTAGCAATGTAGCTAAGGGAAAATAAACTTGAATAGTCGATAATGGAGTGAAAAAGAGAACAAAATGGACTTTTTCAACTTCCGAAAACACGGAAAATATAAAGAAAAAAGTAAGTCATCTTTCTACGGTTTCTGGAAAAACAAACAGCTTTAATTCCAGAACGAAAGGCAATAAGCGTGAAATGCAATGAAGCGAAAATATCCAATTAAGAAATTTATATTATGCAATTCTTTCAAAGATATATGACCTTTTTAAATTAAAAGGAACAATTTCATTCCGTCTATGAATAATAAAAATTGCAAGATAACTTCAAATCGCAAAAAAAGCACAGCTTTGAAAAAATACAATAAATAATTTATGATTTAAAAATTTTCAAATCCCATAATTATTTTACATGGATATATTCATCGAATTCGACCAAGGAAATATTTCATGATGGTGTTGTATAAAACTCCCATTGAGAAAATGTACAAGAATTTATGAAAATTTAGGATGCTTCGAATAGGTCGAATAGGAATCGATAGAAATTAATGGATTATTGCCCCACTTTGGTTTGTCAGAAATTAATAGAATTTCGGTGCAAAATTTTGATTGAATTTTGTTGATTCTGGGACAAATATTCATCAACAAATCTCGATTCAATATGTAATAGGATTTTTATTCAGTTTTATTTATATGAATTTTTTTCTCATTACTTCTACACACGTCCTATTTCGATCTGAGAATAAATTCTGCAGTTTTCTTGTCGACTGTTAAGCGACAACTACATTGATGGGTGAAACTTTCTGTTTTCTCTTTAATCATCAATACAAACTATGTCGGATTCCTGTTCGTGTTATTATTGTTATTATAGCATTAGTGATTCCTTACATTTACAAATCAGAATACTATTATTCAATACCACACGGAGAAAAATCTGTTGTATTTAAAACGACCATAATTAAAATAGTGACAGCATAAAATTCCAACAAATTTAATAGATATTTCAGCGCAATTCGCCGCTTTTCTGTAAACACAACAGATTGTTCGGTAAATATTACAGAAATACCTGTTGAATTCAAATTTCGAAGAAAACTCCTTATTTATTAATATTTATCGACAAATCTGTTATTTTCACAAAAAGCAGTAAATTGCATAAACATATCTGTTAAATTCACACGAATTGTATGCTCTCTCCATTTTAACTTATAGACTCAGTAAATGTAACAAATTTGTGAACTTATAAGTTTTTACGTACAATATAAATTAACCGTTTCCAAAAATGATGAATTTGAATTTAGAAAATCCTTGATGAAACGATTATTTTGATTTACAAATATATATTATTTTGATTCAACCGAAGTGATTTTCTGAACAAAAGTGGTTTTTAAAAAAATATTAAAAAATCCTATTTATCATTAATCGTTTTGTAACTTCGAGAACATTTTTTTGAACACACAAAATATGCTTTTAATAACAAAAAATAAGGTCGATTAAGAAATTTCTTTGAATTAAGAAAACTTTTTTTGACCTCGCAGCAATGCACAGATTTCCTTGATTTAAAAAAATCCTTTTTCAATATGAAATTTGTTTTTCTTTGTTTACTTCGGAATGCGGTAGTTACAACAAATGTCGTAAATATACATATAAAATGCTTGAGATTTCTTATAGTAAAAGTAAATGTTCATACAGTTACTATGTATGTAACTTTATGTAACATTTTTGTTTCTTACCAACAGAACATGTACGCTTCCAATTGTTTACATTGCCGAGAAACCAGGAATGAACCACACCTTATCTATTGTGTTGCCGGGAAAACGAATTAAGTGTCGAGCTGCTTACTCGAGTTATGGAGCTTTGTTCGTCTTTTACGAGAGTTTCCCTCACTTTTAACTTTTTAACTTCTTTTCTCCTTTTCCCATGACCACTTTGTTGTAACCTTCCTTGACATCACGGTCAAAGTATCTTTAATGTATTAAGACAACATTTTTAATTTCTTATCAATTTATCACCTATAATTCCCTTTGTTTTGGTGCGAGAAATCAACTAAATTTTAAAAACTTTTATATCAGATTTTTTACATTTTTATTACTAATGAGTGGAAATTGGTCTCATGCAAAATTTAACTTTTTAAATTTTGCGGGTATATATAACCACCGAAAAAAAACTCGAACTACCAGAGATATTCTAGTAAAAATAACTCAAAAATTAGTAAAGTCGACGAAACTATCAGTGAATTGAAACCCAAAAAACTAGTTTACTTTTCATTTTAGTCAGTTGCTTTATAACTGATTACCATCTGTGCCTAAAAACAAGTTGTTCACTTGGTTGTTTTGAGCAATATTAACAAGAAGATTACATAAAATCAATAGATTTATAGCAAGAATTCAGTCACTGATTCAAAGTATGACAGTAACAGAAAAGTAAATTTCTTTGTCCTAATGTGCTTCAAATTTTAAAAATTAAATCAGATATGTTGATTTTGGCAATTTCATGAAAAACTGTCGAAAATCAAAAGTCGAAATTAACTTCAGCAAAGTCCCAGGTTGATCTCGAGACTTGCAGCTTTGATGCAAGGACCTTCCTGAACTCCTCGAGCCAACCAAGGTGTTGCCTTAAAGTCGCAAAACTGTGACAGGAGGGGGGATGAATATCCCACCAGTGATCTATAGCAGATATCAGCTTTAGTCAAGCCCAAGATTGATCTCGAGACTTGAAGCTTTGATACAAGTACCTCCTTGAACTCATAGAGCCATTCAGCGTAGTTTTACAGGAGCTCAAAGTCGGAAAACTAGAAAAGGAGGGGGGATGGCTATTCCACCAGTGATCTATAGCAGATATCGACTTCAGCAAAGTTCAAGACTGTTCTCGAGATTCCAAGCTTCGATACAATTAACTCCTTGAGCTCATAAATCCATCCAGGGTAGTTTTACAGGAGCTCAAAGTCGAGAAAATAGGACAGGAGGGGGGATGGCTATTCCACCAGTGACGGTCAAGACCAAACTGTAGGAGATCTATAGCAGATATCGACTTTAGCAAATTCCAAGACTGTTCTCGATACTTAAAGCTTTGATACAAATACCTCTTTGAGCTCACAGAGCCATTCAGGGAAGTTTTACACCAGATCAATACACGGGAAAGTAGGAAAAGAGGGGGGATGGCTATTCCACCTGTGACGGTCAAGATCAAACTGTAGGAGATCTGTAGCAGATATCGACTTTAGCAACGTCCAAGACTGTTCTCGAGTCTTAAAGCTTTGATACAAATACCTCCTTGAGCTCACAGAGCCATTCAGGGTAGTTTTACAGGAGCTCAAAGTCGGTAAACTAGAAAAGGAGGGGGGATGGCTATTCCACCTGTGATATATAGCAGTTATCGACATAAGCCAAGTCCAAGACTGTTCTCGAGACGTGAAGCTTTGATATAAATACCTCCTTGATCTCATAGAGCCATTTAGGGTAGTTTTACAAGAGCTTAATGTCGGGAAAGTATGAAAGGAGGGGGGATGACTATTTCACCAGTGACGGTCAAGACCAAACTGTAGGGGATCTATAGCAGATATCGACTTCAGCAAAGTCCAAGACCGTTCTCGAGACTTAAAGCTTTGATACAAATACCTCCTTGAGCTCACAGAGCCATTCAGGGTAGTTTTACAGGAGCTCAAAGTCGAAAAAATAGGAAGGAGGGGGGATGGCTATTCCACCTGTGATCTATAGCAGATATCGACTTCAGCAATGTCCAAGAGTGTTCTCTAGTCTTAAAGCATTGATACAAATACCTCCTTGAGCTTATAGATCCTTCCAGGGTAGTTTTAGAGGAACTCAAGGTCGGTAAACTAGAAAAGGAGGGGGGATGGCTATTCCACCTGTGATATATAGCAGTTATCGACATAAGCCAAGTCCAAGACTGTTCTCGAGACGTGAAGCTTTGATATAAATACCTCCTTGATCTCATAGAGCCATTTAGGGTAGTTTTACAAGAGCTTAATGTCGGGAAAGTATGAAAGGAGGGGGGATGGCTTTTCTACCAGTGACGGTCAAGACCAAACTGTAGGGGATCTATAGCAGATATCGACTTCAGCAAAGTCCAAGACCGTTCTCGAGACTTAAAGCTTTGATACAAATACCTCCTTGAGCTCACAGAGCCATTCAGGGTAGTTTTACAGGAGCTCAAAGTCGAAAAAATAGGAAGGAGGGGGGATGGCTATTCCACCTGTGATATATAGCAGTTATCGACATAAGCCAAGTCCAAGACTGTTCTCGAGACGTAAAGCTTTGATACAAATACCTCCTTGATCTCACAGAGCCATTCAGGGTAGTTTTACAGGAGCTTAATGTCGGGAAAGTATGGAAGGAGGGGGGATGACTATTTCACCAGTGACGGTCAAGACCAAACTGTGTCAGATCTATAGCAGATATCGACATCAGTAAAGTCCCAGATTGTTCTCGATACTCCAAGCTTTGATACAAGTACCTTCTTGAACTCATTATGCCATCCAGGGTAGTTTCACAGGAGCTCAAAGTCGCAAAACTAGGAAAGGAGGGGGATGGCTATTCCACCTGTGACGGTCAAGATCAAACTGTAGGAGATCTGTAGCAGATATCGACTTTAGCAACGTCCAAGACTGTTCTCGAGACGTAAAGCTTTGATACAAATACCTCCTTGAGCTCACAGAGCCATTCAGGGTAGTTTTACAGGAGCTCAAAGTCGAAAAAATAGGAAAGGAGGGGGGATGGCTATTCCACCTGTGATCTATAGCAGATATCGACTTCAGCAATGTCCAAGACTGTTCTCGAGTCTTAAAGCTTTGATACAAATACCTCCTTGAGCTTATAGATTCTTCCAGGGTAGTTTTAGAGGAACTCAAGGTCGGTAAACTAGAAAAGGAGGGGGGATGGCTATTCCACCTGTGATATATAGCAGTTATCGACATAAGCCAAGTCCAAGACTGTTCTCGAGACGTGAAGCTTTGATATAAATACCTCCTTGATCTCATAGAGCCATTTAGGGTAGTTTTACAAGAGCTTAATGTCGGGAAAGTATGAAAGGAGGGGGGATGACTATTTCACCAGTGACGGTCAAGATCAAACTGTAGGAGATCTGTAGCAGATATCGACTTTAGCAACGTCCAAGACTGTTCTCGAGTCTTAAAGCTTTGATACAAATACCTCCTTGAGCTCACAGAGCCATTCAGGGTAGTTTTACAGGAGCTCAAAGTCGAAAAAATAGGAAGGAGGGGGGATGGCTATTCCACCTGTGATCTATAGCAGATATCGACTTCAGCAATGTCCAAGACTGTTCTCGAGTCTTAAAGCTTTGATACAAATACCTCCTTTAGCTCACAGAGCCATCCAGGGATGTTTTACAAGAGATCAAAGTCGGGAAAGTAAGACGTCTACCAGTAGGTAAGTCTACTTGAGCCATTCAGGGTAGTTTTACAGGAGCTCAAAGTCGAAAAAATAGGAAAGGAGGGGGGATGGCTATTCCACCTGTGATCTATAGCAGATATCGACTTCAGCAATGTCCAAGACTGTTCTCGAGACTTGAAGCTTTGATACAAATACCTCCTTGATCTCATAGAGCCATTCAGGGTAGTTTTACAAGAGCTTAATGTCGGGAAAGTATGAAAGGAGGGGGGATGGCTTTTCTACCAGTGACGGTCAAGACCAAACTGTAGGAGATCTATAGCAGATATCGACATCAGCAAAGTCCAAGACTGTTCTCGAGACGTAAAGCTTTGATACAAATACCTCCTTTAGCTCACAGAGCCATGCAGGGAAGTTTTACAGGAGCTCAAAGTCGCGAAACTAGGAAAGGAGGGGGATGACTATTTCACCAGTGACGGTCAAGATCAAACTGTAGGAGATCTGTAGCAGATATCGACTTTAGCAACGTCCAAGACTGTTCTCGAGACGTAAAGCTTTGATACAAATACCTCCTTGAGCTCACAGAGCCATTCAGGGTAGTTTTACAGGAGCTCAAAGTCGAAAAAATAGGAAAGGAGGGGGGATGGCTATTCCACCTGTGATCTATAGCAGATATCGACTTCAGCAATGTCCAAGACTGTTCTCGAGTCTTAAAGCTTTGATACAAATACCTCCTTTAGCTCACAGAGCCATCCAGGGATGTTTTACAAGAGATCAAAGTCGGGAAAGTAGGACCGTCTACCAGTAGGTAAGTCTACTTGAGCCATTCAGGGTAGTTTTACAGGAGCTCAAAGTCGAAAAAATAGGAAAGGAGGGGGGATGGCTATTCCACCTGTGATCTATAGCAGATATCGACTTCAGCAAAGTCCAAGACCGTTCTCGAGACTTAAAGCTTTGATACAAATACCTCCTTGAGCTCACAGAGCCATTCAGGGTAGTTTTACAGGAGCTCAAAGTCGAAAAAATAGGAAGGAGGGGGGATGGCTATTCCACCTGTGATCTATAGCAGATATCGACTTCAGCAAAGTCCAAGACTGTTCTCGAGACTTGAAGCTTTGATACAAATACCTCCTTGATCTCATAGAGCCATTCAGGGTAGTTTTACAGGAGCTCAAAGTCGGTAAACTAGAAAAGGAGGGGGGATGGCTATTCCACCTGTGACGGTCAAGACCAAACTGTAGGAGATCTATATAGCAGATATCGACATCAGCAAAGTCCAAGACTGTTCTCGAGACTTGAAGTTTTAATACAAATACCTCATTGATCTCATAGAGCCATTCAGGGAAGTTTTACAGGAGCTCAATGTCGGGAAAGTTTGAAAGTAGGTGGGGATGGCTTTTCTACCAGTGACGTTCCTGATCCATCTGCCGGAAATCTATCGCAGATATTGACTTCAGCAAAGTCCCAAATTGATCTCAAGACTTGTAGTTTTGATGCAAGTACCTTCCGGAACTTATGAAGAAAAATTTTGTTAAATATACTAAAATATTTGTTTCATCCACCAAAATCGTACCTAAAGAAACCGTTTTTGTTTGAATGAAACAGATTTTATGGATGAATGAACCAAAAATCTGGTCAACCATATTATAAGCAAAATTTTTTGTTGATCCAAATAAATTTTACTTGGATAAACTGAATATTTTTCCAAGTGCATAGATCATAATTGATTTGAAATAAAAATACGCTAGTTGCATGTAAAAATTAATTTGATAAGAGGAAGTTGATGGTGAACCCGATCTCTTTTTCTCCTTCGGTTTTCTCAATACAATTTTATCCCGTGTACTTTTCACCATGTGGTATACATATAAACTTGTCGAGGCCAGAGACGTAATACTTTATGGCCAACTTTGGTGTGAATGTGAGAGATATCCTCGTGCGACAAAGAGAAAGTCGAGAAAGGATGGGGCATCTCATAAATTCACCAATGCAATGTCGATTATGCGCAAGGTTGCGATGATGAGATAAAAGCAGGTTGTTCTAAGGAACAACAGGTTATTCTACATGCAGGGCACTAACAAATAGCTATAAATATAGATCAGTGCTCTAAATATAATACACGAATGCAATTAAAATAACTTCTCATGTACACTGGCAAAAGTACGTTTTCACGATAAAATATAATAAATGAGAGTAAACCATAACAACGTGACAATTATATTTTCTTGTAAAAACCTTATAATTATTTTTTAGACGTAAAACTGTTTGAATCCTAGTTTAAAAATTTACTATTTTATGATTTTCTAAAACTTACAACAGTTTCCTACAAAGAGGCAATTTCTTGATAAAAATTTGTTATAAAAGTTGTGAAATATTACAACAGGACTTACAAGGAACTACAACTTTTGCAGACACGGTTCGAATACTTTAAACAAAAAATGACTATTATATGATTGTAGTGGTTTATTTTATTTTATTTTAAAACCCTGTTTGTGAATATTATTATGTAATTAAATTTTACTTGCCTTAGAAATGCAAATTTTCTATCATAGGTAAACTTTCAGAAAGCGCTATCATAGATGTCTTTCATACATTTTCAATAAAAATAAAGGATACGCCTGTTCTAAAAAAATTTCAGTTTCTAAACGACACAGAAATATTTAAGTTTTTTAAAATCTGATTATGTTTTCGAATCATTTTCAATTAAACTTCTGACTGCAAAGTTAAAAATATCCACTTTTTTGACTTCTTACTAATAAGGTAAATTTGAGTAGGAAAGTTCAAAATTAAACAAACATTACAAAATCCTAGACCTCAGAAAATATCTCCAGTCTGTAGAAGACTTGTTTGGTGAAAAACATATAAAAATGTAAAATATAAATAATTTTAAATTATTATGAATAACTTTCAAACTTCAGAAGTATTTCTAGAAAATAATTAAGAACACACATACACACACATAAATATTTATCCCTAATGTGTATTATTAGTGGAAGTCTTTGAAGTCACCCTATTTTCATAGACAAAGAAACCAGATCAGCGACATAAATCGAGTTTGCTCTAAAAGGCATCTTACTCTTTCGCCATAATATCCCGCCTTTCTCGACATAACATCATAAATCAATTCTAAACCTACACATTTCAGAAACGTTTTCGATTACAGAGTATTTTTTCGCAATAATTTCTCAAATTTCTATACCACACTGAGAAAGATCTGCAAAGTAACTTTAAACTTATACGTCCCAACTAATTGTTTTAGTAAAAGCTACTAAAAATTTGATTAGTTTAACTAAGATAGCGTGATTAAAATAGCCAATTCTTAGTTAAACTACTCTCTAAATGTGAATCAGTCAAAATCTACTGATTATCAGTGAAATTTGACTGATTCAAATAGCTAAAAAGAGGTTTACTGTAAATCAGTCAAATTCCACTGATTGCTTCAGTGAAAATTAACTGATTTAACAGTGAAAATATTTTTTCCACTGATTCAATTAGTGATAATCAACTGATTTAACAGTGAAATATATTTTTTAACTGGTGAATCAGTGAAAAGGCAAATCACTGATTCAATCAGTAAAAATTTGACTGATTCAGATTCAGAGAGTAATCAAATTTTTAGTAGATTTCACTAAAAGCAATTAATTCGGACATATTAGTTAAAATTACTCTGACAATTTCTATCTGATCGAAAGTGCAGAATCCCAATAAACGAATTATAAATCAACCTCTATAGTCAAATGGAGCTTTAGGCTTCAAAATTTTCGGGAGCTTATGTTGTGACTGTATCATAATTCACAAGTAAAACAATAACAAACAGAATGTCGTTGTCCACTGCTTGATTTGTTAAAAGGTAAACAATTTATACAAACAGCAATACGATAGATTCCGTAAATCGATGTAAATGAATTCGGATTCAATATATTTGCGCAAGCGCAGGTCACTCTAAAGGAAATAACATGTGAGAGGAATGTAAACGTGCTTCCAGTTTTCAACCTATTTCTGATAAATTGACTGTCAACGTGCAAACACGAGCGTTTACGCATTGTTTATTTGCTAACAACTGTAATGGACACTTCAATAAAATTAATTTGTAACATTTAAAATATTACAGATTCGGTTCTACCAGATTCAAAACAATTCAACTAATCACTATCAATCAAAAGCAACTGATTAAATAATTAATTAAATTTTTGTTAACTTTTGGAATATCAATATTCAATTTTGAGTTACTCTAATTATTTATCAGATTTTTGTTCCAATAATGATGAAAATGAGTATTTTTCATTTAAATTAATATTCTTTTAAAAAACGACTCCAAAAAGAAATTTCACTCATTCAGATTTAGAGAGTAAGCTAGTTATGAAAAATTGAAAACAAGTGATTGCGAATTTGCAGAGAACGACAGCATGTGAAAGTCACATAATCCTGAAAGTTCCCACATAAAAATATTCTAAACTCGAAAGGCATGTCAATGTAAATGCATGAGTCGTTGTTCTCAAGTCTCCATTCCGTTAAATAACTACTATTCTCTACTTCACAGAATTAAAAAAGATACAACTGGAAATTAGTAATAATAAAAAATGATAATAATAAATAATCAGACTCAAGGGTTGCGTCCTATGAGAAATAGTTTTAAAAAATGTCAGGAAAAGTGAAGATTTTTTCAATTAATTAACAGTAGAGGGAATTAATCCTCAACAACTATTTCTACTTTTTAATTGAAAATAACCTTAAATTCTTAATTACAAAAGAAAATACAAATTATACGATTTAATTAAATTTTCCTTGTTCAATTAATTTTGAAATCGAACCGAATCAATTCTAATTTACGTTACACACCAAAAACATCAATTATGCCTCTCCAACAATGGTGTGTATGTGGTTGAAGTTGATTTACTACCTTCAACATTGATAATTGAATTAGAAACTCATCCATTGACAATATCAAGGTCAACAAGGTTGCCCACTTGTTACACGTACTAATAAAAATGCTTTTATTAACACGTGTCGTATTTCATATTAAAAATAACTGAATATCAATTTTTTCACAAGGAAAATTTCAAGTTTGAATTCCTCTCTGATGAAACTATGCTTTTACACTAAGACTCAATAAATTACAATAAACCACAATGATTTAATGATTATAATCATCCTGTACAAATGTTCTGCAAACGCTTTGTAAAAATTTGTAATAAATTTTAGAAAATAACAAGACTGCAATTTTTTTCCACAATTCTTAAATTAATATCAAATCTATCAATTAATTACAAATTTTTATAATAATTTACACTTTTCAAATTATTGAAGTTAATACTGTAATTAACTCTATTTAAAAAAATATTTCCACGACGGCTTCAAATAAAAAAAGGTTAACAAACTCTCTAAATTTGAATCAGTCAAAATCTACTGATTATTAGTGAAATTTGACTGATTCAAATAGCTAAAAAGAGGTTACTGTAAATCAGTCAAATTCCACTGATTATTTCAGTAAAAACTGACTGATTTGACAGTGAGAAATATTTTTTACATTCTCATCATGGATGAGAAGGTATTGGTTTTATGTGAAAAATGACTTTCGAAAATTTCATCAAATCTTTACGTTTTGAGACCCCCTGAGTCCGAAAAAAGGGTTTTTACGAAAGTGTCTGTCTGTCTGTCTGTCTGTAGGTCGTGTGCAGCATAACTCTCGATAGAATTATCATATTGAATTGAGCTTTGGTACACTTTATCGGAGGCGAAAAAGTAAGGACAAGTTCGTTAACCAGCCACATCCAACCAAAATTGAGGGATTGAGCACTACTTTTGTGTTTTTGAAAATAATTTTTTGAAAAAATCAAAAATTTTAATACTGGTTTTAGATAGTGCTCATAAATCTCTCAAAATTATCTTGATAACGTTTTTTGATTAAGTCAAAATTAGAAATGTTACAGCATATTCAAATTCGAAAAAAGTCAATATCAAAATTCCATTTTCCAGTTAAATTATACGAGATACGAAAAAACGTTATGATACAATATTATTTTCTACATAAAGACCTACAAATTTGAATTGTGACTTTTTTCATAAGATGCATATTTTTTTTTTTAATTCAAAAATAATCTATTGAAAATCCAAAATTCAATTTTTTAACAATAATATGTGAAATACGAAAAAAACGTAAGAATATAAAGTTGTTCGTTTAAAAAAGATCTACAAGTTATGTCTTACACAGTTTATGAAAAAACATATATTTTTCGTTTCAATTCCAAAAAATACGATTAAAATTCAATAATTCCATTTTTTAGACAAAATATATGAGATACATAAAAAAAGTTCAAATGAAAAATTATTTGCCTAATTGAGGTCTACACATTCTTATTAAGAAATTTCTCGACAGAGGATGTATATTTTATGTTTTGATTTTTAATATTAAAAAAATTCGATTTTTTTCACCAAAATATGTGAGATACGAAATAAGCGTTGTTCTGCAAAATCGTTTCCTTAAGGTAGTACGATCACGAAAATTAGACCTCAAACAAAAATAGATAATTTTACTTTCAAGAATAGCAACATTATTATTGAAGGGCCAATTTGAATGAGAAAATATTATTTTTCATGAAAAAAATTTGAAACACAAAAAAATAATGTTATTAATAAATTTTATTTTTGCCGAAACTTATTTTCTTATCGCTTCGAGTCAAATTTTTGAAAATGATGCGATTCTAATAAATTATGGTTCATTTTTTTAGAAAAAAGATTCTCTACAACTTGACCGTTTCCTATTTTTGAAATTGAATTAATTATTATCAAATACAGCAATTTGTTTATAACAATTTTGTTTTGAAAAATTGTTTTTTTATAATTTCAGCCATTAAAGAATTCATTTTCGAAAATCGGAAACGGTCAAGTTGTGGAGAATCTTTTTCCTAAAAAAATGAACCGTGATTTGTTATAATCGCATCATTTTTAAAAATTTGGCTCAAAGCGATAAGAAAATAAGTTTGGGCAAAAATGAAATTTATTAATAACATTATTTTTTTGTGTTTCAAATTTTTTTCATGAAAAATAATCTTTTCTCTTTCAAATTAGCCCTTCAAAAATAATATTGCTATTCTTGAAAGCAAAATTATCTATTTTAGCCTGAGGTCTAATTTTCGTGATCGTACTACCTTAAATAAAGTCTACGATTATTTTTTCTTTTTGAGAGATTTGGAAGAAAATAAATTATTTTAATCATGTAATTTATTAAAAAGTTACTGAAATGTATACAGAAAATCGAGCGCGAAGCGCGAGTGTCATGATGAGAATGTGTTCCTTAAGGCCGATAGAGCCTTAAGTAAATTGAATTTCCTGTTTCACTTAAACTGAAAAAGAAATTTAGTGAATTTGAGAAAATGAGTAATTCACATCATCTTTAATATTATAAAATTGGTTTGAGCTTCAGTATTAAATTATAAGAAATAAACTTAAATGTATGCGAAGAGCACAAGACCGAGCGCGAAGCGCGAGGTCCAGAAAGATCGGAGCGCGAAGCGCGACGATTAAATCGCGCGCCCTAGGCGCGCTCAAGCTTGCGAGCGAAGCGAGCTGCGCGCGATGAGAATGTGCCCGCGAACAGAACAGAGAAAAATATCTTACAGATTAAAAATCAAGATTCTTTTTTTTCCATTTAAAGAATAAATATTACACAGGTTACCAAATGTACTCTACTCAGTACAATACATAGATATAGTAAAATACATGCAAATATTGCAAGGATTGTCATATCCATCGTATCCATTACGAATGATTTAAAGTTTGATCAAAACTATTCTTTAAAAAATTTTTAATTATAAATATTGAAAAACAACAGAAATTAAAAATTACTGTGAAATCGGAATTCGTTAAACATTTTAAAGATATTCTTTACTGTGAAGGAAAGCAAAAAAACTTTCTCCTCTATCACCTTTTAGTCTGAAACTCCTTTTCGTCTTCATTAGCTGTGTAATATCCTCATTTGCAAACTACGCACCCGCGAACAAGACTAAAGCCCTCTCTTGTTTACTAATGCACATATGGACATGCCACCGATTACAGCGTTGAATTATTCGCATAACTTCCACACGTGCTCTTGGCGAAAAGCCAAATGTCGAATCCCTACTTTGCAAGTAACAGGTCAGAACATCAAAATTACAATTCAACTCCTAAGCAGATATTCAATACCAATGAAGAACTGGGTCAGAAAAGATATCTGCAGAAGGAGAGAAGAATTTAAATTAAGAAAATTATAATTTGCTGTGTCAGGTGGATAAAATTTATTTGATATGAAAAAGTGTACAGCTATAAACTTTTTAATTATTCTAATTTTAACTTCTGAAGCTTTTGAATTTAACTTTCGCTTGACATTGAAGCATAATTTTCTAAGATACGGTATTTAAATTTTAAATTGAGTCGAAAGCTTCAATTATAATAAAAAATTAATTAAAATCATTAAACTTAAAAGGCTTTAAGATTTTGAAAGTCCCGACATAAAACTCAAATATTAGCTTTCTTGACTTTCTTCTAAACTACTAATCTCATTTTATTTGATATATTAAAGTTAATAGTGGTAGAAATATATTTTTACAAACTACAATAACCTACACGAATATGAAAATTTTATTTTTTGCAAAAATTTGTAACTACTTAAGGAGGTTCGAACGTGGCTAAGAAGTGCTTGGAGAGTTTAATTAATAACCAATTCAAAAAATGTTAATGCTCTTATTTAATACATAGTATTAGAGATAAATGTTTTATTTGCAGGAAAAAAATTTGAAAAATAATAAAAATGTTCAGTTTAGAAATAATTAATCTAGTTCAAAGTTTAATGCAGTTTTTTCCAAGCTTACTTTTTTAAAATGATCAGATTTCAATGAATAATGGCTCATTTTCTTTGTTAAATAATTTTAAAAGACTCCATCGTGTTAACTTTTTAAATTAATCGTTCATTTTCTAACTACAGTTATTTGTTTATAAAACTAATTCAATTTTTTAACATTTCTGATTAGAAATTAAAAAATGAGAGATTGATTACAAATTTTAGTTAAAGAAAGGAAATGAGTCATAATTCCTTAAAATCTGAACATTTTTAAAGAGCAAACTTGGAAAAAACTGCACTGAACTTTGACCTACAGTGATTGTTATTTAAAAAAAGATTTTTTATGCTTTTAATTATTTTCCCTGGTGAAATAAACATTTTCCTCTTAGAATATGTATTAAATGACAACTGAAACAGTTTTAAAAATGGTAATTTAAATATTGTAAAACTCTGAAAATTCTATTAAAAATGTTAGTTTCTTGTGAATGTTATTGTTGTAACTTTCTCCAACTGATGGAAATTTTTTACAAAAGTATACAAACTTTTGATAAAAGTTACATGTGTTGTAAATTCAAACACTTGTATGCAAATATATTCCTGCAAAATAACTTTTTTTGTATACAAAATATCTCTTTGAAAATTTGGAGAATATGATAGAATACAATGAGGAACGCCTATATGATTCGTTTCAGTAATTACGAATTATTAAAAGGAAAAAATCTGTGCCCTGCTATGGAATCAGAAAAAACCTTTTGTTAATTGAAAAAAATTTCTTAGTTGATTTTCTTTTTTAAGGTAGTTGCCTTTCCAAAAATCAGGTCTCTGAAAAAAAAGTTTCTCTATTATTTTAAGACTTGCAATGATATTATTAGTCATATCTCATGAAAGAAAAAACATTATTTTTTATGAAAAAAAAATTAATACTTACAAAAAAAATACATTAATAATGTTTTTTGTGATAGAATTGTTTCTTACCAATTTTTAAAAAATGATTGGATTTCCATAAATCATGGCTTATTTTTTCGGGGAAAATATTTTCTACGACTGATAATATCAATTCAAGTTTTAAAATCACAGAAAATTTTTTTTTTCCAGAGACCTAATATTTAACATGCCAACTTCCTTAGCTGAAAAAAGTATTTCAAACAATAATATTTGATTTAAAAAAATGAATTTTCATCAGAAAAATCACCTTACTCAAATAAAAATAATATATTTTTAAATCCAATAAATAATTTCAGAAAAGAATTGGTAATATTCAAGTTTATCATTTTTTAGTATCATAAACAAATGTTCATTTTGAAATGAGAAAATGAGAATAAAGAAATTTTTTTCTAATATGAAGAAGTCTTTTCTGAATACAATACAGCAGAGTTAAAATTGCAGAATTAGTTTATACTCTTTATTAATGAAACTGATCCAACACTAATCTATTTTTGGAAGTCTCGTATAAAATATATAAAAAAATACTAAAGTACAGCCCCCTAATGACAATAGATCCAGAAGTGATGTAAGAATAATCACAATACAATGCTGGTATGATCAGCCATATAAAATGAGCATCAATCGCTCAAGAAATAATCACACATGAGTCATTAGATAACACGTTTAGTTACGAAACAATGGCTAGACTCATTTAGGTGAGTCTATCCAAGGCGTCTATTCTCAGTATGGAAATCACATAAGAATTGAAGATCGTGTTAATTCAACACATAGAGGAAGGTGAGCGTGTAAACAGGTAACAAAGAAGGAAAATAATGATCCGTTGTCGAGGTGTACTTTAGAATACTTGGATAATTATAAAGCCCTCTAAGAATTTCAATTATGAAATCCATGAAAACTCCCAGAATATTATCTTTTAAAATTAAATCAAATACATCATCAAAAGAAATAGAAATTTATTCAAAGTACCTATACATAAATGAATTTCTTATCTGGAGTGTTTGAGTAAATAACAAAGACAATGATTTCAGATCTCAAATTTTAAGTTTCGAATAAGGTAAATAGTTGAGCCCACGGGAAGAAAAACTCGCCGAGCGCTCGAAATGGGGAAAAGTATTGTCCATTTTCTAAAACTGAAGTAAAAAAAAAGTTGTAAAAACTCAAAATAACAAAATATAAGCTGATAGAGCTTGTCAAATACAACTTTTATTCCTCAAGTATTTTTAGTCCAACATGATTATTACGAAAAAAAAAATAAAAGGTATTTTTTGAATAACCTAAACCTAAACCTAACCTCTCGGTAAGTACTGCACGCAATGGATTAAATTTTGCGTATTTCCATTCAGTATTCATTGCTGATGCCGAATAGTCATTTAAAAACAATAAATACCATCAACATTTGATAGTATTCAATAACAAATCAATACCTGTCAATTCTTTGTTTTTCGCGATTCGGAGTGAAAAAGTGACGAATAAATTTTATGTTTTGAAAAATATGAAGTGACAAAGTTATTTATTTGTATTAAAGGAAGTTTTTCGGAAAATTTCAAATTATTCGTACTAAAAATAAAGAATTGAGAGGGTTGTCAATAATAAGCGCGCGACGCACGAAGCGCTAAAGTTGAATTATTCAACAGAATTCCGCGGTTTTCTTAGTTTATTTGTGAATTTGCTACTGAAAATCATGCGATTGTACATAATTTTTTCGTAAACAATTAATCGTGAAATTAAATTTGACGTATTGTATTTTTTATACAAATTTTATTATTATGAAAATGAAAATAATTTACAATTGTACACAATATATTTATTAGAACATCCTTCTATACTACCTCAATAATAATACCTTAATCTTGCATCTTAAAAAACTATTTCATTTGGATTTCTTAACTGAGACTTTCGTGAATATATCTTCGTAATATTTTTTTCTACCTGGGGTCAAATATCTTAATAAGGCTCGAACATCTTTAATTTTTTCCGCGCTTATTCCAATGGAATCGTCCTGAGGTGTTTCACACAATTCATCATATGTATAAGGTTTTGGAGGTGGGAGAAGTTTGAATTTAAATTATTTTATTTTATTGTTACATATTGTGAATTTCAATGATTTTTAGTGGCAAATATTTGAACAAATATCCAAATAAACTAAGAAAACCGCGGAATTCTGTTGAATAATTCAACTTTAGCGCTTCGTGCGTCGCGCGCTTTTTATTAACAAACCTCTCAATTCTTTATTTTTAGTACGAATAATTTGAAATTTTCCGAAAAACTTCCTTAAATACAAATAAATAACTTTATCATTTCATATTTTTCAAAGCATAAAATTTATTCGTCACTTTTTCACTCCGAATCGCGAAAAACAAAGAATTGACAGGTATTGATTTTTTATTGAATACTATCAAATGTTGATGGTATTTATTGTTTTTAAATGACTATTCGACATCAGCAATGAATACTGAATAAAAATACGCAAAATTTAATCCATTGCGTGCAGTACTTACCGAGAAATCGCAATTTATGTTTTTTGAAACATTGATTTTAGGTTATTCATAAAATACCTTTTATTTTTTTTTTTCGTAATAATCATGTTGGACTAAAAATACTTTAGGAATAAAAGTTGTATTTGACAAGCTCTATCAGCTTATATTTTGTTATTTTGAGTTTTTACAACTTTTTTTTTACTTCAGTTTTAGAAAATGGACAATACTTTTCCCCATTTCGAGCGCTCGGCGAGTTCTTTTTCCCGTGGGCTCAATTAAATATTTTAGTATAAAATGATTTATTTTATAATAGTAATTTAAAACTTTATCTTTTCAAATTTATGTATAAATATAGATTGATGTTTTATTTAGATCCACATAATCATTAAAGTTGTATAAATATTGACTTATTTATATTAATAAATTAATTGTGTAAATTCGAAATTTTAGTATCCCTCCTACTTTGAAATTTAGCTTTAAGAACAAAATAGTAAATATTAGAATTTATTTCAAGATCATCTAGATAATCTCTTTGATGAAAATTACTTTAATGAAGTTAAAACGATTAAGAAAGAAGAAGCTAGTTGAGGTGATTCAGCCATTCATAACAGGCACACTATAAGTGCTCAACGAGTCGAAAAATAATCCTAAGCTTAAGCATAATATCGTATATAGCTAAAGCTAAAGGATAGACACGAAAAAAGTCTCATGGAGAGCAAAAAAATTTTGACAATGTTGAAATTATCTTACAAAAATCCCTTTATCCAATTAATATCGATATTCGAGTATCACTTATCTGCTTCACGTTCCAGAAGAACGAACAGTAAAAAGAAGAAGAAGCGGAAAGTAATTAATTTAAGATAAGATAGAGAAAATATTATTGGGAGAATTATGATGATTTCGACAGAAGAAATCAGATAAACCGTTAACCTTAAACTAGCTTTCCATGCTCAAGGAAAATGTCACGATGAAAAAAATTCGTAAGCTACCTGAAGAATTCCACCGTAAGAATTTCCAAAGAATTTAAAAATATTTTTGTTTCAGACAAAATTGTTGAAAATTTAACACTGAAATAATGTAATTTTATAAATTGAAAAAAATAAGAGTTAATTCAAAGACAATATTTAGTTTTTTTCTGAATTCAAAGTAATTTAAGAAGTTTTAGCTATCATTAAGGAAATTATCCTCATAATTAATTTAACTAATTTATTCATTTATTTAATTTTAATTTTTATGCTGTTAACAATTTCATTAAATTCAACGACCTTTCATTTACTGTAGAGCAAAATCCATCCATTTGGTTGATAATTATTCATTCATTTTGGTTCAAAATCTATTTAATTTGGTTATAATGAGATTGATTTTAGTTGAAGTTTCAAATAATTTGTGGTTCGAAATTCATTAAGCCACGATAATTGTATACAACTTTAACTAAATTACACTGTTAGAAATTTTTATCGGAATTTTCAAAAACACGTAACTGAAGTATAATAATAAATTTCGCAAAATTAAGAAAATTCAGTTACTTTTTAGTATATTTAAAAGAAAATGATTCAATTTTCAATTTAAAAGTACTTAATATTCCGATACTTGTATCTGAAAATTCTAAAACGTACAGAAAAAATTTTAGGTCTCGTGTAATTGAAACTTTATACACTTACATTTATCTGGAAACTCTGTTCCAGTTTTGTAATATTAAGATGTAGTGAAGTTTCATAATTTAAAGAAAAATATAGGGATATTTTTATAAAAACAAATTGTTTAAAAAGTATTCTTTTGAAATAAAAATTAGAAAGTTCTATAAAATCTTTCAACGAGTAAAATTATCTAAATCGGAAGTAAACACACAAAATACTAAATAAATATTCTCGAATAAACAATTTAAATTTCTCTCGTTTAAACTTTGCTCAACAATTATAATAATAAGAATATTTACCTCAATGTTTTAACTCGTTTTAAAAAATGCGCGATTTTCGACATCCTTAAATTAAACTCACAGACATAAAATTTTGAAAATATTTTAAAACAACCGAAAAGAGTCTGACGAACGAAAAAAGTCGAAAAATTGAAATCCTTTTAAATTTGAGTCAATTCAATATCAAATTATCAAATTTTTATCGGGAATAGTAGACGCATAAAAAAGATTCGTGAAATTTACAGGAAGTTCAGTACTTATTTTTACAACTTGACTTTGTAGTAAATTTTACAAGAAGTTAAGCTCTATCAACAGACTTTATGTACGTTTCACCTATCTTCTAGTAAAATCTACTAAACCTTGATTTCTTCGTATATAAGTGAAACGTACAGAAAATCTGTTGATTTTACATTTTTACCTTTTGAAAAATTTATTAAAAATTCATATCGTAAAAGTAAGTACCAAACTTCCTGTAAATACGAATTTTTTTCTGCGTCTGTATCTCGAATGACTAATTGTTTAAATATCTAAGAAGTATAGATAAATTTTGAATTTCGATTCATATAAATCTGTATCCTTTATTTCACTAACGTGACTCTAGTAAAACCATAAAACAGGACGCAGAGAGTGAAACTTCCACCCCACATTCGGTCGAGAATAAAGCAGACGGAAGTAGGAAATCTGGGTGGAAGTAAATTGGCTCATTAAACATTTGAGTATAAAGAAGGCCACCTGTGTCAAAATAAAATGCTCGAATGAAGAAGCACCTATGTTCAATTCGTCTAAAGTCTATCTCTAGATCTCAGAAAGGATTTATTAGCCTTGTGTGTAATTTTCGGACCCACCCTAAATGGTTTTAATGAAAAAGTAGAAAGTCCGGAAGGAACTGGCCAATAGCCAATGTTAACGATGCGAAGAGAAACAATTCAATGACAATGCAACAAAGGGAGAAGAAGACAAGGAAGTTTAGAAAAGCAAGGGAAAAAAGAAGGGTGAGGTTTAAGAACGGAAGAGTGAGCTCTGTGGTTGAAACAAGACTAGGAAGGGCTTCGATGGGACTTGCAGGGTCCTTGACCAACAAAGAGTCAAAGAAAGATGAGTGAGAATGTACAAGAATAGTCAGTATATATACAACAATTAGTCTCAGGCTTAAAGAAACAAGTGTTTCATTCAACAGGAATTCTGGAATTACGATCTTCAATAAATTTGTATCTCTCTAAGTGAGCACTTTATCTCCGGAAGTCCAATTTAAATCGAGTATAATTCAAATACAACAAACAACAAAATGTTTAGTTAATTCAATACAAATTTTTGATTGGTTCTACCAAATATTTTCTCGATCCTACCAAAGATATTTGTCATGCTTTCAATCAATTTGGTTGATCCAAAAACAAAAAAAATTTATTTGCTGGATCGCTAAAATATAATGTAGATTTATAACAAAACTGTTTAACAAAAAGCTTTGATTTACTGGAACGAATAAAGTTGGTCAAATGTACAAAAATCTAGTTCATTTAACCAAAATACTTTCTAAAATTAACCAAATGCAATCGATGAAACGATTTTCTTCAAGCAACTAATTTCTTTTTAATGCAACAAGTTCCTTCTTTAAATAATTATTCTATTACTAATGATTTAATTTAATAATTATTTATATTTATAATATTTATTTATATTTATAATTATAATAATTATTTAATAATTATTACTAAAAATTTAATATTTTTTGTTTCTGTCAACATAATGCTCTAAAAACTAACAAAAAAATGTATTATATATGGCGTATTACAATATAATCTACTAATTACGATGGGTTAACAACTTGACTAATAAAATGTACACCTGCTTTGACATCAAAATATTTCAAAATATTACAGTAACTTCAGAATTACATATACTTCAGAATATTTCAATGTAATTTAGGATATTTCAATGCACTTTAAGATATTTCAAGGTACTTTAAGATATTCCAAGGTACATTAGGATATTTCAAGGTACTTTAAGATATTTAAAGGTACTTCAAAATATTTCAAGGTATTTTAGGATATTATTAAATATGTCAATATATTTTATGATACTTCAAAGTATTTCTTAATATTTCAATGTACTTTAAGGTATTTATTTTACGTACTTTAGGATATTTCGAAGAACATTAGGATATTTTAATATACTTTACGCTATTTTAGGATATTCTAAAGTATATCAGGATATTTTAATGTACTTTCGGGTATTTCACTATTCTTCAGAATATTACAAGGTACTTTAAGATATTTCAAGGTATTCTAGGATATTTAAATGTACTTTAAGATATTTCAAACCACCTTAGGATATTTCATGTAACCTTCGAATATTTCAATATATTCAGTATATTTCAATGTTCTTCAAGAATATTTTAAGGTACTTCAAAATATTTTAATATAATTCATGATATTTAATAGTATTTCTGTATATTTCAATGCACTTTAAGATATTTCAATTAAGATTAGAATATTTCAATGTATACAGTATATTTCAATATTCTAATATTTCAAGGTACTTAAAGATATTCCAATGTAAATTTGAACTTACTTCACAGGCCGAGAAAAAACGATTTGATTTATAACACAGATTTCGATAGAAAATTAATTATAAACGATTCCAATATGTTTAAAAAAATTTCCTTCGATTGAATTCTCTCTAGAAGATGGAAGTAAAAGGTGGACTAGAATGAAATATAAAATTAAAGTAGACGTTAAGATAAGTGGAGAGAATAATAAAATTTCTAATTATTGAAGATTCGTTTTCTAATATTGTCTTTTTCCAAACCGTGAATGGCGTAGGAAAAAATTCTTAATTAAAATAATGAAAATTATAGTAAAAGAATGATTCTTTAGTTATTATTTATTTTTACTTATTTATCAAATAGGAATATGTGAAGTCTATTATTTTTTTACACTTATTACAATAAAGTAGAATAACAATTGAAGCAAAATAAAAAATGGGACGGTACTTTCAACAATTTTCATTGATGAAACTTGGCAACTCACATACAAATTTCATGGATATTCGTATTTTGTGAAGAAACATTTTAATATAGTACTTATTAGACTCAAAATAAACTTTTCAACTGGTATTTAATATTTCAAGATTAAAATTAAATAACCAAGCTTCCGACACATGTGAGAGAAATATTCGAAAAAATTGATACTTTTAAAGCAAATCGCAGATGAGAAATTGTTATTGATTCTTGTTCTAGTTAACAATGCGACTTTTTGAAGAATCCTTGGAAATTTTTAGAACTTAAATGTCAAGCAAAAACAATAGGAGCTCCTCTCGAAAATAATTCAGGAGATGATTAAAATAGTCATGTTGCCCTCACCTACATTAAGTTCTAGATAGTATCTACAATCTAGACTCTAGCCGATGGCAATAAAAACGAAGCGAGAGTGATGAAATGGAGAAAAAGAGAGGACAGTTAAGGATTTCTTCTTAAGAGAATTCTGTGAGAGAAATGGTTATACGTAATAAAAACCATATTCGTGTAAATTGATAAATAATTGTCTTTCTTGACTCAGTTGGTTGACAGTGTGAGTTATTTTTATGTCAAGAGCCTTGAGAAAATTTTTTGCTCAATTAAGTAAATAAGAAATTTAATCCAGAAATTATTTTAAGAAAAAACAACGAAAAAAAAACTTCATTTTTTGACATTCCTTCATGTTGTAACTTTTTATTTCCTTTAAGAATGATTTTTCATCTTTGTTACATTATATTTTTTTACATTATATTTCTTGTAGTTTCGCACCAATTTTTTTTGGCTGCCTATGTAGTTTTTTTGCTAAAATATTTATTAAAATTTTTAAAATCCATATGAAAGATTTTTGAAAATATTTCAAGAAGTTAAAAATCACCAACTGTTAATATTAATTTATGTTTTAAACGTAAGATCACTATAGTTACCTTGTGAAACAAGTAATTAGATTCAATTAAAAGTTACAAAACTGAAAATTAATGCAATTTATTCACTTTTGCTGATTTTCAGAAGTAGTTCTTGTCGTTAAATTAAAGATAATAAAATTAAAATAACTTGTAAGATACTTAACTTTTAATTTATCAGTAACTTGTAACCATGTGTAATTAATAAATAAATGTGTTTAAATTGCAAATTCGAACAAGATTCAAATTTTTATGCTTCAAACTTTAAAGGATCTAAAAGTTACTTTTATATCAGTATTTTGTATTACGAGGGGTTAACAACTTGACTAATAAAGTGTACACACCTGCTTCTGACATCAAAATATTTCAAGATATTTCAGTAACTTCAGGGTGGTTCAATATACTTCAGAATATTTCAATGTATTTTAGGATATTTCAATGCGCATCAGGATATTTCTATACATTTCAGGATATTTCAATGCACTTTAAGATATTTCAACGTACATTAAGATATTTCAAGGTACTTTAAAATTATTCAAGGTACTTTGAGATATTTCTGTACACTTTAGGATATTTAAATGTACTTTAAGATATTTCAAGGAACTTCAAAATGTTTCAAGGACTTTCAGGATATTATTGAATATTTCAATATATTTAATAATTAAATTTAAATTTAACAATTTGAAATCTTTCTGTGGAAAAAAGACGCTTTCGACCGAATATACTTCAAGATATTTCTAAAAATTTTAATAAAATTTTAGGTATTTCAAGGTACTTTATGATATTCCAAAGAACATTAGGATATTTTAATATACTTTAAGATATTTTAGGATATTCTAAAGTATATCAGAACATTTTAATATACTTTCGGGTATTTCAATATTCTTCAGAATATTACAAGGTACTTTAAAATATTTCAAGCCACCTTAGGATATTTCCAGTAACATTCGAATATTTCAATATATTCAGTATGTTTCAATATTGATTTCAAATTAATTAGGTGAGTTTGAAATTTCTGTCACTGCCTACATTATCGGAGGTTCACTAGTCGGGTATCAGATAGGATACGTTGTCGACAGGTGTCCTCGTAGAGAATTTCAAACTTTTATATCGCAAATAATGCCAATGAATTCAAATATTAAAGAATTAAAGATTTTCAAATTCTTTAATATTTCAATATTCTTCAGAATATTCCAAGGTACTTAAAGACATTCAAATATAATACAGGATATTCCAATGTGATTCAGGATACTTTAAACGCTTTGAAATATTCCAAAGTATTTCTGGATATTTTCCATACTTTGAGATACTTTAAATAGTTCAAAATATTTCAATGTATTTAGGATATTTCATTATACATGAGAATATTGCAAAGTACTTCAAAATATATTAAAGTACTTTTTGATACTTGAAGGTACTTTAAGATATTCAAGTAAAAGTGTACACCTTACTTAATAAGTTGTTTACTCCTCGACTAATTACTTTCGTAATTAATAAAACCGAATAAGATATCCTCATTTGCAACTAAGCCTGACAAACTGTAACTCAGACGACTTGAGGAGACCATCACGGGGCTTCGATGACACTCTTCCCCGCAGGGTCCTTGACCAACAGCGAAGTCGAGACACAGACGGACGAGTGAGCGAAGTAACGTAAAGTAAAGTAAAGTAAAGCGGACACGTACAGAAATAGAGACTGTAATACGAGATTCGTGACTCACCTGTCGCCCTTTGGTAGTAGTTGCACTCAGCACACACGGACTCAGCTCTATCTTTCGACTCCTTCCCCAGCTCGTTTTCCATGCACAAGTCCTTGTAACCCTCCGGTGGACTCAATGTCTCCCTCTGTTGGTGTTGACTTCTCTGGGGTCCCAAGTTCCTCTTTTCCTCCAATGTCACTTCCCCAATCACCTCTGGCACTTCCTCATCCTCCTCATCATTCTCCTCCTCCTCCTCTTCATCTTCTTCCCCCAGCGATTCCTCACTTCCAAACACTTGTTCCCTCTGAACTTGCAACTCATCCTCACAGCCATCCCCGAATCTTCCATCACCGCCAAAATGGAGATTTAACTCAGCTCTGCATTCCTTACAATTGCCAAGTCTGATCATCTCGTGTTCTTGGCAGCAACAATCGCACTCTTCTTCATAGTCAGTGCAGCATTCCTCTTTTATCAGAATTATATAATCTGCAGCGAAAAACTCGTTCAACTTTTCGTTTATCACCACTCGATTTTTATGCCCTTTGGCCTTTGATTGGCCTGGTTTCTTCAAGAGGGACTTTAGTACCCTGACGGGCACTTCCGTCGTCGCGTTCTCGTGATCCTTCATAGTGACGACTTTCACCTTTTAAATACTCCTCATCGTTCCAACTTCACTTCAACTGAAGCAATCAGGATTTCTGATCACTGAGAGCCCTTGATGCTGGGGTCGCTATTGGCGGTTGCTAGGTCACTGTGCCGTAGCAAAACATCCTGAGGGTCCTCAAACCTAGGGGCAATGGAGCAGAGGACTATGATTAGAGGGTTATTAAATAGATATCGATTTTTTAATGGTTATTGTGCTTCCCTGCTCTCTCATCTCGCTTGGCAACCATTTTTGTCATACTAATTACACAAGTGTGGATAACTTTATGCAATCCCCCTTGATTACTCTTCCTTTAAAAGAACAAAAAATGCTAATGAACGAGTCTGCTTACCCTTCTGTTACACATGGGTGCTCTTTGTTTTAAAACTGAATAGTTCTCAGGCACTGGTTCCCATGAGGGAGGTTTGAATACGTGCTTGAGTGTTATAGGGGTGTTATGAAGAAATGTGAAGAATTTTAAAATCACGAGTTTCATCAATTTATTAACACTACCTATGGGAAAATTTGCTTATTTTTAATCAAGTCATATAAGGATACTGTATAGTAATTGTCTCAATATTTGCTGGTATTTTTTTCGCGGATCATTATTTCAAGAAAAAATCTACCATGGCCGGGATTTGAACCTGGAATTCTCTATTCTCATGTTGGGCATGTTATTAACTAGACCACCGAGGACTTTTAAATATTTTTTCTGAAATCAAAACTTGTTTCGAGTCAAAAGACACTGTTAGAAATTTTTCTGGGAATTTTCCCAAATACGTAATCATAGTTTATGCAGTATTTTGTGAAATTGAGATTAAATCTAGAAAAATTTAGTTACAAATTACTGAATATTCCGATACTTGTGTCTGGAAATTCTGAATCTTGAAATAGAGAAACAAAAATTGTATTGTTTTGAATGTGAGTAAGAATTTTCGTCTGATGGACATAAAGCTGAGTTCAAAAAATTATTGATAATGGTAAGTTTTTCAGATAATTGAAATCGAAACTCCCAAAAGAGAGGTTTCTGGACATTTAAAAAAATTTATAACACTATATCCGGGCGAGCTAATTAATAATCAGTAATTAACTCATCGCCATGCTGATTTTTAAAATATTGTCGGGAAGGAATCCATTTTCAACAAATTTATTCACAAGAGATAAGATTAGAGGGTTCTTGGTTCAAATCCCGGTCAAGGTAGGTTTTTTATTAGAATTATAATGGTGAGGAAAAACTAAGTCGTAAAAGAGCAAGTTAATTATTATCTAATAGATTCTAACTAACTTGACTATTAAAGTGTTATATTCATTTTACAAATTTTCTAAGTCTATGTTGAAAGCGGCCAATTCTTGAGAATCCGCTTTTCAAAGTTTTTAGCTAAAAAATATTTAGGTTTAGAAGAATCTTTAATAGGGGATTTTTCATAATTTAAACCCTGGTAGGAAAATATTTTTATAAATGAAAACAAAATAAGCTACAATAATGTGAAAATTGCATTTTCTTTGTATAAATTGAGAATCACTTGTTAAATTTTGCAAATCTGTTTCAATTCTACAAATAAATAGTGTTTTCATATAAATTTTTTACAAAAGATGCAAATTTATTGTATTTTATTCCAAAAGCAGATATACACCAGTGAAATATAAAAGCTTTCGAACCAAAATGACATTAAATTGCGAAAAAATGTTTAATTAAAATAAAAGGTTTTATTTAATTTATTTTCCATAAATAAAGCATTTTTTATTTCAATCTAAATTTTCAAAACTGAATTAATTATATTTTCCAATTTTCTTAATAGCTTCATTTCAACGCGGACTCAATACGATATAATCCTATTTTAATTAACAATTATTGTTTCGAATTATAGAAATATTAAGCAAAGGAATCGGATAATTGAATAAAAAAAAATTTCGAATTAATGAAGAATTAATACAATATTTTTTAATAAGTAAAAGGTCTAGGAAATTACTTAAAAGTTAAACAATTTAAAGCCTTAAAGTTTCAGAAATTTAAAACTTCTAAAATAATTCTTATGATTAAGAAAAATGTATTAGTATATCTTAAAATTTTCAAAATAACAAATATTTTATTTGTAGTATCGATTATTTTTTCTCATAACTATACCTCTAACTTTTTCCTATTCAGATACTCATTGAAATTGAATTGCAAATTAGGAGATTATGATTAAACGCGTAAAAAATTTCCAAATACAATTCGCATATTAAATTGTCATCCGCCTAAAATCTAAATCCATCAACAAAGGAACAGCAAAAAAAATAAGTGGGTGCGATGTC
Source organism: Diplolepis rosae (assembly GCA_030998225.1). NCBI lineage: Eukaryota > Metazoa > Arthropoda > Insecta > Hymenoptera > Diplolepididae > Diplolepis > Diplolepis rosae. Next base: position 18,416,875 of record JAPYXD010000710.1, on the reverse strand, counting down.
AGAGATTTAAATACTTGTTAAACTGACAATATAAACATCATGTGAGGAATGAAATGCTGTCATTCCTGTATAGTATGATTCAAGATTTCCCAAATCGATTTTAGATACAACCTTTCTTAAAAACCTATTTCTATGGAATCTTATTATGAGTTCTGGATTGAAAATTGTTCGTTTTTTCAACAGGCACAATTCCAACTTTCAGGGATTCACTATGTTCAGAGTTCATGAGAGAGCAAAGAAAACACATTAAGTGGATTTACCAATTACAGTATTCCTTTAGGGTAGAAGATTTCATTCTATTCTATAAGAGATTCGATTTATCTGATAAATTTGTAAAAAAAGATATATATATATAGGAAAAAACTTATTCAGAAATGCATTGTGGACAAAAATACTTATTACAAAAAATAAAGACACCTATAACTCAATTTTTCGCATTATTTTAATTACTAGTAAAGCTATTCTCAATCGTCATCAAATAATTCTATTTTCTCTTTAACTCCTCAATAAAAAGGAACCCTAGGCGATAAAATTGAGGAAAAATACTCCAATATTTTATGCTATTACATTTAATGGATGTAGCTTCAGAGATTACAAAAACCAAAAAATGGCATCGATTTATTGACTATAAAAGTTAATAGCACAATTCATCTTTCAGAGATTTTGGGGTCGTTTAATCATCTCATGAACGCTAAAAAGCATCTATGAGCTTTTTGGGAATCAAGAGCTTAGAAAATCGAATTGAAATCGTACAAAAAATGGTAGACTATATTTTATTCAGCATATTAAATAATAATTCCGATTATCAACTGTAAGAGTACTCGGAAAAAAAATTTGTTCATAGAACATAATCGTTTTACTGAATTCACAAAGTATTTCATTGACTTAACAAAATTTATTGGTTGAATCTAATAAATACTTGAAATTTATTAAAAATAAGTAAAATATTTGGTTGGATCAACCAAATTTTACTAACCAAAGAATTTTGCTGAGCCAATGAAATATTTTTTTTAGGTCAACCAAACATTTTGTTGTCTGTATGACAAAAAAATGATTGAACAAACAAAAATTTTGTTCATTTAACCAAATATTTTTCTAAGTAAATCTGAATTAGTGAGAAGTTTTCATGAAAAAGTATTAAGCCCTTTATTAGTATTTTTCGACTAATGAGTAATAAATGTTTATATACTGAAGTAATTAATAAACGACTCAGAGTTCATCATATTTTTTAAAGGCTTTGTTAAAAATAAATTTATGATTTTCAAACACCTGAACATTATTTGACCCAGTATTAAACTTTGAAAATTTGACAAGCAAGAACTTAGGAGTTTTAAGGACAAAAGTTTTCGATGTAAGTAGCGCCTCTTATACTTCAAGTTTATGAAACTGAAGACTGCAGTTTTCAATGAAAAGCCTGATTTTCCACTTAGTTACATGGAAGAAAGATCGGAGATACGGTGACTTAGAAATTCTGTAGTCGAAGGGGTCATACACGAAATTCGCGGGATAACTTTACTTCTATTTTCGAACTATAGATGAACTTCAAAGTTCATAGAAAACTTTGTTCTGTGCGCTAATTACTTTCCTAAGATTACGAGAAGTCTTTTGCAAAGACAGAAGATCGTTTAATTGTATCATAATTAAAGATTTAAATAGCTAAAAAGATTTATGTACTGTGAAAATGTTCAAATGAAATTTAATTATTCTTGTATATCCTGATTTGAAAACAAATATACTATTTCAGGTAAATGGTAATTAAATAATCACGAGTCACATAATAAAAGATTTGAAAATCAAAATAATTTATCTGAATAAACAAAGTGATGGTAGGGCTTGTAATTTGTTTTCCATATAAACTCATTTGAATATCATTTTCCTGAATGCATTTCATGCGAGTATAAACAAGGAAAATAAAACTTGATCGAAATTTGATTAAAGTTTGCAATTAGTTGCCTTAATTAACTCTCAAAGTCGAAAACAAATTTACCAAAAACAAGAGTTCTAGAGAGCTAAATTAACAACACTATAAGTTTATCAGAAAGCCTGAAAGTGTTAAATTAGACATAGAAGGATTTTCTCATATTCAAAAATAAACAAAAAAATTATTACAACAATAATTACAGTAATTTGGAAGTTGTGTAAACAATTTTATAATATATAAATTTTAATATATCTAAAAAATCAAAAATTAGCATTTTCGCATTAAAATTAATGGTATATTGCAAATTTCAAATCTTCTGGTAAAAATGTGTTTTTACACGTAGCAATAAATCTGTTGGATTTACTGATTCCATAATTTGAAATAATGAAGGCATAAAATTTCTGTAAATTAAACAGATACTTTGATACAGTTCACCGCTTTTTTGTAAACTATTATTCTAGTATTATTTATCGACAAATCTATTACCTTTTCAAAAAAAACGGTGAATTCTATTGAAATATCTGCTAAATATACAAAATTTCGATGCCCTCACTGTTTTAACCCATGGACTCAGTAAATCTAACAGATTTTTTTTCCGTATACAATAATATACAAAAAACTAGAAATCTCACAGTTTTTCAGAATTGATTAATGGTTTATTGCAAATTCCAAATCTTCTGGTAAAAATGTGTTTTTACACGTAGCAATAAATCTGTTGGATTTACTGATTCCATAAGTCAAAATAGTGAGGGCATAAAATTTGAGCAAATTAAGCAAATATTTTGGTACGATTCGCCGCTTTTTTGTAAACTATTATTCAAGTATTATTTATCGACAAAATCTGTTATCTTTTCAAGAAAGCAGTGAATTCTGTTGAAATATCTGTTAAATATACAGGATTTGTATGGCCTTACTATTTTAACCAATGGACTCAGTAAATCTAATAGATTTTTTTTCGGTATACAATAATTTACAAAAAACTATAAGTCTCACAGTTTTTCAAAATTAATTAATGGTATATTACAAATTACAAATCTGCTGGTAAAAAAGTGTTTTTACACGTAGCAATAAATCTGTTGGATTTACTGATTCCATAAGTCAAAATAGTGAGGGCATAAAATTTGAGCAAATTAAGCAAATATTTTGGTACGATTCGCCGCTTTTTTGTAAACTATTATTCAAGTATTATTTATCGACAAATCCATTATCTTTAAAAAAAACGGTGAATTCTATTGAAACATCTGTTAAATTCAGAGAATTTGTATACCCTCACTATTTTATCCCATGGACTCATTAAATCTAATAGATTTTTTTCCGTGTAATATAATTTACAAAAAACTATAATTCTCAATTTTTCAAAATAAAAAAACCAATTATAATATTTCTCAAAACTTTACAGTTCTCTTACTATTGTTTTATTGACAAAACACATTTTCTCCCAAAAAATGTTTAATCTCTATGAAGTTTGAACTTTTCAGTGATAAATAAATAAAACAGTAAAAATTGTGACCAAAAAGGTCGATAGTTCGACTCCTAATAATAGATTTGTTTCAAATTTAGAACTACTCAAGATCTAAATATTTAAAACTCTGTTTACAACTACCAAATAAATTTGCGTCTAATAATAGTAAATCTGATGAATATTTCAGAATGACAAATAATATAAATAGCAACGATAATTCAATTTTCAATTGAATAATCAAACTCAGCAATAATATCCCCAAAAGATATTTATTGCTCCAAAAATCCCCTACTTGATCCCAGCATCCAATTCGAAAAATCCCCAAAAACACTTCCATCAAATACCATACTTAACAAAAGATAAAACAGTTTCTCACAATTTGAACAATCACCAAAATTGTAGTGATACTAGCACAAAAAATCCTCGGCACTTTCACTTAATCACCTGACCCTAACGCTCAACCAAAAGCGACTGACTATAACTTATTATTATTTTTATCAGTACACTAAACCATAAGAGGCCAAGTTTCCACATTCTTATAAATTCCCATCGCATTTGTTTCGTCCACACATCATTTCCTTTCGCTTATCCCCCTTTTTCCATTCGAGTAAACACGCTTTTACTCATCCACTTGACAAGTTAAACTCAAATATCGATATTCACCTTACATCCAAGAGATAATCACTATTGGTAAATCCACTTAAAAATGCAAGCATGTGAAAAGCACGTTTCAGAGACTCACCCCGTGTATGTTTTAGAAGAGGAGAAGATGAACTGAGCCAAGAATCTCGAGATTGTGAAACGGACACCTGTCAGACGAGACTGAGAGCCTGGACCAGTTAGGTTTATTCTCTCGAGAGTCTAGGCTCTAGGCTTTAGATAGAGAACGGAAGGACGCAGAAACGTGAGAGTTAGTGCGGCTAGAAACTCGCGTGGAATGAAACTGGCTCGCAGGTGAAAACTGGCACGCGACAATGATTCGGGGTCGTTGGTAGGAGAGCTGAGTGAGTAGTAGACTGGGAGAGATTTGGGTAGTAAGCTTGGAAGAAGCTTGTGGGTAAGAAAAGTGCGGGTGTGAAAAGAAGCGTTAATGGGGTTGTCTGTAAAATATTGTAGGGAGCCCTAAGTTGAAGCATAAAAGAAGATAACGGAACGCAACGCACCACCGACGCAAGTTTTTCTTCCCCTATTGGTTCTATCCCTATCCCTATTCCCTTCTTGGTTGTTCGCACTTGGCTTGGAAACGTCGTTTATCGATTTCCCGCCAGCGTAGGCGTTCTCTGGAAGGACGCTTTTTCAGGAGCTTCGCTTGTAGCTTTGCGCGTCGCGTCCTTTTTTCTCAGCCGATAACTACCCTTAAGTTGATGCACCAAGGAGCCCTGCAATGCCATCGACTGTACGGCGAAGTCGAAGCAAGGCCCTGGCCCAGGTAGGTTGCCGGGACATTAGTCCAAGCCCGCCGAGCACTCGTTGCAGACTGGAGACTGGAGTTGAAAATTGAAGAGAGGGTATGAACGAGCCGGGCTAGGCCGCGCCAGGCTGTCGCGCAATCACCGGCAACGAGCTTCAAGCAAAAGGCGATGGAGTGGAGGCGCCCAACGACGGAGTCGACTCCAGGCGGACATCGGCTGAAGCCGCTTCACAGTGGCGTAACTAGTCTTCTCAAGAGTTTATATCACTGAGTTATGTTACCGTCATTTTTTGGTAACTTGTTAATTTTTACCGTGATTCGGTAATATTCTGGTAATTGTGGTACTTTCGTATTAACGAGGATTTGATAACTCGTAAAGTGAGGCGTTACTTGAGATCAAATAGTCTGAAGTATATTAAAGTATGGGAAATATCTTGAAGTACCTTGAAATATTCTAAAGTAGCATAAGATATACTAAAGTACTTTGAAATATTTTAAAATACCTTGGTAATATCTTAAAGTATCATGAAGTGTTTAAGGTATATTAACTTATGTGAAGTACCCTGAAGTACCATATAAATATATTGCAGTATGTGAAGTATCATTATATGTGTTTATTATCCTGGAGTACGAGAAATATCCCAAAGTACCTTTAAATATTCTATAGGATGTGAAATATCCTAAAGTACACTGAAATATACGATGTTGATGTTAATAATTGGCTTTAGGGTCCAGAAATGATAACTCAGGAAGTTACATACTTTCAAACGTTTCGACTCTGATCGGAGTCCTCATCAGTGATCTTTATTTCTAAAATATCAAAACATTGAATCAAACATTGCACATATGAGCCCTGTTTTGGAATAGGCTTTTGACAGAACACATCTTTTTCTATAAAAAACCGAATATTCCACACTAGCATTCTTATAAGCAATTTATTCATAACTCACGTTTATACTGCAAGTTCACTCGCCACGTTTGTATTTTTTTTCCACTATAAAGGTACTATTCAATAGCTGATGCATCATATAGTTTTTTTGCCAGAATTTTGCTGTTATTCCTAAGGTAGTTTTAGGTCATTTATCGATGTACTCTGTGCAACTCTTATGTAATTTTTTCCAACGATAATTTGCAATTTTACTTGTTTACAATTGTTTTCTCATAATACCAAAGCATATTCCAAAACAGGGCTCATATGTGCAATGTTTGATTCAATGTTTTGATATTTTAGAAATAAAGATCACTGATGAGGACTCCGATCAGAGTCGAAACGTTTGAAAGTATGTAACTTCCTGAGTTATCATTTCTGGACCCTAAAGCCAATTATTAACATCAACATCGTATACAATTATTATTTGAGGGTCGATACAAGTCCTACTTTATAAACACTGAAATATTTTGAAATATCTTGGAGTGTGTAAAGTATATTGAATTGTGTGCAATATCCTAAAGTACCATAGAAATATATTGAAGTATGTGAAGTACCATTATATATGTTTAATATCCTAAAGTACTATTAAATATTCTGAATTATATGAAATAACTTGAATTATGTGAAATATCCTAAAGTATACTGAAATATTTTGAAGTATCTTGAAATATCTTGAAGAACCTTGATATATGTGAAGTATCATGATATGTGTTTATTATCCTGGAGTACGTGAAATATCCTAAAGTACCTTTAAATATTATATAGGATGTGAAATATCCTAAAGTACACTGAAATATTTTGAAATATCTTGAAGTGTGTAAAGTATCTTGAATTGTGTGAAATGTCCTAAAGTATGTGAAATATCCTGAAGTACCATAGAAATATATTGAAGTATGTGAAGTATCATTATATATGTTTAATATCCTAAAGTACCATTAAATATTCTGAATTATATGAAATAACTTGAATTATGTGAAATATCCTAAAGTACACTGAAATATTTTGAAGTATCTTGGAGTGTGTAAAGTATCTTAAATTGTGTGAAATATCCTAAAGTATGTGAAATATCCTGAAGTACCATAGAAATATATTAAAGTATGTGAAGTATCATTATATATGTATAATATCCTAAAGTATCATTAAATATTCTGTAGCATGTGGAATATTCTGAAATTCTTTCTTTGTATTTTTATAGAAATAAATCTCACTGATGAGAACTCCAATCTGAGTCGAAACGTTTGAGGAAAAAATGAAACCCCGAGTTTACATTATTTCTGGACCCTAAAGCCAAAGTAAAAAATCATCTATCTATTAATTTTGAAATATCTTGAAGAATCTGAAAACATTTCGAAGTACTTTTAAAGTGACATGTTTGATAACATGTCTGCTATTATATTGACCCGAAACAGAAATTTTGAATTAATCTTCGAATTTATGGCACTGAAAAGGGCCCCCATATGTGGCCGAAACGTTTGCCTTTCTTTCTTCTTTGCGTATTTTTATATCTAATAGTGATCATTTTAATCGAAGAAAATAAAAAGAAACTGACCCTATGCCAAAATAACGAGAAATGAACAAAAATTTTGAAGTACCTTGAAATATCTTGAAATACTTTGAGTATATCTTGAAGTATGTGAAATATCTTGAATTATGTAAAATATTCTGAAGTACCTTAGAAATATGTTGAAGTATGTGAAGTATCATGGTATATGTTTAATATCCTTAAGTACTATTAAATATTCTTTAGCATGTGAAATATTCTGAATTATATGAAATAACTTGAGGTATGTGAAATATCCTGAACTATTTTGAAATATCCTAAAGTAGACTAAAATATTTTGAAGTACCTAAAAATATCTTGAAATACTTTGAGTATATCTTGAAGTATGTGAAATATCCTGAAGTACACTAAAATATTTTAATGTACCCTGAAATAGTATGGAGTAACTTGAAACATTTTGAAGTACCTTGGGAATATGTTAAAATATCTCAAAGTATTAGAAATATCTTCAATTATGTTTAACATCCTGAAGTACGTTTAATTTCCTATAGTACACTGAAATATATGGAGGTACCTTGAAATATCCTAAAGTATCTTGGAATATTCTAAATTATATGAAGTATCTTAAAGTCCTTCATAAAACCTGAAATATTCTGAAGTATGTGAAATATATTGAAGTACAATGAAATATTATGAAATCCCCGAGGTATGCTCAAATACCTTAAGAGTATCCTGAAGTATCTTGAAGTATGTGAAATATCTAGAAATATCCTAAAGTGCAAAAAAAAATCTTGAAATATATGAAATATCCTGAAGTACATTGAAATATTCTAAAATCCGTGAAATATACTGAAGTTCACTAAAATATTCTGGAGCGTCTTAGACTTGAAGTATGTGAAATGTCCTAAATATTATTTAACATTAAATGATGATATCAAGCTAAATATTTTCAATATTTTAATACTCTAAAAAAATTTGTCTGCTAATATTAATTGCTTCAAAATTTGAATGATGATTGATTCTTTTATAGTTTGATTTTTGCGAAACATTCATTATTACAATTCATAAAGGTAATACAAAATTAACTGTATCTTAATGTTCAAACTTGGCGAAAATATTTATAAGGGGGATTATTTTAACTGATAACAAACTTTCTTGTTATTTTTTTCAATTTCTTGAAAAAACCTTCATAAAATACTTTTCACTTGTAGCATTTTAGTTAGAATAATTTATAAATTCACAATGCTTACTATTAACTGTAAATTTACTCTATTTGGAGAAAAATGTAAATTCTAAAAGAACAGTAACTTACCATTAAGTTTTTAAAAATTCTTACGTAAGTTACCGTTTTTCGATCTCTAGGCGAAACTGCTTCTAGCCGATAGTAACATCAATGCTTTCTTTACTTCAAGGAACCGTTTCGTTCTTTCAAATTGGATTTTGTATTACAAATTTTGATTCTACTTATGGGTCTGATTCATTGATTTTACAATACACTGTATTGTATTTTTTTCAAATCATTTAGGACTTAATAGACACATAAGTCTCAGCAAAATCCCATATATGCTGGAAATTTTCCCTTCAAAAACGACAATTTTTCCCCGATGATGGGAAATTTTTTAGTCATATTGGAAATTGAGATTTTTTCCCCCAAATAGGTAATTTCATCTACAACATTTTTGGAAATGTTTCAAAAAATGTTTAGAGTGTATTAAAAAGAAAAAGGCTCAGATCGGAAAAGTTTCGTTATCGCATGGAAGCCAAAATTATGAAAATTTGGAATATACATATAATCTATTATAAAAATGAAATCAAATTTGTCTGGAATTATTTTAAAATAAAAATAGAGCTATTCGAAATTTCCTCAAAGATTTTGCAGGTAGAATCCTTTGTTTTTGACAGGAAAAGCTACTTTTTAAAATAACTGAAAAATAATCCATTAATAAGGAAAAATTATAATTTTGAAAGTAAATATTGAATCAAAAATTTATCTTTCTTCCCAAATTGGGAAATTTTTTAAATTTTACAAAAGAAAGATTTCCGAAGAATATATTTATGAAATTTTGTTAGTCCCTAAAATTCACAAATTTTTCACAATTAGTTCCAAAATATTTTTAACATTTTTCACAATTATTCCGAAAATTAGGAAATTCTACTAACTGCTTTCGAAAAGAATTTTTTTTAACTTCATTAATGATCCCTAACAAAAAGTAGAAAAAAACTCTAGAACTTTTTGTACTCCATCTAATGGAAAAGTTACCTCTCTAAATAAATCTCTTTATGAGTCTTCTAGTTTCTGTATTTTTGTTAAAATTTGAAATTTAAAACCATTAGTTCAGCACTTCCCGATGTTTTTATTTAATATTCGCCGATAGAATATTGAGTAAAAAGCGTTTAAAAACAAGGGACAAGGAAATAAGTTCGTAGGAACCTAGGGACTGAAAATTCCCAATATCCATTTTATAAGGGTGAAGTCTGAAAAAAGTTTCGTGAAGCAAAAATCATATATGTACTCTAACGGATATGTAATGAAAACCGTCTTTCATATATAAACTTCTCCAGTTAATTCCAGATCAATAGTTGACAAAATTCATTTGGAGTAATAAAGCTATTGATTACAACAAGAAAAATACTACTCGTACTAAAAGTCTGCTTAAATAATGAGACAAGCATTTTAAAAAAATGGTGGAAGTGATGAAAGAATAATTGAGGAAGAGGACGGAAAAAAATAAAGAAAATAAAGAATGAAGGCATTATTAAAGAGAAGAGAGATAAGCAGAGGTAGTAATTAAAAGGTAGAAGAAAAGGCGGGCTTCAGGACCGTCAGATAATGGTATTCCAAATATAAAGCTTCAATTCCTGATCATAAATATGATCTGATAAATCAGATAATATTGATATTTGCCTGATGATGGATTCAAAATTGTACTTTTCAGAGCAAAGAATAGCTATTAAATTAGAATAAAATTGTATCATCTCAAAGAAAAATATCCCTCACTATGATTACAAAAAATCAAAAGCAACGCGTCTTGAATAAAATCAGTCAATTTTCCTTCAAAGATGTACTCATTCGATTTCACTACACTGAAAAATTCACTTGTCCAAATTGAATTTATGGTACATGTTCGAACCCTCGCTTCTATTTCCACTGGTTTTCCAAACATAAAATAAAACAAACAAAAAGCTTAAAATATGCTCCAAGTAATCGTTGTCTTTTACAAAAGAAATTTTGAATTACTAATGAATCAGCGCGAATGCGTTCATTTTCAGGTAGTAAGACATTTTCACTATAAATTAGTTTTATTTACTTATTAATTAGTTGAATATTACTAAAAAATAAATAATATTTTTAAATAAATTTTTAAATAATGATAATTAATATTGATTAATATAATAATAATAATTTCTCAACTCAAAATGTATCCAAGAAGAAATCCATCAATCCATAACTAATTAAATTATCAAGAATATTTTATTTCCCTCTAACAATTTCCAAGATCATTAAAAAAAGTAATTCCAACTCTAGATTTAGTGACTTCAGAAGAAATTACGTACAAAGAATATTGCATAAAGAAAAACTCTTTCCTGAGATTTTGGGAGAGACTTTAATCCACTTAACAGGTTCAACTTTATTGTCTCGCTCTGAATCAGTTTAATGAAAACAAGTCTGAGAAAAGTAAAATGAAATTTATAAACTGTAGGGTGATATATTTAAATAATATATCTTGATATCTATTTCTCTAAACAATAATGTTGCAGATTTTGAATTTATTTAAATTTAAAGTCTTTTGATACTAAAGTATCTGCCGAATCAGTTTTATTTCAAATGCTCGTTTAGCCTATCAAACTTCCAATTGGAGAGTAAGCAGTATATATATATATATATATATATATCATTTCAGTGAGACTCTGCGAAGTGGAATCCAATAAATAATTGCAAACGTCAAAAGCTAAGTGACAAGTGGAGTTTGCTATTTCAAGATTCTATCGACCAGTTTTCGAGACTTGAACATTGATTGTCTCATCTCTCTCCCTCAGTGTTTAAAATTGTGAATGTTGTGTGGAAACTTGAGTTTTTTGAATGAAGAAATGAAAATATAGGATCTAAATAGGACGACGATAGGATACATTAATGAAGACCCGAATGAATAAAAAATAAAACTTGTATTTTATCATACACTACCTAAATAATTGAAAATCAATATACATTTTGTTCTTTTAGAACTTATGGCACTCGATTTTTGTACAATTGCTTACATTTTTGAGTATATCATACACTTATAAAACTAAAATGATCATTTTTTTAATGACTCATTTAATCAAGGAATGTTATATTCAGTTCGATTTAATCCACCCATAACAGAAAATTTTGCGATGAGTTATTAATTTTCTCGAAAAGAGTGCCATTCTTACAAAAAGATTAACAACAGAATATTCTATCAATATAAAATCACCTTAGATCATTCACATAGGATATAAAACTTTATATGGATTCAAAATACCATTAGGATCCATTAATTTTTTAATCTCCTTCATAAGAGAGATGGCAGAAGCATCTTTGCTGTAATGTAGAAATTTGGTTTTTTTAAATCCAATTCCATGTTCGGCACTCACACTGCCATTAAGTTTCGAAATATATTCAAAAATAAAAGGTTCCAGTTGAGAAGCAATTTCTTCGTTGTACTCCTTTGTGGAAACTTGGATATGAATATTTCCATCACCTACGGAATTTTTAATTTTTTAAAAAATGTTTATATGAAAAATTTTTAACTATGTACTCAATATATTTTTAATTCTGTTATAAATATACAACCCATGCAGAAATTTAGGCATGGCCCAGTCCTGGGGATCTGTGGCATGGCATGAAACGCCGAACCAAGTTTGAGCCTGATTTGGTAGCCCTGTTAATTTCTACAGGGAAATTTATATGGAATATTTTATACAGAACAAAATTCAATTTAAAACATATTTCTGTTATAACTTCTGTTCAAAACCTCTTATTTATAAAGGAGTCTTTTAGGAAAAAAATTCTCGTTAAAACGCTTTATATGTGCCTCATTAGACATAAAATTATTACACCCCTGGCTGCAATTACCAAAGTGTAAGTGTGAAGGTACACTCTAATAAATTGTCATATACTATATGTCTGCTCACTAAGTACTTGACGACTACAGTGCCAAGCGGGTGCTGCTATCTAGCGAAACTCGGAGATATGAACGTTTTTATTCAAAGAGCTAAATCGTTATTTTAACCGCTTCAATCAATAAATTATTAAATTTATTTTAAAATCTTGATTCCCAAAATTTTAATAAAAATTCCAGCTTTATTTTTAAAATACGTTTTTAAGTGAAAGTCACTACCAAATATAATATTTAATAAATTAATACTGAGTAAAAATAATGAATAAAAAAACTTGTTAACAAAACATTAATTTTCAATATTTATTTTAAAATATTGGATACCATTTAAATAGTACTTAAATTTTTATCACTAGAAATTTGTTTTATTATATTCTATTATTTACTGTATATAATTATTAACTTTACACAAAATCCTGAATAGTATTGTAAAACGATAATATTATCGGAAATTAAAAAAATATTACCAGGGCCATTAAATGATGTTATTTTAAAAAATGATTAAAATTGAAATTCTTAAATTGTCGGTAACGAAGAAAGCTATAAATTAGGTATTAAGATTATCAGAAAATGATTTCTAAAACTATTTTAATATTAATTAACTATTTACAAAAACAGTTTTAAGTTATTCAATTGTGTTTTACCTACATGATTCTTTAATTCGTAATTTTGAATCATAAAATGTGTTATTAAATCCTCCCTGAAAAATTATTGGCAAAATTAATACTTTTAATTAATTTTATCATGATCAGGGTATTAATTTAAAACTTCAGAACCTATTAAGAAATTTGAAGAGTAATTAATAAAGGAAATGTAGTTGCCTACATTACCGAGATTTACCGGCTACAAAATTAAACCCAACTCCACTCAACGTCCACACTATTCCTTTTTATCGCTAAAAATTGTATACAAAATAACTGTTTTTTGTATACCGTTAAACAAATTATCAATTACGTATTGTCATAAATTAGGCAAATTGGCCTCTACGTATAGAGGACTCACTTTTGCAAATCTACTCCAAAAATAATTTGCTCTTTGTTTGGAGTAATAAAAGTAAAAAAAAATTTCTATCGGAATTTTCCTAGACACGTAACTGAAGCAGTTACAATTTCGTAAAATTAAGACAAATATAATAAAACTCACTTAAATTTCAGTAACTGAAAATTCTGTTACAGTTTCTTTAAAGGTAAACTTTATGAGAATAATTTTACAGTTTTGTATTTCTAAGATAAATTAGAAAATTTTATTTCGTGATTTGAAAAAAAAATTTGGAAATTGCAGTAAATCTTTAGCAAATTCAAGAAACATTTTCTTAAAAGTATTGTAACTTTTATATAATTTTCCTTTAAATTTGTAAAATAAAAATTTCGTAAATATCAGAAAATCTCTAACAGTGTAAATAATATGAAAAGAGATTTACGTTTGTTCAGAATTACTGAGTTTATATATAGCGGACATTTCCAATAGAATTATTGGAATGACCTATCAATTAACACAAAATCCAAATATTTCCATTCTGATTATATTCTCAATCAGTGACCTAATTTTATTTTTAATTATTGAGGAATTTATACCTGAGGAAAGAATTTGAAACTTTTGTTTTTAACACAGAAAAAAATGTCATTTAAATGTAAAAAATATTTTTTTAATTTCATTTCTTCAATTCGAAGTAAAAACACTTTTAGAACAAATATAAATTTATTGGATTCGATCAAATTTATCTGGAATTATTTTAAAATAAAAATAGAGCAGTCCTTAGTGCAAAATCCAGAATATGCACGTTAAAAAAACTATTTGAAATTTTCTCAAAGATTTTACAGGTAGAATCCCTTATTTTTGACAGGAAAAGCTACTGTCCAAAATAACTGAAAAATAATCCATTAATTAGGAAAAATAATAATTTTGAAAGTAAATATTTTCTCAAAAATTTATGTTTCTCCCCAAATTGGGAAATTCTTTAAATTTTACATGAGAAAGATTTCCGAAGAATATATTTATGAAATTTTGTTAGTCCCTAAAATCTACAAATTTTTCACAATTAGTTCCAAAATATTTCCAACATTTTTCACAATTGTTCTGAATATTAATATAACATATATATATTAATAAAATATAAATTTATTCGATTTTGAGAAATCACCTTTTAAGCCTTTTTTAAATGAAAGAGATTATTTTTTTACCATTATTGATTTGATTTAAAAAAAAAAAAATTTCTATTCAAATACAGTACTGCCACTGAAAAAAAAGATTTGATTGAATCAAAGAAAATAATTTGTCTGAACGACTTTCTTTGATTTAAAGAAATGATTTGTTTAAATGAAATAAAATTTGTTTGATTCAAACAAAATATTTTTTAACCAAATAAATATTTGTTTGAATCAAATTAATCTTTCTTCAAAACAAAGAAATTAATGCATTGATATATGGTCAAAGATATAATTTGTTTGATTTAAGGCAGAAATTTATTTGATTCGAACAAATATTTATTTGGTCCAAAGATATTTTGTTTGAATCAAACAAATTTTGTTTCATTTAAACAAATCATTTCTTTAAATCAAAGAAAGTCGTTCAAACAAATTATTTTCGTTGATTCAATCAAATCTTTTTTCTCAGTGATGGCAAAAACTCAAGAAATAATTTATATAATTTTATTACTTTGAACGAAGACAATTTTTTTCTTTAAATTAAAGAAAATATTTATGTGAATTACATTATACGTATATACTATGCGACTGCGTATACATTCATTTCTTTAAATCAAAGAAAAAAGCATAATCAAGAAATTTCTTTAAATGACGAAAAGACCTGGGCTCGAATCCCAGCGCAGTCGAAAGCGTCATTTTTTCCACAAAAAGATTTTCAAATTCTTTAAATATTATATATTTTTCTTCAATTTCTATTTATCTATTTTACATAATTTTATCAACAAAAACTTTCATAAAACCAAATCGAGTTAAGATTATAAACAAAATAAAAATGGCAAAAAGTCAAAATAAATAAATAAAATCAATAACTGTAAGTAGAAAAATTAATAAAAATATGAAATCATACCTAGGTGACCATATCCACTAATTCTGCAAATTTCCGGATTTGTTAGGTGTTCTCGAAGGACTTCAATGATTTTATAAAAATTTGCGAGAGGCAAGGAAACGTCATATTTAAATATGTAGCCTTCGTGCATAATACCCTCAGCAATTCGTTCTCTGAGTGCCCACATGTTCTGAAACAAAGAAATCATTCTTGCCGTGAGAAAAACGAGTTTCTTTGTTTTCAGAGCTTATTTTTCGAGTAAATTAAAGCTTAAAAAAATTAATACTAACCTTCATTTTTGATGGTTCAGATGACAAAGTACCATCATCGATAATCTCTTTATACATTGCTTTTTCTAAAAAAGCATTCAGTTTCTCTTCATCGTGAGCCAATTGACTTCCAGCAGTTTCAATTAGCATATAGAAATTATGGCCATCTTCTCTAGACGTTAAAGGATTTTGCAAACGGAGAAACTTGGTGCAAACCTCTAGTGAAAGCCTGTCAATCATTTCACAGGATGATAGTATTTCACCCAGTTCAGCTTTCGCTAAGCAATATGTTTTTAAGACATTGTCGAAATTGTCAAGGCCTACAGGAAATGTACTTCAAAACTATTAAACGTTTATGAAATTCCCAAATCCCAATTCTCTGTCTCAGTCACAATTATTTATAATAAAACAACAAACTGGCGTAACGAGTCACTCAGATGATTTTCAGAACAATTTTTGACAAAAAAAGTTAAAATTGCCGAAGTACTGTATATATATTATATAAATATAAAGAATAGTCTGAAAACAATTTTTAGGTTTAGAAATCAAATTTTAAGTAATTGACAGTAAAATTTACAATTTAATATCTATAATTAACAAAATATTAATTTTTTTCATATATTTTATCATCAATAATACTTTAATAAATTCTTGACACAAGTGAATATTTCTTCTCACAATGTTTCTACTAACTTAATTCACAACCTTGAAAATAATAAATCTCTTCTTATCGTTTTATTTAATCTTATATATTGAATGTTACAGAAGTTTTAATATTTTTTATTACATTTTTAAAAATTCAAAATCTTGACCATTATTGACCACCTTTGATAATATCATTACGTAATGAATAAACGCTCTCCTTGATTTCATTCACTCAGGAAAAAGATTTGATTGAATGAAAGAAAATAATTTGTTTGAAAGGCTTTTTTTGATTCAAACAAAATATTATTGGGTCAAATAAAATTTTTTTTCAATCAGACAAATTTTATTTAATTTAAATAAATCATTTTTTTAATAAAAGAAAGTCTTTCAAATAAATAGTTTTTCTGAATTATAAACTTTATAATCAAATGTAAATAGACAAGTTGATATTATGAATTTAAAATAAACTTAAATAAATAAACCATTATTAAGAAACCGTCTAAATGAATCGTTACGCCATTTTTTCATATAGAAAATAAAAACCATTTGAATTTTCCATATTTGCGAATAGTCTTAAGAATATACCGACAATCTCGTCTTTCTATTTCCAATAAGAGAAAAAATAGAAAATTCAAAAAAGTAAGAACTTTTAAAGCCTCTACCTAATATTTTAAATGCGATTTACACACCTAAAAATGCTACGCTTGTTGCTTTTGGTAAAGGTGGACATTGAATGGCTACTTTGGTAACGACTCCTAAAGTTCCCTCAGAGCCAATGAATAAATGTTTCATATGGTATCCAGTGTTATCTTTCTTCAAGGTATTCAAACAATTCACAACTTCTCCATTGGCTTTTACCTAAAAAAAAAAAGCCAAGACGTCATAAATCTGATAAATTTGACTTTAATTTAAAGCTTACGGAAAAAAATACTTTTAATAATGTTTTATGTGATAGAACTTTTCCTTGCTATCGCTTCTTAACAATTTCTCAAAAATAATTTGATTTTCATAAATCATGCTTTATTTTTTCGGAGAAAATATCCTCCACAATTCTACTGTTTCCAATTATCAAAATAAACAATAAAATCTTCAAATACAGTTATTTTTAAAAAAATTCTTTCAACAATTTAGCAAAGAATATTTTCCCCGAAAAAATAAGCAATGATTTATAAAAATCCAATCTTTTTTTAAAAAATTGGTAAAAATCGCTAATAAAGAAAAATTCAATTATAATAAACATTTTAAAAAGTATTATTTTTCTGTTTTACATTTTTTACATAAAAAAATGTTTCTTATTTCACAAGACACGACTGATAACATACTTTCAAGTATTAAAATCAAAGAAAAACTTTTTTTCCAGAGATTTGATTTTTGGCACATTACTTTAATTCCTATTTCAATGAACTACCTTCTATCCAAATCCACTCAAAAAGTAATTAAATTTAAGGATCCAGTTCATAAAATATTTCCACCTATAATCCTGAATTTTGAAAGACTTTTACTAAATTCTATACTTCCAAATCTTAATTTTTGATAATTATTTATGACAAAGCTTACGGCCTCAAGTCCTAGAATATTTCCATGTAAATTTCCGTATCTGAGAAGTCTCAAGCCACCAGCGTTAGTGGAAACACAACCACCAATCAAACAACTACCCTTTGCTCCTAGATCTAAAGGCATAATTAAGCCGACTTTGTGCATGTGTTCTTCCAAAGTTTCTAGAACGCAGCCTGCTTCGCAAACCATCACACCTGCAGAAATTTTAAATCGGCTGGAGTTCACGTTTATAGATTATACCCAAGGATCGGCAAAAGATAAAACAATTCTCGTGCTAACCAGCCATTTCGTCAGTGCTGATGATCTTGTTCATCAACCTCATAGAGAGAACTATCTCATCAAAAACGGGAACACTTCCACCAACAAGACCAGTGTTTCCACTTTGGGGACAAACAGCCAATCGGTTCTCGTTACAATATTTCAATATTTTCGAAATTTCATCCGTTGTTTTAGGCTTCAAAACAAGTCGACTACTTCCTGAAGAAAACAAATTCTGGAAATTCTTCAAGAAGATCTGGATGGAACTTCGAGAATTTATAAATTCCTTTCAATGAAAATGTTTCATTTTCTTTTCCAGCGTTTAGAATAGATCTTTTATTTTTTCTTTATAATTTTCATTATAAATAATAATTATGAAATCTAATAAAATATTTAATTATTTGAGCATATGGAACTAAGCATTAAGGAGATCCGCTACCTTTAATATTTTTATTTTTTGAGTTCAGACCTTCAATATAATTTTTCTTATACCTTTGTTTAGAAAGGTTTTGGTTTTTTTTTTAATTCCAGCACCTTTAAGTATTTTTAAAATAAAAACTTTTGAGATTTTTAGGAATTTTTTTGTCGTTTTTTGACTTTGAATAACTTTTTTGTTTTTTAAGGGCATGTGACACTTGAGATAAACAGCAAGTTCATGTGAACAATTTGGTCCAGTTTCTACGTGTTTGTTCCAAAAATACATAAAATTTTGTTTCTAAATTTGGGAAATGGTAGAGAAGATAAAAACGGATATAGATAGACTATTTTTGGTTTTTACAATGAATAAACGTTTTCTCATATAATTTGCTAAAGTTGAACTTTTTTTCAATTTCGAAACCAAAAGCAGTCTATCTACGCCCGTTTTTATCTCCTCTACCATTTTTCAAATTTTGAAAAGAAAATTTTATGTACTTTATAAACTCAAACATGTAGAAACTAATAATTTGCTAATTTCCTAAGTATCACATGCCCTTAATCAATTTTCATGATTCTCTTTTTATATTGTTCCTTACAATGTGTAGCAACTTTTTGGGTATGAAAAATAAGGTAAAATGACTGAAAAAAAGTTACAAATAAAATAAAATAAAAAAATCTCCCAAAATATGTACAAAAATGTTGCAGTTAATTGGTTAAAAAACAAAATAGTTATTCAAATTCAAAAAATGCCCAAAAACTCAAAATTTTTAGTTTAAAAATACATAAAGGTGCTGGAATTAAAAAAAAAACCCAAAATCTTTCTAAATAAAGGTACTAAATATAAAAACAATTATATGGAAGGTCTAATCTCAAAAAATAAAAATATTAAAGGTGGCAGATCCCTTTAAATTAGACATTTGATCCTATTTTCGACATTGTATCAAGACTAAATAAAACTTTCCACCAATTTGGTTATTTTATAGAAAATTAAGGCCACGTGACTAAATTATACATTAATTTGTTCATTTAAGATAACTTTTTTAATTTACAAAGTATCTTTCCGAAAATTTGGGAAACGTAACAAAAGACAATAAAGCACCTCTGTTAACTTCTGTTTAGTAGAAATTTTGAAAAAAAATTGAAAGAATTATCGACAATTACAGTTAACTGTAAAATTTTTTGCAAAATTTTCATTCAAACGAATCTGACAGACGTTCATTATCGTCTTCTGTTGTATTTTCCAAATTTTCAGGAAGATCTATTTTGAACTAAAATAGTTATGTTACATGAACATTTATAAAAATTCGGTCATGTGGTCTGGTTGATTAATGACCTTAAAAAATGTTTCTTATTGGATATTTTTGTGCGAAAAAAATTATTATAGCTCAGTCAATCAAAGTAAAAAAACAAAAAGTTTTATTCGGGGCGATGAATATAGATTTTTTACCAAGATTTGATAGTTGCTTGAATTATTTATAAAGTTTTGCAATGAATAACTATGCGTTTTGTAAAAAATCTTCGAATTATCGCAACAGTCTGTTTGATTCAGAGACTTAATCATCCAAATTTCAAATGAAAGAGAGATTTTAAGGTTTAAAATGCTTCAAACAATTTAATGAGGAAGTACGGAGAGAAAATTCTATTACATTTACTGAATCTATAACTTAAATCAGTGACAGGATGATATTTTTTCAAATTTAACAGAAATTTCAGTACAATGCACCACTTTTTTAAAAACATAAAATTTCTGTCGATAAATACTACATAAATGCCTGTACAATGTACAGAATAATAAGTAATTTTCTTTAAAATGCTAATTTGACAGGCATTTTTGTATTATTTATCGAAAAAACTGTTATATTGACAACAAAAAAAACGGTGAATTGTACTGTAATATTTGTTTAATTTACAGCACTTTTATGCTCTCACTATTTTTAAATCAGAACTTTTTCTGACCAATAATCAATCATTATTGACTGAGAACCAATACTTTTGACTGATTGAAAAGCAAGAAGTTAGACACTGATTAAAATAAAAAATTCTATAGAGTAGACTCACCAAATGCAACAAATTTATTTTCTTTGTGTGTACAACACAAGATAAATGATCAATCCCTCAATTTAAAAAAATGTCCAAAGATTTCTAAAAATTTGTGAAAATTCTAAAAAAAATTCAGTTTACCAATGTTTTCAACAATTTCAATGAATCTAAAAAAATTGAATTTTAAAACGTTTAGAGATTTAAAAAAAACATTTCAATTGCCTTCTATTGTTATTCAATGTATTTTACTTTAAAAATACATTCGAATCAGGATAAATAATTTTTTTATTGAGAAAAAAAAATAGAAAGAGACTTTGTTTACCAAGTAACCCAAAAGTGACTTTAAATTTCGTTTTCTCTTTGTGGCACACCTTTCTTTGGATTAATCTCCTTACCTCTGACCATTTTGACCCAATCGACGTTGAAGCCTTCGCATTCGTCCGGATCAGTAATGACTCTATTATGATCCAGAAGATTGTTGAAAAAGCTGACATGACTATCAGTTAATGCAGCGTAAGGTCCTCGCTCCACTTTATACCTGACTGATGTTAATTCAGGTATTGCAGTCGAAGTATTACGAGACACCAGGTAACATGTTTTCCAACAGCGTTGATTACAGGTGCGAAATGCAAAGCTTGTGCATCGTATCATTGTTTAAAATCTGCAACACAAAAATACAATAAAATTTTTAGAAATTTTGTAAAAAGACATAAAATTTCACTTGTAACGAGAATGAAAGATATACAAGCAATTTATCCCGACCTTGATTAGCTTTTAACATCTACGATTAAAAATATGGCCCCTCAAACCGACTTCTCAGCTGGTAAGATTTTACAGGTAACCGCCCACAAATTCTAGAGCGGTTTTCAGTAAAAAGGAGGCTTAAGGTGGGAAATGCATCATCCCTTCTCTACTCACAAGTATCAATTTATGAGACCCATAGGGTTCTGACCTGGGAAACAGTAAAAATGGAGAAACTGAGATTAGGGTCAGGTCACTTTCTTCCAAATGTCCTTTCTTTACAACTTTCAAGCTTTAATCTTTGACTCTTTAGACTCTACACCAGTAAATGTTTGGATAATTTATTATTTAAGTCCATGGATCAACCGGATCACGTGACTAAATTCCTGTAAAATAACTTTTTTATTTTACAAAATAACTTTCTTAAAATTTTGAAAATACTGCAAAACACGATAGAGAACGTCTGTCAACTTCGTTCGAGTGAAAATTTTACAGTTAACTGTAATTGTCGATAAATTTTTTTATTTTTTTCCAAATTTTCAATAAAAAGAAGTTAAAATACGTGCTTTATTGTCTTTTGTTATGTTTCCCAAATTATCGAAAAGATATTTTATAAATTAAAAAAGTTATCTTACATGAATGAGTAAATGTATAATTTAGTTACGTGGTCCGATTGATCCTTGGCCTTAAACTCTAAAAATGACTTTACTCAATTTAAGCAAATTGTTTATTTAGCGGAATTCGGTTAACTCGATCATAATTTAATTAAATCATAGGTAAACGAACCAAAAAAATAATTATTTAGTTATCAGTATTTTTTTCAAGGAAATCCTTTAGGTTTTGGGTAAATGATTTAAATTTATTTGCAAATTCTTACAAATTTTTGGAAATTTACCAAATTTTTATGTTACAAAGGTAACGTAAAATTTCAGGATATTTATGATGTTTTTTAGTAAAGTTATTTTGAAATTGCGAAAATTGTATTGCATTTTCTGCAATTTTTCTTTATTTTAAGAAACTGAACTGAATTTTCATGAAATTTATCTTAAAACTACCAAACTGCAACAGAATTTTTATAAAATTCATGATAGAATTACGGAACTGTAACAAAATTTTAAGTTACACGTAACTGTATCAAACTTCAGTTATCCAGAGCGTTAAATTATTCCTGTTACAAGTTTCAGAATTTTCAGATACAAGTATCAGAATATTTAACAATTTGTAACTGAAAATTAAGAAATTTTACGAAATTCTAACTCAATAAAAATTTAGTTACGCGAGTTTCGGGAAATTACGGTAGAAATTACCAACAGTGAATAACGGCCTAATTCTTTCATAATAAAAAATACTGGTCGATTTAGTGAAAACTGAAATTTCTGGTGAAATTAGGCAGATAAACAGAAAAGAATTAATCAAAGTGACAATTTCCTCAGTTTTTTTTATCTCCAATATTTTTTTAGTGAAAGTGTGGAAAACTGTTTCTTGAATAAAATGAGCGATAAAAAGTTTAAATCCATAAAAATTATAGATATTTAATGATGCTAACCTCCAAAAACAACGAAAATTTATCTATCGATTTCGACCATGAAAAATGTATAATTTTTATCCGATTTAAACTTTTCATGGCTCATTTTATTCGAGATAAAATTTTTCAAACTTCCACTGGAAAAACTCGATAAAAAATATTCTAAATAAATAAAACTAAGTAACTAACCACTTTGACAAAATATTTTTCGATTATCTCTCCAAATCTTTCTCAAATTGTCGAGAAACAAGAATTTTATTTCCCGGATAAAAACCAATAAACAGGAAAACAAATGGAGAAACAGTAAATTCAAAGCATCAACAAAAGGCAAAAATTAAGTTGAAACAGATAGAAAATTCAAGTTAAAGTTTTCTAATCACTTTGTTTTCCCATTTCTCATATTTTGTCCAGAATTCAAAATGTAATTCTGATTCCTCGTTCTCAAAAAAGTGAAAATTATCTGCCGATGAAAAGCAACGCACTAATTTTTATCTTTGCCTACTTTATCATGCCCTAAGATCTAATAATCTAATTAGTAAACTTGTGATCTGATGGAGATAGACGTGAAGCCTTGAGGCAAAAAGTCCTAAAATAAAGGAGCATTCCGCACCTAGAAACGCGTGCACAGACTTCAAAGCTGCTGCCAATGACCTTGACTCCCCTCTCGCTGTAATGCTTCAGGCTCAGGGGAAACGGGTCGGTGTATTGGCCCAAGGATTTGCCAGGTTCTCCCGTTCCGGTGGCAAGCCGCGAATCATTCTTTGCCAGAGGGAAGTCAGGACGAACTGCCGATACCCAATTTCTCGTAAAGGACGACTTTTTTCGCTACCTTCCTTTCTTCCATATTTCTTCTTTTTTCCCGTCTCCCTTTCCATTCTTTCTACGTTTTTTTATTCATTTGTACTTTTTACTTTCTGTACTTTCTGTTCTTCCTGTTTTTGGACATTAACTTTTTTTTTCTTCCCGGTATTACATTTTCGTTTCCGGTTTCCATTCCTAAACTAGACTGTTTAACATTTTTTTATTAAATTTAATATAAAAGTATATTTTCATTTGCATATAGAGTATATGAAATTTAATATACCCAATTACGATATTTAATATACGCAATAATGAATTTTAATATCCATCAAAGTGTTCTTTGATAACTCGTAAATAACTCAAAATGAGTCACTGAAAGGAATTAGTGAGAAAAATACTGATCGAAATTAGGAGTATTACTGCTAATTGATTCATTGGCACGAATAATTAACTATAGCTGGTATAAATACCTGATTTCTGCATAAAAAAATTCCATAAATAAATTAATAAAATTATCACCCTAATTAATAAATTAACAATTGCGACTTTAAGGAACTTATTTAGAGATAATTTGAATTTTTAAACCAATAATTCTAAAATACATATGAAATACATTGTATAAATTAAATATTTTTTTATGAATATAGATTGCTACTTTTCTGGTAGACTGATCGATACTTCGATAAGGATGTATATGAGTTCATAATATATTTTACACGGAGAAAACTAGATATTGAAAAGCAGATATAGAAAATGTGAATAGTTATTCATAATACCTACAATGTTAAAATTTTCGTATTAAATTTGATATAAAAGACTATAAAATCATTCGAATATAGAGTATATGGAATTTAATATACGCAATTATAAATTTTAATATGCATCGTAGTATGAATGTCTTATGAAAAGTGAATATTTTCTTGACTCTTTGATAACTTTTAAATTATTAAAACTCGTTGATAATATGATGTAAAATGAATTGAAATCAGTGACCCACTTCTCACTGGGATATCAGTGGTTTTTCATTGGTTTTCAGTGAAAATTACTGATTGTCCAGTCAGAAGTGGGTCACTGATTTTTATTGAGTGAGAATCTCACTGATTCAGATTTAGAGAGTATAATTGCGTAAAATCAAATTATGTAAGTTGTTCATTTTGCTATATTTAACCTAATTCCTCAGTATATTGAATCTAATACTCCAGTGTATTATTACACAAATAATATACAGAGATATTAAACAACATATACAAATATACAAGAAATTTAACCCCTTGACTTATTTTGTGGGTTTTATGTTTGTCCTGATCTCCTTCCCTGCTGGAAAAAATTGATAGAAAAACTCAATTTGATACAAAAACGACATGATTTGATGAGAATTTTATCAACTTTAATTGTGTTTCTGTATTTTTCTATTAAATTTAATCAAAATTTCCAGTAAGGTTACTACTACGAGTCGCACACGATATTACAGACGAAGGAGTTAATATAAATAATATGCCTTATAGTGTAAGCACATTTGCTATAAAACTATTCGAATGCTCTTGAAAAGAATGATAAAAAAAAGTTAGAAATAAATGAAAGGTTGCCTGGTCACGAATCGAAATTTCACATCCTTTTATTGCGAAATCCTGACCCAACCCAACTGTGCGCCACGTGCGAAACCCACAAGTGCGCACCATATGTTTAAGTTTAAGGTAAAATATTCCAAGCTGAAACTCCAACCTCAAGGGGAAGATTATCAAATAAATTTAACTACATTTTAGTGAGTTTACTAAGTCTCAAGCCAATTGGAATTATACACTGAGAGAAATCCTATTAGTTGTGCTGGCTAAAAGGTCACAACTATATATTTTTAACGTGACATGCTTGATAACATGTCTTTTTAATAAGCAGTACCAAATATTTTTTAAAACTCATCAATGCTCAAAAGTCCATGGAACTAAGTATGCTACACATTTTTTGTTGTAAAATTGATCAAATTCGTTTAGTTTGAGAAATGTGAATATTTTATATCCATATACAATATTTCGTGTGTCAACATGACTTGCAATTCTTTGGTAGAAGTAAACTTCAAGAAATAATTGTATAGATGAATTAGATTTTATCTACTTATCAACTGTTTTGAATTGTTTTACAATCGTTATATACATTGATTTCGTAAAATTTTGCTTATGTTTTTCATCAAAATGAGAAGAATTAAATCATAGTGATTTTAAAGTATAATTTCAAACTGTTGTACAGTTTGTAATGAAAAATATGTCAACAATTATCATCCTTTGTTATAGATTTTGAAAAACAATAATTAAAAAAGTTTTTCTCCTAAAAAATTCTGACCTAAGAAAGTTTCTACCGACTTTAACCGAAATAAAATAGATTGAATGATAAATTTAACATTTTTTTCAAAGTTGAAATTACTATTTTAATCATGTTTAGGTGATACAGAGTAAAAACATATACTTGTGAGCCTTTTTTTCAAGAAAAAAAATGGGTAACCACGCACGGAGTAAAAAAAATTGTTGTATTAACCAACCAGATTGTTGATATAGAACTGACAAAACTTTTTTGCTTTCCCAACAAATTTTCAGTTTTCCCAACAAACTTATTTGTTGAACCAACAAAAGAGTTTTTTATTACTTTTTGCTTGACAAAACTTTTTGTAAGAACTAAAATTTTGTTGAGACGGTAAAAAAAAGTTTGTCAATTCTACTCTCTAAATATGAATCAGTCAAAATCTACTGATTATCAGTGAAATTTGACTGATTCAAATAGCTGAAAAGAGGTTACTGCGAATCAGTTAAATTTCACTGATTACTAGAGTGAAAAGTGAAAAATATTGTTTTCACTAATTAAACAGTGAAAATTAACTGATTTAACAGTGAAAAATATTGTTTCCACTAATGATTCAGTGAAAAGGCAAATCACTGATTCAATCAGTGAAAATTTGACTGATTCAGATTTAGAGAGTATATTTTTCTCCGTGCGACCAATACTTTCTCTCAGTGTAGTTCATTTTAATCTACTTATTTTTCAGTTTAATATGCCTGAGAATTCATACACTAGAATATGTTAAAAAGTGACGAAAAAACTTCAATTAATTAGCCAAGTTTAACTGATTACAATCAGTGTATACACGCTGATAAATCAGTTAAACTTTACTGATTCATTAACGTATATACGCTGATTATAATCAGTGGTATACTTATAGCTGATAATCAGCGGAATTTCTCTGATTCAGATTTAGAGAGTATGGATCAGTGAAAACTATAATACTATACTAAACCAAACCAGTAAAATGCTACACCTTAACCAGTGAATTAAATTGAGCAATGAACAAGAATTCATACTGATTCAATTCGGTTACGCACTCGCTTAATCAAAATCAGTAATCTTTTTTACAAATTCCACTCTCTAAATCTAAATCACTGAAATTCCACTGATTAATCAGCTATATTTATTCTACTGATAATAATCAGCGTATATACTCTAAATGTAATAAGTGGCCTGCTTAACGCTGATTTATATTTACAGAGCATTCAGTGACTTATTTCCAAGAACTCAACTTTTTTTTTAGTCACATTCACTGTTTAATCAGTTAAAATAACATGATAAAAAGTGGTATTTCGCTAAACTCAATCACTAAAATCTGTTTTACCGATTGTATTTTACTAATCAACTTCAGTAAAAATTGCACTGATTTTCAAATGAAATATCACTGATTGTCAGAGAAATTTTAACTAATGTGAATGTGTAACCCTTTCCCAGCTATTTCAACAAGATTTTCAAAGGAATCAGGTAAAAATCAACATTTATTCATCAATTGTGTTGAAATAGGATTGTTTTTGAGAGAGCAAATTCGAAGTAGAGAGAGAAAGTCGAACCTTTATCACATTCTCCCTTCCCTGTCTTATGAACCCTCGTGTTCACGCACAAGGGTAACTGTCTGATCCAGCCGACTGCAGTGATAGAGGGGTGACCAAAAAGGGGGCTCGAATTATTATAAATTTATGGAGTTAATATAGTACTTTCTGATTATGTATATATATATCTCGCTCAACATTAATTATAAACATATATCTGGGAAATACATATTTGTGACTGAATTTGTACAAATAAATTATTTTACGATTCATGTAAATTTTTAAATCCCCTAATATCCTATTGAAGAAAGGGTGAAGATAAACTGACTAATTTTAAGACTCCCTTTCATAACTTGTTCTCTGGATTAAACATAGTATTATTTTTCACTAATTTAATCCATCTAATTATTTTAAGCTCTTCGATCTGTCTATTTTGACTGATTTATCAGTCGACTTGTGTCCCCAACAAATTAAATAGCTAATATAAGTCACTGAATGGAATTAGTGAGAAAAATACTCATTGAAATTAGAAGTGTTACTGTTAATTAATTCGTTACCACAAATAATTAACTAGTTGATATAACACACAGAAAAAGATTCGTAAAATTTACAGGAAAGTTTGGTACTTATTTTTAAAACTTGACTTTTTAGTAGATTTTATAAAAAGTTCAGTTCAATCAACAGATTTTCTATACATTCCATCTATCTTCCAGTAAAATTTACTAAACTCGGATTTTTCCGTATTTTGTATATTTTACTGAACGCAAAGTAAAACGTATTCAGAAAATCTGTTGATTGAACTGAAGCTTTTGTAAAATGTATATAAAATCAAATTGTCAAAATAAGTACCAAATTTCCTGTAAATTTTACAAATCTTTTTTCTACGTGCAATATCCGATTTCTATGAACAACAATGGCATTAATAAGTAAATAAAATTATAATGATAATTAATAAATTGACAATAGCATACTTTACAGACCTTATTCAAAGTGAATGTAAATTTTTGAATAAATTCTAATACATATGATCTACATTGTATTAATTGAACGATTATTTTTAATGAATAAATTGCTATATTGTTAGTAAACTGATTGATGTTTTGATAAGAATTTATATGAGTTGATTATATATCTTACACAGAGAAAACTAAGTATTGGAATGCAGATTCTAAAAATGTGAATAGTTTAGATGCAGCTAATATCTTTTCAATATAGATAATTAACTGCATAATACATTTAACTGCAATATCTAGATACCATCGGTGATTACCTTTTTTTCTCCGTGTCGCTCTCTGATATACGCATATAAAAATGGATATTCAATTAAGGAACAGTCATTTTAAAGGTTCTATTGTAATTTCTATATATTCAACTGTAATATCAATAAGATATTGATTTCTACACATTTTGATATCTCAGATTTTACAACTAAATATACTCTCTAAACATGAATCAGTCAAAATCTACTGATTATCAGTGAAATTTAACTGATTCAAATAGCTAAAAAGAGGTTACTGTGAATCAGTCAAATTTCACTGATTACTTCAGTGAAAATTAACTGATTCAACAGTGAAAAATATTTTTTCTACTGATGAATCAGTCATAATTAACTGATTTAACAGTTGAAAATATCCTTTCCACTGGTGTATCAGTGAAAATTTGACTAATTCAGATTTAGAGAGTATATGGGTTCCATTGGTGAATATCCATTTTTTTCGTATATATATATATGGTTCAGCAGGAGTAAAACTGGAAAAAAAATATATATAATTGTATATGTTGTGGATGTATAAAATTCTTATTATACTTTAATAGTAAATCACACTTCTCTCTCAATTTATTTTTAAAAGAAGAAATATTTCTTCAAAAATTCTAATTTGTAATACCTGACCTAGAATCATTCTTTCTCTACTGACACCCTCATTTTTCCTAGTCTTAAATTAGCGAGGTTTATAAAGTAAAAAGATACATCAAGTTTAGCCAAGACATTTATATAAGAACATCACAAGCTTTTTGTTGAGACCCTACAAGAGAAAAAAGTTGGCTGATTTTACGGAACGTTAAGTTAAATTCTAGTTCAACGCCAGAAATGTGTTCTTCTTCGAAGATTAAAATTTGTATACTCTTCACCAAATAAAAACACTTTATTATGTGCATTATTAATCATAAAAATTAATTTTGGGAGAAAAAAATTTTTTGTTTATTCAATCAGTATTTATTTAATTTGGACAACAAAATGTTCGGTTGATTCAACAAAATTATGATCAGTAAAGTTTGGTTGATTGAACCAAAAATTTGCATCAATCAACCAAATATTTCAGTTGCTTTTAGTAAATTTTAAGTATTCATTAGATTCATCTAAAAAATTTGGTTAAAAAAAGAAGTTTTGAATAGTAATCCACTGATAAGAATGTTAATAAAATTTCATTGCACATCTGCTAACAATGATGTAAGGATGCTATATTTTAAAACATTTTATTTTACTGCAAGGAATTTCAAAATTTTAAATTTATTATCCTGCTTTTGCCAGAATTGCCATGTTAATTATTGAAGTTAAATTTTAGAACTCATAATAACCTTCAACTGTTATTTATTAACTTTATTTATTTTAATTAGTCGTTTTTAAAATGATTTTGAGCTATAAAATCAATTATGTGAATTGAATTATTAATTATTAATATTAATTAATTATTAATTAATAATTAATTAAAATGAAACAAGCACATTTCGTCACTAATAATTATAACACATTCGATATTTTAATAATAATTTTCTATAGACTAAAGTCCTTGCTGTTGATTCATTAGTAGTTTTAATTTCTCCAAGAGGCCTTATTAATTTCTTTCATTCTCGACTGACTTCTTACTTTGTTTATTTAAGTTTTCTATCATCACCATTTTGACATTTCTACCCATGTAGTGAGAAATCAAACAAATAATGAAGCGAGAGACGACACAACCAAATCAAAAGATAAATTCTCGATTTTGAAAATTATTCAACAACGATCAAGACTTCTCTCTTAATATAAATCTGCTCTCTATAAATCTGAATTAGTGAGAAGTCGGTCACTAATTTGCTTTAGTGAAAATTTCTACCAATCATTAGTCATTTATCACTATTTCTTTTAGTGATTTTCAATTTTCCACTAAAGTTGTAGTGAAAAATGACTTATGATTAATAGAAATTTTCACTAAAGCAAATTAGTGACCGACTTCTCACTAATTCGAATTTAGAGAGTGTAGTATTTTCTTACTAATTTTACTCAGTAAATGAATTTCAACTATTTAATCATTTAATTTTGCTCGATTTTAGAGTAAATAAAACTAGATGGATCGATTGAATAGATACAAATAAGTGAGAATTTTTAGTAATTTTAATCGGTGACTGATTTTTTGCTTCACAATCAATCATTCTCGTGCAGAAAATGCACTTGTCGGGATTTCTAGTCTATTAATTCGAATATATATACAATGTGGCAGTTATCAGGCTACTCTCTAAATTTGAATCAGTCAAAATCTACTGATTATCAGCGAAATTTGACTGATTCAAATAGCTAAAAAGAGGTTACTGTAAATCAGTCAAATTTCAATGATTATTTCAGTGAAAATTGACTGATTTGACAGTGAAAAATATTTTTTTCACTGATAAATCAGTGAAAAGTAACTGATTTAACAGTGAATAATATTTTTTCACTGATTCAATCAGTGAAAATTTGACTGATTCAGATTTAGAGAGTATACACTGTTAAAAATGTTATTAATTTTGATAGACTTTAATATACAAGTGGTCAATTAAAATTAACAAAATGTAACAAAGGATGATAATTGTTGACATGTTTTTCATCACAAACTGCACAACACTTTGAAATTATACTTTAAAATCATTATTTAATTCTTCTCATTTTAATGAAAAACAAAAGCAAAATTTTACGAAATCAATGTATATAACGATTGTAAAACAATTCAAAACAGTTGATAAGTAGATAAAATCTAATTCATCTATACAATTATTTCTTGAAGTTTACTTTTACCAAAGAATTGCAAGTCATTTTTACACACGAAATATTGCATATGGAAATAAAATATTTGCATTTCTCAAACTAAATGAATTTGATCAATTTTACAAAAAAAAAATTAGTAGCATACTTAATTCCATGGACTTTTGAGCATTGGTAAGTTTTACCAAATTTTTGGTACTGCTTACTAAAAATATATAGTTGTGACCTTTTAGTCAGCACAACTACACTGTAAAATAAAATCGTAATTTTCCAATACATAGGTGATGAAATTTTTCAATGATAAATTGAAAAAATAATCTTGTATCGAATTATTTCAATAATTTACAAGAAATATTCGAATCCCTATTGGATGTTGTTTTCAGTATTGAAATTTTTCAAGTGTAATCTTAGGTTTTTTCAAAGCCAGACACGCAATATTCGGCACGTCATTGAATATTTCCTACATGATTTATATGAAAATTTCAAAATTTATATAAAAATTTTAAAACACATATTGGTTAATTACTTCTAATACTTTATTGGAAGTTAAAAAAAAAAATTTTTAGAGTGTAATAGAACTTCTCTCAGTGTGGTTGAAACTGATTCATCAGTGAAAAGGCAAATCACTGATTCAATCAGTGAAAATTTGACTGATTCAGATTTAGAGAGTAGATGGTACTTTCTCACCTTCTTAAAAACGCGTCAGCCAATCAGCGAACAGCAGACTTATAATACAAGTTCCAAAATTTCGAACCGCAATTGCGAGAGCAGTCTAGTGGCTTTACACTCTAAAAACGGAATATTGACTGACGAACAATTCCGTTCACTATGAATGGATTTTCTACTCAAAATTGGCATAAGAGGAAATCCTCTAACAGTTTAAGTATTTTCGTTTCAAGTGCTATCATTTCACTGCCAAAGTTTTTCCTTTGGTCTGGAAATAAAATCCTTTGTCGTACGAAGGAAGTATAATTTCGATGTTAAAAGAAAACAAATTCTATGATATAACCTATAAGAAATGTACACAAGCCAAACTTTGACAAATCCCAATATTCAATCGATCATTTTCAATAATATAATAACGACCCGTCTTAGATTTCAGCTTAAAGAAATTTTAAGATATAACTTTGCTTACATTACAAATTTTCCAATACGTGTAAAATTGAAAGTTCATGATCTATTAAATATATAATGTTGAAAAAGTGTTACAAAATTATTTTTAAACTTTGTTGCATTTTAAATTTCACAATAAATTCTATAGTAAACATTTTACTAATAATTTCGAATCAAAATATTTTTTTACAAATAAAAAACAACTGTATATTTCATAAAATAAATAAATTGTATAAAAAATTATACATATACGAAACTGTTTTATGGAAAAAAATGTGTAGCTGTCACAAGGATATTTTAGGTTATAGTAGCCACATTTATGGTTAGGATAGTTAATAATATAGCTTGAACAGCAATATGCTTCTTTGTACCAGCTACACATTTTTTTTGCGTGTAATGCTTTTATTGACATTCTTGGGAATATCTTTGAATTGTCATCATAAGCAATGAAAAATAAGGTTATGCGGATCAAAATTGTTTGTTTTGGTATACGAACCTTTCAAAATGTCTACGTCGCACTCTGGGATTCCTAATAATTTGTAGAAATCCATTATTTGATTTCGTTAATTGATTTTGATCATAAATAAATATATTCTTCGTAGTTGGCACCGTACTGACAAAATATCTGTGAACAGATTAGCACCAGAAACCGTTCATTGCTAAAAATATTTTCTTTTTGCATCTCACAGATTTTGTAACAGGAAGAAGATTCTGTTGGTAAACAAAAGGAATATGCTTAATTTCAATGGATGCATTCTGAAAAGAACGTAATTTCACTATGGATAGGCTTTTTTTTAGAGTGTAGTTGTAGGACGTAGATGCGTTAAAAGCCGTAAGTGGTAGGTTCAATTCCCCCTCGGTCGGACCCATTTAGTTAGGTTCTTTCGGCTAAAATATTTACTACTTGACAAATAAATGAAATGATGTAATGAAAAAAAATTTTTTTCTTTAATTTGGAATTATTACCATCGAACGGAAAAAAATGAACTGTCAAATTGAACATCTGGAGTGTCAAACTGATTATATTGGAGTTTTAACTATGGGATAACATTCTACATGGTGTAAAGTACTATCTGTGAAGTGTAAAAACTAGATCTTCAGCTTGACTTTCCCAGAGTGTATGGCAATCCTGGAACGTAAACCTGAGTATCTCAGGAGCGTTAGTTCGATTATCTCGGAGTGTAAGTGCTGACATTGTTGACAGGTTAACTATTTCAGAATGTAAACCTGACATTCTGTCGATATTCAAACAGACTATAAAATTATGGTCTCCCTGACTATCAAGAAAAAATGATAGATAGTACTTGATACTATCTGCAATATAAAACTGACATACCTAAATTTTGACACTGAAAGTTTGACACTCCATTTTTCTCCGTGCGGTGATGGTACTCTCTAAACCTGAATCAGTGAACGGCCACTGACTCGCAGTGACTATTCACTAATGGCAGCAGTTATAAGTCTGTCACTGAGAATCAGTGAAATGGATTGAATAATGAAGCAGTGAAATCTTCATGTATAATCCACTTTCATTGATTTGACTTTCTAAGTCCTACTATAGTCGAAATATAAGAATGCTCGAAAGTGAAATGTACCCATCATAGATGGTAAAAATTTGCCTCAATATTTCCATTTTCAAAGACGTGCTGATTCCAAAACTCTGCTCTATACGATGACATACTAGGTTGTTCAAAAAGTTTTGAAAGCGGAAATGAAAATACGTTTTTTTTTTGGTGAAATCACTTTTATTGCTCATTATAATCTCCCATAAGATCAATACATTTGGTCCAACGGTCTTCCAACTTGTTTATCCCATCATGGAAGTGACTTTCTGCAAGGCCTACAAAATACTCCTCTACGACGGCTATAACCTCTTCGTTTGATGAAAAATGCTTCCTACGAAGGAATTTCTTGAGGTGTGGGAACAGCCAGAAGTCATAGGGAGCTAAATCAGGCGAATAAGGTGGATGCTGGAACAATTCGTACTTTAATTCGGTTATTTTAGTGATGGTTTTTTGAGCTGTGTGAGCGGGTGCATTGTCTTGATGAAAAAGGATTTTTTTCTTCTGCAAACCGGGTCTTTTTTCACGAATTTTTGCATCCAATTGATTCAAAAGGTTACAATAATATTCAGAATTTATTGTTTTGCCAGTTTGGAGATAATCCACCAACAAAATCCCTTTTGCATCCCAAAAAACTGATGCTAACACCTTCTTCGCCGATTTCTGGATACGAACTCGCTTCGGTGCCGAAGTGCCTGGTTCACACCACTCCTTAGCCTCTTGTTTTGATTCAGGATCATGATGGAAGACCCAAGTCTCATCCATAGTGATGAATCGACGCAAAAAATCCTTTTTATCCTTTCGAAAACGCTCCAAATGTTGCTCAGAAAGTCGCATTCGAACGTGTTTTTGTTTCATTGTGAGCGAATGCGGCACCCATTGTGCACAGAGCTTTCTGAAACCCAAAACTTCACGTAAAATATGACTCACACTGCCTAATGAGATGTCTAGGGCCTCTGATAAATCTCTCTCGGTCAATCGACGATCTTCCAAAACCATATCCTGTACTTTTGCTATGAATGCTGGTGTTGATGCACTTTTTGGACGTCCTGAGCGTGGATCGTCTTCAACGCTTTTTCGACCACGTCTAAACTCTAAAACCCATCGATGCACAGTTGGAAATGAAGGAGCAGCTTCCTTTAACACTTTCACCATTTTTGTATGAATTTCCGTTGCTGATAAACCTTCTTAAACAAAGAATTTTATCACTGCACGATATTCGGTTTTTTTCCATTGTTCAAAAATACACTGACACGTCAACTTCAAATGGCTTGTAAACAAACAATGAATTGACAGAGTGGAATGACACTTTGGGTATGTTCATATGAAAGATGAAATCTTAAAATGGCGTAGAAATTTTGGTTCTTCTACTGATCTATAGATGTCGCTTTCAAAACTTTTTGAACAACCTAGTATACTTACATCAGAAAACTCAGTAAAATCATATGAATTCTGCTATTATGTCTCATTATTAGACTCAAATGTCAAACAAACAGCGAGTAATAATTGACATAATGAACTTTACCATTATGTTGGGACTTTTTCACAACTTTTTCCAATAGTTTTGGTTTACTCTCTAAAATGGTACTTCTTCTCCCGAAACTTAATACATTTAGCCATAAAATTTCTTTCCGTCTACAGAAACATAGAATACTTTTGATTGGTCAAGTGACTAATTTGGTCCACGTCATTAATTAACGACGCATTGATGCTCGGTCTCTTTCGCGCGTGCCAGTTGTAATACGTTGTCAGGCGCCGGATCGTATAAGAAAGGAACCCGCAATTACGTAAATTGCTCCACGTGCACGTCAATCCCCTCCACGTGCTGACTCCACCCCAGACGAGCAGCTATCCACTCAATTGCTAGCAGGTCACTCGTCCACGCTATGTATACAATTTATATACATATATGTCTTCCATACTCATATAGTAGAATAGTATCTTTACATATATATATATACGTAGATCTATGTTAACGTTATATAACAACCAGAAACAGAACTACTACTCTTCAATTCAAGAGACAACCTTTCCCCTTCCTTTGCGAATGAAACATACTCTGCAGATGGAGCAAATTCGGCTAAAAGAGCAAGAAAGATAGTAAGAGAAAGAGGGAGAGAGAGATTGCATATGCGCACGCAAGGAACTTGCTAATCGCATTTTATCCGTTCAAGATTCTCTATATGCTATATATATATATATATATATATATATTACATCGTCGATCGAAGCAAAAGCACGTGAAATGTCGCAGATTTCGCACATGCGCCAATTTCATCCTCTCTCTTGTCGTACTATATAGATGACATCGCTGAAAATCTGCTTATACCCCCTTCTCAGATTGAATTCTCCGCGAAGTATTCGGGGCGCGATCAATCTTGGATTCCAATTATAATTAAACACCAAGTATAGAAGAATGTATTATCGGACCACCGATATTGGTAATTTATCACTGTTGCAAAATAGGCCACTGGTAATATGAAAATTACAATTAAATGCTTGAAATCAATGAATTTGAGGTTAATTAAGTTTCATTGGAATGATAAACGGAAGGACTTAGATTCACTCGAATCAACACTATTAAAAATCTTATTAAATATAATAATATTATATATAATATAATATATATATATATATATATATATAATATTATATATATATATATATTAAAATTAAGAAACATTATTAAAATATATACACATGTGTATTAAAATTCAAATAAAAGTTTGTATTTTTTAAGATTAAAGTATTTTAAATTTAATATACGATTTCAAATTAATTAGTTGAGTTTGAATCGAAAGACCTGGGCTCGAATCCCAGCGCAGTCGAAAGCGTCTTTTTTTCCACAAAAAAATTTTCAAATTCTTTAAATATACGATATTCTGGAGTTTTAGATTCAAAATAAATCACTGATGAGGGCTCCGATCAGAGCCGAAACGTCTGATTATGTAAAACTGAGTTTTTATTAACCTTGGACCCTAAAGCCAACTATCAACATCAACATATATCTTCAATTAATATACCTACGTTACTGAAAAAACTTCCAAAACATGTAATAGAAGTTTAATACAGAAATTTCTAACAGTGAAGGTAATGTTATCATTTTTCCAAAATATCTGCAATATTTAAAGAAACTTGAATACTTTCGATTGGATTTTTGAGTACTGAATCAGGCATAGGTTTAAAAAAGTTTTTTAAGACCACACGGAGAAACTTTTTATATCAATTTTTACTATAGTATTTTTCAATTTAGGGAAAAACGTATAACTTTGAGAATTTTTGTTAGTGAAAATACTAAACTTTATAATAACGATATGAAACTTTAGTATGAACTATAGTAAAATTTGCTATGAACTATGCTGAAGTTTCATATCATTATTATAAAGTTTAGTATTTTTACCAACAAAAATTCTCAAAGTGATACGTTTTTCCCTAAATTGAAAAATACTATAGTAAAAATTGATATAAAAAGTTTCTGCGTGCATGGATCAACCAGATCACGTGACTAAATTCCTGTAAAATTTAATGTAAGATAACATCTTTATTTTACAATAAATCTTACTGAAAATTTTAAAAATGTAACAAAAGACGGTAATGAACGTCCGTCAACTTGGTTTGAGTGAATTTTTTGCAAAAATTTTTACAGATAACTCTAATTGTCGATTTTTAAAAATATTTTTACTAAAAAGAAGTTAACACACTTTCTAAATCTGAATCAGTCAAATTTTCACTGATTGAATCAGTGATTTGCCTTTTCACTGAATCATCAGTGGAAACAATATTTTTCACTATTAAATCAGTTCATTTCCACTGTTTAAATAGTGAAAACAATATTTTACACTGTTAAATCAGTTACTTTTCACTGAAGCAATCAGTGAAATTTGACTGATTCGCAGTAACCTCTTTTAGCTATTTGAATCAGTCAAATTTCACTGATAATCAGTAGATTTTGACTAATTCAGATTTAGAGAGAAGATAAAAACGTACGTAGATAGACTACTTTTGTTTTTAAAAATGAAAAAAAATTTCCGATATATTTGGATAAAATTGAACTTTTTTTCAATTTCGAAACCAAAAGTAGTCTATTGACGTTCGTTTTTATCTTTTCTACCATTTTCCAAATTTTGAAAAGAAAATGTTATGTACTTTAGCCGCAAACATGTAGAAAGCCAAAATCAATCAAATTTGCTAATTTCCTTAGTATTACATGTCCTTAATTCGATTATCTTGATAGAATTACGAAGTAGGTATAATTTGATATTACTAATTACTTATTTGGGAAAGTCTATTATACATGCGGGAAAAAGTTTCGTAAAATTTACAGGAAGTTCGTTACCTGATTTTACAACTTGACTTTTTAGTAAATTTTACAAGAAGTTTAGTTTAATCAACATATTTTCTGTACATTTCACTTAGTATCCAGTAAAATCTACACGGAGAAACTTTCTTTAGCAATATATGTTTTTTTTAATAATGATAATTCTAAAAAACATTAGGAATCTAGGGAAAATCAAGGTGCAATGGTAATTATTTCTAGTGGAGTGAAAATTTATCGCAGTCAAAATACTAAAGATTCGAAAAATGATATGAAACTTCAGTATAGGTTATAGTAAAGTTTGATACAATCTATAATAAATTATAATATTGTTCATTTAAAATTCAGTATTTCATTGCGAAAAATTCTGATAATGACACGTTTTTCCCAAATTGAAACGTAGTTTAGCGAAAATTGTGGACTTAAGTTTCTCCGTGTACTATACTCGGATTTTTTCGTATTTTGTAGATTTTACTGAGCGTTAAGTGAAATGTGCACTCTCTAAATTTTAATCAGTCAAAATCTACTGATTATCAGTGAAATTTGACTGGTTTAAATAGCTAAAAACAGGTAACTGTAAATCAGTCAAATTTCATTGATTATTTCAGTGAAAATTGACTGATTTGACAGTGAAAAATATTTTTCACTGATGAATCAGTGAAAATTAACTGATTTAAAAGTGAAAAATATTTTTTCACTGATGAATCAGTGAAAAGGCAAATCAATGATTCAATCAGTGAGAATTTGACTGATTCTGATTTAGACAGCAGAAAACCTGCTGACTGAACTAAACTTCTTGCAAAATCTACTAAGAAGTCAAGTATAATGAAAAAAGTATAGGAAATGTTGTAATTAATTTAAAAGTAATAAAAAAAAAACTTTAATCTCCTCTCCAAACTATAAATTAAGCAATAAAAAAATCTTTTCAGAAACAAGATAAGTTTTAAAACAGTCTATCAATTTTTAATTGTATCAAACATTTGGATAAGTTATATATTGAAAATATATATTATATTGTACATATATTATTATATAGGTTTATAGTATACTATTAACCTGTAATATATATACATAGTATAGTAAATGCGACATTTTTCTTTTACACATGCAGATAAATTGAATAGGCAGATACAAATTTATATGTGTGTAATAAGGTGAAGAGGTGGGGGTATAGGGATAAGAGAAGAGGGGGAGATGAAGAGAATGACAGAGCGTGCGTGTATGCAAATCAGAGAGGGGAAAGCCAGGGGGGAAGGGAGAGAGAAAAAGAGAAATAACTGCCAATAAACACTTTACAAAACACTCGTCTGTGTAATCACTTCGCAATGGGGGAATTTAGACATGAAATGGTGAGAGTGGGAGAAGAGCGATATATTCGTAAAGAACAGGTTGCGATAAAGTAATTTGATTAAAATTAAAAGAACTTACAGTGCAATTAAGATAAAAGTAACGTTGAAGACAGTCAAAAATAAACTTCATGGTTAAGTTTGGATACACTAATTCTTTTCATCTGAAGCTAAATTGAGATTAATTTACAATTAGTTACGTAAAATAAAGTAGGTTTATCTTTCTATTTATTTTTCCACTTTCAAGTCATTAAAAACGTGATGAATATCTTAATGTTCTTACAAGTAATGTGACTTCACTTTACAATACCTTGATTCTAATTTTATATTACATTTTGGTTATAAAATCCTTGAAAATCAGTGATATATCACTGAAAAACAGTGAAATTGTCACTGAAGTTAATAGGTAAAATCAATTTACTAATTGAGATTTACTAATGGAATTCAGTAAAAATTTCACTGCTTTTCAATGAAATACCACGGACTATCAGAGAAATTTTTACTGAAGTCATACTAAATTCAGTTACTACATATTTATGTTCAAAATAATGAATATGGTAAAATAAAACAGACTAATCTGTAAATATTACAGAAGTGTCTATAACATTTACAGATTAGTAAGATATATTTTTAAAAATGTAAATGTAACAGAAAATTTAACTGACAACCAATGATATTCCATTGAAAAACAATCAAATTGTCACTGGAGTTGATCATCAGTAAAACTCAATTAGTGAAAAATATTTTACAAATCAACTTTACACCGAGAAAACAGTTTCTTTGACACAGGTCAAACGAATTTTCTATAATTTGAGAGAATAATTTCTGTTCATTAAAAAATATATATTTGAATCAAGTAAACAGTTTGTTTAAATTAAACAAAATTTTTGTCCGAACGTACATCAAACATATGTTTGTGCGATTTAAACAAACTCTTTTCAGGGTGCAGTGACAATTTTACTGTTTTTCAGAGGAATACCACTGAATGTCAATGAAGTTTTCACCAAAGTGAATGATTAACTCATTTCTCGCAATTTTATCAGTCACAATTTTAAAACATATAGAAAAAAGATTCGTAAAATAATGTACAGGAAATTCGGTACTTATTTCTATAACCTCTCTCTTTATCAAAATAAGTGAAAATAAAGAAATAAAAAATAAGGAATCAGTGAATGCGTCACGTGAACATAACTTTTGAATTCGCAAATTCAAAACTTTCAACTACACTTTACTGATTTATCGTCCCTTAAAAATAATAATAATTTCGTAATTTCGTTTTAGTGTTGTTTAGCCTAAAATAAACGAGTTCATCGATCGTTAAAATATATTGCTGATTTTATTACTCCCACCTGAAGCTTTCACTGATTCAATAAGTGAGTTCAATATATTTCACTGATTCATCAGTCGAATTTCACTGATTCTCAGTGAAAGACTTATAGCTGCTGCCATTAGTGAATAGTCACTGCGAATCAGTCGCCGTTCACTGATTCAGGTTTAGAGAGTAGTCTGGCAAAAATTATGAAAATAGTTAGAACTCTATGATTCTTGCTTAAGAACAGCCACCCAAAATTTAAATGCAAAAATAGCATCATATTTCGCATAATAAGTTCAATTAAGCTTCTTCTAATACTGTAAATATAAATTTGGTCG
This sequence comes from Diplolepis rosae, assembly GCA_030998225.1. Lineage (NCBI taxonomy): Eukaryota > Metazoa > Arthropoda > Insecta > Hymenoptera > Diplolepididae > Diplolepis > Diplolepis rosae. The sequence goes on along the minus strand of JAPYXD010000710.1, from coordinate 18,375,388 downwards.
CATAAGTAAGTTTTGACGTTCTTCAAGAGATTTCTAAATATACTCTCTAAATTTGAATCAGTCAAAATCTACTGATTATCAGTGAAATTTGACTGATTCAAATAGCTAAAAAGAGGTTACTGTAAATCAGTCAAATTTCACTGATTATTTCAGTGAAAATTGACTGAATTGACAGTAAAAAATATTTTTTTCACTGATGAATCAGTGAAAAGGCAAATCACTTATTTAATCAGTGAAAATTTGACTGATTCAGATTTAGAGAGTATATACGCAACTTCGAATAAAATTTTTTAAACTCCTAAGTATCACATGCCCTTAATATGATAGATTCTAATTACATAGCTTGATAATTGCCATATTATATATTATATTAAAATTAATAAACTAGGAATCCCGACGAGGACGTTGTCAGATTCCTATTTAAAATAGGGCATTTTCTGTACGGGCATTAACGATGACGAATCATGGAATAAGGTAGAGGGAGAAAAACATGGGAAGGGATCCCCTCATCTATCCCCCTCGGTCCTGTTCAGTCCTCTTATTACAGGCCACCCACAATCGGGACACAGCATTCAGGGACGGCTCTAACTTAATTGGCGACTTCAGCAAGTGGTTGTTACGCGTTACGCGTCAAGCCAATTTTAATTCACCTCTCCAGGTACTCTATACAAAATTAACAATACATTATGCGAATCCTTTATCACTTCTACCCTATTCCTATGGTTGTTAACAAAGTACCTATCCATATTCTACTCTCTAAATCTGAATCAGTTAAATTTTCACTGATTGAATCAGTAATTTTCCTTTCCACTGATTCATCAGTGAAAAATATTTTTCACTGTCAAATCAGCCAGTTTTCACTGAAATAATCAGTGAAATTTGACTGATTTACAGTAACCTCTTTTTAGCTATTTGAATCAGTCAAATTGGTTTACTGATCTAAGCCAATGCAGAAATTTTACTGTGGCCCTGGCCGGGCCTAGATTGGAAAACCCAAATCAGAGAAGAAACACACGGCCCGACTGGGGCCAGAACTGGCTACCCGGGATTTGATCGGGCCGTGTGTTTCATCACCGGTCTGGGCCATGTCTGGCGATTTCTGAATGGGAGGTGATTAATTAATTTTTGATCCTAAAATAAAAAATCTTTGCAAAAAAATTATTTTGCAGAAGTAACTAATAAAATATTGCACTTTTTAAAAAATATATATATGTGTAGCATTTTTGTAATCGTCGGAAAAATACTTGGAATATTCACAAATTGGAATGTTGAAAATACTGACTAATATGGAATAATTAACTAATTAGAAAAATAAACAAATTAAAATTGAGAATCTTACATTAATTAGACTTGAACGAAGAGACTTCATTTTTTTAATAATACAATGTTAAAATTCTTTGGTCGTCTGGATGTTATTCAAAATGTATTAAAAAAAAACATTTTTTATAATTATTAGTAATATTTGTCTTCATATCAATTATTTGACGAGACTAAAAAGTTTGGACACTTTAATTTTTCTGATTAGTTAATTATTCAAAAAAATTCAATATTTCCGACATTTCAATTTGTTAATATTCCAAGTATAATCTTAACCATAATAAAAATGTTACATATATAAATATATATATTTTAAACAGACGTATTTCTCGAAAAAATTCAATATTTTATTAGTTATTTCTGCAATATGGTTTTTAACAACGATTCTGTATTTTAGAAATAAAAAATGTCACTGTAGAGGGCTCTAATCAGACCCAAAACGTCTGATCACACAAAATTTTGAGTTTTAATCACCTTGGACCCGAAAGCCAATTTAAAAATATCTGTAATTTTTATTAAAGTCCATTCAGATTTTTCACTACAAATAATGCATTTTATGTACGAAATTTAGTTAATCTTTCTGCAAACAAACCTATCTAAATTTTTGGTAGTAATAAGGTGTCCACTGCTCTTTAAATCAGAATCAATACGAAACTACTAATTAAAAGTAGTAACTAAATAAATTACTTATAATAAAACTGAATACATTAAGAAAATTCGACTTAAGTTAGTGAAGAATGCGAATTAGTAAAGTTCGTTAAAAGAGCAAATAGTAGACAATTTCACACTGCTTCAATTATTAGTTTTGATTACTTCTCTGTCTTCTTGCTCTTCAATCAATCTAAGTAAATGATTTTCACTTAAAAAGGATCGATTATCAGTCACGAATGATCGATTGTAAAGCAAAAAGACATAGTCACTAATTAAAATTATTAAAAATACCTGATTCAGAATTAGAATCAGTAAAAAATAAAAAAAATATGCCTAATTCAGAGAGTGGATTGTCCTAAATCTTGACATTATATTATATACATTTTAAACTTAAATTAAGCAAAAATTGATTCAATTGAAATCGGTAACGTTTTAAAATTCTCTAAACTTGAAGTAGTCAAAATTTCACACTCTCTAAATCTGAATCAGTCAAATTTTCACTGATTGAATCAGTGATTTGCCTTTTTACTGATTCATTAGTGAAAAAATATTTTTCACTGTTAAATCAGTTAATTTTCACTGATTCATCCGTGAAAAAAATATTTTTCAGTCAGATCAGGCAATTTTCACTGAAATAATCAGTGAAATTTGACTGATTTACAGTAACCTCTTTTTAGCTATTTGAATCAGTCAAATTTCACTGATAATCAGTATGATATTCATGATACTTTTGAATAAAGGTATCTTAAAATTGCGAAAATTGTATTGAATTTTCTGAAATTGGCTTATATGTAGAAATATATTTAAATGTTTCACGTTAGAAAAAAGTGCTAATACTTTCTAAATTAAAATTAGTCAGATTCCACTGAAAAACAGTGAAATTGTATACTTATAACTGCCAAACAGTGTATATGTTCTATTTCGCAGTGAATTCTCACTGATTTAGATTTTAAAAGTGTCTTTTAATAAAATTTGTAAAAATTTGCTCCTTCCAATTATTACTGATTAACTTTGGACATTTAAAAAAATTTCTTATTATCAATAGAACGTTCTTCTGAATTTCCTATTCAACTCTAATCTGGATTACATATATCTCTGGATTTCTGTACACAAAAATTCGAATTAAATCAGGATAAAATATATTTTTATGAAAAATGTGTGTGGCTCCGAAATAACGACTTATACCTTTTGTTTCTTGTTTGTAATATAAATGTCTTGTCCTCTCTGAATATTAATCAGTTAAAAATTGCATTGAAATCATGTATCATTTCTGCGCTCAATAGAGTCATTCATAACTGAAAATTAATGAACAATGACTGATCGTTAACTGATTTTAAGTTAGTTAATTTTTATCTGAATTAGTTTAAGAATTCGTGAATAATAACCAGATATTTTCTTAAGTACATGCTGGATTCAATATAACACAGGTGAGCTTGTATTTCGCGCAAGCATTGAACTTCCTAACAGAAGGTAAGTTGCAGTATATGCACTATTCATTGCAGGGATGTGCAAGCTCAGGTGCGCAGATCAATAAAATATTTCTCGCGTCATTTTCTTTTTTTTTCTTTTCCTCATTTATTTCTATAGAAGGAAATACTAAATAAGGTAAAGGAACCAAATGTGGATCGGAGTTTCAAATGTGAATCAGTGTTTTTTCTTCTATAAATATCGAACTTATGATTAGATTTCCATAAATCGTGGCTTATTTTTTCGGGGAAAATATTCTCTACAACTCTACTGTTATTAATTTAAAAAAAAAAATTTTTTAAACCCAATCATTTTTTCAAATTGGTAAGAAGCGATAGTAGCAAAATACTAAAATTTGAATGAATTGTATTATAATTTATTATAAATTGTATCGAATTTCACTATAACCTATTCTGAAGTTTCATATCATTTTTCGAATCTTTAGTATTTTGACTGCGAAAAATTTTCACTCCACTAGAAATAATTACCATTGCACCTCGATTTTCCCTAGATTCCTAATGTTTTTTAGAATTATCATTATTAAAAAAACATATATTGCTATACAAAGTTTCTCCATGTATAAAGTATTATTTATCGTAAGTTTCAAATGTTTTTCATAAAAAATAATGTTTTTTCTTCCATAAGATATTTATACGCGAAGAAACCCAATTTTACAATTTTTGCTAAACTACGTTTCAATTTAGGGAAAAACGTGTCATATTGAGGATCTTTCGCAGCGAAATACTGAACTTGAGATGAACTATATGATAAGTTACTATAGATTCTATCAAACTTCACTATAACCTATACTAAAAATTCATATCATCCCTAGATTCCTAATATTTTTTAGAATCATCACACTCAGAAAAAAGATTTGATTCAATCAAAGAAAATGATTTGTTTAAACGACTTTCTGTGATTTAAAGAAATGATTTGTTTAAATGAAATAAAATTTGTTTAATTCAAACAAAATATCTTTGAAGAAAATAAATATTTGTTTGAATCAAATTAATTTTTCTTCAAAATAAAGAAATTAATGCATTGATACCCAGGAGGAAATTTACAATCGGCGCAGCTCCGCACCAGCACTGCCTGTGGACTTTCAGCGCTGGCATGATGCTGGCAGAATTCCGAAAGGTAACACCGGCTTAGTGCTGACTACCAGCGCCGGTACTAATCCAATGCTGCGCTGTTGCTTGGCATTACAAAAATGTTGGTTGTTTGCCAGCACTGAAAAGCAATACTGCGCCGGTGTTTAACCAGTGCCGCCCACTCTCTAAATCTGAATCAGTCAAATGTTTACTGATTGAATCAGTGATTTGCCTTTTCACTGATTCACCAGTTAAAAAATATATTTTACTGTTAAATCAGTTGATTATCACTAATTGAATCAGTGGAAGAAATATTTTCACTGTTACATCTGTTAATTTTCACTGAAGCAATCAGTGGAATTTGACTGATTTACAGTAACCTCTTTTTAGCTATTTGAATCAGTCAAGCAAATTTTGTTTCATTAAAAGAAAACATCATTTCTTTACATCAAAGAAAGTGTTTCAAACAAATAATTTTTTTGATTCAATCAAATATTTTTTCTGAGTGTGAAATTCAACTACATAATTAATTGTTTTTAGTGACACTAAACGGAGAAAAATGAATTATAAAATTTAATATCCAGGTCCAGTGACTATAAGACACTGTAAAAAATTTGTGGAATTTTCCCCACCCATTATTGAGGAAAATTTTAGAGTAACATACTTTTCCCCAAGGAATTGGTGGATTTTCCCCCAAAAAATGGATAAATTCCAGAAAAAGCAGAGAATATTCCCTAAAAATTTAGAAAATAAGTGAATCACATATATTTTGGGGAATTTTCCCCACCTATTATAGGAGAAAATTCCACATTTTAGGTTAAAGATACTTTTTCTCGAGGAATTTGGGGATTTCCTCCCCAAAAATGTATAAATTCCAGAAAAAGCAGGGAATATTCCACAAAAATTGAGGGAATAAGTGAATCACATATATTTTGAGGAATTTTTCTTATTCATGTTGCAATTTTTCCAAAAAAATGAGATTTTCGAAATAATTTTGAAAAATTTGAAATGCCATAGTTTTTTGATTTTTGATTTTAGAACAAAATGTATTTGAACTTATTTGTAGAACTATTTGAGCAGAATCCAAAACTCTAAATAGAACTCCTGGATCTCTCAAAATTGAAATTTTCGAAATAATTTTAAAAACTTTGAAATGCCATAGTTTTTTTATTTTTTATTTTAGAACAAAATGTATTTGGACTTATTTGTAGTACTATTCAAGTAGAATCTAGAACTCTAAACAGAACTCTTGGAGATTTCAAAATTGAGATTTTCGGAATATAATTTCGAAAACTTTGGAATGTCATGGTTTTTTAAATTTTGATTTTAGAATAAAATGTGTTTGGACTTATTTGTAGCACTATTCAAGTAGAATCCAGAACTCTAAACAGAACACTCTTGGAACTTTCAAAATTGAGATTTTCGGAATAATTTCGAAAACTTTGGAATGTCATGGTTTTTTAATTTTGACTAAATCTAAATAACTGTCTTATCGTCACTGGAGCTGGATATTAAATTTTATAATCCATTGTTCTCCATGTATCAGAAATATTTAATGGAATTTTTCGAAACACAAACTGAGGCTTTATAAAGTTACAATTTCGTAAAATCAAAATGAATTCATAAGAAAATATACAGAGAAAAATGGATATTCATGCATGGAACAATCATCTTATATATTCGCACATGTAATATTTAAATAGTTATAGCTGTAATATCTAAGATGCTAGAACATATAGAGAAATTAATATCTTAAGTATATATTACAACTGAATATCAAAATATTATAACTGAATATATTAGATGACTGTTCCATAATGTACTTACAGTTTTGAACGTTCATTGAACTCTAATAAACATTTTTCCTTCAAAACAAAATTAATTATCTCTATATTCAGGGCCCTTAAAATTCAATGAATATTCAGAACTATAAGCATAGTTTTATAGTTAAATATCTATTTTTGATAATTAAAGAAATGTATGGTAAATATTTCGCTAAAATTCAACTTTTTTTAATAATCCAAACCAAAAATAGTTTATCAACGTTCATTTTCATTTTCTCTATTATTTTCCAAATTTTTATTATTTTCGACAAAAACCTATCAAAACCTAAAACCAAAAAAAAATTATTCCCTGAAGTATCACATACCGTTAAATAATAAAATTTACTCCACGTATGCTGTTAGTTTAACACTGATATAAATTTAATTGCGCCCCGTAGTATAGATATTATACGGCGCATGCTTGATTCTCAACGCGACAATATGTCGGAACGCTTGAAAATAAGTATCCCTTACGAAAGCCATTGTGTTCAAGAATACATACACTCAAAAATATTTGGTTGAATCAACCAAATTTCTGTTGGTTCAGCTCTAGAATTTTGTTACTATAAGGAAATTAAAATGTTTAGTAGACCCAACGCAATTTTTAAATAAAAAATATTTAGTTGATTTTACCGAATATTTCTCCTAACCCTAAACAAAAAAATCTGCCCGCGTCGCCGGCACATTCTCATCGCGTGCTTCGCGCGCAGCTCGCTTCGCTCGCAAGTTTGAGCGCGCCTAGGGCGCGCGATTCGATCGTCGCGCTGCGCGCTCCGGAATTTTTGAACGTCGCGCTTCGCGTTCCGTTCTTTCTGGACCTCGCGCTTCGCGCTCGGTCTTGTGCTCTTCGCATACAATTAAGTTTATTTCTTATATTTTGATACTGAAGCTCAAACCAATTTTATAATAATATTACAGATGATGTGAATTACACATTTTCTCAAAGTCACTAAATTTCTTTTTGAATTTAAGTGAAACAGGAAATTCAATTTACTTAAGGCTCTATCGGCCTTAAGGAACACATTCTCATCATGACACTCGCGCTTCGCGCTCGATTTTCTGTATACATTTCAGTATAACTTTTTAATAAATTACATGATTAAAATAATTTACTTTCTTCCACATATCTAAAAAGGAAAAACAATCGTAGACTTTATTTAAAGAAACGATTTTGCAGAACAACGCTTATTTCGTATCTCACATATTTTGGTGAAAAAAATCGAATTTTTTCAATATTAAAAATCAAAACATAAAATATACATCCTGTCCCGAAATTTCTTTATCAGAATTTGTAGACCTCATTTAGGCAAACAATTTTCCATCTAAATGTTTTTTTTGTATCTCACATATTTTGTCTAAAAAATGGAATTTTTTCATTTTTATCGTATTTTTTGGAATTGAAACGAAAAATATATCTTTTATCAGAAACTGTGTCAGACAAAATTTGTAGATATTTTTTAAACGAACAACTTTGTATTCTTACGTTTTTTTGGTATTTCCAATATTATTGTTAAAAAATTGAATTTTGGATTTTCATAACAGAACTTTCTTTGATTTAGAAAAACTATTTTGTTTCTGGACATTATATTGTAGTTTTTTTTTCTACACTCACAAAAAAAAATTCATTTATTAAATTCATTTAACTGAATCTTTTTCTGAGTGTAGCAACCATTTCTAAAAAATTTGTCACTGGATACTTAGTGTCCATAAATAATCCAATATCCATAATTTGCGTGGTAGAATTTTTCCTCAACTATATATACGTTTTCGATTCAGGTAACCAAGAGAATATAGTTATTTCAGATTTCTCATGGATAGGTAGACTTAAAGAATGTATTCGAGGACAAATCCAACTGTATTCAAAAAAATATTTGATTGATCGAAAAAAAACTATTTCATTGACATAACAAAATTCTTTGGTGAGTAAAATTTTGTTAATTGAACCAGAAAATTTGGTAGATCTAATCAAATATTTTAGTTACTTTTAATAAATTCCAAGTATTTATTGTAGATTGAACAAACAAAAATTGGTTAAGTCAATAAAATACTTTGTGAATTCAACAAAACGATTTTGTTCAATGAACAATATTTTTCTCGGATCCGTATTTGAGTAAAGGGGTAGGAACTTATCACTATGCACATTTGATAAAGTTTTGTAACAAAATCTAATAATATCGAATCTAGTACGATATGTACTTTTGTGTAAACCGAATAATCTGGAAAAGTTGACTGACGACTCACTCAAATCGGGTGCTTATCAGTATTCTATATCATAAAAATTCCTAAATGTCCGATTCTAGATAGAATCTACAATACATTCTACCTTAAATATAACATCAAATTCTGGGTATAGTTATAAGAGTTATAGTTTTTTCTGTGGTAAATCTAAATTAAAGAAATTCACATCTATTCAAAACTATGCCAGATACGAAAAAATGTTTGAATACAAAATTGTTTTTTTGAAAGAGGTCTATAAATTTTCATTCAACACATTTTGGCCAAGACGTATACTTTCCAATTTATTTTCCTTTAAGTCGTGAGTGTCACGGTAATAATGTATTTCTCAAAGTCGAAATATAATTTTGAGAAAAGTAAATTTACATAAAAAATATTGTAAAATTTCTTCAGCTATTGTAATAAATCATCAAGCATAAGCTTGAGTCCCTGCAAAGAACCAAAAACGGCAATTTTTTCACAATTTTTAGCACACATCGATACACTGAAAAAACAGTTTCTTTACGGTCAAAGAAAAAATTTCTTTGAATTAAAGAACGGTTTGTTAATTTAAAAAAATTTTCTTCGATCCGAAGAAATAGATTTGTTAATATTAAAGAAATTTTTTCTTTGACCGTATCCCAGGTGGAAAACTCGGATTCATGCCAGTATTTATAAACGGCACAGTACCGCGCCAGTTGTAAACAAGGAGCAATGTCTGTACTGGGTAGTTGGTACCGGGCCGAGGGTTGGCGCGGTATGCTGGCACAGTACAACAGCCCCAGTCCTGAGACCAAGTGTCGGCTAACAACCGACTTCGAAGTAATGCCAGTACTGAACCAGTACAGATTTCAGTGCTGGCATGGTACCGACGTCCAGTACCGCATCAGTAACGATGGACAACTTCCAGCCAAGTTACCGTGCTTATGCCAGCACTATGCCAGTACCGCGCCAGTATTACAAATCCTTCTGCGGTACTGGCGCGGTACCATACCGGTTGTAAAATTCCACCTGTGATATCAAAAAAATGTTTCTTTTATTCAAAGAAACTGTTTTCTGGGTGTATTTGAGTTTAAAATCTCTAACTTTGTTTCATTTACTCTACACTGAGAAAAAAGATTTGATTGAATCAAAGAAAATAATTTGTTTGAACGACTTTCTTTGATTTAAAGAAATGATTTGTTTAAATGAAACAAAATTTGTTTGATTCAAACAAAATATCTTTGGACCAAATAAATATTTGTTTGAATCAAATAAATGTCTGCCTTAAATTAAACAAATTATATCTTTGACCATATATCAATGCATTAATTTCTTTGTTTTGAAGAAAAACTAATTTGTTTCAAACAAATATTTATTTGGTCCAAAGATATTTTGGTTGAATCAAACAAATTTTGTTTCATTTAAACAAATTGTTTCTTTAAATCAAAGAAAGTCATTCAAACAAATTATTTTCTTTAATTCAATCAAATCTTTTTTCTCAGTGTATACTAAACTTCAAAAAGTTCAAAATTAAGTAAATGGGCTCATTAAAAATCTTTATTCTATACTGAACCCAGTTAATTTTAAAGTCACGTTTTTATATATGAACATTTCATGTTATATAACAAGACGTTACATGCGTAGCAGAAAAACTTGCGAGCACTCAAAATATACTTTATATTTTATATATACTTTGGAAGCATAAATGTACATCAAGATAAAAAATAAATTTTTCCAAAATCTTTACGCTATTTGTTTGAAACCTTGTTTTGTGAAGACGATAGTTTGTCATGTAATTTAAAGTCCGAAGACATGATCAGAATTTCAATCAGCCCAAGATCAACCAAGATTTGGCTGTCTCAATGAAAAAATTTGATTGCTATACAGATAACAAAAAGTTTTGTCGGGCCAGCCAATTTTTTTTGTCGAACCTTGTGGTTCGTACAACTAAACAGTTTTGTATAGATGAGAAATTTGTTTTGTGTCGTTATGCGGACATCGTTTTCTGTGCAGAAATTCCAGAAGTCTAGTGAATTCCTACTCTCTAAATCTGAATCAGCAGGCCCGTGGAGAGGGGGGGGGAGAGTCCCCCCGGGCCCGTAGTTTTTAGGGAGGGCCCGGAACGTTGTTTACCCTAAAAATTTTGCGGTTTGCACAGTATATAAGTATTAGCAGTAAATTACAGAAAGGGGTGGGAGGGCCCGATGACCCCCCCACCCAACCCATGCCTGGATATCTCTCCACGGCCCTGATTATCAGCTATAAGTATACCACTGATCATAATCAGCGTATATATAAGCGGATGAATCAGAAAAATTCAACTGATTTATAAGCGTATAGGTATCAGCAAAATTTTGCTGATTCAGATTTACAGAGCAACTAGTTTATTTCAGGTTGAAAGTTGTTACAAATATATAAAAACAAGGACAAGTATATTAAGGCCTAATACTTATTACTAATATATCTAACACACAATTATTGTATTTACAATACTTTCTAAATCTAAATTAGAATCTTTAATAATTTCAATCAGTGACTCACTTCTTGCTTCCCAATTAGTCCATAGTAATTGATTTTTAGTTAAAAGCCATAGATTACACGGAAAAAAATATTTGGCAAAAATTACGAAACTACACAGAGAAACCTAAGTTTACAATTTTTGCTAAACTACGTTTTAATTTAGAGAAAAACATTTTATATTGAGAATTTTTCGTACTCTCTAACCGTGTAGAAAATTTTCATGGCGCTGGCCAGCGCCAGACCAGACTGTCTGACTTCCAGTTCCGGCGCTGACTATAAGGCCTGGTCTGGGGCTAGTCAGAAATGTAACGTTTTTGTACGATCAGCCGCTAGGCAGCGGCTGGCCAGCCACAATCCAGCGGCTAGTCAGCCACGAATTCGCGGCTGGTTAGACACTAATTGGTGGTCAGTTAATAAAGTTTTGGTTGAAAAACCATTTTAATTCAACATTTATCGACTTCGATTAAAAATCATAAAGTAAGTAGTAGCAATTTTTGCAAAAAAGAGATACTTGTTTCCGGTCGCGTAATAAATGTTTCTAAAAACTTGTTACTTACCTAGGAATTTTTCGAAGCTTGTAAAAAAAAATTTCGATCGCCACATACAAACTTTTTAGTCATGGAATGCTGACCAGCGCCAGATCTGAGCCGGACCAGAACTTCCAGACTAGCCGGTCTGGACGTTGCCAGACCTGGGCCAGATCAGACAATAGACTGCCATGGAATTTTTCCACACGTGAATCTGAAACAACGATAAGTATACCACTAATTACAATTAGTGTATACATACGCTGATAAATCAGTTGAATTGCACTGATTCATCAGCGTATATATGTTGATTATTATCAGTGGTATACATATAGCTGATAATCAGCGGAACTTCGCTGATTCAGATTAAGAGAGTACCGAAATACTAAAATTTGGATGAACTATATGATAATTTACTATAGATTCTATCAAAATTGACTATATAATCTATACTAAAGTTTCATATAATTTTTCGAATTTTTAGTATTTTGACGGCGAAAAATTTCTAGTCGGCTAGAAATAATTACTATTGCACCTCGATTTCCCTTAGATTCATAATATATTTTAGAATTATAATTATAAAATAAAACATTGATTGCTAGAAAAAGTTTCTCCGTGCGTATTTAGAAACGCATGATATAAATTCTCAAGCTATGTAATTTTTTGTAATAATTTAATTTATTTTACTATCTGGATGGGAATTTTTAACAGTAATTTAATGTATTCTACAATAGAAATCATAATAAATGTTGAAATATTAGAAAAAAGTACGAAACTTGAGAATTTATCATCCGCGTTTCCAAATAGTTTTGCAATTTTTGACAAATATTTTTCTCCGTGTATCAGTCAAAAATGACTGATTGTAGAGCAATGAGTCGGTCACTGATTTAAATTATTAATAATTCTGAATGATTCCAATTTAAAGAGTTCTTTTATTACCAATAAAAGCTAATGATGATACGTCTTAAATTTTGTTTTCATTTTATTGGTATATTACTAAACAAAAGATAGAGAAATTACTACACGGATTACGTGAAGAAAAAACGGCGCATGTGCGGTTGCCAGCAATATCTTATAAACAATAGTATTTTCTGCATCTAGGGAAAAAAAAGTTTATTTAGCGAGTGTGAAGTTTGATGTCCGAGCAAAGCAAGGGCAACAATTACACGAGTAAAATAAATGTTTTTCCGTATTGTACACGATTTTTTTCCTATTGAGGGGTTAAAAAATGGATTTTTCCCCACAGGGGTAATAAAGTGCACTTTACGACCCGATAGTATGAAAATGCACTTTATGGCCCACTATTAGAAAAAACTATTTTGTTAAGGTGACTTTATTTTCGTCAGTCTACAAGTCAATCAAAACATACGAAGAAACTTTTTACAGCAATATGTGTTTTATTTTATAATATTAATTCTAAAAAAGGGGAAATTGAGCACGGAGAAAAATGGATATTGACCCATAATATCTAGATATTGAAGCACAATGTCAGTAGCATTCAACTATGTGACAAACATTTAGATATTCTACTTCAATGCCTGTAGATATTGAAAAAAAGATATCAACCACCAGTATGTCAGATATTGAGCTTGATTATCTCAGATATTAAAAATGAATATTCAAGATATTAAACTTCTGAATATCCTCGTTAGTAAACTTAAATGTCTGAGGTACTAAAGTTGAATATCTCAGATATTTAACTTCAATATCAGGTATACTGAATATAGATGTTACAGCTCAATGTCTAAGATACTCAAAAAATTATTTTAAAGGTTATAAAATGACTAAATATTCAGTTTTTAGAAAAAAATCAAATAATATTTTATTATGTACATAAGTATATAGTAGATTTATATACATTTCTCTCATTTTCATTATTTGGCATGTCTAAAATAATTAAATGTTCTTGTTAGAAACTTAACCTTAACACTAAGGTTAGATTTCATTCTCGGCTATAAACTACATATAGAGAAAATATATAGCTTATATGTTTTACTTACTGCATCTCAAGTTAAAGTCCCGATCACTTTTATTCCATTAGAAGCACTTATTAGAATCTAAGAAAACTTTAATGAACCTTCAAAATTTATCTTTCCGGCACGCTGCAAGCATGTCAATCTTTGATTCACTTAGATTTCGATGAGCGCGAAAAAGTGATCACATGACCTTTATATATATGCGCGCGCACTTCATGCTTCAATATCTAAACTATTAAATCTGAATATCAAATGTTACTTCTCTGGAAAATCTTATATATTGAAAAAAAATAATTTCCTTCCATCAACCAGACATTTTATTGTCATACAACAAAATATTACCCTCGGACCAACAAAAATTTTGTTCATTCAACCAAATCACGTTCTAATTTACACTGTTAGAAATGTTTGCAATTTTAGTATACAGGGGTATATTAAATTTCCCATATGTTTACTAAATTTACTACACTTGGTAATTTTAGTATACTCAGGTATACTAAATTTTTTAAGTGTACACTAAGTTTCTTTTACGCATATGAATTTTGTAGTTTCTGTATACTAAAATTCATATATCTGTATACGAAATTCATCTGCGCAAGCGCGTTTCGAGTTACGCGGATCATGCAACATGCAGACTCGCATGCTGATGTATTTGTGGTTAACTACGTTGTTGGATCGACAAAAGTTCGGATTGTTTGGATCTGCGTTTTTCTTTTCAAAAGGTAGGTTTAATTTATTTACTCGTTTACAAATGTAAATTTACGTATCCCAGAATTTCGAAGCTTTATAAGTGAAATGTGAAAAAAATAAAATAAAAATTCCAGAAGTAGATAGACATTTTAGGTTACATTAACGCGCGAAAAAAAGTTGATTTTCTGCTAAAAGTGCTATTACTATTTTTTTAGATCGCGTACTCATTAGAGTTCAAGATGTTATGGAAGGAATTCAATTTGCTTTCGCATCGTACTAAGTGTTTGGATATTCATACGTTGCGGAATTACCAAAATCTTTAGAGTTCATTCAAAGGTAATTATTTGATGATTCATTCAATATACATATAGTTTTTACGTGTCTTTCAAGTACATATTTACAAAATGAAATTATTTCTTCAGGTTCATATTTGACATTAACCCTCTGTATCCAGGCGACAAAAGAGTGAAGGGCGCTAAAAGGATCATTATCTTTGATAATTATTAATAATTCTTAATAAAGTGATACTCTGTACTTCAACTGTATTTATTTTACAATATACTCTATTGAATAATAATTGTAAAACAAAACATTACAAATCGCAATATACTTTATTCTTAATGGTAACATTTACACTCTAAAAACAAGTGTGTTACTTTTACACGTGAATTACGATAGTAACTTTTTAGGCATTTGAAGTGTGTATTTTTAATACACATTACAAACGTAACGTTTAATTTTTAAACACTTTAACGTTTTGTACCCAAAATGTGTGTTAAAAATACACACTTCAAATGCCTAAAAAGTTACTATCGTGATTCACGTGTAAAAGTAACACACTTGTTTTTAGAGTGTATATCCTTTCGGACAAAGTTTAGAAAAAAAGATTTAACTTCAAATCGATAAGGAAAACAATTAAATACAAATTTTAATTTGTATTAATTATTTTCCTCATACTTTGAGTTTTACTGGTTCTCTAGCATTAGTACACATATATTAAAATTAGTATACCCATCAGTAAAATTACTATATGTGTGTACTAAATTTCATGTATACGTATACTAAATTTAGTGCACGCGTATACTTAATTTCATATACATGTATACTAAATTCAGTATACGCATATACTAAATTTCATATACGCGTATAATAAATTTAGTACACGCATATACTAAATTTAGTATACGCCGGTAAACTAAATTTAATTTCATGTTGTGCATTCGTGCTTCCATTACATGTATACTAAATATTGTACAGATTTTTCTCACAGTGTACCTATCAAATTCTTCTCACAAGCATGTACCCTCCATTTTAAATTTGTTCTCCAAATCATTGCTCCATACCTCTAAACTTAACCCTCTTCAGTATTCCCCTCTCCCTAACGTGTCAACTCCACGAATCAAACATTACCATCTACCATATGTGTTTTACAACACACAGGTTCGAACAGTTTCATCGCTTCCCCTAAAGAGCAGGGTGTGGGGAACATAACCGATCCATGGTGTAATTAAGTGGGAGGGCAATGATTAAACATGAATAAAAATGGCGTTACGCAACACTCAAGAAATATCACTTCAGGTCTGCCTTCATCCATGGATCGCTTTTCAACAAGGTATTTCCTTTCGATTTAAAAATGACTGGAAACAGACATTGCCTAGAAGAGGTGGGGGTTACCAAAGCTGCAGCACCGGTTCTCCTCGGTTACGTCACCGAGTATTCAATGCATGGATGATGGGTGCGGTTCATCCATAAAAAGAGGAAATGGAAAGCCAAGGCTTGAATCGCGAGAAGAATATTGACTGGGGATACGTAGGTGGATTCTTAAAATTAAGTAGGAGGGAGCATTTGTAGGTGGGTTGCAACGTTTAGCAATAGAATGACAGAAGCACGTGATTGGGTGAATGGACCTTCCCGTGAGCTGAGATACCATGACAGATTGACTCACCCAATCATCATCTGGCTTTCTAGTTGCACAACATCTTTTACCTGTGCATGCTCTCTTTCCTATTCACATCCCTTGAACGCTAAACCAGCGTGAAGTAAAAGATCTTCCAGAAAATCGGGACATAATAGCTTTGGCAGGTAAGTCCCTCGTCACGGGATATAAATGAATTACAATAGATGACTTTAGAAAGATCTACCTTTCTTTCTACAACACTACATAACAATGCGGATGATTGTATCTCATTTCTAATTGCAAGATTTGCTACTTCCACAAATTCCAGTCCAAATTGGTTTCAAACTAAATTAGTATAATTTTAATCATTTCGCCAAAAAAAGACTAATTTACCGTGTAGACCGAAAACAAATTTCATCATTTAACAAAATTGTTTTCTTGAACTCACAAAGTATATTATTAACTTTCGAATTTTTTCCTTGGATATCTACTCCCTAAATCCGAAACTGTGAAAAATCACTGTTTTGAATGTTATAAGTCTTCCACATAAAATTACTGAAATTCAACTGATACCACTGGGAAACACTCTGGTTGATCAGTAAATTTCACTGATGACCAGTATATTTCACTGATTAACCAGTGGGTTTTCCTACTGGAATCAGGTAAATTCTACTGAATTCTATCTGGAAAACGATATTATTTAGACAACATAAATTTATAGTAGACTTTACAAGAAGTTCAGATCAATAAACAAATTTTCAGTACGTTCCACAAACCTTTCAGTAAAATCAACAAAATAAGAAAAAATTCTAATTTAGTAGATTTTACTGTGAGATAGGTGAAACGTACAAAAAAACTATTTTCTAAATCTGAATCAGTCAAAATCTACTGATTATCAGTGAAATGTGACTGATTCAAATGGCTAAAAAGAGGTTACTGTAAATCAGTCAAATTTCACTGATTACTTCAGTGGAAATCAACTGATTTAACAGTGAAAAATACTTTTTTCACTGATTCATTTACTGAAAATTAACCGATTTGTCGGTGAAAACTAT
Organism: Diplolepis rosae; assembly: GCA_030998225.1. Taxonomy (NCBI): domain Eukaryota; kingdom Metazoa; phylum Arthropoda; class Insecta; order Hymenoptera; family Diplolepididae; genus Diplolepis; species Diplolepis rosae. Next base: position 18,358,178 of record JAPYXD010000710.1, on the reverse strand, counting down.
TTTTGCACTGATGAATCAGTGAAAAGGCAAATTACTGATTCAATCAGTGAAAATTCGACTGATTCAGATTTAGAGAGTATGGATATAACTGAACTTTCTGTAAAATCTACTAAAAAGTCATGTTGTAACAATATAAGTACCAAATTTCCTGTAAATCTTACTAATCTTTTTTTGCGAGTGATAAGGAATCTGATGTGGATTCCTGCATAAAAGAAGGTTTATCAGCGATCATCGCATTCCTAATTGGAGAATGCAGCAGGATTGCGCCATTTCCCCCACTTCTGTTTTTCTCGCTAGGGCCCCCCCTACCCTTTCAGTATATTTCAAAGGAAATTTTCATGCATGAATTAAATACCTCACCAGAGTGGGGTATTAGAAGAGATATACCCTTGGCATCGACAGACACACCTTACACCTCCCAGTTTCAGCAATCTAAAAACAAGTGTGTTACTTCTACACGTGAAATACAATAGTAACTTTTTAGGCATTTGGAGTGTGTATTTTTAATACACATGACAAACGTAACGTTTAATTTTCAAACACTTTAACGTTTTGTACCCAAAATGTGTGTTAAAAATACACACTTCAAATGTCTAAAAAGTTACTATCGCGATTCACGTGTAAAAGTAACACACTTGTTTTTAGAGTGAGGGCCGTGCGTCAACATTATGACAAAATGAAATACAGTTTTCAAAAATTTAATTTCGCAATAAAGAATATTTTTAAAATAAAAGCAGAATTTCTACAATATTAAATGCATCATAATAAAGAAATACATAATTATATACCTGCACGGAGAAAAAAAGATTGTATTAGCCGACCGGATTGTTGATATACACTGTTGAAAATTTCTGTATTAAACTTCCATTGCATGTAATGGAGTATATTAATTTTTCATAATATACAAATCTATTAATATTAAATTACCATATGTATATTAAAGTCTATTAAAATTAATAAGATCTTTAACAGTTAGCAAAATTGTTTGCTGTCCCATCAAATTTTTAGTTTTCCTAACAAACCTATTTGTTGAACGAACAAAAAAGATTATTGTTTTTTGCTTGACAGAACTTTTTGTAAGGAGTTAATTAATCCAACCAAAATTTGGTTGAATAAGAGAAAGAATTTGCTTATAATATCGTTCAACAAATATTTGGTTAATTCAACCATAGAATTAGTTTCATAGAACCAAAGATAATTGTCCGGGTACAATATGGTTGAATCAAACAATTATTTTAGTTGATTCAACTGATTTTTGACGACCAAAGATGTTGGTTCATACAACAAAGTAGCTTGGTTAGATTAGGTAAATTTATTACCTGGAAGAGATTTTATTAGCAAAATTGGCATTACAGTTATTCATTATAACTCAATCGGTAAAGCAGATTTTGCTAATAAACTCCAGTGACAATTGCACTATATTTGGATAAAATGCCACTGATTGTCAGTAAATTCTCATTGGATTTAAAGAGCAACCCATATTCAGAATTTCATCAATAAAATCTCACTAATCCCAATTTCGATAAATGTGCATAATACAGAATCAGTTTTAATTACTAATTTCAATCAGTGAATGAATTCCAACCTGAAAAATCAGCTATTTTGAGTCATTATAAATAATTGTATGCACAGAACTCATTCACTGATTGCAATTACCTAAAAAACCTACTGATTCAAATTGAGAGAAAAAAATTTAATTTCTGAGTGCAGTATAACGTAAAATTTTCATAAAGGAAATATTAATTACTACAGAGATACTTAGAGCCCCTTTAACAGTTCACACTGAACAGTTAAACAAAAGAACAGTTAGCAGGAAAAGACTGAACCTAATCTCTCACACTTGAACACCCATTACGGAAAATTGCTCAACTACACAATTTCTGCACGTGAGAATTAGCGCTAATTACGTTACGGCACATAATTATCTCAAGTTCTTATCTCTCCTCAGAACATACAGAAACAAAACCTAGAGTCCTGAATGTACACGAGCTTAAAAATACTTAATATCCACACATAACAGCTTGGAATTTGCAGATTAAATTTCATGGAGGAGGGTTCAGTGACATCTTGGCAGGGACTTTTTAGTGCCTTCCCCTCGCTTAATTCCGACCACGCTTGCCCAGTTACTTCGGCGGAAATCTGCAGAAGATAAGGGATTCTTGAATCCAAGGTCCAATCATCGAATCAGTAAAATGTCATGGAAATATGTGCGGCTGTGCCAAAGGCAACGAAAGGGGGAAAGCGGCAAGAAACTTTGAAGGGGGAGTAACGTGGGGAGGGGGGAAACCAATCGACGCGGCGGTTCCAAGGAATTGCATCGGTGTGCATGCGTGAGCCAACTTAATGGCTATATGCGTCCATAGAATATAGAATCAACAGTGTTAACCCATCCCACGTCAAAGCTTTGTGTTACACTGTATATGTAGTCTCATAGGCACACAACCCTGGCACACAAACATCCGGTTGGACGCGCACGCACATCCACACAACCCTATCCTGGGTAGAGCTATTAATAAATCGTGTCTGTGGAATCAAGAGACGCATGCGCCAAGATCTCCGAGCCAAGCCACTTCCTCAGTGGTGGCTCGAATCATTAACCGGTTTCCTTGGCAACCCCAACGGACCTAAACCATTGGTCGGTTACCCGCCCCACTACTACCTACACAACTCTTGAACCGAAACTCAACTACGCTCCGCAGATGCTACACACGTTCTTGCAAACTCTCATCCCGACTTTCCTAACCTTGCTACTATATCTATATCTATACCTATAGCTATACCTGATCTTCAACATAGCATCACGATATGCTATACTTCCCATTAGACCTGAACCTATAGTCGCTGAAAGCCTGTATCACTCGAGTCACATACACATCACCGATTCTACATATATATATATATATATATATATATATATATACTATGATGGTCCTACATCTGCAAAAGTATTCTGAAAAAGGTCTACGCCCATTTATCAAATGCTAACAAACAGAACCTACAATTCCAGATACATGTCTTGAAGAACTTCATTTCTTGCCGGGGGACTAGTTCTGAAATCCTTGAGAACTTAAATTCACGTAATATTAGAGAGAATATAAGGGAATTTATTATTTATAGTAACGAGAAGTTGACTTATTTGGGGATATTTATAAATAAAAACAGATAGAAATAGTATTAAAATAAAATAAACGTCGAAAAAAATTGAATTTCGCGCCATTCGATTCTCTATTCAAGATTTGAGGTTGTGTTCACTTGAATACGTTCTTATAAATTCTTAAAGAATTTATTCGTCAGTTATAGTCTCGTTACTGTTCTCGTAAAAGAAACTGATAAATCTGGTTAATGATCTCCTCAAAACGTAAAATAACGTTGCGAATTTCATTGGAGTTAGTTACGATTTGTTCATATTAAATCTAGATATTTAAAAAATGTGTTGGGGCAGCAAGAATTTCTTCTCGTCCTCTTCTCTCTTATTTCTGCAGCGATCTTCTACAACAACTGCAGGTTAAAGAAATCCGTGAATTACGGACTATAAAAATTTAACGCCGGTGATTTTGCAAGCGAAATGCGGTATGTCAAACTGCGAAGCTGCACGGTATATCTTGCATGAATTTAGGCCAGGTTTATGTGCCAGAGTGTAGAACTGTAGACTACAGAGAGGTATGCTTGCCTGGGATTGGATGAGAGCCTTGCTAGTCGTTGTGAGACACCAATCCGTCGAGGTGGTTGCTGGTGTGTGTGCGAACATGGGGCGTAAACTGCGTTTAGAGACAGCTGTTCCAGGAGCGGATAATTACCAAAAAGAACCCGCAACTACTGTTGCCAACTGAAAATTTTTTAATTACTATACGTTGCATGTTTCTTTTTCTCTATTCGCACATCATTCACTGTTGAAGTTGCAATTACTGCTTTACGATTTGGTACTCGATAATTTCTGACACACACGATGTCGTCTGAATTAAAAATGGAATTTGTTAATCTAATCGAGTATAAATTAAGTAAGAGTAATAATAGAAATATTCGGAGATATAATTTAATTTGACATTAATTGTAAATGTGAAGAATGATAAAAAGAAGGAATGGATGTCTGTAAAAATAAATGAATGGTATGTAACAATACCATTTAATCATATTCGAGGATAAAATTTAAATAAACCTATATTGACTAATGGTTTACTATGTTCGTTATATAAATCACTTTATCACTTTCTTCCTTACTGTTTGATATGAAATATCTGATATCTATGTTGAGATCAGGTGTCTGGTCAAGGTCCAGACAACAAAAGTATAAGTAAACTTTGTAACACTTGATATAAATTAAAGACATCTGTCTGATAAGGACAATTATCGGAAAAATGTTTAATTATAGTGTTATAAAAAATTTCATATAAATTTGTGAATATATAATGAATAGAAAACATAGAACTAAAAGCTTAGTAGTATTCCGAAATATGGAATCTGATTGTAGGCCTAAATTTTTGTCACAGGTCTCTCTTCGGCAATAAATCGAAATTACAAATATGATTTACTGATATTAAAAAATGATTGGAGAATCCTTGATATTTAATTTATTTTATTTTAATTATTGATGGAAATCATGAGATCTGTAATAAGTTTATCATAAATGCGATATGAGAACTGAGAAAATAGTCACCCTGGAAATTTTTTTACTACTTATTCTAATTTCTTAGTTAGAGGGGCTATTTAATTTTCGGATTGCGAATTAACAAATGGCTTCAGAGCTGGAATTTTTTTATCAAGTTTGAAGATAGAGTGCAAACTTTACAATTTCGCAAGAAGCAATTCAAGCAGTAAATTGTATCAAGCACATGTGAGGTAATGAGATGAAGAGTCTACATATAAACTTGAGCTTTTATCTACCCAGATAAATTATTATCTACAAGTAAAGCTTATAAATATTATATAAAGAAAAACTAACAAAATTTTATAGAACCATCAACTTAATATACCAGGAATCAGATATTTTTCAGATAATGGTAAATTTAAGAAATTGCAATTCCATAAGTAATAGAATTTTATCTGTTATAAAAAATGCTATTCGAAAAACAATATAAATAAATTGCTTTCATTCTGATCAGAATCATTCAAGTAAAAAAGAATAATAAAGCACTTTAAACCAAATCCTTCTAAATCTGAACAAGTGAAATCAAAGTCAACGAATAATTTCTTAAAATTACAATAGTTCGAAAATCTCTATAAATCAATGAAACCGACTGAAATTTAGTCAATTTTCATTCATGTTTCTTATTTGATTAAAATCGAAGAGGAATAGTTGTAAATACTTACTGATATCCCCAATTTTCCCCATCAATTGAACTCAGAATTTTTTTACTAATTCGATTCAGTAACTCGATATTAGTTATTCTGTCAGTAAACTATTTTTGACTATAAATTCAGTTATTATGCTGACAATTAGTAAAAAATGCTTGATTGCATAAACATAAGTGGGTCACTGAATTCAAATCAGTCATTATTTGACTGAATTTAATTTAGCGGACTATAAAACGGTAAAAATGGGTAAGAGACATATTGGTAAGAATTTTCATGTATTAAGTTGTAAACAACTTGAATAATCAGTCAAGCATACTGAAAATTATTTAAATTCACTGTTCAATAAGTAAAACTCATTGATTAATCAGTGAACATTGTTAGTCATTTCCCATGATAATCAATTTCTTACAGATTTATTTTTGAAGAGTAGATTAAAATTACTGAATAATTAGTGAAGAATTACTGATTTAATAGTTAAAAATGAAAAACTGAATGAAATAAGTGAACATACAGATTACAATTAAGGAACTTGTTAGACGTTCAGGTTGTCGCGAAAAAACCTACTCTCTCCATTTGAATCAGTAGTAGTTTCTGTACTAACTGACTGTTCAATAAGTGGAATTCATTGATTAATCAGCGATCATTGTTTTACTCATTTCCCGTGATAATAAATTTCTTACTGATTTATTTTTGAAGAGTAGATTAAAATTACTGAATAATTAGTGAAGAATTACTGATTTAATAGTTAAAAATGAAAAACTGAATGCAATAAGTGAACACACAGATTACAATTAAGAAACTTGTTCGATTTTCAAGTAGCCACGAGAAAACCTACTCTCTCCATTTGAATCAGTAGTTTCTGTACTAACTGACTGTTCAATAAGTGGAATTCATTGATTAATAAGCGATCATTGTTTTACTCATTTCCCATGATAATCAATTTCTTAATAATTAATTTCAAAGACTAGATTGAATTTACTGAATAATCAGTCAAGAATCACTGGTTTAATATTTAATAATGAAGAAACTAAATAAAACAAGTGAACATACCAATTACAATAGAGGAACTTGCTAAATTTTCAATTAGCCCCGAGAAAACCTACTCTCTTGATTTAATCAGAAGTTCTATCTCACTAATTTCAATCAGTGAGTAAATCTTAGCTTTACAATCGATTGTTTCAAACAGATTGTTAGTTAATACAATTCAGATTAACTGATTCTATAGCTAAAAACTAGTCACTGATTGGAATTAGTAATAAAAAAGTTATTGAAATTAATATAATAATCTAAATTTAATTTTCTTTCTCTCTGAATCTGAGTTAGTGAGATGTGAGCCACTAATTCACTCCATTTAACATTTTTACTGATCATTAGCTATTTATTAGTAATTTTCACTAAATTGAATTAGTACCTCACTTTTCACTAATTCTAAACCAGAATGTGCAATTTTTTAAACCATAACACCATAAAATCAAGAATAAAAATTTCACTGAAATTTGCAGTTACTTTATTTTTTACCATAAATTGATAATTCAAAGCAAAAATAAAAATTCATTTTTAATTTCTCTTTATAAAATTTTTTTGTCATAAAAAAACAAGATACTAAATTTTAATTGCAGAAAAACTCTGAAAACAGCAGTAAGTAATTAAGAGGAAAAGATCTATTGAAACCGATAAATAAAATGTAGAAATCAGGACTATATACCTTGCATCAATCATGGTCATCTGATTTTGTAGATTTTAAAGTGAAGATACTAGATTCTAGAATCCAGATAGAAAGATCAGTAAGAATGCAGGGTTCCTTAGTTGATGGCTACATCATTGCACCTTGTTGGGTCTATGCTGCGTATACTACGACAGGACTATAGCTTCCCACGGACAAGCAGGCCAGGGGGGAAAGATCCTGGTATAGGTGTGTTAGGGTCGTAACGATTGAATGCCTGATGTTTCTTTGTATTAGTACCGTTAGCTTGTAAAAGGCATGCGCCTGTAAAGCCCCCCATACCCGAAGGCTCCGCCTTTCTAGACGCCAACGATACCTCTGGGATTTGTCTACATTGCACCAATCGTATCATCCGGCTTGCCAGCACTAGGGCCAGGAGTGAAAGGCTAGGGGGTGTTTGTCCCTCGTAGAGGGAGACGAATATAGTGGCTTTTCGAGGGGGCGCGGCAAGGGGGCCTCGTACACTTGAGTGGGAACTGGCCAGCAGAAAACGAGTGTGACTACCAATGCTGACAGAAGTTCGAGACCACGTCGATTTCTCGTCGCAACGCCATTTCCAAAGTGCAAATATATTCTCGGATTTTACCGTGAAAATACCTCTAATCTGAGACTTTGATCGTCGAAAAGTTCCGCGTACGTGCAGTGCAGTGGTGAATTTGATTCACTGAGTTATTCAAAACGTGCCTAGGTGTGACTGCGCAGACGCAATGTAAGTATCCGCTGATTGTGAACGACCGTCTGAACTTCACTGTGCCGTCTATGGCACAAGAGTTCAGGGATGTATAACCGTAACTTGTATGGTGGAGAAAGTTGTTTCTGTGACTGGAAAGTGTCTCGTTTTATTGAGGACGTCTCTTTATTTGATCTTCAAGTTCTGAGTTCTGGGCAATATATGGTAGGGCCGCTGCCCTCAGAAAATTGCGACCCTCGGTTTCAGTGTGGAGACATATATGCCATCGCGTTCCGGGAGAGTCGCGTGTTGCTGTTATTATCATTATGATTATTGTTGCCACTATGGCGAGATCCATGTTGCAAACCGTCCACTCGGCTCCCCCCAGTTTCTTTCGCATGCCTCCCTCTCGTCCCAACCCCTTCTCTATTTTTCGTTCCCCTCAATATCTCTTTCAGAGTTCCCCCGTCCCCTTAGCATCCTTTGAACCGGTCTTCCCTAGAGACTCCCCTACCCTGTTCACTATACTAATTATGGTGGTCTCGACGTAGACGACATTTTGTTTTGTGCCCGTTTCAAGATGGAACGCCACCAGTTTTCTCTAGATTCGAAATCAGACCGCTGATTTCTGACGTCACATTTGTATGCTATAGGTCTCGAATTTCGCTCGACGTCATCAGTCTAGAGTCTGGCATTCTTTTATTGTTCTTACTGCTGACGCCTCAGACCTCCACTCATCGAATGCAATTATTCCTTGTTTTTGCTTCTTCTCTAGACTCGGTTTATTTCATCCGTAGTATATTTTACTTTTCGTATATTTTTTTAACCTTCTTGTATCATGGATAAATATCAAAATAAAGATTCAAAAGAATTGTTAGTAAGATTAAAACTTGTCTGAAGCGTCTTAACAGAAAAGCCTATCATCTTGCAAGCAATGATACTTTATAAAACAAGACTTTTTGTCCGCTGGATACGCATAAAGTGAGAGCATTCGCTCTCTGTTAAAGGGGTTAGTTCAGAATGCTGAATTATATTTCTGAATTCTCCGAACGAATGTCTTTGCTCATTAAGTTAAACTAAGTTTAGGGCAAATAACAGAAATAGATTTAGCAATATTTAGAGAAATTTTCGAGTAAAATTTATGAATATGTATGCGTTATTGTTTCTTTAAGAAAATTCACAGAGTTGAAGGGGAACTAAGCATCACTGGGCAGACAATGCTGGCACAATTTCTCGACAGTTTCCCCTCTATTTCCCAGATCCGACCCCATGCTCCTTCCTTTAATTAATATTTCCCTTTTTCTCACCAAACAGTGGTCCTGCCTGTATTCGTAGGGCTGCTTGAAACGAAATAAACAAGGACAAACAATGCGTCGGTATTGTGAGTGACTCGGCAGTGATTCTCAACTTGATTACAAAGATGGTTTTATTAACCCCCTATTTCTCTGAAATAAACAATCTGAACCTTAAGGGAAGACAGATGAAGGAAAATATCGATAACGTCAAAGCTTTAATTCACAAAGCGCGTTTCGACGTTTGCGAAACCTTTGTTTTGCAACATATTCACCCATGATTACATGCCAACAAAAATAATGAAAATGAATAAAAGAGCCTATATCTTATCACAATTTCACCTTTTCACTGTCCAACTAGCTTTATACTTTTGTTTTTAAAAATTTTGTAAAAATTTCTGCTAATTTACAAATTTAGGAAAATCCTAAGGCAATCGTCTTTATACTCGAGATAACCTTGAGTCTTAGCGGAGACTTGTTATATGTAAAACTGTCTGTTTGCGATTACGAATGTTTATGATTCAATAAATAGAGACATTTTTATAGCAAAATTTTATCAGAGAATAGATTCTCAAACGCAAAATACTTATAGGTTAGGTTTGCATTCTAGAATGATTTTCATTAACTCACCTTAAAAAAAGTAAATTCCTTTTACAGCAGTAGCTTTCAGCGAGTAATCTAATCACAAATATCGCATTCCACTTCTTTAGCGCATATTTTTTAAGACGAAATACGACGACATTACCGGAGCACAAATTCACACTAATGTCGATGCCACATGTAATACATGAACTGAATAATCGAGAGGGTTATCTTGAATTGCAATGAGTATGTTAAACAATGGAATTATTATCCAATGTTTGTGTACTAGTTGATATGGGCGTCTAATGGGAGATTTTGTACGTGCAATTTTGTACCTACAAATATTTGCATAAGCACATGACAACAACTGAAGGTTACCTAACCTCTATAAGAAAGAATTTTCAAAACTGAAATTCAAAAGTGCAAACGACATCGTAAAATAATAAAATATTCCTATCTGTAAAAGTTAAATAACCGAAGGATATAAAGTTTGTTTAGAATGTTAAAACTTATGTTTTTAAACGATTTAATTTTTTGTATGATAAAAATACATGTGCTCTTATTCAGTGAATAAATAAGCATCATAATTATTTCGAATGTAATGAGTTATTCAGATTGCACCTAATATTAGGCCACCTTTCAGTAACTGCTTAGATAAATGTCATTATTTTAAATGTATGTTTCAGGTAAACTACAAAACCCAGCTACCTCGCAGGAAAAGTTTCTGTAACCAAAAAGTACTCCTAGCAATGTGATATAAATAATAAGAAAAGTTAGACAACGAAATCATGACGGACGTAAAACAAATGGAGATTTCTCAATCTCAACCTCAACAACAACAGCAACAACAACCTCAACAGCAACAGATGATGATCGTGACGCATGAAATGCAGCAACAAAATGTTCAGCAGCAGCAGCAGCAGCATGTTCAGCAGCAACAAGTTCAACAACAACAGGTTCAACAGCAACAAAATCAACAAGTACAGCAACAACAAGTACAACAACAACAACAAGTACAGCATCAAGTTCAGCAGCAGGTTCAGCAACAGCAAGTACAGCAGCAGCAGCAGCAACAACAACACCAACAGCAGCAACAACAGATGCAAGTCCAACAAGTTCAGCAGCAGCAAGTCCAACAGCAACAACAAATGCAGGTTCAGCAGCAACAAAATCAACAGCAGCAACAACAGGCAAATGGACAACACAACGTTGTACCTACACAAGTTCAAGTTCAACCTCAAGTTGCAGCTATTATGCCCCAGCAACAGGTAAAATGATAATGTCTAAAATTATTTTTTAATTTATTTTCGTATCTTTATTTACTTTGTAACGATTTAAAATCGAGCAAAGCTGATGGGTACAAGAAGAGAACTAGTAATAAATATCAAAAGTATTACTAGCAATTATCATGTACCATTGCTTTTCTAACTAAATTAGCAACAACAGCAGGGTGTAGCTGTTTCGATGACTCTCTCTGGCCAGCAGGGTGGAACAACAATCACGACGATGGCTGCTCATCCTCAAGCTGTTCAGGTCATTCAACAACCCATCCAAAGCCAGGCCTACCACTTGCAACAACTTTATAACACGCAAGGAACTCCATTGCTTATGCCAGGGAACTTAGCTCTCCATCCTGCAGGGATTAATCCATCCTCGATCCAGGTAAATTAAAATATTTCTTCAGCATTGAATCCTCATATCTAGATTGTGTACTTATAATCGATTTCTATACTATTCGAATTTTTTCACAGGTGATAACTGCCGGTAAACCCTTTCAATCAGCAACCCAATTAACTCCCCACATGTTAACAACGGCGTCAAATCCTGGTCAAGGAGGTACTCATCCTGGAACTGGAGGTGCCAAAGTCCAGGGTTTCCTTACTGGTTATTTACCTGTGCCTACATCCACGAATCCTGGCGGTGGTCAAACTGTAGTGTTTGGCCATCACGGAGTCTTGGGCTCACCACAACCTCCTCCGTCCATGCAACAACAGCAGCAACAGCAATCTAACAATAAGCAAGACCAAGTACAAAAAGTAAGTTTTCTTGAGATTTAAGGAAGTTCGAACGCTGCTGGAGAGTCGTAATGAATAATAATTAGCACTTCAAAAAATATTAGTACTATGGTTTATTATATTTACATTTTAAGAGAAAAATGAATACTGAAAAAAACGGTATACATGAAAAAATTTGTCGTTTAATAACAATATTGAGTAAAGTTTTGTGTAGTTTTTTCCAAATCAACTTTTTTAAACTTATCGAATTTCGGTGAATAAGGGCTTATTTTGTCCATTAAACAATTTTCGACACTTCACCACCTTAGATTTTGAAATTAATGTTATTTTTTGGAAATACAGCTCTTGTTTGCAGTTAATTTGGTTTTGCAACGTTTCCAAGCAAAAATTTTTCTAGTAGAATATATATATATATATATAGCGAGAGTACTAAAGGTTTTAAATGTTTTATGTAATTATGTTTTTCTAGTGATTCTTTAGCTTTCCCTGATCCTCCTCAATATTCTAAACGTATTTGAAATCTAAAAAGCTTTTTAATAAACTATTTAATGATTTTCAGTATACCACCTGCACAGCAGGAACGCCTTCTAGTGGAAGAGGTGGCAGCATGCAATTCGCACCCTGGCAGTTCGCACCTCAAGTTGCCTGGGCGGGATTGCAACCACCAACTCTTTTAACAGCAGCACCGAACCAAATATTTATTAGAGGCCCGACACAACAAGATATGTTTATCCAAAGTCCGCAGCCAATCCAGGCACACAATGGTTAGTTTTGATTCGATAACTCTTTTCTCCGCAATTTTAATTGTTGATTGAACTTATTTTCCTAATTCTTTACTATATTCATTAAAATATTGAATTTTTGTTTTAGCTTTAGCAACTCAACAACAGATACAAGGAATGCAGCAGATTGCTACTGCGGGTGGAAAGCCTAGGGTAATGGACATCCAACAGCAGCAACAGCAACAAGGAAAGCAGGGTTCGGTTGGACAAAGACCATTAAGCATTCTTCCATCTTCGTTACAAGGAGTACAATCAGCCAATATACGACCAGCCAGTTCCGTTTCCACGCAAACTGTCCACGGAGTTCAGACTACGGTAATCGATTGGCTCCATTTTATTTTCTCAAAATGAACCTGTCTAGAAGAGTGCTCTTAAATGGAAAAAACTTACAGTTATTAAAGCCAAGGAAACATTTCAGACCTCGAGTTACATATTAAAATACAAGATCTGCCAATGAAGTAATCGAAAGGCTTTTCCTGAGTAACGTGCACCTAATTTAATGACGCTCTCCTTCCAAATTCACACTTGTCTGCATCTATTTTTTTCATTAATAACTATTTTTGGCTACTCTGACTCACGAGAATCGATAATGGGTAGCTAATTGAATTTAGTGTGAATAAATATAATATGTTTCCTATGTGATATTCCATTTTGGAGAACTCTTTTGAAATTTTGCTTTAGAAGTAACTATATTTATTACACGCGGCACTAGAGGGAACAGCGGAAGTGGCACTTAGGTGCATGTTAGGTCCAGTTATTTTTTTGCTAAATACGAATTGTAGAAAACCGTATTCGGTCTTTTTTCATTCAGAGTGGCAAAGGAGGTGGCGGTGCTGGTAAAGGCCGTGGTAAGCCAGTGGTTCGCACAAGTCCCGGTCCAAATGCTACTACAGCATCAACAAAATCCGATGCAGCGAATCAAACTAAATCCAATGTTCATCATGCTACCATGATAATGCAACAACAGCCCGCAGTGAGCAATAGTAGCAACAATAACAAAATACTTATTACGACAAATACGTCTGTTGCTACTTCTGCGCAACCACCTGGCTCACCCATGTCCACAGGTGACAAACAAAATTTCGGGACTCAAAACAAAACCGTTATGCAATCACCACAGCAGCAAGTACAAACAATGCAACAGCAACATCAACAGGTCTTCATTCAACAGATGCAACATATCCAGCAGCAGCAGCAGCAGCTCCAGCAGCAGTATCAACAACAACAACAACAACAACAGCAGCAGCAGCAGCAGCAATCGGCCCAGCAACAAATTCAGCCGAAACCAATGATGGGTAAGGATAATTTAATAACTTGTTTTCATTTAATAATAATATTGTCTATAAACTTTCAATTCATTTGAAATTTGGTATTTTACACAACAATTCATCATAAATTAGATTATCAGAGAGATTTTTCTTATCTATGTAGGTATGACCTTGCAGCAACAACAGCACCAGCAGCAAACAAACGTCGTTCTAGGAGGCGAACGTCCTATAATGCCTGTGGTGTCGATGGGTGGAGTTGGAGTTGGCGTGGCTACGACTCTGCAGATGAATCAAGTTCAACAATCTCCGATGACAACTGTTCAACAACTACAACTTCCCGTATGAAAATCTATTTATATTTTTGAAAAATACTAAGAGCTGAATTCAAAATTTAATTATATCCATCATAAATTTTTACATATTAAGTAAGTGTTATTGAATTCCATAGCAAACAATAAATACTACGATGATGACCAGCCAGTTAGTAAATGGAACAACTCAAATGCAAACCATGCCGATAGCAACTCAATCTACAGATCAACAACAGCAGCAGACACCTCAGCAACAAGAAAATACTAATTCTCAGATGCTGGTCACTTCCCCTGATCGCAACCAGCAAACGGATTCGACCATAATGCTACCTGTTATGAACGCTTCTATTCCTGGAGATGATGCATCAAAATCAACTCCTAGGAAGAATGATGTGGCTCCAGCCACAGAAGAAACGCCAACTGTGATGGATACTTCGGGTACAGTATTACTTTTAAATCTATGCACATGTTATTCATCTTATAATTTTTCATTCAAAACCTGAGGCATGTCAAATTTTCTTTTTATTCTAGAACCAGATCAAAGTAAACCTAGTTTAAAAGAAGATTCCGACAATTCAACAACGAAAATTGATGATAAGTCGTCCAGTAATCCTTTGGCGAATCTTGCAAGTACTGTGAATTCTATTCCGAATGGAATTAGTAGTAATGAAGAATCTGCGGTTTCGATATCACTACCAATGAACGTCAACAGTAAACAAGCTCCGTTAAAAGCCATGGTCAAGCCTCAAGTTTTGACTCATGTCATTGAGGGTTTTGTCATCCAAGAAGGTAAATTAGAACAATCAAATCATTTAATTAAAATTACTTTCAATTCCTTTGAAAATGTTCTTTACTCAACTAGAATAATCTCAAAAAATAATTTATTAACGATGTGATATTCATTTAAAGCTTCAGAGCCTTTTGCTATCAATCGGTCGTCTCTGAATGGATCCTTGAGTCAAGAATCAAATAACATTAGTCGGAACAGTGATAAGGATGGTTTTGAAGAACCTCCAAGTAAGAATTGAAAAATTATCATTTAATATTAAAAGCTTTAGCTTAGAATCGTATGGAGATAATAACGAAATTCTTTGTGTATCTTTTAGGGAAGAAACACGCGACAAATTATCCCAACGACGAAAATACAGATAATACTCAGTCCGGAAAGTGCGAATCTTGCGGAAAACAACTGGACGAACAGAGCGGAAAGCTCAAAAAAGACAAACGATTTTGTTCATCAATATGTGCAAAGAGGTATATTAATTTTTAAGATAATTCAATAAATTTATAATGCTTAGTGCATGGACGATCGGAATTTTATTCGCGATATGAGATCAAATGATTTTTAGAATACGTCCGAGATAGTGAATTGTTCGCTTTGCGAAGAATTACCCACTTATTGAATTGAATAAAATTAAAAAATTTGCTTTAAATATTTTTCTTCTTTCTATGTTAGTAAAAAGCGAGAAATCCGAGAGCGTGAAGCAGGAGAAAAGCAGTGGTCGGAAATGGAAATCGATGCCAAGAACAGTGAAATGGAAGCGATAAAGAAAAATGGAGAGGATAAATCCTCGACGACAAGCACAACTCCGACAGTAGATGACTCAATGCCAAAAATAAATCCCGTGAAGTGGACGGTAATAATGAATTATAGCATACAATAAATAATCATTAAACAGTGTTCTGTCAATTAATTGAATAATGGTTTTTAAAATTAATATTACAGGTAAATGAAGTGTGTGAATTTATTCGAAATTTGCCGGGCTGTGCTGACTACGCAGAGGATTTCGCAATTCAAGAAATTGACGGACAGGCTTTAATGTTACTAAAAGAGGATCATCTTATGTCGGCAATGAGTATAAAATTGGGACCCGCTTTAAAAATAGTGGCAAGGATTGACTCAATGAGGATCGATTCAATGTCTGGTACGAGCCCCGTGTCCAGTAACAGCATTTAAAATTTAAATAAGGGACTGTGCAAGAACAAAACTTTTACCTTGGTTATACAAACGTTTTTAAAAACGCAGGGTTCGTGTACATTATTAAGTGTTAATGTATTTAATTTTAAGTTCGAATCCCTATGCTTTCAATTTTACCTCAGAAAGAAATTATTTAAAAATATATTTCGGTTTATCATGCTCCCGGTTGGAACCAATTTCGAATTAATGTGAGCGAACATTACATATCCCGAATTTTACGTTCGAGATTGAATCTTTAATTTTTGGACGATTTTCGTCAAGTGAAAAGTTCAAAGAACTTAACAAATATGTTTTAAATGCATAGATGTGTATCGAAAATACTTTCAAGTCAGTAACGTAACGTACGTGTCGAATCTTTCGCACACTAAGAGAACTGATTCTAAGTCTATTTAGTAAATAGATCTAAGTGTACATATAATAAATATGTAAGATGTTTATTTAAATACAGATTTTACAGCGTAAAAGTTTATAGTCAAGGATAGTGAATCTATCTCTTCGTGATCTATTTCTACTGGTAAATAAGATGGTGTCGAGAACAAGGTAGCTACATTTTCAAACATTTATAGATAAGGCTAGTCTTCAACTTGAACAAATAATTTTTTTTAAACGACCAAGCCTTGATTAAATGATGCATTTAGAGTTATTTTGATAACGTCAGAATTAAGAACAAAGTACTGTCTTCGATGTCTTGTGAATTCTTGTCAATAGGGACTTAAAACGTATGATGCGTTTCAAATTTAGAAAAATGACGAATGTGGATAAATTTTGTATGTAACATGTTTGAAAGTTCGGCTAAGAAGATTTCAATTGTTTTGTAAGTTTCGCTGGAATTGTTACACTGTATATAAACTGAAAATACGTGATGCAAATCCAACACTTTTATAAATACTACTCAGGGTCTATGATTATTTCTATACTCCCCTACACATTTGCATTATGCATCAATGAATATTCGTTTTTAATTTTGACCTAAATTTTAAAATTAATCAAATGTTATGTATTTCTAATTTTCAATTCTTTGCATTTACTCCAAATTAAGATTTTATTGGTACTTAAAATTCTGAAGAAGAAATAGATTGGATATTTTTTATTAATTAAGAAATAAATCTGAAGTACATTATATATCCAGTTGAATTATAAAGATAGACTAGAGAAAAAACATTAAAAACTACTATTTATATCATCTTATAAAATAAATTCATTAATATTATTAATCATTTCAAAAAATTGAAGTAGCTCAAAATTATGGAAATTTTTTTAGTTATTGCGACGCTGAAAGATCTTCGTCTAGAGCTTTTCCTTCGGCGAGGAGTTCTTGTTCATAAATTCTCCGATTTTCTTTGAGCTTGGGCGTAACCACAGTAAAGAAACGGTACATAGTATATACTAGGCAACCAAGGCTTATTCCAGAAAAGATCCAAATTGTTTGCACACTTCTTCTATGGAGCTGGTCTAGGAATTTTGTTTTACGCGAGATACCCATTACTCAATCTTTATCAGATTCAACACTATATTTAAGAAGTAATGTCTATTTGCATTCCTAAAACAAAAATTGTAATAAATCGTTTAATTAAAAGCTTATTTAACATTTCGCTTCAGTAAAAAAAATAATTATATACTTAAATATCTTCATTTGATTAAAAAAAAAATAGAAAATACACAGACTCTCACAAACCTTACAAACACTTTAATGTAGAATGATATTTCAGCCAGAAAGTTAAACGTGATGAGTCTTTGACACCTCATACAAAATTTTTATTTATTTAATATAAAATCAGTTGACCGAATTCATCATTAAGCTACGAGATAGAAGTGATTAATAAGATTAATACCTGTGCCTAGAACGTCTTATTTGTCCCATAGCAACATAACCTCAAATTGAAAAAAAATTTCAGACTTTTTCATTTTTCAAAATCATAGACAAAACAATATGTAGATTGTAACCATAGCATACATATACATAGAGATATGCTTGGAGAAACTAGACAAAATGTGGCAAGGCGCTGTTTTCTACGTCAGCCAATAATAATTGGGCACGATTTGCAAAGGGGAAATTTAAACAGCTAAAAGAAATAATGTTTTTATTTAATAATAATAAAAGAATTTTACAAGCAGTCATAAATTTGACTCTTTTACATACTTGTAAGGTGGGGCGAAAATCGCTGTTTTTTGCACAGTAAGGGTGGAGTCCCATGAGAGAGATTAGTAGAATAGTCATCCACCAATAGTGTGATTGCTTTAGAGTTTGAGAATTTCGTCAAACTCTTAAGGAGGTATTACACCTCTGCATGCAGAAATTATGCATGCAGGTTACCATGGTAACATACAAGAGAGAAAGAGACGGACAATTTTCCTACTTCTTTCCCACTAATATGTTACCATGATAACCTGCGTGCATAATTCCTGCATGCTGAGGTGTAATTCCTCCTTTAAGCAATCACACTATTGATCAATGACTATTCCACTATTCTACTAATCTCCCTCATGGGACTCCAGCTTAAATTACATTTCTGTCATTATTTTAATTCCCTAAAGACTATAAACATAGGAACACTAGAGGATTAGACATGACAAGTTATGAAACTATCATACCTCGTATGTATGCAGATGGAAAATGTATCTTCGTCTCCCTCTAACATCACAAATGTACCATAAATCAGAGTGAAATGTGGGGGTTTTTCCGTTTGAAAATTGAACAAAAAAATCTGCATCTCCCTCTGGTATACAGTGCATACATGACGTTAAAGAAAGATGAAGAGATATTTCCGTCTGCATGCATACGAGGTATGATGGCCCCATAATTATAGTTAAACGTTTGTTTGTCCTTATATTTTATCTTACGATTAAAAAGGACGACGATCATTTGGGTTCATGTTTGAAATCTTACTTATCCAATCTGTCTCTAGATAATTCTTTTTTTATCCAAAATATTGTAGAAATTATCTTGATCAATTAAATTCTTTCATTCAATTACAAAAAAAGGTATTAATTTTTATTGACATTATA
The DNA here is from genome assembly GCA_030998225.1 of Diplolepis rosae. Classification (NCBI taxonomy): domain Eukaryota; kingdom Metazoa; phylum Arthropoda; class Insecta; order Hymenoptera; family Diplolepididae; genus Diplolepis; species Diplolepis rosae. The sequence goes on along the minus strand of JAPYXD010000710.1, from coordinate 18,339,259 downwards.
CTCGATATGAAATTCCCGCGCCATTTGGGTTGTTTCCGACATTACGCTTAGAGCGCGCTCTGAGGTTACGAAAAAGAGCCAATTGATGAACGCCAATAATCTTGCACCATGAGAAAGTAGCAAGAACAGCGAATAACATATGAGTGCCACTAGCCTGAACTAACCTGAAGATAGAATAGCAGTCAAGTATCGAAAGTGTAACAAGTTTGAACGTCGAATCTTTTCAAATATGGAATATTGAATTTGAACTTGTAAAATAATCTCAGGAATTACTGAAGGTAATTACAAATCAACAGGAGGTAAGTACAAATAACTAATCCTTTTGTTATTAAATTCCCTGGTACTTGTGTCCAAGAAACGTTTAAACTTTATTCAACCCTAGATATAATAAACTCAAAGGACTCGAATTACGTCCCGATGGAAGAGTTATTCCTGCGAACCCTACCCCGACCGCAGCGTACGAAGTTCCGTCTCGCAAATTTTAATATGTTTATATTTTTTGAATTTGTTGTTCTCGCCTAATTTAAAATGGAAGTTGCAAATAAAATAGAATTTATACTTAGTGAAAAAGGCAAAACTAATTCTTTTCGATGCTTACAAATTTGGATTACACACAAGCAGTTGAAGGATGATGTTGAACGATGGTCGTGCTCTAAAAATAGTTATAATTGTTTTCTAAAATCAAATAAATATAAAATTGTAATTCACAAAAACGTTAAATATAGCCCACGACGAAAACAAAGTGAGTGATATTAACCGATAAAAACTTAATAACAGTTAAAAAAGAAAAGCTGTAGAAGATATCTTAGTACGACCGTCAAAACTCATACATCAGGATTTTAAAAATCATAATATTGACACATTAACTGTTAGTGACATAAATTTAATTCGATTTAATATAGGATACGCACGTAGATTAGTTCTTTCGAAATTGCCTCGAACTGTTAACGATGTACATGACGTCCTAAATAATGTTAAAGTTGTCACAAATAATAATAAAAATTCCAATTGAAGTAGAAGATTGTTTTGTTCATGACTCGATTTAAATTTATTTGTAAATTATCGCGAAATTTTTACATAATACTTAGATTTAATGAACAAATTATTTTTATACATTTTAGATAATTTAAATTGAATTAACAGCATGTATAATTTGACCAGAAAATTACATATATTTTATATATTTCAGATTATTTTATTTTCATTATTATTTTATTATTTACTTTTTATCGCAACTATTTCCTTTTAGTGACTTTTCCTCATGTACCCCATAGAGGGGATCTTGCAAATCTTTACATTAAACGAGGAATCTATTCTCATTACAGAATTTTTACGTTCCTAACGTAATAAAAAAAAATTAATTATTGAAAAAGGCCAAAAAAAAACTTTGGCCTAAGCTAAAAATGTAAAAAATTATTTCTCGTTCACTGGTAGAAAGTTGAAATTTCTAGCAGAGGTCACTATGTGATTTGATTAAAAATGCAATTTTTTTCCGTATCGTTTCAGACCATTTGTCCTTCGACATGATTGAGACAAGTGAAATTCAAAAAGTTGACTTACCATTGCACCTCTCTCCCGTTGTATAGCAATGACACCATTGCCTCTACAGGGCAGCCCTCAGGTATTCTTCCTCTTGCTGAAAAGGCTCGGGAACTATACAATGTCCATTCTTCTTTGCATTCTTCCGTCTTTGTGAGAGCATGGATTGTAAGACCCCTGTTTTGTTAGCTGCAATATTTATAAAATTTTATTTTGTATACAGAGAAATATTTTTCGAAGAAGAAGATTTAAAGTAATTTTTGTGAAATATATCCGTAACAGATAAGGGGCCGTTCACATAATACGTCACACAGTTTATGGGTGGGGGGGGTCTGCAAATTGTGACGTGGTGTGACATATTGGGAGGGGGGTCTGCCCTCTGCGTTACGTCACACATTAAATGTGTACCCACGAAATTTGAAAAAAAGTTCTGAAAAGATTATCTACAATAATAATTAATAGCTTCTTTTTTTACTAGATTTTGTACGCGTTAACGAAAAATGTTTTATAAAATTAAGAGGTGTGACGTGACATCGAAAGGGGGGGGGCTGAGGTTTGCGACCATGTGTGATATGGGGGGCCGGGGGGGGGGGGGTAAAAATAGCTAAAAATCGCGTGACGTATTATGTGAACGGCCCCTAATGACCTTTCAATTCAAATGATATGTTATTTGATATATGCACTCAGAAAAAAGATTTGATTGAATCAAATATAATGATTAGTTTGAACAACTTTCTTTGATTTAAAGAACTGATTTGTTTAAGTGAAATAAAATTTGTTTCATTCAAACAAAATATCTTTGAACCAAATAAATATTTGTTTGAATCAAATTAATTTTTCTTCAAAACAAAGAAATTAATGCATTGATATATGGTCTAAGATATAATTTGTTTGATTTAAGGCAGAAATTTATTTGATTCGAACCAATATTTATTTGATTCAAAGATATTTTGTTTGAATCAAAAAAATTTTGTTTCATTAAAACAAAACATTTCTTTACATCAAAGAAAGTGTTTTGAAAAAATAATTTTTTGATTCAATCAAATATTTTTTTTGAGTGTATATATAAATACAATGAAAAATATGTATATACTGTTCTGAAAAGTTTTATGACACATATTTTCTATTTCGGAACCAGGATGAAGATATTTATTCAAATTTTTTAAAGTAAACTTATTAATCTTGTATGATAATTATGTCAGTTATTATTGACAATTAAAAAAAATTTTTTTTAAAATTACAAGGTGCATTCCAAAATAAACGAGACTTTTGTCATAAAAATTTTTTTGGTGGCGCCATCTGTGAATGAGGTAGTGCGTTGGAAAGTTATATGCCTCCCTAACTTCCAGTGACAGTTTCATGACATTCGGTTCAGTGGAAGTGAAGTTATTGCGTCTAAAGTGTCAGTGTGATGTTCTGGCCATTTGTTCACCGAACAAGAAGCCATTAAGAGAAGAAGAAGAAGAAGAAAGTGTCAGTGTGTTTGTGTCATCGGTACAAAAATGAGTTTCGAACAAAGAGCTAATATCAAATTTTGTTTTAAAATCGGTAAAACGTTTACCGAAACATTTGAATTGCTGAAAAAAGTTTATGGCGATGATTGTCTATCTCGTGCCAGAGTTCATGAGTGGTTTACACGTTTCAGAGATGGTCGTGAGGACATAAATGACGATGAACATACGGGCCGCCCAAAATCATTCTAATATTTGCCATTAATTTAGTGCACATATCATTCATTACTTAACAGACTTTCAAAATACATTCAAAATATTCATTGTATTCCATGACATATTACTATATTATTACCTTTAGTAATAAATCGACAAAAAATGTCTTTTAAGATTGAGCTAGATTTTTCAGCTTTTTAGTTCATAACATTAACAAAATGACAGAGACCCTTAAGGCCATGGATCAACCAGACCACATGAGCAAAGTCTATTATTTCATTTTATAAAAATTTGTACAATAAACTGTAACTATCGATGTCTTCCAAATTTTTCAAAATTTTTACTAAAATGATGTTAACAGACGTGCTTTATTTCCTTTTGGTACATTTCCCAAATTTTCAGAAAGATGTTTTGCTAGGGTGACCATAATTGATTTTCGAAAAGTAAGACAAAAAGGTTTGAAAAGTAGAATACAAAGGATTGAATAAAAAAGAGAATTTCCAAACATTTTTTTCAAATGAACTATTTTATTAAATGTTATCAACGCATAACATCTTATATTTTTATTTTTGAATCCTAGGGCATTCTAATCAATAATCTATTGAGTTGAAAGATTATTTTTGAATTGTTAAGACTTAAAGAAAGATCAACGTACGTTTATATACTATGGGAAATTCATCTGAATTATTAATTTACGAATAGGAAGCACAAAAAGCATTGGATTGTCACGTCAATGTTTAATGAGGTGCCTTCAACAGCTAAAAACATTTGCCTGTTTTTCTTTAGGGTAGAATAATCTGATTTCTATGTTAATAAATTTTTGTTATTTTTTTGAAACTGGCGCATTTATTTTATTATTTTATTTCACAGAAAAAAGGTGTTTACCCGAATTTTGAAGCAGAATCTACATTTTTACATTTAAAATATACAGAACTCTGGGGTAGAATCTATACTCTGCACCAGAATTCGAATAAATATACGTACATAACCTGATTTTTTATGTGATATTCACTACTCAGTACACATAGATTTTATTATTGTGTCAAAATTTTACTGCTTTTTATTCAATCGACTAGCTCGAAATTCAAGCAACGAGAATTTATCAACTCACATTGCAAAGAATCATTTCTATTCTATATACTTAGTGTCGTTTTAATCTCTGTACCAATAGTCAATTCTTGCGCGCAATACTTATTGTTTACCCAAGTTATACGTATTATTAATAAATTTACAACCAAATTAGAATCTTTTCAATTACGTACATGATATTTTATTGTAAATACTTCTATTAATTAATGTATTGCAAGCTAACTGCTTTTATTATATAGTTAATTGTTAATGTCATTTAATATGAATTTTAACTTTACAAATATGCTTACGTCCAAACATTATTGTCGTTGAAGAATATACTTTTGAGCAAGTGATGACGATCAAATTAAAATTTATACTGCATATGGATAAGCTGAGAAGTGAGAACCTATTTATTATCGTTATATTATTCATACAAAAAGAATTTCGCAAACTATGATACTTTTTCTGACTTTTCTTCCATGACTCGTTCGATTATGTATTTTCACTTTATTAACAGCTAACTGCACTTCATCCGACACCGAGGGTTGAGGGAAAGGGAATTGCTTTCATTGGAATTGCATTGGAAGGGATCTTATTTTCGAATTTCTGCAGCAAAAAAGCATTCTTTGAGAAAATTTTATCCATGAAAATATGTTTTATTATGCAAAGTGAATTAAACTAAATAATAAAATTATTGGAATTAAAACTTTGTCAAAATTAGTTAAATTTATTGTTTAGTTTAATTTCTTTTGTATAATAAACCATATTTTCACCAGTAAATTTTCTTCAAAAAATGGTTCTTTATTGCAAAAATTAAAAAATAAGATCTCTTTTTGTACATTTTCAATAAAAGCAGTTACCTCAGTGTAGTTAAAATAGAAAAGTAATTTGAATTATTTTAATTTTTATATTTTATTTGTAATCAAATATTTTACACCTTTAAAATAATAAAGATCATATTTTTAACGCTTTATAAAAATACAGATATGCGTACTCAGATTCGTTCATGCATTCTTAATTCTCATCCATGCTCCTCATCAAATTATAATTATATAATACTTCCAATTGGAAGTTACTCTGTGAAATAACATTCATCTTTAGTGTAATATATGCACGCTTATATACACATTTTGAGAACATTTGGGTCATAAACAGAGCCTTTATCAAAGTTTTGAATCAATATTGTTTTACTAAAAAGTAAGTATTTATCTTTTGCCAAACAGCTGTTTGGCCCAGCTTCAAAAAACCCAAGCGCTCTATTTGACAATATCACAAACTTTGTTTTATCTTGTACGCACATAAAACGAGTAAATTATACACAACTGCAATCATATTGCATATACTATCACAGTGAAATATGCCATCCTTTGATAATTTTAATGTAAAATAGTGATAAAAGAGTTTTCCAAAAATTTGAAAGGCTTAATTAACTTCTGATAAGGACAATATTTTTCTATGAAAGAATATTAAAATCCAAATTACTTAAGGCCATCGATCAGCTGGACAACGTGACGTTTGTAATTGCAATTACAGTATGTAAATTTATTCAAAAAATAATAATTTAATTGGATTTTTGGTACGAGACAGACGTGGAAAAAAGATCCAAAAAGCTCTGTCTGGTACAAAAAACTTGTCTAATTATTAATTTTTGAATAATCTTGCATACTTTAATTGCAATTAGCCACGTCACGTGGTCTAGTTAATTTATGCACTTAACTTTACTCTTTTATTTTCATACTTTAGTTATTATTTCCTTTTTTCTTTGAAACCATTGACAAGAAAGCTAATAGAATAATAATAATGAATAATCATTCATTGAAAGAAAGTAATTATTAAAGAACAATACGAATTTTTTAATTTCAAAAGGATTTTCACTTTCACTGTAATATCTTAAAAGCTATATTTCCCGTTACTATACAAAACTTCACAGAGCCTAATATTAATTATAATTCAGTTCAGGACTACGGCGATAATATTATTAACAAGTCAAACTCGAAACATGTCCAAAACGAACGCATGTTTTATTTACTAATATTTTTAGGATATAACTATATATGTACATTTAATACCGCAACGGTATGAATGAAAATAAATAACTATGAATGTAACACGAAGTGAATTTCAATGGTATACATTCCGGAAGCTCGCAATCTAGCAGCATTGGAAATAAAATATCATTGATTTAAAAACCAAGTCGCTCAATAGGTTTTAATTCACGGAAAAGCTTGCCAATAGTTGTTGTAATCAAACTGAATGACTAAACGCAAAATTAAATGATGTACTGGATAGAACAACACATTATCCAAGAAACGAAATTGAACGCTCTAAAACTAATATCTGATTTCTTAAACAACATAAAATATAATTCAATTAAACGAAAGTAAAAGAAAAATAAGAATGACTACAAAAATCTTTTTTTAACCCTTTATTTTTCAAGCCCATTTCCAATTGAAAAATTTACCTTCTGCAAAATGCCATTCTGCATAAATATATATATATGGAAAAACACATTTTTAGATTTGGAACTGGATTGCAAAACTTTAATGAAGTTGGGTTTTAAAAGTTTTTAAAATTTGTCACTGCATGCGGTAATACTCCGAATGTTTAGTGAAAACTGAATCAGATATTTCGAAGATCTCCTTACTGTAACGTTAAAACTTTAAAATAATGGGCACTAAAGGGTTAAAAAATAACGCGCAAATAAAAAAGGCAAATGTATGATTACTGCGTGTAATTACTACACGTAGTATAATTTAAACATTTTCAACGAAGAATAAAAGTTGAAAAATATTTGTCGTGAACAGCGTCATGATGTTGCAGGAAATCTTTTTCGTATACAATTAAAGTTACACTTTGTTTACTTTTGCTAGACTCTGCAGCGTATAAATCCTGAATGAACAGAGTCCAGACGAATCTGTTCGTTAGAAAGTTTATGGTACAAAATAACAAGAAGAACAATAGCTCTGATAGAATGAATTAAACAAAAAAACTCTGACAATTATATAACTTAATTTTAAGGTCAGACCTCCTTTTTACAGCGTATGGTACCTTTCTAACATTTTAAACGTATGTATAACGTCATGGTTTTCAGACCAATGATGGCACAATACTTTCCGTGCAAGAAAAATGAGAACATAGAGGAAATAGAATTGCACGAGAAACAGTTAGTAGAGAATGAAAATAAATTACAAAGGTGCTTACAGTTACCTATTTGACAAATGTTTCAGGGGGCCAAGACTTAAAATTGAGGTGGCACCAAGAGCTCCTAAATTACAAACATTCGGATTTCTAGCACCATCTATAGTCACTATAGGTAAACCGAAATATCCTCCTGTCTGAGCACTCAATTGAGATAAGGGAATGAAACTCTGTATCCCAAGATTTGACAAACGGTTTACAACGTGAGGAGACTTAAGGTCGACTACCGGTAAGGCTAATTCTATCCCTCCATTTTGCAGATTCGTGTCCGCTTCCTTGTGGTAGGTACGCTTGTGCGTCATCAAAGCCTGAGCTGTTGGGTATTGCGCAGGACAAAGATTACACCTAAATAACAAATTTTATTACAATTTTTATAAATTTCATAGACTTGGAATTAAATCAGAAATCCAAAAATAAGGTTTAACTCACTTGTGAAGAAGTTTGCTGGTTGACCGATGATTTGCCATGTGTTGTGTCAACATTTCCTGGTTTTGGAATCTTTTATCACAAACTTGACAAGTTAATATTGCTCTGTAGAGAAATTAAATCGCATAAATATACCATTTTTCTTAAAGAGAGTATAATTTTAGGCGTTGTACGATACTAGTAAAAAAATGAACTCTAATGTTCATATTTCAATATATTAAAATCCTTCCCATCAACAATATTCTCAAAGCATTATAATAATACTGACCTCGGCGGTCTACCTCGTCTAACAAGAGGTGGTGGAGCGATATTATCCTGAGTAAGATCGACCGTAGGTGGTCTAGGTGGTCTCTCGACTTCATTATTTGATTGTTTGCCCTGCTTGTTCTGTGGAACAGCAAACTGAGCCTGTTGTTCCTGCTGCTTCTTCTGAGAACTCGCGGGAATGATAGAAATAGCTGAATTCAGGTTCAAGGCTGTGATGTTCTGCGAGGGAAGTGGCCTCTGCTGTTGTTGTTGCTGCTGTTGTTGCTGCTGCTGTTGTTGCTGAGTTGACTGCTTATTTTGTTCAGCATTTTGTTTTCCCTTCTGCATGGCAGGTGTCACCGTGATACCTCGAGCTGCTAAAACATTCGCAACAGCTTTCGCATCCGGTTTGTTTCCACTAGGCCCTGGCGTATTCTGAACTTGAGCTGGGGCGGAACCTTCATATTAGTTAAAAAAAAAAAAGAAAAACAAACGATTTTTGGATTTCGATGCGCACCCTTTTCTATAGAAGAAGACTTTTTTATTTTAGCGAACTAAACAAAACGTGCACACAATTAAAGAAATCCAAATAAATTTCAAAAAATCATAAAATTATAATTAACTTACTTTTAGTACTAACTGGTACTAATCAAAAGATCTAAAATCTAAGTTCCTTTAAAGTTACAGTAGGAGAGGCCACCTTACAGTAGAAACTAATATATTTACATGACTGTTTTATAGAAAAAAGAAAAATAAGGACGTTATTGTGTTGTTTTTTGATAGTGTAATTGAATATCGAGTCTTGAATGTCTAATATTAATCTACAGGTAGTCAAATAAAATATGCTTAAGTATTTAAAGATGAAAAAAAAGTAAACATTAGAACAATGATAATTGTGAATATAGAAAAAGCAAGATATTTTTTCCATACTGAACTTCATTTTTTTCATTCTTACGCATTAATGATGAAGCAATGAATGAACATCACAGATATCTTATGCTAACAAATTGAAAATTCATTCTTTGTATGTTTTCTTATCAGTACCAATTATTTATTGTAAATTTCTATCTACTGTAGGCCGACATCCTTCATATTTTAATAAATTATGTTTTTGATGATGATTTTTTAAAAGTAAAAACTGATGAAATAAAAATATAATAAAATAAGTGAAGAAAGTTTTTTAAAAAAGCGATAAGAGCAAGGAAATAGTTAAAGATTTCTTACCTGGTTGCCTCACACTGAGGGTTATAGAATCGGTAAGATGAATTGTAGAATCACTTCTATTAGATTGCGCGGCTGCACCTTGAACATTTTGAATAACAGGAACTCCATCATTTCTCTTTTGTTGTGCAATAACATGGCAGTCTGCATCTTCATTTCGATCCGGCAAAAGAACATCCATTCTTCTTTGTTTACTAGCTGCAGCATTATTTTGTTGCTGCATTTGCACCGGTTGCTGAAGAGGTCTTTTCAAACGCTGCCGGGGCATTGTCTGAGGTTGAGGTATGCGAGGCGCTCTAAGAAAATTGAAAAAAAATTAAATTAGACTTTCTATATTTTTGAGAGAAATATAGTATATAATTTTCATATAATAAAAACACTAACCTTGGAGCCTGAACAATAGTAGAATACCTACTACGAGGCATTTGCTGTGGCATTTGTGGGTGCATCTGAGGAACACCCATTTGCGACCCAGGATAATTTGGAGGTGGATACTGTGGATACATATGTGGCATATGAGGTGCATACATGTTCTGAGGAGTGGAAACTCTGTACATCGGAGGTCTTCCTGGGGGTTGAATATAGATATTAGGTCCTGGTATCATCGTATTTGCACCCGGAGGAAGACTCGGTGGCATTTGTCCTTGCGGAAGAGGCATGCGTTGTACTTGTTGAGCCAATTGCTGAACAGGCGCTGGCAATTGTTCAAAATTGACCGGAGAAATCATCTGTTGTGAGTTATTGGGAGCAGCATTATATGACGGAGAATTCGTTTGATGTGGTGAGCTTACAGTCATCTGATGGTTAACTCCTCCCTGTGTATCGACACCTACGTGAGGAGAGTTCCTACTTAGCTGTGGTGAATTTTGATTCATGTGTGGCGACGCTTGATTCAAATGTGGAGAGGTTTGATTCATATATGGAGAATTTTGATTCAGATGAGGTGAATTCGCACTCATGTGGGGAGACATTTGGTTCATATTTGGAGACATTTGCGCTCCGTGGGCTTGCATTTTGTGAATAGAAACTTCCATTGGATTGTTGAAAATCAAATTCCCACACTCCGGAATGTTACACTGGTAGTGACCCATTTTAGACTTGTGAGCATCCAATTGGGTCATGTCCTTAAATTTCTCATTGCACACGCGACACGTGTTTACAGTTTCGGCTAACCTCTCTAAAGAAACGTACTCCGTTTCAAAAGGTGGGATATTGTTCGAGAGTGCTGTTTCGTTTTGATTTCGTCTTTGATGATCCATCAGAAAACTCTGAAGCAAAGTACCTCCATTTTCTTGGTTTCCATCAGTGGTGGGTTCTCTGCTTTCTTCATTTCTTTCATTTTGTTTGTCGTTTTCCTCAGTTGTTATTTGATTCCAACTGTATGTTAAATTACCAGATGACTGTTCATGGTTTTTGTTTATTTCTCCGTCCTCGGTTGATGAACGTGCTGGGTCTGCCATTATAGAAGATTTTGGCACCAGGCTTATCTCTGGCTTACCTTGAAGACTGTGCATTAAATTTGTCGAACATTCTGCACTTTCTTCTTCCCTTTCTGTAATCTTATCCGATATTTCAGCCGTAGACCTGGAACTGAAAAGTTTGTCAGTTTCTCGTGTGTTTCATAATTATCGACTTATTTTAAAAACGAACATAAATAGCTTACAAATTGCCGGTGAAGCAGAATAGTTTGCGTTTTACAAACCTAGAGTGTTCACCAAGTTTTTTCAGATTTTCAATCGTTTCTCTGCACGATTCTGCCAGATCATCAGACTCTTCAGGGTCTTCGCTTTCCATAACTCTTTTTTCTATATTATCATCATTATCTCCTGAATGTAAATCATCAACATTTTGATCTTCTCTTTCTGAAGGATTCGCCATGTCACTTCCTACACCAGAATCACCCTCGTTCGTATCCAGCGACGCTCTTTCTGTATCCTCTAATGGATTCCGCGTCTCTGTGTCAAATTTTGCAGTATCATAATCTTCCTGAAAAGTATATTTCAAAACTTAATACTTAAACTTAATGTAAAAAAAAAAACCCTCCAATATAAGGAAAAAACATTTACCTGCTGATTTAACATCACGTTTTCAAACGGCTCGTTAACTGATTTTTCCACCTCCTCATCATCCTTAGTATCATTTTCTTTACGGCCTTCCACCTCTGGCTTCTTATAAATTTCCGATTCACAATCTAAATTGCTATTTATGACGGTGAAATCCTGAGATATCGAAGACTTCTTCAATGTAAGTTTGAGAGAATCAGAACTGCACTGTTTCTTTAAAGTGAGTTTCAAGGTTCCTTTCTTGTCTGGATCGAGCCAGTACTTGTCGTCTTGTTGTTTTTTCTTAACGGACTTCAGATTAGGAATCCGTCTTAATACTACTCGAGGTTGGCCTAAGTGACTATTAATGTGCGAGCGCAAATCCTTCTTTTTTAGAAATTTTTGACCACAAATTTCACAGTGGAGCAAGCTAGACGCCAAATTTTTCGGCCTTTCAGTATGTATGTTTTCATCTGAAAATAAAACAATTACTACTATATTATTATAGAGTTCATATTTCATCTGTTCCTTTATTGGGATGCAGACATTAAAATACGATTAATAGGTTAGGCTATTATTATTATTATTATAAATCACATATATTATTTTAATATTAAAAATAGTTCGCCTCTCTAATTTATAATTTCAAGTAAAATGAAGGTTGAAAGTGTTATAGTTTACACGTGAAATGAAAAATTAATATAAGTAGGTGTGTAACACTTTCTTTTTATCTTATCTTGTATAGTGTGTGTGTTATTTAGGTACAAAACTCAAAACTGTTATACGAGAAATAGAAAAAATGAACGTTATCGGGTCTACTATTCTCATAAATGTTCATAAAATAAATGATTTTAAAACTATCTTGTAAACATTTTTTGGTAGGAATAATTTTAATAACAATACCATATCAAAGGCTAATTAGTATAACACTTTATCTAATTTAATTATAAATTAATAGGAATTTTAGTAATATTAAGCTTATTTACAGCCTGTAACTATGTATAAATTCTACCTTTCATAATAAGTTCATTTTGAGTCGTCATTACGTATTCTTCGACGTGTGATTGAGCTTAAAACAGAACGTACCACATTTTTGGATATAATTAATTATTAGAATAAAAGAGCAAAAAAAAACAATTATAAACAATAGGTTTTTAATTTAGTAAACATAAATCTAAGAACGGTTTTATGATTCAAAACTTTTAATTTCAATTATTCCCAGACGGTATTGGAAATAAATTTCGAAAATGCATGTGCACTGAAACTACTCAGATAAACAGTTCTTGACATTCACAGTAAACATTTAAATTTTTGCGTTTCCTGGACAAGAATTCGAAAACCTTGCACTTCCACAAACAGAAATCAATTGGTGATAAATATTATAAAATTCTGGAATTATTAGGGATCGCGTATTTTTTTAGCATCGCGTGTTTTCTTTTTACACTACATAAAAAAATTCTTACAACAAATATAACCTCAAAAAGTGTAAAAATAATTTTAATAACTTGAAGTGGTCTATTTTATATTGGTATTTCACATCATCTTAAAAATCAAATCACAGAATTGTAATGAAATATGAGAATTATTTATGACAATTTTATAAGCTTTATCAATCTAACCTGTGAAAACCAAAAGCACACGTCATATGAAACTATATGAAACGAAATAAGCGTGCCGGCGTCGCTTGGCCTGTTTAACAGATACTCATCACCAATCTTCTCCGAGGCACAAAAAACATTAATTATAATTTTCTTTCACGAAAATCATTTTTATGTCAACAGTTGGAAAATCAACGAGCACACTGAGTACACCTGACCCACATTGAAACAAAAGTTTCAAAATTATGAAAAAATTTCATCTTCTGTGATCGGCTCGGCCGAAACATTCTTCCCCATCCCACCATCTTTCAAGAGCTTGAGAGCTGAGAGGTGAGAGGCTGAGAGCGTGACTGCGTGAGAAGTTTATTAGGACTTCCCCCACCACATATTTTTTAAAGCCCACGTGATTATAGTATTTTATTTAATACTTCCTACTGAATTTTTCCGATAATCCCTCGGAAAATAATAGGAAAATTGACAGATTTCGATTATTACTATTGTAGACATTGTAGAGACATGGTAATGACGCAGTACGTTGAATCGATAAGGGGATGAAGAAAAGAAGCCATTGGCTAGTGTTGGCTAGCTTGGTAGTTTGGTAATCGTTGTAGGTAACTCCGTACTCCGACGCCATTACAGCTAGCGTCACGCAAGACGCAACAAGCGTAATTCCATCCGCAAAAATAAATTTTTTTTTTTGTTTGTTTTGTAAAGTGTGTAAAGTTCTTGCAGTCCTGGCATTTGTGAAGTGTTTACGTAAACGTATTTAACGCATTATAAACGCAAAAACATAAATTATAATACAAAACGAAGCAAAGCAAAATGTCGATCATTGACGATCTTCAATTGATAGAAGAAGTGAAAAAGTACCCACTACTCTACAACAACAGATATCGCAACTGCGACACTGCGAAGGAGAAAGCATGGGTTGATATTAGTGTCAAGCTTAACGCAAAACGTAAGTTTTATATTTACGTTGATGAATCGTAATTTTGTGTAAGAGCTAAGAGGAGGTGCGTAGGTACAAACCTAACCTACAAACTATTGTGGCGAACGGCCAAAACGACCTGCACACTTCATGAACATAATTGTGGTTCGGAATTTAAAAAAATACTTTCTTTTTCAGTTCCTTTTTTGATTACTTTTACAACAGTTTGGATCTCTTTATTATATTTCTTCAGCAAACTTCTGAAATTGAATTGCAAAGTAATTTCTAATCTTGACCTTTCATTCATTCTCGCTAAAAGTTACAACTGATTTTACTTTATATTGATGTCACTAATGTTACAAAGATTTTTTTTTACTCTTTTATAACCTCTACTAAAAACACCAAATGAGTTACGTGATTAAGAAAAGTTCTGCAAGATTTTTCTGTAGTAATGAATATTACTAGTTTTGGGACATGATATGACTTGCCAACAGGGGTCTGTATACTCTAAATGATTTGAACAGTTAAATTTCGAAACTTCAGCCAAAAGTATACATCGTTGCACTCTCTAAGGGAGTTTAAACATGTGTGTACGGTAGTTTTCGAAAAATATCGTGTAAAATCAGCAAAATAACTTTTGTGCTTCTATTTAACCGGGAGGGTTCAAATTTTTAATAAACTCATAAAACTACTGTATTAAATCATCTACCATATCATCATAATAAAAAAAGTATTATACCTCAGGCTTGAAAATTAATTCCTGTAATTATGAACGAGAATTTAATACTGCTTTTCTTTTTGAGGTTGTTTGACGCTATATTTTATTTTTAAATATTGTATCTTTAGTCATAATTTGCTGGATTAACATTGAAGAGTATATTTATAATCTTGTAATTTATTGTTACATAAATATTTGATGGAGTTGTACTTGCTAGCCTTGTAAATTCTCAATTTCAAAAACTACAAATTAAAAATTTTTAAGACATATACTACGTAGGTCACGTAACTAATAAAAATATTTTAGTTTTTTCGACTTTATTCTTAAATTTGAATTTGTTATCAAGAAAAGCTTACAGATACTTTAAAGTAATTATCTTGCAAAATTAGGTTCGACTTCAAAAATAATTTGTATAATATTTTCCAAGCCAGTAGAAAAATTCATTATGCAGTGGAGAAGGACAAAAATATTCTTTTAGGCTGAAAATTTGATGAAAAATATTAATAAAATCTGAATAGATAGGATTTCTAGTTGTAATTTCATTATGAACAATTTTACGATTGTGTTTATTTTATCTCTTCATCTAGTTCATTAAGAAGTAATACATTATATAATAAACTATAAGAAATTATCTGTTACAGCTAATGAAGTGAGAAGCCGTTGGCGAAATCTTCGCGATAAATTTGTAAGAGAAAAAAAGGTAATGCTAAGCACTGGCAGTCCTTCAGTAAAAGATGGACAAATTCAACATGAATGGCCACTAATGGAAAATATGTCCTTTATATGGCAACATATTGTACACAGAAAAAAGAGGAGAAGCAGGAAAAGTACCGTGAAAAGTGAATATATGGATCAATCAGAAGAGTTGCCGGAAAATACAGAATGGCTTGTAGCTCTTGAATGTGACAGCAGAAATGGCCAGAATCATATAAGCCAAAACGAGACCGAGAGTGAATCACCAGCCAAGAAAAAAGCTAAACGAATTGTTGAGTACGAGGTAAATTTCTAAAATATTTAAAGACTGATAAGAACAAACATATATTACATAATTAAAACAATCATCTGTTTCAGGAATCGCCTATACAGGAGGTAACAGATTTTATCCCCGTTTCGGAAGGTGAAGAAAATTACTCCCAGAGAATGGACCAGACTGAATCTTTTATAGCTGATGATAATCACTATTTTTGCATGGCAGTGGCAGAAACAATGAGAAGATTTCCGTCAAGACAGAAAGCTGAAGCCAAACTAAAAATTCAACAATTATTATTCGACATTGAATTTAATTCTAATTCATCTAAGAACGACGTATACGAAGAGATTTAACTTTAAGATGGACAATGATGTTTTTAAAATTGATAAATATTAACACAAGAGAACACCTTCGACATATAAATTCTTATAACAGATAATTGAACTCTAAGGAGATGTCGAAATGATCCAACTAAGTAAGCGAATGTCGAATTAGATAAATTTGTATAATTTTTCTCTTTCGCCTAATTACTAAATTTATTAATATCCTAAATAAAATGTATGATATTTTCGGATATAAGAACTCAATAAAGTCACTGATGTTGATAGTATTTTGCTGAATATTATAATAGATTTATGTTTTTTAATGATAGTTTTCAATCAAACATACCTAATTCTTTTTGGTCTTCAGGTATGGCATCATCTTGTGATTTTTTTTCGGGAGAGTATTCATATTGAATAAAGTCGTGCTCTAATGAACTGTTCATTTCTGATCTGCAATAGAATTCTCGAATATAGATTTTCTTTAATATGTAATTTATGAACTGATTTATGGTCAGAACAATATGCTTAATATTCTTTATACTTACAAGCATTGTCTTTAACAATACATGGGTTACAAAGAGAAACAGGAAGGGTTAACCATTTGTACGTCAATAATCCAATTTCTTCAAATTCAACCTTGAAAATCAGAAAGAAAGTAAACAATGTAAGTTCTGTTTTTTGTTCTTGCAAATAAAATTTAAGGAAAGCCAGAATTGAAGTATCGACAGTCATTTAATGCACATTTTTTTAAGGTAAAAGGAATTATACTAAAATTTTTTAAAATATATGAATTTGCTTTGCTTTAGAAAAAAAACATGGGTAAATGCTACATTTTTTCAGTGAAAAAATATTGTCAAATTAAATCCTATGATATTCCGAAAGATATTAAAAATTACAATTATCCTTTTCAAAATTGATGCATTGACTCGAAAATGATTTAATCATCAAAAATAATAAAATATTGCAAAAGAAGTTAAAGTTTAAAAAAACATGAATTCATTTGTAAATTTTTGTTGTTCATTTTCACATTTCTATTTTACCAAATATTTTCGTGACATGTTTTACTGTAAATTCCACTTTGTTTATAGTTCTTACAATTTAATAATTTCTCGAAACAATTTGTGATAAATTAATATGAAAGCAAACAGAACCTAATAAACTAACTGTTACTAATTCTCTATTTAAATTCAAATGAATTTATGTCAAAACCAAACATAGATATGGTAAAGAACAATTTATGTTGTTTTAAATTTTATTTTCAAGCTTTTCTTTCATTTTGAAATTTCCGAAAAAAATAAAAAATGCAATTAAATAAAAAAAACTTCAGGCAGTGATACATATCTCTGCGCTTAGATTTTAGAATTATTAATGTCAAAATTAAAACTGAGATTTAAAGATCACATTGAATGCGCCGCATTTTATGACATTTGACAAACTGCACATCTTTATCCGGCGCATGTAATATTTGAAAAAGAAAGCGGGTACACGAATTTAGACGACTGGGAGTGTATCTTGAATTTTATCCAATCAAGAGTGCCAGCATAAAATCACAAAAACTATCAACAAACTGTTAAATATTCAACTGTGTAATAAGACATCACGTTCTCTAATAAAAATGCTAACCTCGGACACTCTTTCCTTATCAGCATTTAATGTTTTAACTCTAACACAACATCAGACTCGTAAAACAATTTTGAGTTTTATTATTCAAATACCGAGGGAGTGTCATTTGATAATACTGGAACTATGAACTTATAGCATCACTGCACGCGACACATTTGACGTACATATCGAAAAGTTGAGCATAATTAGCACGTGCAAGGTACCAAGGCCTGGGTGGTGAACTAATTGCAACTTAATACTTGTTGTTTTGGTCAGTCAAGATGGCGTCTTCTTATGATGAAACTCTCGCGCTGCAGCGAAATCAACGTCAGCGTCGTATCGTACTGTTCAAATGCGTTCGGCCGGCAACGGGTTCAGTGTTCACAGGCGCGTTGTTTTCTAAAAGGACGCGCGGGGCGACGCACGTCGGGAACATTCTGACGATGCCTTCCAGCCCGAGTTCTTCCTCCCCTCCGCTTTTGAGGGTTCAGGCTGGTAGGATTTTATGTTAGCTGTACGTTATATTTACAGAGCTTATATGTATATTCTGCGTCGGTATAAGTCTTTTGCACGGAACTCAACCAGCACAACAGGGGGGTAAGAGACGTGCAGGGACCCAAATTGAAATTAAAGTCAACACGACCTCTCTATGCCATTTAGTGGGGCACCAATCTCGTTTCAGTATGCAATACGCATGCGCAGTTCTCAGCGAAGCAACTCATCCCACTGATCCCTTCAGATTCGTTCCACACAATTCCCTATAGAAAATACCACTTCCAACTGTACAATTGCGACTGTCATCATATAATAACCAATGCTGCGTTGGTTATAACCACCGAGCTATATCTGGCTATATCCTGCAACCAACAAGGCCTACATATATATTCTACTTCTGGTTATACATAGTCCACAAACTACAGCTGCAGTCTGACTCATACTTTTTCAGCCAATATAGTCTTGCGTAATCTCCATTATATATCGTTCCATTTCGCTGAGTTTTATGTTATTTTAATGCACCAGAAATATTGCCACTTTGCAAAGTTAATACTTGTTGTAATAGTTATTGTATCCTGTAATTGAATTATGATTATATTCTCATATTAATTTCTGAATTAGCTATGAGTTTTAGGTTATCTACTTACGACGTTGACAAAAACAATGATTTTCAAAGCAATGCCATAGGCTATTATATTGTATTATACTATTATTATGGCAACGTTGATTTAACTTTCTAAAGGATTATTGTGTTAGATTTAGTTAGAAATCGAGAAATAGTCCAGGAGAGCAAGTATAGTCAACGGTCGTTGGTGGGCGTTGCCCATGCATTAGAGGTAGTTTGAAAAAGTAATTCCTGGAATCGTATCTCTTCTGGCATCAATTCACTTTGCTAGAGCTGCTCGGTTCCGACAGCTTTGGTGATGGTGCGCAATGGTTGTTAGAAACGAATGGTGAGGGAACATGACGGAACCGGTCGAAACCAGCCGAACTGACAACTATTGATCGCGATACTGCACCGTCGGTCCCCCCAAATGGATTGTTCTAAAAATGCCAGGAAATATTTTTAAAACCTGTGAAATTCAAAATTCTCTAATAACTTCTCTCTCTCTCTTTTTAAGATTCTCAATTATCTCAGTTAATTATCTTTATCAAGGCCTTCTGTTATTTTATGCACAACAGATTTATCAACAAATTTATGTGTACAATAGATTCTTATCGCGCTATCCTATAACTTTAGATATCGCGTAGAATTGAAGATAATCCATCAAGTATAGGTGAACATGTAGCAACACAAACGTCGGCGCGTAATAATTTATGTCCAACCAATTGGTTAATTAGATTCCAGTCGGTTGGAGTTTCTATTGCAACGACGACTTGATTATCGATTTGTTCCCTCCACTTGGAACACAAATGCAGACCCTGGCTGTGTGTTGGAGATCCAAACATCACTATTCATTCTGAAAAGCGTGATCACCCAGACGGGGCGCAGGGGAAGGGGAGATAGTGAAACACCGAGGGCCGGGAGCAGCTACAAAGAACGTTGACCTGCTATACAACCTTCCTCTCGTCCCGGCTTCCCTGCCAGTTGCGCACAACTTTCTAAACTCAACTCATTCCTGACAACTTTGGTTCCAGTTACGCTCAGTAAATACTACTATACGTATATCATATTTACAGCTACAAATATTCACTGTGGATCGTCAGCAACTTCCGGTGCAACGTGGATGGGCGTAACCAAATGTCTCTGCTGTTTTTATATCGCATGGTAGCGAACCTTTTTGCTAATCCGTTTTTCTTTCTGCGCAAGGGGAGAATCCCTCTCGCGCTGTGCCGGATTATAGGGGTAGAGTAGGTTCCCAGTATCTACCTACTCGAAATGAACCCATTCCGAATCACAAGAATTTCCAAGCGCAAATTAACTGGTTTCACGGCAGTGTGCGCTATCTAACCTATTTAACTATACTTCTCTCTCTTGCATCTCCGGCATTGTTGTCTCGGTATATTAAAAAGGTTTTC
This sequence comes from Diplolepis rosae, assembly GCA_030998225.1. Lineage (NCBI taxonomy): Eukaryota > Metazoa > Arthropoda > Insecta > Hymenoptera > Diplolepididae > Diplolepis > Diplolepis rosae. Next base: position 18,319,196 of record JAPYXD010000710.1, on the reverse strand, counting down.
TTTTTTGAGGTCGCAAACTTTTTAGTTCAACAGGAGCCATCTATCGGAGGCGTCAGTAAATTACGATTTGATTGGAAATTAGGTTAAGATTATCCCAAATTACAAAAAATATTGCAGAGGACTTTTTATATTTATCCAGATGAAGCTGAATAAAGTGGAATTAAATTTAAAAATCGGATTATTAAATAAATCCGAATTAACATTCATTTGAAATTTTTTTGAAAAGATTCACTTCCTCTCTAAAAGTTTTAGCGTTAATTTGAATTAGAATGAATGTGTGTAAATTTGAAATTTGTATTCTCATTTCGTCTCATTATAGAAAAACTTCATTATTTTTTGTATGATGATTGTTTTTTTCATGAAGAATCCAAATTTGATATTTATGATTTCATTTGATTCTCAATCCATTTTTCTCCATTTTAATGATTTATTTTGAGTAATTTCCCTGTATATTGAGAATCATGCTGTTATGTTAAGGCCATGGATCAATCGGATCACGTGACTAAATTATAGATAATTTCTTTCATGTGAAATAACTTTTTTAATTTACAAAAAATCTGTGAAAATTTGGGAAACGTAACAAAACACAATAAAGCACGCCTTTTAACTTCTTTTTAGAAAAAATTTTGAAAAAAAATTAGAAGACGTATCGACAATTACAGCTAAGGCCATGGACCAACCGGATCACGTGACTAGATTCCTACCTTACCATCATTTTCAATTTGTGTAACCCCATTTCTGTAAAAAATTATATAGCAAGTTAAAAATTTGTGAGAGTGAATGAAATGAACTGAAACAAGTCTGTCTGTTCATAAATGTTTATAATTATAAAAAAAAAATTTCAATGAAATTTTGTACCATAGTTATAAACATTTATGACGAGATAGACCTATATTAATGTATTTTATTCATTTTTACAAATTTCCAGTTGCCTGTCTTAATTTTTATAGAAATGGGGTTACGCAAACTGAAATTCCGGTAAAATAGGAATCTGATCACGTGACCAGGTTGGTCCATAGCCTTAACTGTTAAAATTTTTGCAAAATGGTCACTCAAACGAAGTTGACAGACGTTCTTTATCGTCTTCTGTTGCATTTTCCAAATTTTCATGAAGATATTTTGTAATATAAAAAAGTTATTTAACACGAAGTTTTACAGGAATGTGGTCACGTGATCTGGTTAATCCATGGCCTTAAGGCCATGGAACACTCAGTGATGCTGACTAAATCAATGAAATCAGTTTTCCCCAAGACTTTTCCAAAATACTGAATTTTTTAGCTGAAACTTCAGGACATAGTAAAGTACATATTAGGGGATGGATGTAGACTTTAATTAGTTCTAAACAAAAGAAAATTTTGTTTTACCGACACTAAAATTTGTTTAATTTTAAAAAACTAAGTAAAGTCTACAGCCATCCGCTAATATATCCTTTATTATATCCTAAAGTTTCAACTAGAAAAATTCACTGTTGTGGAAAATTTTCTAGGGAAACTGATTCTATTGATTTAATCAGTTTTACGGGTTGTTTCATGGCATTAAATACAAATTTTTTTTTATGAAGATAGTTATAGATATGAATATAGAAATTAAATCGAAGCGAAGTTAGATTCAACAGACTGATTTAGACAAATTAACTTTTATTCATTTGGATTCCAAAACTTCTACTTTGTGTCATACATTTTTTTTCACATTCACAAGATTACCCTGGAATTGAGTACGTGATGGTTTTAAAGACGAGAAAGTAACTTGGTAAGCCGCCTGGCGGTAGCGTTTCGTACCTTGGTGAAAGTTTTGGATTGGAATTCAATCCGTGATTCAAAACATTTTTTAGATTAGTTTAGAAACAGGTTTCTAAATGATCGGATTGAATTCCTTTTCGAAACTTGCGCCAGGAAAATTATAACAATCCGAAACGAACAGTAAACGAGGTTATGTTTCATAATCAAGTAAGGAATCTGGTCTGGAAAATTCTCTCGTGTAACCTGGATTCATCGGATAAAAATACCGATGGTATGAAGGTTAAAACAGTTTGAGAAAGGTGTTCCGAATTAAAGCGGATTAAACCAAAGATGACGCACAAATTGGTTCTTTTGAAGCCACTTAAACATTTCAGGTATGAAACTTAATATGTACGGACATGAAATAATCAGGACCAGAGGCTTGAAAATGTTTGCCATATGAACGATATAAATGAAGCTAATTAAGGCCATGGATCAATCGGACCACGTGACTAAATTATACATTTATTCGTTCATCTAAGATAACTTTTTGAATTTATAAAACACCATTCTGAAAATTTGGGAAACGTAAAAAAAGATAATAATGTAGTATTTAATACATTGATTTGAATTTCTCCCTATGGATTTCACTACACCGTCGTCCCTAAAAATAATCATGAAAGTCGTGAGCACTTCCTATCGACTATCTTGGGTATTATTATGTTACCCCGAGTTTTTATGTCTGAACATAAAAATTATATGGAGAAACATGTCAACGTTGCCAAGGTATAATGAACGTCACTATAGTTCTATTCACGCAGAGGCATACTATGAGGTTCCAGGTTGTGTTGGAATTCTTGATTCTTTTCACAGCGAATATAACTTGAACCCCTACTTGCGTTTGTGTGGGATTAATTATGAGGGTTTGTTCCATTCGTCACGGAGGCTGACAGCGATTATATTTCTCGTTCCGTTATTTGCCTGAAATCCGGGCGGTCGGCTGGGGTTTTGGAACGGGTATTAGTGCGCCGAGGGCGGGGCTTGGGTTGTCCTTAGCGAGGCACTCTGGGCACTCAGTATTAAAAGGAGATTGTGTGCAGCTGCGATGTGAAAGGATGATATTGGAAAAACGAGTGGAAATTTCCAAGCGCTTGCGTTAAAACGCAATATAGCTTGAATAGCTTCAGTTGCTGCAAAGCTATATATGTGTGTGAGCCTCTCACACTGGTTAATTTGAGCCTGCTTTCAAGCTTTTCTCCCGGATGTACTTTACGATTCACAACTTGGCTTGAGCGTGTTCTAAGTTTATAATTGGAGGGTTACACGACGACCTGGTATAGAATTTACGCAACATGATATTGACTCAGCACAACGTTTGCTTTTGCTTGTTACGTCAATACGTTAGCAAACAATTGTTTGCATATTTTATTCAAAGGATTTAATACTTTTAGAGATAAGAGGAGAGATATTGTTAACTTTAGAGTTAGGTAATACTTGTCTATATGCTAATTTGCTTTTTACTTTTTATTAGATTCTTACGTGCTTATTAAACGTCCTTCGAAATTCTAATATTTAGTTTGAAGTATAGTCAGCAAATCCGAACAATGATTTCTTTGTCTGGTTTTTTATGGTTGGCAGATGTTAGAAATAAGTTCCCCTTGGTATATTCATGAGGACTGGAGCATTTGCAGACGGAAAGAAACTTGGGATTGGGGCTTTCTGTACTTTAGCTGGTGACCTCATCAGTTCTGCTAGTCTGGTTGCTAGGCAACAGATCGTAAGTTCTACCACTTGGGTGTTGCTTGCTCTATACCTCTATCTCTATAGTCTCTACAACTTGCTCGAAACTCGAGATTACTGACTGCGGCAATACGCCAACACTGTTGCCAAATCGTATAGCAAAGTCGTCGTTTTGACGCAGATAAAATTTGTTTCACGAAATTAGTTGCACTACTGGACAAGCTGAGTCACAGTTCAAACAATTAATTATCATTTACTTCGTGATATAATGCAAGCAGTAAATTTCATCAGTCCTAATGCTACAAACTTAAAGCTAATTGCTTGAGTAAATATAGTCAGTGCTTAATTACAATTATCTTAACCTTGTTCTCTTTGTTTGGCCGAGACGAAAAACAGCTTTAAATATAATGTAGGATTTTCCGTAAAAGTTTTTGAATATTCTTTGATAAAACGTTTGGAAAACAGCAAATTTGTATGTATGATCAGTGGAACAGTCTACTGCTTCCTGCTGATAATATCGTGAACTTCAAAAAAATTTTTAGACATCTATTGACAATTCCTACAAAGGTGGTTATGTTTGTATAGGAACCTACATTGGAACCCATACTGGTTCCTGTATAGGATTTTTTACAATTATGTAAAGTAAAATGTAACACGAAACCACATCATACCAACATGAAATTTCCTGTGTATCATCCTTTGGGGACTTGTACATTTTAAGGAAAATGTAAGTGCTGCGCAGAAGTTTTCTATGACTTCTGCGGCTGCGCAATAGTTTTTTATGGCTTCTACGGCTGCGCAGTAATTCCCTGAACTTAAAGCTCTATGATAAGCTCTGACGTCAACTATTATATACAACCCTTTTATTAATAAAATAATAATTTTGACGACATGGCCTTAAGGGCATGTGATACTTGGAAAATTCGCAAATTTTATTGATTTCAAGTTTCCACATGTTTACGACCAAAATAAATCAAATTTTGTTTGCAAAATTTGGGGAATTGTAGAGAAGATGAAAACGGACGTAGATAGACAACTTTTGGTTTGGAAAATAAAAAAAGAAGTTTAATTTCAGCGAAGTTTAACGGAAATTTTTTTTTATTATCAAAACTAAAATAAATCCGTCTACGCCCGTTTTTATCTTTTCTACCGTTTTCCAAATTGTGGGAACAAAATTGTATGTATTTTGGACCTAAAGATGTAGAAACTGAACCAAATTGTTTACATGAACTTGCTACTTTTCTTAAGTACCATATGCCCTCAAGGTTCCTCAGAAATATACTGACGAGTAACTGCAGATGATCAGACACAAGTAGGGGCACTCCCCAATGTCAAAATTTTTACTCTAAATCTTTCAAAACTTTGAAAAATATAGAACATTGAAACAAAATTGATGTGATACACTCCCAAAATTAAAATGAAACAGTTCATAATTTCAAATTGACGAAATATAAATTCTGCTAAACCCGTCACAATAGAAGAAACACTGACTTAATTAAACAAAATAAAGTTAATGAAAATGTAGAACAAATTTGAACACACGTCTAGAACCTAAATATTTATTTATGGAATTGTTTTTTATTGAAACACAGAAAAACCAAGTGTTATATTTACCCAGACTCTAGTGCAAAATTTATATTTTACACTGAAATATGGATGAATATACGGAAAAAATTTGTCCATGAAAGAGTCCCGAACTTCGTTCCTAAGTTTGGTATACGAAAAAAATCATGAAAATTTGAAACGTACTTAAATAGAAATCTAACGATAAATGTTGATAAGAGTTGAGAATAGTTTTGAAAAATTTCAGTAATTTTCTTGGAAACAGTCAACTGAGAGTTCCTTAAACTTACTTTAAGTTTGAAAATATGAAGAACAATTTTTTGGAGATCAAAGAATTGAAAAAGTATTCGTAATGTATAACAGTAATGTTTCAACGGGAGTCAGCTGACAAATCAAGGAACAGTTCCAGAATATTTCAAGGCTAGACCGCAAAAAAAACATTAGTCAACCGTTTTAGAACTTTTACTTTCAGTTCCGGAATTCTTATTGAAAGTTGAGAACACTTGGTTGCAAATTCATAAACGACTTATAAACTGTACAGATATTTTATTGTGTGAATTTGCAACTATGAATTGTTTTATTTTGATTTCATAAGTTTGTTAGATATACTATTTCCACTTTTAAAAGCATGTGATACTTAAGAAATTAGCAAATTTTATTGACTTTAGGTTTCTACATGTTTGTGTCCAAAATACATAAAATGTTGTCCCAAAAATTTCGGAAATGCTAGAGGAAAAAAACGAACATAGATAGACTACTTTGGGTTTCGAAATTGAAAATTTTGGACACAAACATATAGAAAGTGAACCAAACTGTTCATATGGACTTGCTACTTTTCTCAAGTATACATACCCTTAAGATTCTAAAAGGATTTAAGTTTGCAAAGATTCATAATAATTTTTTTAGTATTATAGAGGGCTTGGATTTTTGGCTGAACATTTACACTGTCTCGTTTATTATATTATAAACAACGAAACAATGAAGAAACCCTTGAATGGTCACTGTTAAAGATGTTCGGAAACTTAGAAAAGTTTTATTTCACAAAGGTAATGTAAAATTTGACGATATTTATGATGTTTTTGAGTAAAAGTACCTTAAAATTGCAAAAAATGAAACTGAATTTTCTGATATTTTTCTTAAGGGGGGTTTCTACCTTGTTGGATCAAAAAAATTGATTTTTTTTTTTTTACTTTATCGGACAGATATACGTTCCAAGAATTCTTTCAAAAATATTTGAGTCGCAATTTGTTTTCCAAATTTACGGAACTCCTCCAGGACGCGCTATATGAGCAATCGCGATGAAATTTGGCACACGCGTGTTTCAGAAGTGTGAAAATGTCTGGTACCAGAATCAACAAAAAATGTTGGAAATTTTTTTTTTTTATAAACAATAATGTGAAGAAAAAAAGTGCAAAAATCGGTACTTTAACTTTAATAGCTCACAACTCTTTCATTTTTTAAGATTTTTGAATGATTCAACAAAATTTTAATAAAATGTATCTTAAAACTACCAAACTGTAACAAAATGTTTATAAAATTTATCATAAAATTAGGAAATAGTAACAAAATTCTCAGTTACATATAACTGCAAACGACTTCAATTACCCAAAACACTTTGTAGCTAAAAGTTAAAAAATTGTTTCTGAAATCTACTACAAAATAAGTGAATTTTCTGAAATTCTATCTTAATTTTACGAAACTGTAACTGAATAAAACTCCAGTCACGTTTTTCGGAAAATTACGAAATTTCTAACAGTGTTCCTATGTATATATGTGTCTCATTTTCCTGAATATGCAGGAACCCATATGAGTTCCTACAAAGGTTCCAATACAGATTTCTACATGCGCACCTAATAGGCGGGAAGTTTTAATAGAGCTTCACGTGAAACTTCACGTCACATTAAGTACCACTAAATTTATTTATCGATATTTTATATATCTTAGTTATTCCTTTATATTGTTTATAGAATGAATAAATATTGAAGTAGAACATGTTTCGTGATTTTAATTCCGTGAGGTGCAAGCGATAAAGTTAATATTAATCAAATTAATGTTGTTTGATGAAGTATAATTCTACATAAGATTAAAAACTAAAAATGAAAAGTAATTAAAAAAATCAGCAGTTGTATTAATTATTATGATATTTGAATTTTTACTTGCCACGTTAAATTCGAGATTACTATATTTGGTAATGTTATTTGTTAGCCAAGGCCATACGATAGGAAGAATTTAACTTCATTTTGTATTGATTTTGCTTTACCACTCTTTAAAAATTTTCCACGAAAAGTATGTAATGTCATATGCGATATTGCCATTTTGTTTTTTTTATTTAAAATCCATTCAAAGTTTCTTTTATTTAAAATCTAATTTACGAAACTTCAAGATTAATTATAGGTATCATATATGCATCTTCACTTTCAATAGTTTTTTGTGTCCAAAATACATAAAATTTTGTTCACAAAATTTAAGAAATGGTAAAGAAGATAAAAACGAACGTAGCCCAGGCGGAAAAGTTGGACTTATGCCGGATCTTACGAACGGCATTGTACCGCGCCAGTTGCAAATAAGGAACAATGCCAGTACTGATGATTGGTACCGCGCCGAGCGTTGGCGCGGTACTGGTATAGTGCTGCCCCAGTATGGAGTCAAATGCTGGCTAGAAGCCGACTTAGGGATTTATGCCGAGCGTTGGCGCGGTACTGGTTCAGTACTGCCCCAGTATGGAGTCCAAATGCTGGCTAGAAGCCGACTTAGGGATTCATGCCGAGCGTTGGCGTGGTACTGGTGTAGTACTGCCCCAGTATGGAGTCAAATGCTGGCTAGAAGCCGACTTAGGGATTTATGCCGAGCGTTGGCGTGGTACTGGTGTAGTACTGCCCCAGTATGGAGTCAAATGCTGGCTAGAAGCCGAATTAGGGATTTATGCCGAGCGTTGGTGCGGTACTGGTTCAGTACTGCCCCAGTATGGAGTCCAAACGCTGGCTAGAAGCCGACTTAGGGATTTATGCCGAGCGTTGGCGCGGTACTGGTTCAGTACTGCCCCAGTACAGATATAGATAAATTGATTTATCTCACAATAATTAATAGTTTAATATATTTGACTAATTAATTATAGTAATTTTATTTTTACTAATGTTTCTGTAACGTTTTCTACTAAAAATTACTTAAATTTAACTAACAATTAGGCAGTTTTGACTAATTCGGATTTAAAGAGTGTAATTTAAGAATTAAATTTATTTATTATCAAAATATTGGAAATATACAAAGTTCATCTTGAGCTGCTTCTGCGTTTTAAAACCAACGTCTTTAAGACGTTCCTTAGTTTCGACTTGATATTATTATTCTGATTTAAGTAAACGAGTGTACCCAGCCGGAAATGTCGGATCTTACGAACGGCATGGTACCGCGCCAGTTGTAAATGAGGAGCAATGCCAGTACTGATCATTAGTACCGCGCCGAGCGTTGGCGCGGTACTGGTATAGTATTCTCCCAGTATGGAGTCCATGTGTACTATTTTTTTTAATAGTACTTCATAAGTTGGAATAACTTATTGCGAACTTGAATGCATAATTTCGTTATGAGATAATTTTCTTGATTCCAAAGTTTCATCATATTTTTGAAATTGAAAAAACTCAAAATTTTCAGATTCTGAACATACGTTGATTTTACTCTTGAAAACAAAAATTAAAGGAAGCATAACCTGTATAAAGTATCACTAATATACAATAATCAAAGTTAATAATTCTAAAATGTATATAAATCTTTTTATTATGTAATGTTCTTTAATAAATTCAAAAATTTGATCGCTTTCCTTCAAAAATATTTTATTTTATAGAAAATCGACTTAATAATTAAAAATCTTAAAAATTTTAATCTGAATCGTAAATTGGGATAAAATCTAAAAATTCCCGATTACACGGGGCCTATACACTTCTTACACAGCCCTGCAGTAGTTGAAGGTTATAAGCGCTATTTTCTTTCTTGTATTCCAAGCGTGCGCAGCCGAGAGGCTTAGTCGTTAGGTTAGTAATGCGTTAATTGTAAGTAGAGAGGGTTCGAACCCGCAGCGTTAAGAATAATTTTTAATACTACCCAAACGAGCGTTTGTGTAGTGTAGAGGGGGGGAATGTGTGTTTGTAGGTAGGTTTGTATATAAAAATAGTAAATTAAAGACTGCTTGATGAAAGTAAATAAGGTTTTGAAATGTACTAAGAATATTCATCGATTCAACTACTGATCTTATTTGATTTACCTATATGTTCCTGCAGTTCACTTAACTTCAAAAATGACACTGGGGCCTTTACAAACTACGGAATGTAAGTTAAAAAGTAGTCAAACCTACTGAGATTTTTTTTCGGTGTACGTGTAACGAAAAAGTATTGTCAATTTACTCAGAAAAAATTTTCTAGCTTGAAAACAGATATTTTACTTTGAAAACAGTGAACTTAACCTACCAAGCGAATATCCCTCCGTTGCCGTTCAAAACGGTAAATATTAGTCTTAACTCAAACTTTCCCTGTATTTTTTATCTTAGTACAATACAGATTTTCAGTACATTTTGTACTAATGCCAGTACCGCGCCAGTACAGTCCTTCGGTACAGGCATACTACTATTTCCAGTACAGCGCCGGTACAGATATTTGGTACAGGCATAGTACCATTTTTAGTACCGCGCCAGTACCGACAAACAACTCCCAGCCGAGTGACATTTCGGACGAATACCAGTACCCAGCCGTTTTCCACCCGGTATTATGCCAGTACAATGCCAGTACCGGCATCCGCCCGGCGGTACTGGCGCGGTACCAAGCCAGTTGTAAATTTCCACCTGGGAGATAGACTACTTTTGGTTTTGACAATGGACAAACAATTTCCGATATATTATGCTAAAATTGATTTTTTTTTCAATTTCGAACTCAAAAGTGCTCTATCTACGTCCGTTTTGGTCTTCTCTAGTATTTCCGAAATTTTGGAAACAAAATTTCATATATTCTGTACACCAACATGTAGAAACTGAACCAAATTGTTTACATGAACTTACTACTTTTCTTAAGTATCACATGCCCTTAAGACGATCCTTTTGATTCATTGAACCCTGCCCAAGCATATCCCCAATCAGGGAGTGGTATTACATGGTCACATTGCTGACACGAAACGCATAAGGATTAGTGCGAGAGGTCCAGGTTCGTAATTATTCATAACAGCTTAAGCCTCCCTCGATTAAAATTTTCTAAATAATAATTGCATTACTCTTCTAATACTCTGAAAATCATTTATCAGGAGTGAAATGAATTAATAGAACTCAATTAATCGCTAATCCCGTGAACAATATGAATTATGCATGGTAAGAAAAACAATATGCGCAGCGTAACCTGAAAATGAAAAGTCATAGTGGATGGAATAAATTTTAGAAGTATTAATAGTATATTAAGAGTATTAATATTTTCTATTATCTAATAATATTGTATCAGATAATATCAATACTATTCTTTTGTGAAATTTAAAAGAGAATGTTTAATAAATCCGTCTTGAACATTTAGTTAGAATCTGAACAAATACAATTCTCATTTATGAATGATAATAACCCGATACTCATTACGAAGGTGGGCATTAAATAACATTGAAATGTCAAAATCTGGAAAAAAGTAGAATCGAGAATGAAACTTTTGAATGTCTTTTAATGCCTACGAATTAAAATGCATTGAAAAGTTTCTTTCTCGATTCCATTTCTTTCCTTATTTTGACATTTCAATGCCATTCAATGCCTACCTTCTTACTACACTGGGAAAAAAAAACCGTCAGGTTATACGGAAAATCCCGTTGCATTGACGGGAAGGAGCATCGGCGCCTTTACAACGTTAGGTTAACGTGCTGCCACCGCCAATATAGCGTTGAAAACTCACGTTAATCCAGCTATGTCAGCTCCGTCAATTCACCGGGAATGTTAACGCTGGAACGCCGTGAGATTTAAAAATATTACACGATGACGCAATTTCATATCTACAATGAAATTGGCAGTGCTTTGCTTTTAAATACCAATATATAATTAGGAAAACAAAAGAACTGAAAAACACAATCGCGAGTATTGCCACAGCTGATCATTTTTGGGTGCTTTAACGTTGGCTCTACCGTCCAGTGTTCGCAGAACGTGGACGTAAACGGCCCTACGAGCTCATGGCTTCTTCCTCGCTCCACTGCCATAGGTTGGTTGAATGAGGAAGACACAATGAGCTCGAAGCATCTATAGTGGAGGCCGTTCACGTCCACGTTCTGTTAACACTGGGTACTACCGTCAGTGCAACGTTGAATAGCACCTGTGATTCACCGGGAGAGCAACGCTACGCCAACGTGAAATTGCCGACGGGACTCCTTCCCGTTGATTTCACCATGTTTTTTTTCCCAGTGTAGGTATATTCTAAAGAGCGTAAAATGTTTAAACATGCAACAATGATTTATACCATCAGATTTTATCAAAAGAATATGAAACTATGGTTGCTATGGCACCACTGCTTGTTGATAGCAAAACTATAATTCGTTCTCCTTTACTCCTATAGGAGTGGACCTACTATGTAAACAGGTCTTCCTATCGAGAAGGAGATGTCGGACGCCTGTGTAGCTCAGTTGGTTAGAGCAGTTGACCGGCAATCGAAACACCTAGGCACGAATCCCGACACAGTCGAAAGTGTCTCTTTTTCCACAGAAAGATTTTAATTTCTTTAGATTTGAATTTAATTTGCATTATTACGATATAAGAGTTTGAAATTGTCGGGAACGTATCCTATCTGATACGTAACTAGTGATCCTCCAATAATGCAGGCAGTGGCAAAAATTTCAAACTCAACCACCTAGTTTGGAACACTTGAAAACTTGGATAGTCATTCTTTTAAAGTAGAGGATAGAAAATGAATGTCACGCATCTGAACAACCCAGATAACAATCATGCGTGGCACGACGCTCGCACGCCATGCAGGTCATGTGTGCGAACGAGAATGCACCAATATCGCGTGGACTCATCTAAAAACGTGAGCGGAATATCAGTGCGGCGCATATGCGTCGCAGTACGCGATCACTCATGTAGGCACGCAAGCTTATCAATTGAGACGCACATAAAGTTGAGATATATTAAATTGAATAATCGATAATCACGTAACTTATTTAGCAATATTTTCACGGAGCAAAATTTTTGATTTCATACAAAAAATTCTTGAATATATCAATCACCTACAAATCTGTTTTATTTATTCATAAGAATTTTCCTATCATCAAAACATGATCAATCTTTTGCAAAATTCGATTTAAGTGATTAATTTTACTCATCCACTAATAAGATTTTGTAAATTAAAAAATTTTTGAAGCTATAAATTTTGAGATATTTATAAAACGGTAAAAGGTACACAAAAACGAATATAATACTGAGGTTGTACTAAAAGTACAGATCCACAGACTACTTAAAAAGTTTTAAATTTAAAAATTTTTTTGTTTTAAAAAGTTTTGAGATTCTTAAAACGGCATTCAAAGGGATTGAATTCCGCTGATTCTTGGTTGCTATACTTCATAGATTTGAAAGAAATGGAATTCATAAGGATTCGAAATTTTTAATACTCATTTCAATTCTGACTGATTTTTTTCATTAAAATGAATTTTGGAATATATAACAATTTAAGACAAGAATGGACTCTATAATTAAGTTACAAATGATGATGAGCGTGTCGAAAGTTCTATGAAATAAGGCAGTCGTATTAAAATATGATCTGAGTACAAAAAATATTACATGCATAATTGCATTTTCATGTAAAATATGAATAAATTAATTTTGAAAGTTTTATTTCATTCAAAAGATTTTGGTCGTTGATATAATGTTATAGTTCAATTGATTTTCATTCAATGTGTGTCTAACAATTGTTGTTGCTCTTCAAAATTTTTTGCGGAAGAAACAAATTGTTCGAATTATTTATTTTCCCATCATTTTCTCTGATAAAGTTGATAATATTAAAATATTAGATCTAGGAAGTTAGATCTAACCAGATCTAACAAGATCAACTTTTTCTTCGCGGGCCACTATACTGGGAAAGTTATGGCTAGTGTTTTTTGGTATCCACATGGAATAATATTCATTGACTACCTAGAAAAAGGGAGGACGATTACTGGAGCATATTATGCTGCATTATTGGATCAATTGGTTGACGAAATCAGGAAGAAACCGACACATTTGAAGAAAAAAATCCTTTTTCATGATGACAATGCACCATCTCACACATCGAACGTTGCACAGGCAAAAAAGCATGAACTGGGCTTCGAATCGCTTCCGCATCCACCGTATTCTTCAAACCTGGCCCCCAGGGACTACTATCTGTTCCCAAATTTCAAAAGATGGCTGTGTGGTAGGTGTTTTGAGTCGAACAAAGAAGTTGAATGGAAAACAGAAGGATATTTTGGAGGGGTTGACAAATCGTATTATTTGGATGACATAGAAAAGTTAAAAGATCGTTGAACTTGTTGTGTCGAGCTAAAAGGAGAGTACATTGAGAAATAAACCCGATTTTTGACAAAAAAATTAATTTTTGTTCATTTTATCACGCCAATATCAAACACCCTAGTACCTTGTTAAAATGTATCCTTTGAGGTAGTTATCTTTATCTTACTTAACAGAAAAAAGCTATATTATTTTTGGCTTTAAACACTGCTCAGAGACCTTGAACATTTACCTCAATAAAAATAGAAAATATCATAGAGAATAAAAATGGAATTGAGATAAAAATAGCTGATTATATTAAGACTTTCGCACCGGGTTGATACCAACCTTTATCAATTTTTGCCTGTTTTCAAAGAAAAGCCTCAATTATGCGTGGCTTACACAATTATACAATATTTAATAATTACCGGAGCTTTAAGGGGGAGCCTGGTTTAAGGGGTCTAACAAATCGATTTTTTGGAAGTCATCTTAATTGATAGTAGGCATACCCGAAAATATTTTGCCAAAGTTTTAGGTTAAAATATGAAGTACATATTTTTCATTCAACTATGGGACAGCTATCTGGATGTTTAAAATTAGTGTCTAGAGATATTGGATGTGAGATGTTGACTAGTAACATCCACCATGTTAACCTGAATTTTTATGGATCTCGAAGAGGAATATCATAGATGTTATAGGTAAATATCTGTGATACTACATCTTATTGTGTTAAATAATAGCCATTAACGTTTTAGTCATTACTAATTAATCATTTTCACATCCATAATTTTATACTTTAAAAATTAAAAATAAAGCTCTAATTTCTAATGAGTGAAATGAGATTTGTTCTTGTTGCCTGTATTTGTTATTTTTCTTTATTTTTATTTGATCGCTTTCATTGGCAAATGTGAGAAATGGGTAAGTAAAATGCAAGCAACGAGAACAAACCTTACGATGCAGTGCATTCTAAATGACCTACAAGTGCGTTTTGATCATTACCTTTAGGTAAAAGTTCCGTTTTACATGAAGAAAATCTTTATTTATCTCCGTGTAGTAGGAGGAACAATTATATTTTTTCCTCATGACAAATTCAATTTGTGATACAAGCAATCTGTATGTTACATGGCCAAATTCGTCTTGCCGAGCCACTTCCTCTGCAATAAATTTTTTTGTTACGAGAAAGAATTCAGTTGGTTTTTCTAAAAATTTGTGCATAAGAATTGTTTTTGTAACAAACTATTATTTTCTGTATTCACAAACAAAAATTTTTGGGTGATGGACTAGCTTCCTCCCTGGTGAGTCGCGTAAACCGAACTGTTACCGAATTAGTTATTATTTCGCTAACAATTGGGTAACATTTTGGTAACAAGACAGTAAACTAAACAAATAGCGCAAAATGAACACTTAAAATGTTGACGGTGTGATTCTTTGTTCAAATTGACCTAATAAACTTAACAATAAAAAGCGATAATTTATTTCCCGGCTGTAGAAAATAGAAAAAACACGATGTCGAATTTTAATTTTAATTTTGGAAAATTAACATGTAGTCGACAATAGAGTCTTGAAAATTATTATTTGCAAAACTTTATTTCAATACAAAAAATCATACTATCAACATTTTAAGTGTTAATTTTCCGCTATTTGTTCAGTTTATTGTCTTGTTACCGTAATGATACTCAATTCGGTAAAAGTTCGGTTCACGCGACCTACCAGGGCTGCTCTACAACAATTCTTTTATCTCCGTGTAGTTTACGATATCGAATCTTATGTTGTTTCCGACGTATTTTTCTAGGTAGTTTGTGACGTCAGATTGTACGTCTTTTCTGACGTTGAAATTTTCAATAGGGACTTTTGAAATCAGTTTTGCAAAACAAAGCAGAAATGGCATAGGAATCGAAGAAGAATATTCATTGAGATTTTACGGAGAGGCTACCCAAAAACAGAAAAAAGTCGTTTTCTTTTGTTGATGCTGTTCAATTCCCTAAACTAATCCAACGTTTGTAAGATAGTGCGCGTAAATTTGATACTAGACTTTATTTAAATTTAATGCCATTGTCGATATTTTGCGCAAATGAAAGATTTTTTTATTTTTCAAAACGTGTTTCGTCTTTTTCAAGAATGGCAAAAACACATTACCAGGCATCCTTGTTAGTGATGAAAAATTTCTGCGCAGCACTTTGAAATAATTATTAAAAGTTTCAATACGTATTTCCATATGAAACTGCGTGGAGATTGTTAGTATATCGAGAAAAAAATAATCTTCAATTGAGAGGAATAGGTACTTATGATACCTCCGTGAAGAGGAAAAATTTGTATCAAAATACCAGGATATTCTGAGAATAAAAGGAATATTTTGAAAACAATAACATTCCTGTTATTTACAGAATATTCTCTAATTTTTCTATGACTTTTTCCTCTTCACATGGGTATCAAAACAACCTCATCCTCTTAATTGAAGATTATATTTTTCTCGGTGTAGGAACTAGAAACCACAATTTTTATTCAAAAGCGTACATTATTGAAAATAGGCAGCGAAAAACTCCTATTTTTTTAAAGTGGCATAAATTCAATAGAAGTGTAATATATTCTGAAGGGTTTAAGAAATATTTGATTATACTCACACCAGTCTTCTTAAGGAATTTTGCCAACATTATTCGATTCTGCAAAAGTGCACCAAAGCCCAATTTGCACTGAAGATACGAAAATAATTTGTTTGATCCGAAGAAAAAAAGTTGTTTGAGTACAGTTAGTTGAAGGAAATAAGATGTGCTTCATGCAAACAATTACTAAAACCTTTATTTCGGCCTCAGGTGGCCTCGAAATGTAGAGGGGGTCAAAATCTCCACAAATCTAACACTTGTACCTTTTCATATAATGAGAATGTAAAAATAATTCCTGGGCGCTGTAAAAAGTAAAAGCAAGCTCACAATTAATTTTTTAATTAATATTATAATTTGTACAAAAATGTGTACTGAGTGATTAAAACGAAATACTTTTTTATATTTATTTTTTACAATATTTTACTTTGATAAAAATGTTGTAAATTTCATTTGAGAACATCGTTTTGCATTTTGTGTAAGCTTATCAACTTATAAAACGTTATAGAAATGGGCCAGCAAATGATAAGGTCATTTCACCAAGCATTCATTATTTCTTTAAAAGTTAGAGTATAAATAACCAAGTGATCGTAAATCCTCTCCTTATTTCAACATATGAATGCTTAAGATTAAAAACCTGATAAGAATAATTGTTTAAAAAAATTAGAATTATTGTTAAAATGCTAAAAGCCTAAGGAATCATAAAAATGAATTCTATTAAATCCTTATTCAACTTATTTTTATTTTGGGTATGATTTCAATAAATTGTTGACTAATTTATTTTTGAACAGTTTGCTGAAAAAAAAAATAGTTGTGCCTATTACTCATTTTTTCGTTTTTTTTTCAATACAGAAACAATTTCTTATCTAAGATACTTTCTTAATTGGATACAAAATAATTTTTTACACCTGGAGTTTTAACATAACAGACAAAAGAGTTTCAAATAGAACAGAGACATTAATAATTCAATATGCTTAACAATGGAACAACTGTGTCAATTAATATATATAAACAGAAATGAAAGAAAAATACAAATAAAATTGGATAAACAACAGTTTTATAACAGCCTCGTGAAATAAACTTGTAGGTACAACAACAGTAATGTGTGGTTGTAAAAAATGTTATCGTTTATCAATCCTACATAAAATTATATCCAATAAGAAGAGCAGTTGATGTATTATCAATCAAAATTTCACAACGAATGCTTTATTACTTATCAGATAAGTATTTTTATAATTCGAATATTTTTATTTTACAGATCAATCTGTCTTATCGTTACAACTGGATTGAATTTCCTTTACAAAAGTGCAACCAAGATAATCATCATCACTATTTTCTTTAATACTGTACTCTTGACATTGGAAATATGTTTTGCTGCCAATTATTTCCTCAAAATGCCAAGGCATTTCGAACTCAATAAGACTTGTGTTTTTTTTTATAATCATCAAAATTGCACACATTCTCTTTAATACATTAGGAAAGTTAAAATATTCTGAAATCCTAGTTTCTTCATCCTGATTTCTGTCCAAGTTAGTAGCTTCTATCAAGAAACTCATTTCCTCTATTTTCACCTCAATCCAATTCCGCAACATAGCCATTTCAAGTTTCAAATGATTTAAATAATTATCTTCAAAAGTTTGCAAATTTCTAAGATCGCTGGAGAGACAGATACCTATTAATCTTTTTAAATAGTATTCCAATTTTTTTCTACTTTTCGTGTTTTCTATAAACTTTCTTTTTTCCAACTGTTTCAAGTGTTGTTCTATTGTTAGTGAAATATATTCTTCAGAAAGATAACTTTTATCCTCCAATCCACTTGTCGTGGCTTTTACTTCTACCTCGGAAGATAAAATCAATTTGTCTTTGTTCTTCCCTTTGAAACTTAAATCCAATAGAGGTTCATCTTCCTGCCTTGGAGATATCATATCGTTAAGGTCTAAAAAATCCATAGAAACATTTGTTAATTGATCATTAGAAATAAATAGCTGATTTTTGAGAGAATCTGCTGAAAACTCAAAGGTAATTTCATCTCCTCCACCAGTTTGCAACATTGCAGGCATCTGGCAGAAAATAGGTATAGAATTTGTACAAGATGTCTTTAAACCAGCTGCTTTTATCAAAGAGGCACTGCATTTTTTCTTCAGAGCGGTCATAAGCAATTGCTGCTGTTTTAGGTGTCCTTGAGCTGAAACGGAAAATTATTGAATCTTTTTTATATGTTCATCTTTTTTTCTGAAATTTTGAACTAGCTCAACATTTTTGGCCACTTTATCAATGAATAAAGTAAGTATTGTTTATACCAATCAACATTAATAAAAAAGAAGTAAAAAAATCTTAAATATAAAATGAAATATTGATTTTACTCGATTCTATTAGAAGTCATATCACCGCGAGATAAAAAAAGGAAGAATCCATGAGAATATATCCACTTTTTAAAGAAATTCGGCGATATTATAGGGATAATTTACGCGATTAAAAGAATAAATTATCCTAATGTACGTTATTGTGTACTCATATTCTTCGAATCCTTCTATTCATAATGTCATATCCTTTGAAGAACCTTCAAAATTTCAATTACTTTTCATTTGGACTTAAATGAAATAATTATAGTTTTGTCAAAACGAGTCACACAAATGACCATTAATTCAGATTTCGCATTATACTTTCTATCTGCAAAACAGTCTTCCCAAAAATATTCAATGTGTTTTAGAACGAAAATCACTAATTTTTGAAACCTACGAAAGTCCTCTCCATAAGATCCCATGTCTTACACGACTTAATTAAATAGTGATAATTCAAATTTTAATCTGGAAAGGATACATAAAAAATCTGCCAGCTTCGCGGGCACATTCTCGTCGCGCGTTTCGCGCTCGGTCTTTTGCTCTTCGCATACATTTGAGTTTATTTATTATAATTTGATACTGAAAAGCTCAAACCAATTTTATAATAATATTACAGATGATGTGAATTACACATTTTCTCAAAGTCACTCAATTTATTTTTGAATTTAAGCGAAACAGGAAATTCAATTTACTTAAGGCTCTATCAGCCTTAAGGAACACATTCTCATCATGGCGCTCGCGCTTCGCGCTCGATTTTCTGTATACATTTCAGTAACTTTTTAATAAATTACATGATTAAAATAATTTATTTTCTTCCAAATCTCTCAAAAAGAAAAAACAATCGTAGACTTTATTTAAGGAAACGATTTTGCAGAACAACGCTTATTTCGTATCTCACATATTTTGGTGACAAAAATCGAATTTTTTTAATATTAAAAATCAAAACATAAAATATACATCCTGTCCCGAGATGTCTTAATGAGAATTTGTAGACCTCATTTAGGCAAACAATTTTCCATCTAAAGGTTTTTTTTTGTATCTCACATATTTTGTCTAAAAAATGGAATTTTTTAATTTTAATCGTATTTTATGGAATTGAAACGAAAAATATATGTTTTATGAGAAACTGTGTGAGACAAAATTTGTAGATCTTTTTGAAACAAACAACTTTGTATTATTACGTTTTTTTCGTATTTCACATATTATTGTTAAAAAATTGAATTTTGGATTTTCAATAGTTTTTTTTTAATTAAAAAGAAAAATATGCATCTTATGAAAAAATGTTACAATTCAAATTTGTAGGTCTTTATGTAGAAAATAATATTGTATCACAACGTTTTTTCGTATCTCGTATAATTTAACTGGAAAATGGAATTTTGATATTGAGTTTTTTCGAATTTGAATATGCTGTAACATTTATAATTTTGATTTAATCAAAAAATGTTATCAGGATAATTTGTAGAGATTTATGAGCACTAACAAAAACCAGTATTGAAATTTTTGATTTTTTTAAAAAGTTATTTTCAAAAACACAAAAGTAGTGCTCAATCCCTCAATTTTGATTGGATGTGGCTGGTTAACGAACTTGTCCTTACTTTTTCAGCTCCGATAAAGTGTGCCAAAGCTCAATTCAATCTGATAATTCTATCGAGAGTTATGCCGCACACGACCTACTACAGACAGACAGACAGACACTTTCGTAAAAACCTTTTTTTCTGACTCACGGGGTCTCAAAACGTAAAGATTTGATGAAAATTTCGAAAGTCATTTTTCACATAAAACCGATACCTTCTCATCCATGATGAGAATGTAAAAAAAACTTTACTAATTTGGTACACTAATTTTTTTTACTGATTATTTGTTAAATAATACTAATTTTGTTAGTTTTTAGTAAGCTTACATCAAAAGTGACTAATTAGTAAAACTGTTTAGAAACGCAAATTTGGGAATTTAGATTCTAGTCGAAATTCAAGTTTGATTTTTGACTTCCATAAGTATACAAACAAAGCTTTCGATAGTTTTCCGTGACTATATCGATGACCTATTTCAGGTTTTGGATTTTCGAGTTTGAAATGAAAAAGTCAAAATGGTCCTCCGTTTTGAGTTTTGACTTTTTTTACTTTAAAATTTAAAAAACCGCCATCAAAAACGTTAATTGACTAAGTTTGAGGCTGATAAAATTTCTGGATTATAAATTTAAAAAATTCTAGGATTAGATTCGAATTCAGTAATTCTATAAGACCCCTAAGACAATAAATCTTCCACAATGATTTTTTATGTTTCATATAAATTCGCAATGAGGGAAACTATTACAGGAAAATAATTACTGTAGAGTAATTTCAACAAAAAATATAGGAATAACAGCTGATAAAATGAAATTTCCCTATGATCACGAACCATGTTTTTAAAGAAAGAGCCTGGTTTAGGGGGTCAAAAAATCGATTTTTTTGAAATCATCTTAATCTATAGTAGGCATATCCGAAAATATTTTGCACATGAGGCAGGTAAGTAAGTAAAAACTTTAAACGCGATTTTCTCCAAACGGCATTTTTTCTTTTTTTGATCAACAAACTTTGATGAAATGGGGCTTAATTTAAAGCTTATCAGTATAAATTTTATTCAAAGTAAAAACATGAAATAGACAATTACATTGAACAAATTTTTTTTGCAAGTCAACTTAACATTTTTTTAGTAAAAAATTAATTTTTTTTCAATACTGATAAGTTTTTTAATTGTTGCAAATTTCATGTTTTTTAGTTAAGTTAAGATATTTTTATGTTAAGTAAGGTATTTTCATGAAATTTAAAATCTTTTTTGGTTTATATAGTCCAGTGTTGTATAACATGATCAATTGTCAATAAAAAAAAAATTTCCGGAAGTTTTTTTATCTCTAATTACACAGTTAAAAAGTTCTCGAATTAATTGATATGATTTACAGTTGCAAAAAAATTGCGAAATACTATGCAAAGTTTGGCGTCCTAAACCGAGCTTTCCGATTAATTAAAAAAAATCCGAGCTTGGATTGATCTCAACCAAATTAAAATAATTCGGATGGAAAATTCGGTTCAGATTCATTCACATTGAAGCCTCGGAATGAGGCGGATCAACTTTCAATTGATTTGCATCAAACACCATTCTAAACGTTTTTCGAATTGGTTCGGAATGATCCCACGTGGGAACCTTCATGTCTCTATATGTGGGCTCATGTTTAATTTTCTCATACAAAATTGTTAAGGATCTTGTATAGGAACTCATTCAAGTTTCTATATAGTTTTCGATGTAGTTCCCTATGCATATGCACCTATGTGGGGATTTCTAATACACGAAACAAAGAAAATAGCACAAATTGCTATTCCAAATCGTCAAATATGCATCTTCCGAAGATAAAATTATAAAATATATTTTTGTCTTGCAAATTTTTCCATTAAAAACAGGAAAAAAGGGTAAATAGGTTAATGCTAATGGTAAAATTTATAGAAATAAAATGTATTATTTATAATTTTATCCTTTGAGGGTAAATTTTTCGATTTAGAATAGTACGTTGGGATGTAAAAGTACATTGAAGTATAAAAAATTATCTTAATTGTGGGACGCAATTTTTTATATAGTGTATTTTTACTCCTCGTGTGCAATATAACAGATCGAAACGGAATTAACGCGTTGATAAGAGTAACATTATCAAACAGAGGTTGTAATTTTTCCAGTAGGTAAAGTCGGTGGTATAATCTTCTTATGAGCATCTCTGACATCTTTAGGCAATCTTAAATGATTTATTAGTGTCTAGTGTTACTCCTGCTCGTCTTATATTTATCATTTTATATTGATAATTATTTTGCAAAAATTCATCATATTTTTTATACCTACTTTTAAAATGAAATTTTTTAAATAAAAGAAAAGAAGTTTCAAACACTCAATGTTTGCAGAAATGAGTTCTTTTTAATCTTTTTTTGTGTATAAAAAGCAATGTAACATAAGCCTTCACAGTAATATTTTAAACTTCAATATATATAGAATATTATTAAATGAAAATAATAAAATTATTTGATATTTAGTATACTTCATTTCTTCCTTAGTTGTCTATTATAAATCATGACAAATCGAGAAAGATATTATGTATTATATTCTTCTATGAAGAATTATTTATTGGACCCCATTAAATACGAATAAATTTAGCGGTTTTAATGGAGTCATTTGGGTTAATCGGACTTAATGGAATCCAGTTACGATTTATCTTTTATTAAATTAGAAGCGAGAAACATTGTTTCAATGTGACTAAGTCATCAGAAAATAATTTAAATAATGAGCGAAGTAAGTAACTATAAACACCCACGCCACCCAGGTGGAAATTTACAATAGGCTTGGTACCGCGCTAGTACCGCAGAAGGATTTACAGTACTGGCCCGGTACTGGCATAAGCATGGCCTACCATCGGCGCGGCTCCGAAAGGTAACGGCTGGAAGTTATCTATCGGTACTAGCACGGTACTGGACATCGGTACCGTGCCAGCACTGAAATCTGTACTGGTTCAGTACTGGCATTACTCCTTGTTTACAACTGTCGCGGTACTGTGCCGTTTGTAAATACTGGCATGAATCCGACTTTTCCACCTCGGCATCTACAACAAATTTTTGAAAACTTTATTTCTTAACATGAATCTGCAAACAACTCGCAAAAAGTAGCAGTAATTGTAAGAATGTCTCTATGGATAGTTAAATAGTATATTACCTACCTAGGCGCACAATGAGGGTTTTCGCATGACGAGCGACAATGCTTGCAAGAGATCGAAGCCAAGGCGTAGTCAAGGTGTAGCCGATGCGTAGTCGAGACGTAGCTGAGGCAAAGCCGAGACGAAGCCGAGGAGCGATCAGTCCTGCGAGCATTGTCGCGAATCCCGTAATTTCCCGAATTGTGTGCATTGGCACGTATTCTATTTTATGTGAATTCTGTGCGTATGCGAGTTTTTATGCGTACACTCGAATTTTATCTAGTATTCATCATGATTCTCGTCCATTGCACTTGATATTTCGCGACTAGTCCCGGCCATTTTGATATTATCGATCTTGTGTAGTAGTAGCGTGTTGTAATAGAGCATGCGCAGTTCAAATATACAAGGCTTTGGCAGTAGGGTGCTAACGCTGTTCGAAGAAGAATAAGAAGAAGATTGTGCTCCGCTGTATGGCTATAGGCACATGCGCAATTCAATTTTTACATTTCATTCCTCTGCAGCGCAATAGACAACATTGCGTTACTCTTAACAGTAGCGAAAAAAAGAGTTTACGCGCCGGAGGCACATAATAGTATATTACGTGCCTAGGCGCACAATGAGGGTTATTGCGTGACGAGCGACAATGCTCGCAGGAGATCGAAGCCAAGGCGTAATAGAGGCGTAGGTGAGGCATAGTCGAGGTGTAGCCGATGCGTAGCTGAGGCAAAGCCGAAACGAAGCCGAGACAAAGCCGAGGCGCGATTAGTCCTGCGAGCATTATCGCGAGTCTCGTAATTTCCCGAATGTGTGCATTGGCACGTATTCTATTTTATGTGACTTCGGTGCGTATACGAGTTTTTATGCGTAAACTCGAATCTAATCTAGTATTGTAGTTGTTTGCGGCGCTAGTCATTACACTTGATATGTCACGACTAGTCCCGGCCATTTTGATTTTATCGATCTTGTGTAGTAGTAATGGATTTCAATAGACGCATGCGCAGTTCAAATGTACAAGGCTTTGCCAGTACGGTGCCAACGCTGTACGAAGAAGAAGAAGAAGAAGAAGAAGAAGAAGAAGATTGTGCTTTGTTGCATGGTTATAGGAGCATGCGCAGTTCAATTTTTACATTTCACTCCTCCGTAGCGCAATATACTACATTGCGCTACTGTTAAATGTAGCGAAAAAACGAGTTTATGCGCCGCAGGCACATAAAAATCTTTACCGCATATTTCCGAGTGATTCCGATTTTACTCGAGCACTCTAATTATAAATTAGTAAAAAGTGAGCTTCTAATTCAATTTAGTGAAAAATCCTACTAATCATTGGTCATTTTTGTAACAATTACTTTTCAATAACTTTATAACGACTAATGAAAATAGTAAAAAATGACTAATATTTAGTAGAAAATTTTATTGAGGTGAAAGATTAACAAAAAAAATGTAATCAATTTTAGAATATAATAAAGAACATATTTAGATAGGTTTAGTAAATTATCTTTCGTATGCTCAGTATAAAACTTTATTACTTTAATACCAAACTTGGCAAAGTAATTAATTTTTCAATTATACAATGTAAAACGTAGGTGTCATTGATTGTCTTTTATTATATCCCAAAATTTTCGAAACCAAATAATTTTTTCAATGAGAACCAGTTGATTTCCATGCTTCAGGTTTTACCAAAAAAGTTCTAGCTTCGGTTTCTATATTTTTTCATTCAAAAAATATGTTTGGTTTTGTTTTCAATATTTCAGTTATCAGAAAAACATTCGACTTAATTCGAAATTAGATATAATTGTATTGACAGATCTATAAGTTTATTCAAAAAATAATAACTGAAATAAATGTTTTGTACCAGATGGTTGTTTTGTTTTCTTTTTATTTTACGTCTCTTTGTTACGGAAAGTCCATTTTATTCATAGTTTTTAAATAACCTTACAGAACTGTATTTGCAATTACGTATGTTACGTGTACGTATATAATTTAGTCACGTGACCAAATTGTAGGTTTATCTATTCATGCAAGATACTTTTTTTGCACAAAACTATCTTCTATATAAATATGGATAATGTTATAGAAGATAATAAAGAATATCTGTTAACCTTGTTTAGTAAAATTTTTAGTTTTATTTTATATGATTGAAAAAGTTTCCAATTCACCTTTACGTCTTTCATCATTTCACAAAATTACAATTTGATACATTCATTACTTCAATAACAAGACCATAAATTGTAACTTTGTATTACCGACTGTGATGAATAATTTTTCACTCGGTGATTTCATTATTCAAATAAGAAACGCATCGTTTTGCAATTTTTGCCTGCGAAAAATATTCAAGAAATTGCATGCAATTGAAATAAATCTAATATCTTAATTGTGTAGAATTGTATTGCGACATTTAAGCTCTTCATCAAACATCAAAACTATTTAAAATTAGTTAAGGATTTACCTAACTTACTTCTAAATTGAAATAAATAGATTCCTATGTTTTTCATTTTTGCAGAGAAGAATGCTGAAGTAGATAAAGTAGCATTAATGTGAACTGCGATGTTAAAAATTTTATTGGTTTTAATATCCATTTTAATATGTAAAAAACTAATTAAAAAACTGTAAGAGATATATTCCATTCATTTGCAGTGATAAATATAATAAAACTAATAAACATTATCATAAATATTAAATTGAAGATGGGATTTTGTTGTTTTCTGCTTTTAATTTTCATTCCGGTTTCAGTTGACATTTTCTTGTTAAATTTAGTATTAAGTGCAATTCAGAAATAAATTCAAATTCAACATCTTATTTTCCGGTGAGATTTTCACGAAAAATATCGATTTAAAAATAATTTGCGCTACGTGTTTGATTGCATAATGTATATATATGTAGATATACGTATATTGGAATTTACAGTATAGTATACATATGTGACACTCACGATATTTTAGCACATTTAATTAATTACTTATTTCTGAAGGTTAAATCTTTTTTCTAACGATGAGTCATGGTATTTCATTAGTATTTTTTAACTTGTGAAATTTGTCCTTGAGACACTTTAAAGGATTATTTCACTATTTAATATCTATGGCTAATATAGTACAGAATCTTTTTAATTTATTAAAACGAAATATTAACTTTGCATGCTAAGACCAAGGAAATGGCTTTAGAAAAATATCTATACTAAATATCTATACGGTTGACTAATTCTGTAATTAACCCTCATCGTACAATCCTCAAAAAACTTCCGTAACCCGGGTGGAAAAATTGGAGTCCAGACAGTATTTAAAACTGGCGCAGTATTGTGCCAGTTGTAACCGAGGAGTAATGTCACTACTTTGAACTAGTATTGTCAAAGTTAACGATCAATCTAGCTTTTAATATATTTATACTAGAAGTTAGAATACTTTTCGAGTTACAAAATTGTACCAGATAAAATTAAGTCAGTATTGGCGGCTAGTACTGGACCAGTACTGCTTTTAAGTAAAGGGTTTTCCAATAGGGACATAACAATTTTATCTATGAATAAAACACAGAAATATTTGAGATATTGAGTTCAAATTTATTGTAGGTGTAGTGCAAGCATTACATTTAATGAATGAAATTCGATATCGGTCATATAACCACCACGAGCCCGTTTACAGCGGTCGATTCTTTGGACCGGAACGTTGGCAATTTCGCGTTGGATGTTGTCTTTGAAGTCGTCTAAAGTTGCTGGGTTGTTGGCATAGACCAGTAACTTGATATGACCCCATAAAAAGAAATCCAATGGCGTTAGATCGCATGAACGAGGCGGCCATTCGACCGGACCATTTCTCGAGATAACACGTTCACCGAATTTGCTTTTCAATAAATCGATTGTGACGCGTGCTGTGTGGCTAGTGGCACCGTCTTCTTGAAACCACATATCGTTGATGTCAAGTTCATCCAATTCTGGCCACAAATAATCTTCCAACATAGCACGATAGCGCTCTCCATTGACGGTAACATGACGATCGTTTTCATTCACGAAAAAATATGGCCCAATCACGCTTTCGGCATGAAAACCGCACCTAACAGTCACTTTTTGCGGATGCAACGGTGTCTCAAGAAGCACATTTTGGTTTGTTGCTGACCAATAACGCATATTTTGCTTATTAACAAAGCCTTTGAGCCAGAAATGAGCTTGAACGCTGAAGATGATTTTTCGATGAAATTCTTCATTTTCTTCAAGCTTTGCTAGAGCCCAATTATAAAAGTTTCGGCGTTTCAAATGATCAAGTGGTTTTAGTTCTTGAGTCAATTTAATCATGAAAGCATGTAGGCCACGATCTTTTCGCATAATGCGCCACAGTGTCATTTGAGCGATGCCCAATTCTTGAGAACGACGTGGAATCGACTGATTTGGCTCATTTTGAATCGGCTCACTTACGGCTGCGATTATTTCTTCGCTTCGAGCAATACGACGTCTTTTTGCCACCGAAACGTCCAATAGTGTAAATTTGGTATAGAATTTATACACTATAGAACTCACAGCCTGACGTGTGTGAAGATTATTAAGGCCGAAAATTGGAGTAAGCGCTCTTAAAGTTGCGACCACCGACTCAGAATTTCGGTAGTAATTTTTAATAATTTCCAAACGTTGCTGGTTCGTGAACTTTACCGTGATGAAAATGTTGACTTTAACTAACGTTTTGACATTGACAGTTCATTAAAAAAGTTTAAGGGTGCGTTCATATAAAGATACGAAATTGTTATGCCCCTATTGGAAAACCCTTTATCAGCCCAGTACAGACTGACAACTCCCAGCTGAGTTATAATTAGGGATCTAGCCAGTATTATGCCAGTACCGGCCGATAGTACTGAACCAGGACTGCTTTTACGTACCAGCCCAGTACTAACTGCCAACTCCCAGCCGAGTTATAATTAAGGGTCTTGCCAGTAGTTTGCCAGTATCCATACCGATATTTCATCAGTACCCTGTCAGTACCAGAAATCCGACGACGGTACTATGTATGTGTACTATGTGTACTATGTCAGCAATAAAGCAAGTTAAATTAACCAGAAATATGGTTGTAACGGCCATTTCTTTCTATCAGTGTATTCTAATCCAAAAAACTGAATAGCGAAAAATGTTCGAAGGATATATGATTTGTGATTTTTTATCACGTTAAAAAAGTATTGGGGCTAGGAAACATCATAAAGGCATTCTTTAGGCCGTGTGATAGAGTCTGATGGCATCAATTACATATGAAGACTTTATTAATGAAATAATAATTTTAAAAAATTTTCCAGATAAGACTGCAATTCGAAAAAATGCAACGCATTGCTGTCTTCTCTGAAAAATTTGTTAAAATTATTATTTCATTAATAAAGTGATCGTATGTAATTGGTGACATCAGACCCTACCACACGGCCTTAAGGCAACATATTACTAAACCAAGTTTTAAGATAAAAAAATTTCGACATTCGATGTCCTCAGAGGACGTTTTCCTGACATCCAAAAACACTTTTACGTCTCCTTTTGCGGTGTGCGTTATCTTTTAGCGAAGTCTAATATACATTTCAAATATGTCATATCTTAAAGTGGACATTAGAATGGTATTAATTCTTATCTTCTAACTTTACAGTTCTGAGTTATGGAAGTTGCATAATAATGGCAAAAATAATGTAGACATAAAGTATATGATAAGATACTGATTATAAAAGTCAGTATTTGTATTAGAAAAGAAGTGAAGAATAGGTACAATAATATAATTATACTCCAAACTTTTTATCGCCAAGACAAATATAAGTTCGAAGATCAGGAATTCGATTTTCACTGATATCATATTATCTCGTGAAGAAACTTCACCTGGTGTAACATATTATAACTCCACCAGGAATAATACTCCTATATATTTACTAAATTTCAATCAGCGTAATTTTATATTGATTTTATTCCTCCGTGACTCATTTTCAGCTATTCAAAAAATGTATTAGCCTAATTCTCTGAGAAATCAATAAAAATAATTCATTTAATAGCTAATGATATTATTATTGTATAAATTACAATAGTGAAGATTTAGAAAAAAATAAAAAAAACACTTTCGCATTACATTTTTTTAAAGGGCATGTGACAAGTGGGCCACGTGACTAATTTATAAGTTAATTCATTCATGTCTGATAACTTTTTAGTAGAATGAAAACATTTTTCACTAATAGATTAGTTGCCATAGCTACTCGTTTTTCTCAATCTGAATAAATTTCAGGCAGACATCGCACCAAAATTCAATTACCCAGGCGGAAAAATCGGTGTACTGCCAATCCTTACAACCGGCGCGGTACCGTTCCGGTTGTAACCCGTAAGTAATGCCAGTGCTGCCGATCAGCACTGTGCCAAGCGTTGGCACACCGCTGGGGCGGCACTGGCTAATCACCAGCGCAGTACTGCTTTTCAGTGCTGGCAAACAACTAACATTTGTGTATTGCCAAGCATCGGTGCAGCACTGAATCAGCACCGGCGCAGTACCAACATTCAGTGTTGGCAAACAACCAACTTTTGAGTAATGCCTAGCGTCGATGCAGCACCGGCGTGGTACCGCTTTTCAGTATTGACGATCAACAAATATCGCGTAATGTCAAGTATCGGCGCAGCACTGGATCAGCACCGGCGCAGTGCCACCGTCCAGTGTTAGCAAACAACCAACTTTTGAGTAATCCCAAGCCTTTCTATCGTCTTTCATTGCCGACAAACATATTAGTAATGCTATGAGCAGTACTCTAAAAAAAATCAATTACATTCTACACATTCGTTTGTGTGCCCGCATTGGTGTGATGGTAAGTAAAATTTCGCTGATCGAAAAACATTTCTATTGAAGTAAACCAAAGTTTATTGCTTGAATTAGTTAAACTTTCCATCGATTAGTTTTATGATTGTACCAAAGTATGCTGCGGTTTACTTCGCGTTTAATTCGCGCGATGAGAATGTGCCCGCGAAGCGGGCAGATTTTTTTTAATAGTACTTCATAAGTTGGAATAACTTATTGCGAACTTGAATATTTATTTTATTATATTTATTATTAATATATTTATATATTATAATATAATTATTCGATATATGTGTAAATTGGCTTTAGGGTCCAGAAATGATGAAAACTCAGTTCTTACATTCTTTCAAACGTTTCGACTCAGGTTGGAGTCCTCATCAGTGAGAATTTATTTCTGTTATTTTATTACGTAGACATACAGCGATGATAAAAAAGATTAATCCAAATGAACACAAAAATTCCCTTTTTTCTTCCTTTTCCTTCGTACCAAACAAGATAGACACATAATTTTGAAACAAATAAATCCTGACACTACGTCAAGTAAAACCCGTAGTGTCAGGATTTATTTGTTTCAAAATTATGTGTCTATCTTGTTTGGTACGAAGGAAAAGGAAGAAAAAAGGGAATTTTTGTGTTCATTTGGATTAATCTTTTTTATCATCGCTGTATGTCTACGTAATAAAATAACAGAAATAAATTCTCACTGATGAGGACTCCAACCTGAGTCGAAACGTTTGAAAGAATGTAAGAACTGAGTTTTCATCATTTCTGGACCCTAAAGCCAATTTACACATATATCGAATATTCATCAAAGGGTCGATACAAGTCCTATCTATATATTATAATATTTATATATTATTTATATATATATATATTAATTATAATATTTATATTATTAATTTATTTATTATAATTTCGTTATGAGATAATTTTCTTGATTCCAAAGTTTCATCATATTTTTGAAATTGAAAAAACTCAAAATTTTCAGATTCTGAACATACGTTGATTTTACTCTTGAAAACAAAAATTAAAGGAAGCATAACCTGTATAAAGTATCACTAATATACAATAATAAAAGTTAATAATTCTAAAATGTATATAAATCTTTTTATTATGTAATGTTCTTTAATTCAAAAATTTCATCGCTTTCTTTCAAAAATATTTTATTTTATAGAAAATCGATTTAATAATTAAAAATCTTAAAAATTTTAATCAGAATCATAAATTGGGATAAAATCGAAAATTCCCGATTACACGGGGCTTATACACTTCTTACACGGCCCTGCAGTAGTTGAAGGTTATAAGCGCTATTTTCTTTCTTGTATTCCAAGCGTGCGCAGCCGAGAGGCTTAGTCGTTAGGTTAGTAATGCGTTAATTGTAAGTAGAGAGGGTTCGAACCCGCAGCGTTAAGAATAATTTTTAATACTACCTATACGAGCGTTTGTGTAGTGTAGAGGGTAATGTGTGTTTGTAGGTAAGTTTGTATATAAAAATAGTAAGTTAGAGTCTGCTTGAAAGTAAATAAAGTTTTGAAATGTACTAAGAGTATTCATCGATTCAATTACTGCTCTTATTTGATTTACCTATGTTCCTGCAGTTCACTTAACTTCAAAAATGACACTGGGGCCTTTACGAACTACGGAAAGTAAGTTAAAAAGTAGTCAAACCTATTGAAATTTTTTTTCTGTGTAGGTGTAACGAAAAAGTATTGTCAATTTACTCAGAAAAAATTTTCTAGCTTGAAAACAGATTTTTTACTGTGAAAACAGTAAACTTAACCTTCCAAGCGAATATCCCTCCGTTGCCGTTAAAAACGGTAAATATTAGAGTCTTAACTCGAACTTTCCCTGTACTTTTTATCTAAGTACATTACAGATTTTCGGTACATTTTCCAGTACCGCCCCAGTACTAAAAGACAACTCCCAGCCGAGTGACATTTTGTACTAGTGCCAGCACCACACCAGCACTGAAGTCCAGCGCTAAGGCAGTACCGCTGGTCAGCACTATGCCGTTGTTAACTATCGGAGTTCCGCCAGCACCACGCCAGCACTGCAGGTCAGCGCTAACGCAGCACTGCTGGTCAGCACTATGCCGGTGTTACCTTTCGAAGCTTTGCCAGCACCGCGACAGACTTCATGAGGATCTACTGCCAGCACTATGCCAGCGCTGGAAGTCCGCTGGCAGTGCTGGCGCGGTGCTGCGCCGGTTGTAAATTTCCGCCTGGGTAGTGAAATCGATTGAAAACTTCTAGTACTTTTTAGGTATAGCAATATTGTATCAGCTGTTATAAATTTAACTTCAAAAGAATTTAAGTAATTACATTTGAAGCGGAAGATGTCATAGTATTCTCATATAAATGTAATTGAATATCTTTCTATGTCTTTAAGACAAAAGAAAACATGATCATAGTGTCACGACTCGTGACGTATTTCTATATGTACACAAAGAAAAGGTAGAATTTCATATTTTCCACTTTTCAATTCTCAAAAATTCTATTTCTTCAAAAAAACGTGAGCTTTCCTATAGATTAATTGGGGACTGCTTAGGAAAATATTAAAACATCACACGCCCTCGCCAATCAATCTAGGGAAGCTATTGTTATTTCGGAAAAATTAAATTACGTTAAAATAAAAAGTCGGATATATGAAATCCTAATAGAAAAAAATGTATTATCAAGATTAAATATTTTAGTCCAATGATTATAGGACAGCTATCTGAATTATAAAGAGCATTATCTAGATTAAAAGTGACATAATTTATAAATATAAGTTATAATCTGAATTATACCGCTTACATAATCTAAATTATACTCTGAAAATTTTTGTTAATAAAAATATTGAACTTTAAAAGAATTAAATGAAACTTTAGTATAAATTATAGAAAAATTTGCAGTAAACTATACTAAAGTTTCCCATAATTTATCTACAGTTTAGTATTTTTACCGACGAAAATTCTCAGGGTGATACGTTTTCCCTAAATTATACAATACTTTATTAAAAATCCATATAAAAAGTTCCTCCGCATGTATCAACATCTAACAGAAGATTTCAGCTTTAATTCAGTCACCCAAAATGTACATGCAAAAATAAAATCATATTTCGCATAAAAAGTTCAATGAAGCTTTTTCTAATAGTGTAAATATAAATTCCATTATATAAATAAGTTTTAATATACGTGAAGAGATTTATACTCAGGGTGAGTTTTAATTTTAAAACATCAAAACATTTTAGGAAATACGCATCATACGAAAAAAATGTTCGCAATGAAAAAAATTTATTTTCAAGGAGGAAAAGCGATTCTGAACAAGTTTTTATATAAAAAACTTGCGTAAACATTATAGTACAAAAAAAATGATTGTGAATCGATTTCAATAATTTGAGTTACAGTCGAGATTCCCTATAACGAGAAGCTCGAGCATCGGAGACCTCTCTGCATCGAGCGCGAGAGGGATCCCTTCCATATCCTACTTGTTGCTACGCGCTGTTATGCGCATTATATGATGCGCGCAGTCAGTCTGTCAGTGATGCCAAGTGAATAATTGTATTTACATAGTTAAAAGCGTATAAAAAAGATTTTTGCGTGTATTGAACATGGAATTGACTTATTTGACGGTATGTACTCAAAATACTAAAAATATAATAATATAATAATAAAAATATCTATGCTTATCAGGTGTATTTTTAAATATTTCCAGAAAAAAAAGAAAAGTCTTGACGAGTAATAAAAAATGGAAATTTTGACAAATTTGGAAAACGGGATGAAAAATTGGGAAATTTGCAAAAAATACAACGTTTCAAATTCGAGCGCGCTTCATTCCGTAGTAGTGGGGCAAGAGGGGTCGATCGTCTGCTCGTTATGGGGAGGCGTGACGCGCTCGAAAAAGGGGGCCTTGTTACAGGGAATCTCACTATAGGGAATCTCGAGTGTATTTTGAACCTGATCAACGAGAAAAAATTGGTGGTTTCATGTGGTCGATTTATACTTATATTCCATTTGCCTCTGTGTATTGTTCGCACAGATCAAGTTTAGTTATAATCTAGGGAAAGAAACTAGACGTTAAGAGAAACCTCAAACCGTTTCAGAAATAGATATTTATGCTACAAGGGAGGAAAAGGATGATTCTGACGAGTGTGAAGTTGCGCACGAGCGAAGAAAGGGTGCAAAAACACGAGTGAGAATCATCGTGCTCCTCTCGTGTAGGATACATTATTTTTTCTCATGCATGCACAGAAATGGCCACATGTTTTTCCTGAAACGAAACACACCAAAAATATCAGTCAGAATTTTCAACATAGACAATTTGCACCAATTGTAGGTTATCACAACGATTAAGTTGGATGCTCATACTTTCAAGTTTTCGCAACGAACTTAACTTTTGGTCCATTAGATGGCGACACTTGATGGTGCAAAAAATAACAAAAAAATCACGGTGCTAAGGCAAATCACGCAATTGTTCTTCCATAAGCGGGAGCTTGATAATTCCTACGGGAATTATTGATAACTCCCGCATTTTTCGTGTGTACCCCAAAAAGGGGATCTTCTTCCCGCGTTTCAGGCAAAAAAGTGGCCATTTCTGTGCACGCATGAGAAAAAAATTATTACGTCACGTTCAGATCGATGTCTCGAAAATATATACTAGAATGTAACTAGCTATTCAAATTTTTTAGGGTGGTCCTTTATTTGGATGTAGCCTAGATATTTTTCAGTTTCATAAATATTTTCTGAAATAGTCGAACAACCTACTGGGAAAAATGTATTAAAACTGATAAAATTTGATTTAAATCTAATATAGTCTAAACGACTTTGAATTATATTCTATCCAACCTTGAGTAAAAACAAAAAATGTATGAATGTATGAATTACATCATAGGCCATGAGTGCGAAAAAGACAAATTCATACGAAGGCTTATTGTTGTCACACTCGTACTCATAGACCCACAGCAATCCATAGCACCCCACACGTGGCCAATAATCCAAACATACACCGGAACGCTTGTTTTGGGTAACATGATTTTAGAGAATCAGCTGTGGACACGGTGGGGTACGGGGTAAAAAGGGCCAACAGAGCTCTATTGAACGTCCCACTACTCGTGCGTATATTTCACATTTATTGTTACACCTTTGCTGAAACTAAACTTTTTATTACGGCTATGGGCTACCTGGAGCACGTGACGTTAGTACACGGAGAGAAGAACATTTCTCACGTTGCTACAATCCATAGCTGTGCGCCCTCAAAATCAAAGCTGGGTCATACGAGAGCGATGATTTAGGGGTCTCTACTTTGTAACATTGAAATGGTTCTAATGCGCGAAATTGGAATCGTTGCTATGTCGTCTTAGTCAATCTTCCTACGTAACAATTGATTTCCAGCAATTAGTCCATAGCGCTGTGTCCAATTTATTACATGACAACGTTAGCACGATTGTAAAATAAATATGTGTTGCATTTCATATTGTCATAATGAAAAAACGATTCTTTTTATGGATGGGGGTAAATTTTTTTCAAAATTTTGAAAAACATTGAATTTTTAAAAAATTGTAACTTTTTTTATCATTTAAATTTTTTTTTTAAATTTTAATATTTTTAAATCTTTTAAAAATACTCTATTTTAAAACATTTATCGATTTTTGAAATCTTTAAAATTCCAACCATTTTTGAATTCTAAAAGTATTTAAACTTTTCAAAGTTTCTTGAATAACAATTTTTCACAATTTTGAACTAATCTCAACCTTAAAAGTATGTGTTACCCAAAAATGATTGAGAATAATCCAAAATCCAAGAATAATTTTTTCCTTGTTATATAGGCTTTTTTATATATTGAATTTATGTTTTTCAGGTTATTCATATTTTCTCAGTATATACAACACTGATAAACAACCAATGTTCGTCAGTTGTTTCTCTACGTGAGAGAAATATTGGAAGTAGCGACAATGTAATATTGCAATCGTTCCAATGTTCCACCGGAGAAGTCGCTACGATCTTAATATCTATGTAACATAGCGTCGATCGCTATGTTTCTAGCGTCTGTTTCAATGTTTCATCGTTCGCGGAACAATGCCACGTGTACCGTATCACCGCGGTTATATTTTATACCAGCGTGTGTTATGTTCTTCTCTCCTTGTTACTGAAATTACAGTATGAAAGGTTATTCTAAAAATATTGGGTCATTAAGTATGAAGTTGGAAGTTTCTTATGCATGAATTTTGACATTTCATATCTTTGACACTTTGCATTGGCATTTTTTTCTATTTTGTACATTGTGAAGCTACACTATTATTCTTTCGACTACGCTTTGGAATTTACAATTATCTTTTGAATAGCATTTTGTGGAAAATATTTTGTGAAACCATGTATAAGTTGAAAATTCGTGCAATCTTCGAATATGAGTTTCGTTGTGGAACCAACGCATCGTAAATATCTCATAAAATTAATACACTCAACTCTCCCGGCAAGACCTCTCCCGGTAAGATCCTATTCCCAGTAAGACCCGGATTCCCCTCCCGTTAAGATTCAATTACTTTCTTAGTAAGACCCGCATTCCCATCTACTATGTTTCGAGCAAAAAGGTCGCGTTTTTAAAGAGGCAATAAATTTAAAGCGTAAATAGAAGTATTAGATGACAAAAATTTACAGTTTTCGATGAAAGTTCATTTTCGTCGTATTATATTGAGCAATCGCACTGCCCAAATAACGATGAATTACATTACTATTGGGGTTATGCTTTCGTTGAAAATGCGTACTGATGCGCACGCACCGTTCTTACTGAGACGGGAACCCCCACTTTAAACTGGATCTTACCGGGAAAGTTGAGTGTAGTGAGTTTGAAGAAGGTTCAACTAGCCATAGCAGAGTATCGTTTTGGTTTGCGAAATTTCGTTCTGGGGATTACAGCCTTGAAAATGAACATCGTGGAAGACCCTAACCCAAAGTAAATAATGATGAACTAAAAGCTGTTGTAGAGAGTCACATATCTCAAACTATTCGTGAGTTAACATCGGAATTTGGTGTTTTTGTCCCAACCATATTGGATTTTTTCGCGGAATAAAGGAGAGTTTTTTCTGCGTCGTATCGTTACTTGTGAAGAAAAATGAATCCTCTATGATAATCGTAAGCGTTCAGCAAGCTGGTTAGATAAGGATGAAGCACCACAACACAGCCTAAAACCTAACATTCATCAAAAGAAGCCCACGGTTACTGCTTGCTGAAGCGAAAACGGTTTAATTTATCATAGCTTCATGAAACCTGGTCAATCGATCACAGCAGAGACTTACTGTAACCAACTGGACAACATGATAAAGAATCTGGTTGAAAAAAAGGCGAGATTAGTGAACCGAGACAGGCCAATTCTCCTACAGGATAATGCTCGCCCACACACTGCAAATCGGTCGTAATTAAAATTTCTGGAATTGGATTTGGAAACTATCGATCATCCTGCGTATTCACTGGACCTTTCATCAAGCGATTATAATTTGTTTCGGAATTTGGATAACTTTTTACAAGGAAAAATTTTTAATTCCCAACAAGGTGTCGAAAATGCCTTTCGCGCTTTCGTCGGTTCTCACTTTCCAGGCTTCTATGCAAAAGGCATAAATGAATTACCATTAAAATGACAAACGTGTATCGATGCCTCTAGACCATACTTCGAATGATTGAAATGTTATTTTATTCGAAGAACAATAAAGCAAACTTTTGAATCCGAACTTCTAACTTCATACGTAATGACCCAATAATAACTAAATTGGATTTTTGGTACTATACAGACGTGTACAAAAGAGCCAATAAGAGCCTGTCTGGTACTGAAAATCTCATATAGTTATTAATTCTTGAATAACTTTACATACTGTAATTGCAATTACAGTCAAGACTCGTTTATTGCAAGACGAGAGGGGTTCCCACTACAGCAACTATCGATAAGGTTAGTTTTCCGAGCAAGCAGTGGATTGGTTGTCGCCCCAACTACAGTGTTGCGCATATACGACAAAGGTGGGGCTTAGGGGAACATTCGGGCCTTGCAATAGACGAGTCTTGACTGTACCGATATCACGTTGTTTGGGTGTGCCCTATGGCCTTAAGGGTATGTGATATTAGGAAATTAGCAAATTTTATCGATTTTAGGTTTTTACATGTTTGTGTTCAAACTACATGAAATTTAGTTATCAAAATTTGGGAAATAGTGGAAGAGATAAAAACAGACGTAGATATTTTGGACATAAACATGTAGAAACTGGACTAAATTGGTCACATGAACTTTCTATTTTTCTCAAGTATCACAAGCCCTTAACTATTTTACATTTCTTTCATGTTATTATTTTTTGTAAATAAAAGCTTCAGGTGATAAATATTCAAACACTGCAGTACACAACACTTGATACGACACTGGTTGTTTACTATTTCACGCTTCACTGAGCTTGTCCAATTATAGATATACAATGCCCGAATAGTTTCAATAATCGGCGTTCCGATGTATATAGGATTTAGGTATACGCATTGTTGTATAGTATATATGTTTTTTGATCCAATTTGATTGGGATTCTGAATCTACTTCTTGATTCATTTTATTTGTTCACAATCCAAAAGTTAAACATTCGACAAGTGTCAGGGAATTTTCATTAAATCGTGTAATTTATAAATACATATTAAGCCATATATTATATATAATATATGAATGATTATTTTTATCTTAAAGATTGAAGCTTTAAAATGTTCTGGTATCGTAATGTAAAAACAATATGCGAACATCTGTAAAAATACAGACGCTTTAAATTTCGATTAAAATCTTATTGCATACATTTTGAAGATTTGAATATGTAATTATAATGAAATCAGATCCACATTTTCAAAGTGTATAATATTAACAATATTTGCAGTTCGCTGATTAGCTTTACGGTCGACAAATTAAAAAAAATTAAAAAAGTTTTAATCAAACGTTTCGACTCTGATCGGAGTCCTCATTAGTGATCTTTATTTTTAAAATGTCAAAAAACAATCAGCAAACACTGCAAATATTGTCACTGAGGGTCAATATATTTCCTGTTTCTTGAATACAATATTGGCATCATATATTAATATGTATATAGTTAGAGCTTAAAATTATTTATTTTATCATTAGTTTTATAATTTTTTAGATGTAAAAAATATTGGTTTTGCTCTTTAAAGAATTCACGGTTGCGTTTTTTTTTGTTATTTTCATTTGATCGATTTCCGAATGGAATTTTTTTGGCCAGACAAGTTATTTTAAATTTTCAAAGCGCTTTGAGTAATCCGCGTTATTTTTCTATGAAAATTGTAGTAAAAATGATATTAAAAAAAGAAATTATACCAGTTTCATCGGTTTTGTCCCCTGATGCTGCGTTGGATGTGCCTTTCCAATCTTGAGTTATATTGTGGCATGTGGTCGTCAGACTTTTCGCAATTACTCCTGAATGAATACTTGTATGGCTGCCATAACGACGAAGATTACTCAGTTCAAATTTTCCCTCTGGCTTTGGATTAGTGATTTGGGATTGATGAAGGATACCTTGCAAATATATTAGTTCATTTTTTAACTATAGAAGTTTCTAATTTCAACAAAAAGTTTATTTCTTGAATGTTTATTTTTCCAAAGGTTGATAATACCCCTGGAGAAAGTATCGGATATAAATTAATTCCGAGCC
The DNA here is from genome assembly GCA_030998225.1 of Diplolepis rosae. Classification (NCBI taxonomy): domain Eukaryota; kingdom Metazoa; phylum Arthropoda; class Insecta; order Hymenoptera; family Diplolepididae; genus Diplolepis; species Diplolepis rosae. The sequence continues at coordinate 18,279,652 of JAPYXD010000710.1, read as the reverse complement.
AATCAGAACTGTTCCGATTCATTCCGATATCTGTATCCGAGCCAATGCGAATTATTCCGAACTGATCCGAAAAACGTTTTGTAATTCGTTTGATGAAAACAGGTAAAAAATCGATCCGACCTAATCCGATTTAATCCAAGGCAACAATCCGAATGAACCCGAAACCAAGTTTTCAATCCGACTCAACCCGAACTCGGATTGATTCAAAGCGAATTTTCAATTAGAATCAATTCGAATGAATCCGATTAAATCCGAGGCAACTATTCGAATGAATCCAAACCAATCCGAAACCAAGTTTTCAATCCGACTCAACCCGAACTCGGATTGATTCAAAGCGAATTTTCAATGAGAATCAATCCGAATGAATCCGAGGTCGGATTGATTTGGATTGAAAACTTGGTTTCGGATTGGTTCGGATTCATTCGGATTGTTGCCTCGGATTAAATCGGATTATGTAGAATCGATTTTTTACCGTTTTTAATCAAACGAAATACAAAATGTTTTTCGGATTGGTTCGAAATGAATCACATTGGCTCGGATACAGATATCGGAATGAATCGGAATAGCTCTGATTGGTTCGGAATGAATTCCTATCCGATACTTTCTCCAGGTACATTTGATTATTACATATTAAGGCCATGGACAAGATTCCTACCATACCAGCATTTTCAATTTATGTAACCCCATTTCTTTAAAAACTGAGATAACAATTTAATAATTTGTAAGAGTCAATGAAATGCTAAAAGACATGTCGTGACATGTCTATGGCCTTAAAGAAAATTGCTAAATTGGCATAAGTCACATTTTTGCTTTAGACTAAGAATTATTGAAATTTTATTAGTAGCATAACGGAAAATAGTCGTTTTTTACTGATTTCATTTAGTAACACATTTATAGATATTGGAAAAGTTGATTTCGATTGTTTCTCAGTAATTTTTACTTAATATACTGACTGCATAGTAAAAAATGGGTCACTGAATGGAATTTTTAAAAAAATACTGAAACTCAAGTCGATTTTGTAATAATGTAAATGTGAATTAAATTTTCTGTTACTGAATTTATTTTTGATTTCAAATGAGAAAGAAAATTCAATTTACTTAAGGCTCTATCGGCCTTAAGGAAGACATTCTGATCGTAATACTCGCGCTTTGCGCTCAATTTTTACTTTATATCCATTAGAGCCACATTTATATTAAAAAAGAATTTGTAGATCTTTTTGAAATAAACAATTTTTTTCGTAACTCGCATAGATTTGATGCAAAATGGAATTTTTCATGTTTGATAACGTTTTTTACAATTTAAACGAAAACTACGTTTCCGATCAAAAAATAGTCTGAAGTAAATTTTTATATCTTGTTCAGGTGAACAATTTTGGCCCCAATATTTTTTTTGTATTCCGCGTAGAGTTTTGCTTAGAAAGAGAGTTTTTTATTTTCAATAAGATGTTTTATTAATGAACAAATAATATAACTCCTATGAAAAAATGTTCAACACCAAAGTTGTAGTTTTTTTTGCAATAAACAATTTTGTTTCTTAACATTTTTTCTGTATCTCTTATATTTTGGAGGGAAAATCGAATTTTTTATTTTCATGGAAAAATTTTTCATAAATAAAACCAGAACCATTGGTCAAAAATGGCTGGTCAACGAATTCGTCCTTTCTTTTTGGGACCTGAAGAGGTGTGCCAAATTTCAATCCAATCCGATAATTCTTTCGAAAGTCATTTATTACATAAGACCAATACCTTCTCATATAATGAGAATGTAATGAAAGCATCTCTTTTTTAATATTATTTAATTCACCCCTTTTTACCAAGACTTTGGTAAGATGTCTTAAAACTTTATTGAACTCAAATTTTAAAAAAGGTAGAAATGTAAATTAATTGAAAATTGTAACGGAAATCGTACCATAAAAAAACTTTGTTCTCTAACTAATAATATAAATTTTCACGCACGTTAGCACAGTGGGTATCGCGTTAGGTTTTCGTATTAGCGCCTGAGGTTCGATTCCCGGCCCAGTAGATCCTTTAACTTAATTCTAAATGCGTGCGATACTCCAACGAAATTAAATTTACACTTTAAAAAAATTCATTACGACTTTCAATTTATGCCTTCATAAAAATATAAAATTAACAATTTTATGTGAGTGACAAAATACCTGATTTTATCCCAATGTCCTAATATCGTAGAATTAAGACGCATGAAATTTCATAAATATTTTTTTTACGCGCTATGTCTTATATTATTTATTTGAACTCTGAAAAGTTGAAATTTTAGTTCAAAATTTCGATTAAAACTTTTTAGGAATATTAAAATAAATAGTTTACTAGCTTATAGGAGCTTGAAATGTGTAATTTTATATTGATATCTAAATAGTAACCTTTTTCTTTTTTAGATGAAGCAGAACTATAGTTTTGAAAACCTGAACATCCCTCGTCCAGAAAACCTTTTTCTGAAAGTGATTGATCGTCACCCTCTTTCAAATACCCGGACTGGACGAAATCGATATTTAGAAAATTGCCAGAGTCGGAATTTTCATCGTTCACGTACTGCTCCAAAGCTTGACGTTCCAGCTCCTGAGTAAAATTCTTTAATAAATACCATCTACAGTTTGTTCAGAAAATATGAATATACGTATGACTAAACATTTTAATTATTTCTATAGAATAATATCGATCTAAAAACAAAATTAAATGCTGAGTAAATCGAAAGTTTTTTTTTTAAATAACATTTCATACTTTCTTTTAGCGTTGCCACCAATCGAGATAAAAAGTCAGGAGCTTTTTACCAGGAGACTCAAAAAAAAAAGGAGACTCCAAAATTTAGAATTCATTACCATGATAATTAAAATGCAGTTGGATACTAAGTTTTCATTATATAAAAACGAAATGATATGGAATAAAAATATTAAATAACGTTAGGTGTTAGGTTCAAACGAAATTAGAATCCAATCAGAATTAACTTGCCAGTTTAGGAATCTCATTGCTCTTTAAATCTGAATCAGTTAAATTTTCATTGATTGAATCAGTGGTTTGCTTTTTCACTGATTCATCAGTTAAAAAAATATTTTTCACTTTTAAAGCAGTGAAAATTAACTGATTCATCAGTGGAAAAAATATTTCTCACTCTCAAATCACTTAATGTTCGCTGAAGTAATCACTGCAATTTGACTGATTCACAGTAAGCTCTTTTAAGCTATTTTAATCAGTGGAATTTCACTGATAATCAGTAGATTTTGACTGATTCAGATTTAGAGAGTGGTTAAATTCATTTAACAATTTTTTCATCACAAGTTATTTTATCAGTGATCAACATAGTCGACCAAAGGTAGCCTTTTTTCACTAAACTTTTGTTAGGTTTAGGCCAGCCATAGCAAGCTTAAAAGTAAATCTCCCAATAAATCAGTAGCAAAGGCAACGCTGCTTTCTTTTTGTAATTTGAATCAAAATATAAATTAATTTAAGTTGTATGACATACTTGATATCGAAAAACCAAACATTCTTCGGAAGCTCTATATTGTTCTAGAGCTTGACGTTCTAGATCAGCATAAGTCTTCTCAAACTCATTTTCATCATCTAATTCAGTCGATGATGAATTCGTAAGAACATCTCGGTAAAGTCTTTTTTTCTGACTTATGTCTGGTTCACTTTTGTTCTTCACAACTATTCTTTCTGAGTTATACGAATTGTCTTGCTGAGAACTCTTCCCTTTCAAACAATAGCATTTCTTCTCCAATTGTGGGAATTCAGAATCAAAATCTGTTGGGTTTGGATCCGCAAATTTCGAGTTCTGATTGAAAGCTTTCGATTGGTATTTTTTGGCTTTGACCCCACCTTTTGTTAAAAGTATTAAATTGTTAAAATCTACTCCTTGAGTTTTACGTCGTTGGGGATAGTCTTGATATAATTCAGGTGGTTTTTGATAGACTGGAATGGGAGCCGCAGGTACATGATTTAGCGGTATTGTTTTTTCTGGTAATTGTATTGGATGCTGAATAACTGTTGGGCAAATTGGTTGCATTGAGGAATAAATGGGTTGAGGCGCTGTATATACAGGAACTTGTAACTGTAGAGGCTGTCCTACTCGTTGAAACCATTGATAAGGATGCTGAATGACTGTATTGGCTGTTGGGTGAGCCAAGATTGGAACAGCCGCATTCTGGAAAATAGAATCATTTTTCTAAATTATTCTTGAGAGTGTCAAATTTAAATTAATTTTGAGCCCCAAAAAATAAGTTAATTTTTTAAAATGAAATTTTAAATTCTTAACAAAGTAATATTTAATAGTACTTGCTCTAATACTTTCACCAATACTTTATCCAATACATTTTTATTTATTCTCTTATTAAAAAGGGAGTTAAATGAAGTGTTGGAGAAAATGTTGGTAGAATCGATAATAATTTCGCAACGCAAGATCTACTATTACTTCAATAAATTCGCGAAAACTTTATACAATATTTAAAATAAATAAAAAGTGAAAATACAGGGAAGAATAGTTTTACGCGAATTAATAGAGATCCATTTTCATGAAAAGTATGGAGATGGTAGATACAATACTTTTTCCATAAAGGTATCTTCTTTCGTAGAAATATTTTTATACAATAAAATACAAATATAAGACATTCAAAAATGTAAATAATTTTTTTGATATATAGTTTAGAAATAGCTTAAAATAGTTTCCAGACAACATAGTACAAAAATAACCTTGATGGTCAAGATCAAGCTTTTCCTATTCAGCTTCACACCAAAGAATTTATGGTAAATACGGTTATGGAAAAGACATATTGAAATATAGATACATATTTCAATATAGTTTTAAAATAGTTTAGGTAAAATAGTTCAAACAAAGCCCTATAATAGCCTCAACCAAACTCTTCCAATTCAGCTTCGCACCAAAGAATTTATTGTGGATACAGTAATGGATAAGACATTCAAAAATATAAAAAATAGTTTAAAAATAGTTTGTTCAGTCAAAATAGTTCAAAATAGCATTAATGCTCTACATCAATCTGTTTCCATTCCACCTGTCACCAAAGAATTTATTTGTAGACACCGGTATGGATGACATTCAAAAATGTGAATATTTTTTATAAATAGTTTATAAATAGTTTTAAAATAGTTTTCAGACAAAATAGTTCAAAATAGCATTAATGCTCTACATCAATCTGTTTCCATTCCACCTGTCACCAAAGAATTTATTTGTAGACACCGGTATGGATGACATTCAAAAATGTGAATATTTTTTATAAATAGTTTATAAATAGTATGGATAAGACATTTAAAAATGTGAATATTTTTTATAAATAGTTTTAAAATAGTTTCAGAAAAAATAGTTTAAAAAAATAGCCTCAATGGTATAGATCAAGCTATTCACATTCAGCTTCGCACCAAAGAATTTATTTGGGTTCAAACTTAAGTATATATTTTTAAAGTGACATGCCTGATAACATGTCTAGTATTATATTGACCCAAATTCATAGAATTTTTGTTAATTTCTTGTTATTTTGGCATAGGGTCAGTTTCATCTTATTTTATTTGATTAAAAATGTCACTATTAGATGTAAAAATGCCCAAAAAGAAAGAAAGGCAAACGTTTCGGCCACATATGGAGGCCCTCTTCAGTGCCATAAATTCAAAGATTAATTCAAAATTTCTGTAGAACATTAGAATATAGGAAATAATTAAATTAAGGATTATCATAGAATTCAAAAACTTATCTCATAGCTTGCAATTCAAAATGAAGTAGTCCAGTATGCAGCATCATGAATCATGAATTGAAAAAATATTTAGAGTTCACTGTGAATTAAAAACCGGATAAATGAAAAAACATAAAAAAATTTGCACACGAACCGACCGGAATTTTTTAGAAAATTTTATTATTAAAGAAGGATGCCAAATTGGTTATCAATGGCAAAACGCGAACAAGGTTTACATTTTTGAAAACTTTGCGGTGAATACTTTGTTACCGGAGTCTTTCACAGAATGATCTGAACTGTTTTAAAAACCGACTCGAGACATATGGCTTTGCTGAACGAAAATTTTTTTATATAAGCAATCCTGAGAGGTTCTTTTCCTCCTTGAAGAAGACTATTGTCCTATAACTAATAGTAAAGAAATTCGAGACGCTTATGGTGATTTTCACGAGTGGACGAAGGCGTGTATTTTTTTCAAGAAAACGATTTTATATATCAGCTTCACGGACAATCCATTTAACACTGAATTTGCAAGCTTATTATAATATCTATATTATATAAAATTCTACTCAATATTATTTGAGTATGTACCGAATAAAAAAACAGTTGAAAGTTGTTTATTTTCGCATTCAGATTTTTTCTGAGATGTTTTAAAAAATCGTAATAAATTTATCTTTAAAAATTAATAAAAATGCAATTTAAATATTCGTGATATTATATATCACATCCGAAAGTATTATTAAATTTAACTAGTTCTGAAAATGGTCAGAACTGTGATATATTCTAGCTTTATAGTGAATTTGCCATTTTTTAATTTTAAAGTGACATGCTTGTTAACATGTCTAGTATTATATTGACCCAAATTCATAGAATTTTTGTTAATTTCTTGTTATTTTGGCATAGGGTCAGTTTCATATTATTTTATTTGATTAAAAATGTCACTAATAGATGTAAAAATGCCCAAAAAGAAAGAAAAAGAACCTCTCAGGATTGCTTATATAAAAAAAAACAAAAATTCTTAAGTATATAATTTTATAGTTTCTCAAGGAATCCCTGCAAACTATTCTAAGATATGAAGCACATCTATGTAAAGTTTTTTATAGTAGGGAAGATCAAAGTTAACAACTCTTTTTCTGATCGTATATCCAAACTTTCCATTTTCAATTACAAAATTAAAATAACACATCAAATACTCCTTTTTGTATCATATGTCAAGTACTTTAGTTATTCCGAAAAAATATGTGAAATTAACGACACCATATTTTTTGTATTTTCTAGATTTTAATAAATATCACTGATGTGATATTTTACATGTTATAAAAGAGGGTGCAAATTCTCTGTGAAAAATTTGTATAAGTTACGAATAGAAAATTATAAAAAAAATCAAGAAAAAATGTCAATTATGGTTTATTGCAATTAAAAAAGAATAAAATACTTGATAAGTTGGCCCAGTGTTTGTAGGCTGGTTCATATTGTAATAAAACATTTCCTCTTGATAGTAAGTTTCAACTGGCGAAGGGAGAAATTGTAGAGGTACTCCTCGATCCTCATACTCGTTAAATGATGTCCCACATCTTTTTACGAAATTATCAGTGTGTTCAGGGGTTAATGTAGGTAAAGGAGGTCCTCGTATTATTCCTACTGTTTGAACAGTGGGGACGTAATATCCAACTTTGATGAAAGCTTGGTGATTTTGACAGTTGTATAAATAAAGTTCTTGATTGTTTTGTAATTTCGGTATTTTATTGAGACTTGGTTGCGAGTAAGTTGTTTCCGGTCGTTGTACCAAATGATGCGGTTGCATCTGTTGTGGCGGATATAAATAAGTTTCTTGATATTCTACTTGACTCCATAAATTGCGAATCGAGTCTGATGTGATGATAAAATGCAATTTCAATTCTTCAGGATTGTTGATAGTGTAACGAAGTGGAGCAAATTTCTCGTAATTTTTGTTAGAAGAATTATTGGAGCTGGATGCTGTATTATTTATTAGAAACTTTAGTAATCCGATTAAAAATCAACCATAATTATATTTTATAAAAAATACTTCATAATCAGGGATAATTTTGTTTAAGTTTTTTCTACAGTTTTGAATAATTTTTTATCGTTAAATATCGTCAAATCATTTTAATGATAAAAGGTATTTTGAATTTAAATTTTCAAGAAAAATCTGAAATAGGTTTTGTAGAGCCAGCTTCCTAGAATTTTATTCGAAGAGATGAAAAAATCAGTTCTAATTTATGATACCTATAGCAAAAGCTCACCCCTGTTGGAAATATACGGGCAATCTGAAGTACCTTTTCTATTATGATTTTCAACTACAGTAATTGAAGCTGTAACATTACTTCGCTTCCATGAAACGTCATCTTTTTCCTGGACTTTAATAGTGGTTCCATTATTACTTATTTTTTCATATTGCGATGTTCTCAAGGTAGTACTTCACAACCATAATGAGTCTCGAATTAAAAAAGTGCACAATTTTTTGCAAGTTGAGTTCGAGAGGAGCATACATTTAAACTTTAATTTTCATTACAAAACCCTTCAATTTAGTTATTTTTATGCAAGGTATTTAAATAATCAAATTTAATTATTTTCTTTCCAATTTTTAATAATCTGAACCTTCTAAAAATGTATTATTCCATTTATTATCATAATTTCTCCACTTTAAAATATTTTATTTATTAATTATAAGTTTTTTAATCAAAAAGATTCAGATATTAAGTTTAGGAATTTTCATTTTTTAAATTGTTCAATGTTTCAATATCTCTAGCTTCTAAAGATCTTAATTTTCTGATTTGCATTAAAATTTCGAAATCTGTAAACCATAACGTTTTTCAATTTCTATTCTCGCCATTTGAATCAAAGGAAAAGTATTCCAAATTTTTATATTTCCTAAATTTTTGGATATAGAATCCTATATTTTCATTGAGATATTGAAATAAAATATATCTGATAAATATGTTAAATATATCTTGTGGAAACTTTTGAAATGCTTTAAAAAACGTCAAAGAATTTTTGAATAGCTCTAAATGAATAAATCAAACTTTTAAAAGCATGCTCTTCTAGAATGTAAGAAACATTTCTTCAACAAAGCTTTTTCAAAGTACATCATTTTTTAAATGTTTTATATTGAAGAAATGGAACTTCCAGACATAAATATTTATTCTGTGTTCTAAGACACCAACTGTTGATGATGCGCAGACACGTAATTTGGTACAATTAACTGGGTGAACTGCTCTTCTACTTCTTTGAGCATCCAAGGTTCTTGTACTCCCATTTCATGAAAATCCACACATTTCTCGATCGCCAAATTCTCCATAGACTTGTAACTTTTTTCTCGATTTTCGTCGTATTTGTAATTCCCATACAGGGCCAATCTCGATCCAGGAATAACGTCACGTACTCGTTTTTTTTTTTTAAACTTTCCATCTTCAATATAATTGCAAATCTAAAATTTAAAAAGTTTCACTCCATTGTATCAAATTAGAAAAATTATATTTCTCAGAAAAGATTTTTTATTCATTACCATTTTATTTCTGTATTTTTAAATGTAATTTTAAAGTTAATTCAGAATAAAAAATTTCATTTTCAATTTTACATTTCAGATTGAAATAGAATTGAAATGAAAATTGTATAATATTTGAAACTATTTATTTGAAATTATAAAACTTATTTTGAAAATATTTTTTGATGGAGGTTTAATTTTTAATATCCCTCTTAATTATTTTCTACGCAGACATTCTGCCTGGATAGCTGAATAATTAAGATTTATTGGCTCAACTCACCCCATAAATGAAATGGGAAGTCCTACCTGAACCCACAGGGATTGATTTATTTTTCTATAAGGATCTTCTGGATCGTAGGCCCAAGCTCTATCCGCAATTAAATTGATATTTGCATAGGCGCTTAAAAGATCGTCATCATGAGACGAAACTGAAGATACCATTATCCAAACATCCTACAATGTATCTTTATGATCGGTTGAATAAGCTGAAATTACAGAAACACAGAACACATCTTCTCTATGGTCAAATTAATCATTAATTGCAATATCTAGAATATTTTATATTAATTTTCTATGGTCATAGAAAAACCTTGAAAATATACAGCCTTCAAGATAACGTTTCACGATTGAAATTCCCGAGAAATTTAAACAAATGAGAGAGAAGAGAAAACCCAAAAAATCATTTTTTGAAGCTAATTTCATAGTATAAAAGATTGAAATTAAATTTTTCATCTCTTTTAGCTATTTAAGAGAATAATTTTTAGAATTTTGTGAGTTCAATGTGATTGAAATTCTAATTTTAAAGTTAATTTTAAGTTTCAGAAAAAATAATTTGAAAAATAACTCAAGGTCGTTTTGGACATTATATTTTGGTAAAGTTATTAATATAAGTGAGTTTATTGTCTATCTATGAAACGAGCGTAAATGTTAACAAACTGCAGCAACTATAATTTTATTTTAATTGAAACCTGCATTATTTAAATTTACTTTGATTGAATTCGAGCTTATTAAATTCTGAAAAATGATATTTATAATATCTTCAAATCGTTCGCAGAGTTTAAATAAATTTTACACAATTATTTCATCATTTCAATTGAAGTTTCCCGCGCATACTAATGCGGAATTTATTTGAACTTCAAACTTGTTTCAACCAATCACAACACTCCAATATTCAGTCTGCTCTGGTTTGCTCGTCTGCTCTTTGTATTTGTTTGCAAATTCATCTTAAATTTTAATGTTTTTACACAATAATTAATTAATAAATGATAAACGACGTACAAAATTCAAGCCGGTTTATTTTCATACTTAATTTTATTAAATAAGCTGACGTTATTTCTCATAAAATATAGAAAAAGAAACAGTTAACAAAGAACGGATTATCGCAAAGCTCGTAAATAATATAATTTATAGACTACTTAACCTAAAAGTCCAGTTTTATCATTGTTTTCATTGTTTCCTTTGCATAATTTACATAATTTCTGTTTTATAAAATGCAAAGCATTATTTGAAAAGAATACATTTTTTTGCAGAAATCATGTTTGGAACACTACGTGACAAATTTCATTCTGTCCAAGAAGGAATTTCTGCCAGGTAAATATGCAAATTATATGTACATTTTCAGTTCCTGCTTTAAACTTTTATTGGAAATATGACAAAAGAATTTTATTTTTGAAATAGATAATTTCCTAGTTATTCAGATGCTTCAAGACTTTTAACTACTTAAAATATTATCATAATCTACAAGTTTGATTTTTATTTAAACCTGATTTTGTTTATTTTAGTGTAGTTTATTATAAATAAATTATAGTATTATAAAGTATAATTCTTTTCAGTATTCGAGGCTTAAAAATTTCTGAACCCACGAATTCGAAGAAGCCAAAGAATCCCAGAAATATAAATTATAATGCAGGAGCAGATATTCTTCATCGATATCAATTACAATGGAATGAGCTACATGAATTGGCTGAAGAAAATGCAAGAAACGCTCAAGATGTTGATTCCCTTGTCACTGCAATTCATGAAAAATTGGAACATGAGTGGAAAAGTATAGTGTGCCTAAACAACACATTGGCTGTTATTCCAAAAGTAAATGACACAATCGAAAACCTTATTGATCAAATTGGTACAAAATTATTTACAATAAATTTTTCTGTCTAATTTAAAAATAAAAATTTTTGATTCACATTTTCATTCCTGCATAGGGACATTACATGAAATGTTTGAAGAGGTCGAACACGCGCTTTTCGAACTTGAGGACTTGAATGAAATTTTGGATTTGCAAAACAGAAAAGTAAACCACAAGCATCAATTAGCTCTCTATAAAGAGAATAAAGAAGTAGAATTAAATTCTATTCGAGGTAAATTGTTTTGGGATGCATTATTATTTAATATAATAATAAAATTCTTTATTAGAAAACTAAAATTTCGAATTGCACTTTTAGCGAAGCTAGCAAGCGAGCATTCTAAAAAAATTAATAAATTCGAGCTTAATCAACAAAAAACACTGCGAGAGAGACAAGAGACTTTTGCGGAAGTTTTCAGACAAGAATTAGATCAGTATAGAGCAACAGGTTCCATTCCAAGTATGTTTTTAATATAATGTGTTTTATACTGAATACATAATAAAATAAGAAGTAAAGCTTAAATCTCTATTTTTTCAGGAGTTTCCAGAGCGACTGAAGGTCCAACATTAGAAGAGATTGTGTTGGAAACAGATTCAACAGACTACGATGCGTTTTTGAAAAGTTAAAGGTCTAAAAATGGGTGAGCGAACTTTCGTCATATAAAAAAAGGACATTTTTATTGGTATTTACCTATACATATTCCGAGCGTGAATACATATATTTGTACATTGAGTATCGAGAACTAACCATAAGTATATAATAATGGTAGGAGCGTATAAAGACAATAATAAAAATAGGTTTGTTATTAGTTAATTGGAATTTCATTTTTATAAAAAATAAACGCAACTATTTCAATGATAATAGATACACTTTTAAGATATACATTGATTTAAAAAAAGTTATTTTTGGAAAAATGTTAAGGAACTTTATACTATCGCCAAAAATCATCGGTACATTTACTCTTTAACAGTTTCTGATATTTTTTAATTTTCGTAACATATAATTGAAATTTGTTTAACTTGAGTATTCATTCAGATTTCTGGCGCTAGTTTAGGTTTTTTAGAAATAAGATTGGTTTTATTTCAATTAGAGTTTAGAATTGGCCGAATTTTAACCTTGAAGAAGCTCTTCTTTGTTGGGAACCGGTATAACTTCCTTGTTGGAAACTTGTTGAAGAGCCTTGCTGAAAACTTGTCGAAGGGTCTTGTTCAAAACTTGTTGGGACACGTTTTTCAAATTCAGTTGCACTAGGAGTACATTTTAAATTTATTAGTTATTCAATTTGTAATAGATGCGAAAGTTTTATGAATTAAAAACGCATAGATACTAACCATCCTGTGACATTCTCAGCGGCATCACAAGTGTTTGTGAGTTCATTAAATGCATTTCCTTCGCCACAATTTTGAAGTCTTGGTCGCCCATTTACACAGATGAAATAACGTTGACAATCTGAAGAACTTCTGTAAAGTTTTATTTCTCCAGTATCAAAATCGGTTCCTTTGGCATTAGGACATCTAAATCCCAGAAATGCTATAAATTTACATAAATAAATTCTATCAATTTCTTTTTATTATTATTTTCTTCGTCTAAAATAAACTATTCTTTCCTCAGAAGGTAGTTACTTATTCTAAGAAATTTTTTTTTATTTTAATAAGAAAACAATTTAAAGCATAAATAATACGTTATTGTATATTTAATTGTTTTTTTCAATAATATTTTCTTTATATTTTTTTAAATTCAATTCTGAAGTTCATTCAAAATGCAAAATTTCAAATTCAAGTAGAAGTAAAATGAAAATTATGTAATATTTAATATTGTATATAAATTTAAAATCAAGCTGATTTAAAAATACTTTTTCATTTAATTGATTATGTTTTTCTCATAATTCACCAGCAGTGTTAGTTCCTCCTTAAGTTTAAATGCTTCTTTAATGTAATTTGAAAATTGAATTGTGGTAGTAATATTACAATATACCTTCGGCATCACAGTCTGTCACCTGATCTGGCCAATCACAGCGATAAATTTCTGAATTATAAGCTAGACCTTCTGGACAATCGAAGATGTATCCTATACCATCTGCACAATTCATAAATTTCCCGCAGTTTTGTTGATCACCAACTTTAAAGTAACCAAACTGATGTGGACAATCTTCGGTCGGTTGTGCTGGTTCTAAATCACAAAGAAAAATTGATTTAAATTAGCTTCTTTTTTCAGGACGAATAAATTAATTATGAGTTTTTGACTCACGGAGGCTTGATCTTCCTTGACAGTTAACATCTATAGGATAACCACAAGGATAATTAAATCTGACTTCTGGATTGAACAGCAATCCTTCAGGACAAAGTTTCTCTTCACCAACTCCATCGACACATTCAATATATGCATCGCATTGTGAAGCAACTGGAAATCGTCCATTTTTTTCTGGACAAGGCACTGCAGATTTTGTCGATTCAAGATTGCGATTTTGGTTCTGATCTATTTGATTAGATCCTAATTGCGATTGTAATTGCCTTCCGGATTGTGTGCGGAACTCCGATTGTCCGCCAAATTGGGATTGAAATTGCCCTCCAAATTGGGATTGTCCTTGATTTAAAGTCGTGAATTGCCGTCCAAATTTCGATTGTCCTCGGTTCGAAGTCGTGAATGAATTTTCGAATTGACCTCCACCTAGAATAAAATAAATTATAATTTCAAATCATAAACTACCTCATAGGATATTACGTTTGAATATGATCATGAATATCAAACTTTTACGAATTGTATAATTATGTGATAATTGAAGGAATTAATTTGTATATAAATTAGCTTTTTTGGCAGCTTCAAGGTGAAGGATACCATCACAAGCAAACATAGTCTCATTTTTCACAAGAAACTTTTACTTGATCATGCATTAGTGGACGAGAAAGAAATCCACGTCTGACCTCTAGAAAGGCTTGGCATTCATTAACATTATTCCGATTATGTAATGCCAACCCACCAAGTAACTTCGTAATGTCATGAACCTAAGTCGTCAAAAATGATATTATGCATGATATTGCTTCCAATTATAGAAAAAAATTACAAAATTAGAAAATATTTATTTTGATTTAGAATTAGAATTATTTTTAAAATTTGTAGATACCACATAAAAAAGTAAAGAAATAAGTCTAGATGTCTAGATGTCTAGAATGAAGTCATGAAATGTGAGAACTTTCTTTGTGCATTACAAGCTGTGAAATTTTAAATTAAAAGCAAGGAGAAAAAATATTAAATTATAAAGTAAACGACTAGTTTATGTAAATCTGTATAGGAATCCAAGACAATTTATATGTCAAGTGCGCCGTGGGTAGTTAGAATATTTAATTCATGCAAAAAAGATGTTTTGATAGATCTTCTATATATTTAGAAGATTCTTAATATATGGTAATTTTTTCGAACGTTTGTTTTACAATATATAAATTTATAGTAATTTGGTATTCTTAAATTAAAGTAATATCAACGTCAAAAGTGAAAATTGCTCCAAAATTAAATTTAGGCATTATTCAATTCAAGGTCTTTTATTTTTAAATTACTTGAGTTTTTGACTTTTTCAATTCTGAATAATTGAAATTTAGAATGCTTTTAAATTGAATTGCTTAATAATTTATATATTTTCAGATATCAGTCATGTAAAAATTACGTAAAGTGATTTTCAGTAAATCACTGCAGTCATATTAATAATTAAATTAGCTAATGGTCAACATATTTTAATAAAAAATAAAGTACGATTCAAGTAACAGTTTCAAAAGCAGCAGTAAAAAATTTCATTTTATTTGAGCTTTGTATAGATTTCAAATTCGGAATCTAATGAGAGTTTTTCAACCAACTCTTAAATTTTCGTTAATAAAAATTAAATAAATTACTTACAGGTATTCAATTCTAAAAATAAAAACGTGTAAAGTACAAAAATAGTAGTTGGTTTTCCAATCATCCTGATAAAGGGTTAAAACCCTTGATAACACTAAATTAGTTGAACGCGTGTTTCTTTTGAGTTCAAAATGTAAACTACTCACAGCATCTTCACCTTTCATGACTTTTATTACCTCGGGCGAGTAAAAAAGTGAGAGTAGGTATCATCTTTGCCAATCCAATCGACATGGAGGGGTTCTTGGTTGAAGATATCATTGGTGATGTGAGTGCATGTGTGAAGGGGGTAAAATCAGAGGATGAATTATGTAAATGTGAATAAAGTAAATGGGCTTCAAAAAAAGTTACGTGTTTTTTTATTCAGAAAGCATCCTGATGTGACTATTGTGATTCATTGTTCACTAACGATGAATTATAATTTTTAATTTAATATTTAAAATATTTTTTTCTTCTGCGAAGTTACCAAATGCATTATTTACTAAATGAAATCATTTTAGAAATACTTTAAATTACTCTTTATTATTTCTGAAAAAATCAGTATTAATCGTAAAAATGACAAAAATTTAAAAACTCAACCATCCCAATTGAAATTTATCATTAATATTTAATTTTTTATAATACTCATATTTTTTTCCACATAAATTTCAAGTGTTTTTGTTTTGAAGGACTTTTAATAATTTTTTAGATGGTATAGATTTAAAGCGAGAGATTTGCATGAAAACAGAAGAGATTAAACTTTTAATTTGCCTTTGAAATATTTCAGAATAATTTCAGAATATCAAAGTTAACTTTTATTGAAGAAATTAAAATGTAAGCGTCTTCACTTTCTACTATATGATGTTTATGATTATTATTATGATTATGATTAAGAAAAACTTTGCCGTCAGAAACTTCAAAATATGATAATATGCCTTTTTTCTTGAGTGACATTTTTTTCAGTAAATAGCTGTTTCTTGTAAACAAATATTTTTGTATGAATTAAATATATATACAACATTTCAACAGAAGATTATTGTATTTTGTTGAAAAAATAATTTTTTACTAAATTTTTAAATTATAAATTTATGAATTGCTACATTGATTATCCAAATTATATGTGCTTTGAATTAACATTAAAAAAAATATAAAATATCATTTATTGGTATATATTTTATTTTATTTTGATTCATTGTACATTTTCCAGTGAATTCTTAGGAGGAATTTCTGCACATTCCATAAAGTTGATCATTCCAGTCTTGAGAAATATCCTGGAAATTCCTTGAGAACTTCAGGGACAACATCGTAGGAAGTTACAAGCAATGAATTCCATAGAAAATCTCTAGAATTCTTTCTTGAGAGACTATAATTAATAGATAAAATTAATTGTATTTGCTTATTTAACTCTATCACTCAAGTTTATTTTGTATCATTAATTGAGTTGCTTTAATAAAAATAATTAAAAAATTAACTTTTTCAGTTTTGAAATAAACAAATTTGTTTCAAAATTGTTTTTATATTTTTTATCAACAGATTTAATAGCAAATTTTCTTGTTTTTAAAAACTACATCTTTTCTTTTAAGATTGATCTTGTATAGCTTGTACAGATCTGTTTATTATCTAAACTTCTTTTGTACGTAAAGATAAGAACGATAATTTTTTAAGGTCATCTACATAAAAGTCTAATTTGTTTTTTGATTTGCCTACTTGCTTGAAAAAAAAATCAGTCTTCAGGTATAGAGAGGATTTTATTAAATATACTAAAAAAGAATGTATAAAATATTAGATAAATGAATTTTAAAAAATATAGACGTTTTGTAACATGAAATTGTAACAATTAAATTTGAAATACCATGGGCGGAAGTGACGATTACCAATCGAGGCGTTTGATTCGTTTATATCAGTTTCCGCAAAAATATCAACCATGCTACTGCACTGGCGTTAACAAATCACGTTGATTGGCTACTTTTGCCGCGCAGGTTTAAAAAGGAATATGCAACTTTTGTTAGTTTTAATTGACAATAATTTCTATATGCAAACAAAAATACACATCTTTATAAATTTTGATTATTATTTGATAATTAAATTTATATAGTATTTATAACTTAATAGTATACTTTATAAAATGTTATATCAACTTTTATATTTTATTTTTCTGTCAGTGATTCTAACCGGTAATCATACACATATTGTTAGGTGAATGGAAAGTATCGATTAATGAAGAAAGTCAAAATAATCTATTGCCGTTTTTAAATCTGAGCGCCAAAACCAGCTAATCACTGAGTTGCATATGTCGCAAGCACAGTTTCTCAAGCGGCCATAGGTGTTTTGTTGGTGTCACTGCTAGACGTCATTGTGTTAGTTATTCCAGTGTCCAGTTCGCGTTTGTTGCCCGTGAAGGATGCCTTCTGCCAACCCTAAACTAGAGAAACAGGCCTCTACGGAGGCCGTCGATCCAATTCGCCAAGCGATTATTGTTATCGAGCACAAGATCCGAAACCTTGAAAAACGGAAGGTAATTGTCACTCTTTTTTTGACTTTAAAAATCTTTAAAATTCGGCGCTTCCTGATCTGTCAACTGCGGCTTCCACTGTGATCCGCCATCTTTCGGTGAACCATGTGCTCGAGATGTTAATTCATTTAAATTAATTGAGTTTACTATAATTTTTGGGTGGCTAGGCTTAGTTTTTATTGAGTCAGATCATAAGGCAATTTTCAGACTTATCTAGAGGTCGATATTTTGCCGGTTGCCATTTTTAACGCGCTGCCGCTACCCCGACGTCATGGCGGTGCTTCTGCACGTCTTTTTTTTTTTTATTTTTTTACAGCGTTGCGTCCGAAGGCCTGACAGTCCAACGAACCGGCTTTCGCAGTTCGTAAAACTCGGTCAACCGCCCTTCTAATTTTCAGCATCTTTGCTCCAATTTTAACTCCGCCCTTTAGTTATAATATATACTATGTAACGTTAAAACAACTTGTTCCCTACTTTTTGCGCAGATTCTCCCCTCTAGTCCCCCTTTTCCTAGAAGCACAATTCCTATTTGCTATAAATGAATAAACAAATGGAAGGTCTTTTTTGTATACTTATCCCTTTACGCTTGATGTTTTTCTTTTGCGTTTATCTACCTTCACAGGAAAGAGACAATGACTAAAAATAAAATATTTTTTTATACAAAATTGAGGAGATTTGGTTAGGAAATTTTAAATTCATATTAATAAACTTTAATTGTTTGAGTTTAAAAATTGTAAATATTTTGTCAAGCATGCATTCTAGAATTAAGCGTAAACAAAAACGTCTTTGTTTTTTCAGCAGTCACTTTTCACACGTAACTTGAAGAAAAAAAAAATCAATTCTTGGACTTTTAAGTAACTTGTTTTTTGAAAATTTGATAGCTTGTTTGAGTAAGATTCTTCTGTAGGTCACTATTTTTTGTTTGAAGATTAATTACATAACTTTGATTAGGTTTATTTCCAAAAGAGGCAAGGCGTTTTAAATATGATTATTTGCGAAATACCATCCCATATATAAGACAAAAGAAATTTTAAAGAATTTAATTTGTATTTGTTCGGGTTGCGTTTTAGGGAAAACTAGAATCTTACAAGGATCTGCAGAAAGGCGGAGGAGAGCTTAATGCAGATCAGAAAACGGCAGTTGCTAAATATGACGAGGTTGTACAAACGCTGGACATCACTCGAGATTTGCACAAACAAGTCCAAGGAATCGCAAATGATGCACTCAAGCAACAGAAAAAACTTGCTCGCAAGGAAGCTCTTGAACGAATGCAACAGGACATTGCCAAGGTACATGATCTGTATTTAGTTATTATCAAAATCTTATGATATTAATAAAACTTACTAACTACGTTCATATAAGTTCGTTAATCTGAATCCCACGCTTTGCAGGTTCGCGAAGTTTTACTTATTCAGGACACGTTGATGAACATGGGCGCGGACTCTGTACGTGAAGACTTTCTTGCTGGAGCGAATGGAGCTGTTAAGTTAACTGAAGAGGATTTAAAAGCTCTGGATAATTTGTACAACGAGATGACTATTACTCACAGGCGAGATGACAGCAGTGGTGCAGCAACTGTTCAGCAGGCACAAAAAATTGCTGAGTATTTGGTCGCAATAGTCGAGGGCAAACAGCGAGAATTTCTGGGAATTTCATTTGGTAAATTTAAGGAAATCATCACATCTATTACGCAGTGCGGTTATTTTGATCAAGTTCAGGAAGTTGAAGTTGCAGTCACAGAAGTAAGAAAATCATTATAACTAAATTATTCCTGTAGGGTAGTGACACCAATAGTGATTCACTCTTCAATTGTGGGCCACTCGTTCTTATTTTTTCTACGAGAATGGTATATATAAAAAGAAATATTAAAGTGATCTATTGTATGAAGAAATGTGTGTCGATAATGGCAACATATAATTATTTATTCAACTGAAAATATGAGCATGCAATTGATTTTGGGAATCTAGATGTAGATGGTACAAATTTCCCGAATAAATTATCAAAATATAAGCAAAAGCTATTAGATCCTTTACTGTACCAAATTTACGTGCATCATGAACGAATATTGCCAGGATGGTGCTGGTTACCAAGTCTTACTTTGGCTTTCCGATTCCCGTGGCTCACTATTGGTGCAAAGCATGGATTATAATTTATTTTCATTAACGTATTAAAAGAGAATTCGAGAATTTTGAAACTTGCCACCTATTTGTTATTGATGAATTGGAAAGTATGAAATACGCATATTAGATAAATTCCTTCTCTTGTCTTAAAAATTACTTTATGAACAGTTGGGAATTAAGTGCTAACTTCAAGTGGCTTATTAATGGTTTAATTACTCTATTTTATGTCCCTATATTTGTAGCATTTATTATTTAATTGTCTATTGGTTTTTCATTAACAGGTCACTGAGGCCGTAGCAGAGGTTCAGATTGCGGATCCACCGGTTCAGGAACAGACTAACGACGATTTCAACGCTGGTGACAGACACATTCCACCTTCTGACACCACAATTCCTATTCCTAATTTCGTTCAAATAAATCCTCATCCCGTAGTCACTGGCGCTGTTCCAGTTTCCGCACAGATTCCCGTCGTCGGTCAACCTCTTCCTCCACATCCTGCAGCTCCTGTGGAATCGTACTATTCAAACGCTGGAAACTTCGTCCCACCACCTCAGCAGCCACAAGTTCAGCAGCAAACTCAAGCACCAAGGATTAATGATGTCATCGGTACGCCGAACTTCTTTTTTCTTCAAGAGTCTGAAATAGATTCGCCAGACGTGACTACTCAAACCCCTATCGTCTCTCACATTCCTCCTATTGTAAATGCACCCATTCCTACTCAAACATTTACCAATCAGAGCTTTACTTCTGCTCCTGTAGTGCCTCAACCTGTGATGTATCAGCATCAACCTCCACCACCGGACATGTCGCACATTCCCGGTTTCGCCAATCCAAATCCACCACCTCCAATTCCCATGCCACCGTCTCACCAGCCAAGTATGCAATATAGTCCTCAACATCCGGCAGGATACCAACAACAACCTGCTGGGCTTTCTCAAATTACGCAGTCACAGCCGCAAGTCTACGATCAACGCCAGCCAGAAAATCAAAATCAACCTCCCGAGGTGAACGCAGTGCTGGTAAGATAAATCAAATAAATTTTACAAATTAACAATGTTTACCTTACGAGTAAAGGCGGTTTATAAATAATTGGATTAATAATCAAAATTTAAATAACTATAAGAAGAATAAAACTTTATTGTGTCTTAGCTTTCAGAAACATTTTTAATAATAAAAAAATACTGTCTGAAATTTTAGGAAAAGAATAATCAAAATCAAGTGGAGCAACCTACCAGAGAAGCAGAACTTGAGCAGCAAAACGAACCTGTCGATTGGGGCCAAATGTCAGAAAGTGCTGGTGATTGGAACCAGCCTGATCCATCGCAAGACTCTTCACAGGATCAACAACAATCTTCTCAGCAGGGTTGGGGAGATCAACAACAACAACGTAATAGTGGTTACAGAGGAAGAGGCGGCAGGCGTGGCAACTCCAATGGTTACAATGGAAGAGGCAGGGGTGGCGGAGGTTCAGGAACAGGAGGTTACCAACAAAACGGACGTAGCAGTACCGGGGGTGGACAAGGTATTTCAACGATTTTTAATCACTCCAGATTAAATCATACTACAATTTTTTCCTTCACGTTTTAATTCTATTTTTCGTTTTCAGTGGCTTTTGATAGGAATAAAAATAATGGTTTAATTTATAGAAGGATTCAAAATGTGTCAGTTAAGTTTTAAATTTAATAAGTTTGGAATATGAAAAAAATAATATGTTTTGAATTAAAAGCAATTTGAATGACTTAAATCGTAGGTTGAGGAAGAAATTTGCGAATATTTTAGCCTTTTTTAAAATGTCATTGTAAATTGGTGCTCTTAGATGAAAAAGTTAAAAATAAAATTTAATTTAATAAAATAGTTGCAGGGATTACAATCAGTTTTTTATTTACTTTTTAATTCTATTTTAGCCTAGTATTTTCTTAGTTATTGAAATCGCTATATTTAAAATTTCCCATAATTTTCTTATTCCAAAGACATTTATCTTAAAATTTAACTAACCCTCATTTTTAATCCTGTTATAATTTCTTAATAATTATAAGATTACAAATTTGGTACTGTAATAGACTGATCAAGTTGATTGTATACTAACAACCAATATTTTTATTTTGTTAAGGTTCGTATTATAGAAATGAGAACAGCAACTACCAGCAGAATGGCTACCACCAACGGAATTGGAACGAAGGAAACGGCGGATACAGCAGCGGATTCAAGCGAGGATCTGGTGGTGCAAGGGGGGGAACCAGGGGTGAGCGTGGTACTGAAAACAGAGGTGGTCGTGGTCAATTCCGTGGTAGTCAAAGGGGTAGCAGTCGCGGTGGTTACTCAAATCGTGGCAAGCCCCAAGTACAGCAGTAATGCAAGCACGCTAGTAATCCGATTGAAACTTATAAAGACGCATCAAATCACGTTCAGTCCTACTTTTGAAAAGTCAAAGTCTAAGCTGTGTGTTTGTAAAACGGTGAAAAGTTAACAAAAATTATGACGTTATAGCCTTTAAGATTAATTGATTCAAAGTGACTTTTATTAATTGTGATATAATAAAAGTATTAATGAATTTTTTCTGTAAAAAGGAGCGTGCTCGTTTACTAGTTCACGCTTTACACGATTTGGTCGAATTTTGTTTTGATGCGAGCAATCAATCGCTCAAAACTTGCATCTTAGGGCTTTGGACGTTTTCATAACTAGGAAATTGAAGGCAGTTAATTAGCGTTTGAATTTGAAACAATATTACTATCAGTATAGAAAAAAGGCGATGAACTACGTTAACGTATCAGATCGGCTAGAAGCAAAAATGTCAATACACCACGCAAGTATTATTGTGTTGTGACAGAAGGCAGTTTTCACAGGGCAACAACAGCTGATCGACAAAGATTAGAAAAATAATTTTATTATAAAAAAATACAAAAAAAAAGAAGATAATAACTTACGCGCATTTCAAGCAAACACACAGAAATGTATTTAATAAATGTTAAGGTGAACGAAAGAATAGGCGATCAGCACCGGCCTCTTTTCGTCTTGCGGCGCATTATTCTAGAGAATTTTTCTCGAGTAAACAGAAATGAGAATGTAGAGCAATGCTTTTTTTTTCTCTCGTTCTCTGAATACTTTATATTCCAATCTTGATGATCTTGATGTGTCTGTCGATGTTCATCAAAAACTATGTTATTTACGAATCGACGAACATGTATGCAATATTTCGTAGATTCAGTGTTTATACGAATTATTTTCTTTTATTAACTCAAAGTATCGCTCCTCTCTCTGACTGTTTCTGTGTTATCCTGAAATTCTTTAGAATTATGAGCAATGTTGACAAAACGATAAAGACTCATGTGCGAAAAATCAAGTTTGAAAAACGTCTTTACCTGATTTTTCTTTAGTAGCAGGACAAGAAAATAAAGAGAAAAGATTATTTTTTAAAGCGAGGAAGCGAGAATGCAAAGCTTTAGCATGTAAGTC
Organism: Diplolepis rosae; assembly: GCA_030998225.1. Classification (NCBI taxonomy): domain Eukaryota; kingdom Metazoa; phylum Arthropoda; class Insecta; order Hymenoptera; family Diplolepididae; genus Diplolepis; species Diplolepis rosae. The sequence goes on along the minus strand of JAPYXD010000710.1, from coordinate 18,256,387 downwards.
GATTCGAATGTACGTTTTTTTTTTTTTTTGATCCCAGCGAAATAGCGACTTTATAAGGACGCCGCATAAAACCACGCTCATCACCGAACGAACTATCAAAACTACTCAACGCATTTCGTTTGTACAATTTTGTGTTTAATCACCCCTGCATACACTTTTGTTCGACTATCCTAAGAATATTATGTATCTTCCAAATAAAGATCTTATTCAACCTTATGCTAATCTTGTACTATTTTGAATGATTTTATTTTGAAGCCTCATTGATCTAAAATTACATTATTTCTTTTTCATTTATTTGTTAAAACAAAAAATAAAATATTTCGAATTCAGAAAATTAATCAAATGCTCTATTGAGGAATTATGGGCATAAATAGACTTGATAAAAGAAAAAATATTTGCACTTTCAAGAATCACAATGCAGTTTTTAAAAGAGTGAAGATATTTTATAAACTTAATTTAAACTTTCAAAAATAGTTGTCTTAAGATATTATTTGAGTGAACTGTTTTGTTGTTTTTTTATATAGCTTATCCAAATTTAAAAATTGCCTAATTTTTTTAAACTGGTAGAAGCGATGTGAAAAAAAAATTCTCAAAAGTTTTTAAATACATTTGTTTAAAGCGCTTGGTATTTTTCATGAACAGCAATATTTTTTCTATTAAATATCTTTAATGGTTTTACATAATTTCAAAGGTATGAAAAAATATTTTTGCCCAGAAGCAAACTATTTTGTAAATTCAATTTAAAATTTTCGCGCGTATCATGCTGTATTTTCTAAGCCAATAGAAATGCTGTAATGGCAACTTTGCTACCGGCAGTTTGCATAGCAAAACAATAAGTCCTTGAATTTGACGGTTATTTTATCGATGGATGTGAAGTTTCTTTTTTTCCATTATTTGGACGATTATAATTTTATCTTTGTTATTTAAAGAACTTATTACATATCAGTTTACTTGTACATATCTACTTGATTTTGTTATTTACTTTTTTGAATATAATTCTCGTTTGCTTGTTTGCAATTTTCACGACAGTTCTCTATAGGTGATGTCAAATAATAGTTGTACTTGGGAATTATATTGAAACAGAAATAAAAATATTGATAATTTAATAAAAAATTAGAGGTAAGTGACATTTTCAAAATTAAATTATAAAAACAGTTTAGAAAATTATATTATAGAATATTTTCAAATACTAATAATTTTCAACATTAATTTATTTTTAAAATATAGTTACGATTTTTTAACATTTCAAGTTCAAAAGAAAATTCTTTTTATGCATTTTAACTATCAATTAATTCAAATATCTTTATTCCAGCATAGCTATGTCAATTTTGACAGCATGCGATCCTTCAGTCGAAAGACATTTCATGGGTCATAAGGACACTATTACAGGATTGTGTTTTCATCCTGATACCACACATATTGCAACATCCAGTTTGGATCGTACTTTGATGGTATGGAATTTTAGTAATTCAGTAAGAGCTTACAAATTCTCAGCACACAAAGACGTCGTTTTAGATGTTGATTATGCTCCATCTGGTGAAGTATTAGCAACAGCATCTAAGGATCGATCTGTAAGGATATGGGTCCCTAAAATCCAGGGCGAATCCTTGGACTTTAGAGCTCATACAGGGTCAGTGCGATCCGTACAATTTAGTCCTGATGGTGAAAAGGTAACTTATTTCTTAACTATTCTTATATTATAAAGACAAATTATTTTTACATGTATGTCACTGAGAGAGGTCCCTAATTTTTCTTTTATCCACGTATTTATAAAATTAATAAAATCATTTTCTTCTAAATTACGATAGGTAGTAACTTCATCTGATGATAAAAGTGTTAAACTTTGGATGGTGTGCAGAAGAAGGTTCCTTCTTTCTTTCACAGACCACACAAATTGGGTGAGATGTGCTAAATATTCTCCAGATGGTAGATTGATAGTTTCTTGTAGCGACGATAAGACTATTAAATTATGGGATACATTGAGTGGTCGTTGTGTTAGAACTTTTAATGAATTAAAAGGTCAGTAAAATAATAATTTAGCATAAATATCCCTCTTGTTTTTTATAAAATTTCAAATATATAAGTTACCCTTTCCTCTATAGCACCTGCTATGGACGTGGAATTTCATCCCAGTGGAGGAGCGATTGGAGCTGCAAATACCGAAGGCTGTGTAAAATTATATGACCTGAGAACAGCTTCCTTACATCAGCATTACAGTATTCATAGCGGAATCGTATATAAAGCAAAGTTTCACCCAAATGGAAATTTTATGATAACTGCTTCCGAAGATTCGACCATGAAGGTAAAACTCCAAAAAAAATTAGAAAGAGGTTTATTGCTAAAAATGTATATCTAACTTGTGATTCCTAATTATAGGTTTTGGATTTACTTGAAGGTCGTCCGATTTATACATTGAAAGGTCATGCTAGTGGAATCACATCAATAGCGTTTTCAAAAACAGGAGAATATTTTGCATCTGGAGGGGCTGATCGACAGCTTTTGATGTGGAAATCGAATTTCGATAAAGATGGCAACACAAGGAAAGTTGTCAGGAAGTTGATACCTTCTAATCCTAAACTGAAATTGGATAGCTCTTTATCAGGAAGTATCAAGCGCATTGAAAGAGATTGGGACGAAGAGGAAGAATACGAAGAAAGTCTAAAAAACGTGAACGAGGTACTAACAACGGCATTAAGATTTTAATTTCATGTTCTCATTGATATTTATTTCATCTAGTTTCTCTCAGGATCAGTTGAAAGTTTGAAAGAATTCAAACCTAAAGAGAGAAGCTTCAGCGAATGCATGTACAGTTTACCTGACGAAAAGGTAAAAGTCGAGGTGATAAATTTGAGAAACACAAGACTAGAGGAACGTGCTCATGTGGCTTCAGTGTCACTTAGTCAACACGGATCAAGGGCTACTTCGGAATCACTGAGCCAAACTAGCATTGCCATTGAAGCACTTGGTGAACAGGTTGAAACTATTCGAAACACTGTTGTTTTACTCGAACAAAGACTTACTGTTTTGGAAGAAGAGCTGAAAAATTAGGGTATTCTATGCGTTATACACATTTTTATTTGCAATAAGTTTTTAATAATATTTTGTACTTTTTATCCATTGAAAGTGTTGCGATAGTACTTTATGAAAAATCTCCACTTGCCATATCTTACGTTAATAAGATATTCAAGAATTATTATCTTGAATATTGACCAACAAGCTTGTTTTTGTAAATAAATGTGTTTCTTTAAAGAAGAATCATGTAACAACTTTTCACTACTAATTTACGTGTTTCAGTCTGGAATTGCAGTTTTACATGTTTATTAACAGCGTTTGAAGTACAAATACATTATGAAAATGGATTGATTGATATAAAATTCATTTGAAAACACCTTAAAAGATTATTACACCTAGCTCACTTTGTTCCTATAAAGGAACTAGATTTCCCAGTTTTTTTCAAGTATTCCAAAATCAGGTCAGCTGGCAGTGAAGTCTTCACTGTGACTTTTCTATTAGGAACGTCGATTTGAATGTTGTCTATGCCTGAAAAATAGAGAATTTGTTTCTAAAATACGTAAATAAAATATTTAAGAGTCGCTTACGCTTTATAAAAAAATGTGTTTATTTAAAAATAAAGATAAGTTAATAATAAGTTCGTTTTTTAATACATTTTAAAGGTCAGCATTAATTTATCAAATGCTTTTTGTGATTTAAGTGCAATTGTGCATTTTTCAAAAGAAAAGTAGCTCGGTTTATTTTTAACATTAATACCGCAATTAGAATATATTATATATGTTCATCAAGATTCTCTACGTACCATTTTTGCTAAGTACTTTCTCGACAGCTTTCGCACATCCATCGCAGGTCATTTCCACATTAAATTCATAAACCTATAAAAAAATATCCTTATGATATACCCTTAACTATCCTTAAAATAAAATATAAAATTTTTGTAATTTTTTCATACTTGTTCACTCATTTTGTAAATTTAAGTAGCTGCGCTTGAATGTATATCTGATACTCGTTTACTTGAATGCTGTTGTAGTTATGTGGAAAGTGCTACACTTAAAGTGAGATTAATTGTTATCTAGGTCACCAGACGTTCAGATATAACAGGCTAGAATCTATTGTGTGGATAAAAAGAAACTACCTCCACAGTCCACTAAGCACCAAGATTTCACAAAGGATGTTTATAAATTTTTATAAACACGTTATAAGTAGTCATTGTTTCTACGATTGGAACTGGCGGAAATTTTTTTACGCTGTTTAATTTTAAGACATCTATTATTAATTTCTGTTTACAAAACTTGAGAGAAAGGGTCTTTTCAAAATTATTTCGATTTATTAAAAAATGTTAATTCTGCAAGGGAGAAGGGAGACACGTCACAAATTTTTCTTGATCTATACTTGTGTCAGTGTTGGCAGAAGCGTTTTAACTGAAAGCTAAAAGTGAGGTTATCTTATTTCATTTGGTATAGTAAAATATTTTTCTGCTTAGGAATAAATAATGCCATGTTCAAAGTTAAGGCAAAAAAATATAACTTTGGATTTTTTCTATACAATTTTTTTATTTTTCCATTATTGGCAAATAATTTTGATGATTTTTTTTACTAAATTCTCATTATTTAAACCATTTAAAAATCCAGTCATCCTAACAGTGTTCTCTTATACGCCTTATACTATTCTTGCATTAAGCAGTAACACACATTGGTTGCTGTTGGCGGTCAAATTCAAAATTGTGCATTAATTGACGATTTTCGCTAAGAAATTTTATAATTATTTAAAAATATGTATAAATTTATCATCATATAATTCTTTCATAAACATTATAAGTAATTATTTTCAGCCAGACTTCACCAGAATTTAAGAAGAAACTTGTTGATAGTCTGGCTAAAAATAATGATTTATAATGTTTGTAAAATCATGTTATAATTATACACTTATATACCCTTCATAATAATTATAAAATTTATTTGAAAAATTTGTTAACCAATGCGCCATTTGAATTCTTTCTCCAATAGCAACCAATGAGTGTTTACTGCCTTACTCTAGCGCAGTAAAAAAAGGGCCACTGTTGGATTTAATGTGGTTAAATCGTTGAGTTAAAGTTGACCAAAGTCAGAGCCAAAGTTAAACCTTTGGTTAAACTAGTGAAACATCCGAACGTGAAAACAGATTTTTTCAAATTATTTTTTCTACTAGCGGGCCATAAAGTGGACTTTATTGCCCCGTGCGAGGCAAACAAATCACGGGAAAAACATTTATTTTCCCTAGTTGCAAAATGTACTATTCCAGAATTTTTACTTATGATTGGTTTTTCCATCAGAGAATCAGTAGACATCAACAGAAATGATTAAATTTCTTCTGTATGGGGAAAGGTTTGTCCAATCAGAATATGAGGAATTTTCAGAATCCCCTCCTTTTGGGCATTTAGGGGTTTGCTGCTTGCAAGGCTGGCAACTTGGCAAAACAAACATGAGAACAGTAAAGAAAAAATGTTTCGTCGTGGCGCCAAAACTAGTGCCAATGTGCGGTTTGTGCTATGTGAATGTTTATTTTTCATTAATAGCGTTACTTATTCATAAAAAACAGACAATTTTGAGTTACACATCATTTTAAAAATGAAAGATCTCACCCATTATTTCGCGGATTCTTTTAAAGCTTCTGAAACACCTCCCGCAGATTCTGAAGAGGTTAGCGTTAAAAGTGGAAAACTTATCGAAGTTAATACAAAGTCTACTAAAATTAATTCTGCCACTAAGAAAAGAGGTAGGAAAAAGAGCAAACCCATTTCTCCTGATGTAAGTAATTTAAAAAAGAGCAAAAGTGAATTGACTATAGTGAAATCCACACCATTGACTAATGGTACAAAGGATCTCTTAAAGAACGTTGTTTCTAAGGATACTCCTGAAAAATGTGGTCCAAAAGATTTTCTAAAAACTTTTCCCGAAGAAAATTCGATTAAAAGATTTTCAGGAGAATTGGATCTGAAAAAGCCTAACTTGAGTCAATCTCAAGATAGTAGAGATGAATTAGGTGATGTTCCCTCCAAGAATATGAATGATGGTTGCGATGTAGAGGAAAATGAAAAAGAAGACCGGAATTCTGACGACGGAAATGTTGATATTAACACTTCTGATCCAGCTTGTGAGGAAATGGTAAGCTTTAGCTGCTAAATTGTGAAAATACTCAATACAATAAGATATAACTCACTGCCATTACTTTTTGTTACCATTCAAATGATTGTTATGAATGTTTTGTTAACATAGGTATCTGAAACAGTACTAGCAACTCAAAATGACAAAAAGAATAAGTATAAGAAAAGAATCAAAGCACTTGCAGAGAAAAAAGGATATGCGAAACGAAAACTCAGGGAAGATGAAGAAGCAGAAGAAGTGGAAAATAAATTACAGGAACGCAAGAATGCATTTACAAATGTTCCCCAGAAAAACGATAGTCAAGCTGAAGTTATTCACAAACCTCCAGCGTATAGTTTATTAAATTATTTTAGGTAATTGAATTAGTAAAATATTTCTTTTAATAGATGATAATTTGATATTATTTTTAAAGGAAGATTTGATATTCATGAAAGTTTATTAAGTTTAAATTTAAAATTAAATTTTTTATTTAGTAAAGCAACACCAGAGCAGAAGCAGAAGGAAGAAGCAGCAAAATGTAAAATATCTGTAAAGGCTGTCGTGCATACTCCAAAAGAAGGCGTTACTCCAATATCAACACCCGATTCAACGCCTAAATCACATTGTTTAACAGCTTTACAGAGTAAGAAAAAAAGAGCAGAGATCAAAAACGAACTTTCAAAAATGGATGAAATTCAATTCGTAAGTTCCGAGAGCCTAAGCCCTCCACATGTTTTGCAGGAGAAGAAGAAACCAAATAAGCCTAAATGGCGAATCCAGTTTCATTCCGACAGTTTTACAGGTATTTTTACATTGTTATCAATAATATAAATTCTAAAGTTGCTTGTAAAAAGTTTGTACTTTGTGAACAAATGATGTAAATAAGCAAAAGATAGTCTCCTGAAAATTATCTTTCAGTTGATGGCGATGATTCCTTGAACACTTTGATCGCTGATTTCTGCAGAATATTAAAAAACATCGCACTTTTTTTATCGGTAAATTAAAATCATATTAATGTTATAGATTGCGGAAGTGACAGCGAAATCTTTCTACCTAAAAGTCCGTCAAAAGTGCAAAAAGAAAATAGAGAGTCAGAGGAACTATGGAGTGGCAAAGAAAAGACTTTAATTGGTAAAGAAAATCCAAAAAGAGCCGATGATTCTGACAGCGAGACTTCTAAGCAAACTCGAAAAGATAGGTCTGCAAGGAATAAGTCAAAGATTATTAAACGATTAAAGTCGGACATCGTAGAATCAAGTACTCGAAAGGACAAGGAAGAAATCGAAATGAGTGCAGATAAAACTAAGGTCATTGACTTTGAAATGGATAATGAACAAGAATCATTAGACAATGACATATCAGTCGTAGGGGAAAATATCCCGAAACGATTAGCGCCAGAAAAAATCGCTCCACTCTTTATAAAAAAACGGAAATTAGATCCTGCATTTTTAGAAGCTCGAAAGCTATTTTTGCAATCCGAAATGTCTGAAAACGAAAAGCGACCTGTAAAAAGAAAGCCAAGCCCTGTTCGAAATCCCTCATTACCTTTTCCACGAATTAGTCACGTCACCCAACTAAATTCAGATTCGAATTCTGAGTTAGACGAAATAAAATTTAAACTTAAGTCTCCTTGCAAGTATTTGCCTTCGTTAGATGTGAGCAAATTCAAAAATATGATTAGTCTAAATGATTCTACTGCAAAAAGATGGATGACGACCCTAGAGCCTGCGGAGTCTAAAGTGGATATAGACGAAGCTCTTAATGAAATCGAATCACGTTGTTCCGATGCAAGAGACTTGTGGAAGACTATTTCTCAATTTTCAAAACTCGAAAGTCTGAAGCAATTGCCGAAAGGAAGAACTTCGAAGCGAAAGGCAGCTATCAAGAAAATCGTAGATACTGATAAAGTAAAGAGTATTGACGATCATGATAGCGTTTGGATTTGTAAATACAAGCCCATGAGTACTCAAGAAATTGTGGGTAATGAGCAAGCTGCAGCGAAATTAAAGACGTGGTTGGATAAGTGGAAATTGCCCGTGGTTACGGAAAACGGCAGCAGTGGTGACGAATTTTATTCATCTGATTGTTCCAGTAATTATTCTAGTAATGGTTATAACCAAGTAGCTATATTATTAGGACCACATGGCTGTGGAAAGACTGCGAGTGTTTATGCAGTCGCAGAAGAATTGGGTTACAGGTAGAATTTCTTATTTTATTGTCAGGCTTGAAAATTTTAGTCATTTTGATTTGATATCTTCCTTAGCATTTTCTCTCTAAAGTGTGTTTTTATTTTCAGTGTTTTGGAGATAAACGCTTCTTCTAGACGAACCGGGAAAAGGATTTTCAAAGAACTTGAAGAAGCTACTAAGTCTCACAGAATTAAAAAATCAGATATGAAACAGACACTTTTGAAAACAAAGACCGAAGAGAAAAGAATTCCTCAGAATTCATTGATACTAATGGAGGATGTGGACATTATTTTCGAAGAAGACGAAGGTTTTATCTCAGCAGCGTTTCAACTGGCGTCAAATACAAAGCGCCCTATTGTCATGACGTGTAATGAAACTTGCTCTCACTTAAGTAAGCTGGCACCTCAGCAGTTTCATATTCAATTTCAAGCGATTGCTGGTCATCGCGCTGTGGCTTTACTGGAACTGATATCCTTGGCTGAAACTGGTCGGAAACTTTCTCTTTCTTGCGTGGAGGTAAATTCTGTACTTTTTATTATCATTCAATATTTATGTATTAGCATACTTCATGAGAAGTAATATCTTCATGCATCGAGAATTGAATTATTATAAAGGATTTATTTTAATTTTATTTAGAATCTCCTAGAATGCGGCGATTTGAGAAAAGCTTTGCTCCAGCTTCAATACTTATTAGCAACAGGACAAACCCATGTTTTATCACCCATACTGGACGCTGAACACCGCTTTGGGGTTTCACTATGGCGAAAAACGCGTCAGTTTTTATACAAGCCAGCTATGAAAAATAGTAAAAAGCGGAAGAAAAATACTATATCTTCGAAAGACTCCGACGCTCAAGAAGTAGACGCTCTAACTCGATTAGCTGACGACTTGGAAAGTGTTTCTCTTATTTCAAAATTAATTGACATTAACGACCTCTCCTGGAATTCCCCAAACTCTAAATCTGTTTTGAATCTATCCCTTTCTGAAGATATGAGGCCTTATTCTTATTCAAAAACTATTAGTTCTAACATTGCTGAGTGGATGATTTACGAAGTGATACAAAAGAAAGAATCAAAGGATTCTGTACAGAGTTTTGATCAAACAATATCGAAATTGTTAATGAAAAGGACAGTAAATGTTGGAATAAATTCAGTGTTATCGCAAATTGCCTCGTCGACAACTGATCAGAGACAGGTTTCGGAGGATTATCTTCCGTGTGTTCGCGCGATTTGTAGAGCAGAAGAAACTCGAAATTCCTCAAATAACAAAAGAGGAAACCGTTTTTTTCACTATCTTCATGGGACGAAATTACCGACAAACTCCACGAATATTCTCTCTGCCGCTTGTAAGATTATGCAGGAGAAACCAGAAAAAGATTAGTGAATTAGTGATTTTTGATTGCAGCTTTATCAAATACTATTCGGCAATGACTTAGCTTTTTAATCAGTTTTTTTAAGTCTATTATGTCTTATATTTTACTAATGTAACCAAAAGTCAAGGTTAGTTTGTAGATTACAATTATATTAATTAGAAACATTTTACAACGATTTTATGTGGCTTGCGAAGACGAACGCAGTGTGTCGATCATGACAGTGTTTCTAAAGAGTTTTTGTAAACCTATTTTAGTTTGCAAATTGTACAGATGTACAGTATAAGAATATAATTTTAAAATGTAAAAAGAAAATATTTTGGTATTATATGCACAAATTAAAGACAAATAAACGTGTATGTTGAATTTTAAAACAGTATTAAAGTTATTTTACAATACTACATATCTTTTTTTCCAAAGCACTTCATAAAATTTAGGTTTGCAGGTTCAAGTTATTTTTTGTACAAATATATCATTTTAAAAAATGTGAACAAAACAAAACAAAAAAAAACATTAATTTTTTTATCGATAAAGCCAAATTTTTTTGATTATTTGAATTTTAAACATACACCAAATGTTAAATTTTGTTTGAATTTAAATATATTTTGAAAGATTTATATATTTCTCAGCCAATTTGATTACCCTAAAAGTTTTAAGCATGCAAATTATTTCAAGGTTTAAAAAAATTACAGAAGATTTTTTAAAAGATTCCTAAAGATTTCGAAATTGCCCAAGATTCTAGGTAGTTTGCAAAATTTTAAGGTACAAGAAATGTAAGTTTTCAAAGTTCGTTAGATATCTTGAAAATACAAAATAAAACATACAAAGTAGAAGTGCACTCTTTTATTTCGATATCAAGAAATAAAAAAACACAAAATTGGTACTTTGAAATACTTAAATTTTTAAATGGTGCAACCTTCGGTTCAGTTCTTCGAACTTTAAAATCTTCCGAATGAAGAAATCACCGTAGCGATGCGCTACTTTTGTGTCAGCGATGTGGATCATATCATGATCAATATAAAAGTCCAACTAAAATTTCAATAAAAAATTATTAAATGTCAGCTTTCTTTCTATAAATACGCTTCTTGAAATGAAAAGTGAAGATATAGTAAAATTTATTACCTCAGAACCGGACTGGAACTTTCCTTCCAAGCCCGAAGCGCCTTTCGTCCAAACAATATTTTTCATCTTATGTTTGAAGCAGAGCAAATGAATTGTTAAAGCGCTCACTTCTTTCTCAAGATCCCAATTATCATCCGCCCTGGAGCTGCACATAAACGTCACAAGTTTCTTGAGAGGCAAAGTAGTGTAGAGTTTCAAATAAGAGCGGATAGTAGGTAACATTTTTTGCTGTAAAACTTCATCCATGAATACTTGAGTCTGGTGTTCAATGGCCTCCTTTACATAGTCTTCATTAGCTTTTCCAGGACTTGGCGGCACCAAGGACAGAAACTTAGGACAGGCGTAACCGAAACAACTTTCAAATTCTTTCATGTCACCGTATTGCATCTTGTACATTTTCTCGTGAAAATTATTTTCTCGTAGAGCTTGTTGTAATCCTTCATCAATGCACTGAGGGTGGAGAACCAAACATATTGCAAGGAGGTGGAACATCTGATCGGTTTGCTTGTTGATTTGATCATTTTGGTAGCTTCGGGAAGCGAAAAGTTGTTTCGTTCGTTGAATGTAGAGCAGGATGCCAGAGAAAGTTCGGATCGCGTCTGCATACCTACAAGAAATAAATTATTACAGAAACACCAAAGGTCAATTTTTAGCAAGTAATATTTTTGGAGCAAGTCGAGAAATTTAGAAATTTTTTGGAATGTCATATCACGAAAACTATCCTAAGTTAAAAATTCTTCGCTTTTTCATTTGACACAGATATCCATTTTCTTCAACTTATATAATAACTATTTTAAACGTCAATCTACGTTTAAATTTGTTCATCCCTTTCAAAATTAATTTTCAGGCTCCGGCCCAGTCGCGAGGCTATCTAGAAAACTTAGAAACTTTATATAGACTCCAAAATGAAGGGATTAAGAAAAAGAAATAATATTATTAAATACCAACCAAAAACATAAATTTATTGAACTGTAATCAAAATTAAAGAACAGTTTATGGCAAATTTGAATTATCTCCGAGTTCAAATAATTCATTGGAATAATCAGTTTCAAGAGACGTTTTAAAATGTAGAGTTGATTTTAATCTTACCTGCGCATCATCATATAGGCGAATCCGACATAGTAAGCTGTGGAAATCTGGCATCCTGGTACGTGAGAATATGCGCTTTTCTTATACAACTCAACATTCTCTAAAACTTTGATGGCTTGATAGTAATCACCGAGTAACGAGTGTAATCTCAACAGACCAACAAGTGAGAAATATCCCAGCATCTTGTATAAAGAATGCCTACCAAAAACTCCAGCCACAGAATCAGGATCTCCACCACTTGCAAAAACTTCCAATTGACTTTTGATTTTAGATTTATCAACCAAATAATGCAAGACGTTCAGAACGCAGAGGACATCCCAAACTTTATTATGCGTATTCAAATTCTCTATTTCTTCTTGGCTCTTATTTGAAAGATTAGCACGATACTGGGTAAATGACTGAAATTGATAGACAAATTCATCGATCAACTCCCAAAGCCACTGATCTGGCAATTCCAATTGAACGGGTGTCTCTGCGTTTATAATATAATTGAACAAATCGCAGTAATTGTAAAAGGATCCAAATCGCTGCTCCAGAGTTGGCCCTGGAACCTTTGCATAAATTTGACGGTAGTACAGTTCCTTGTATAGAATGAGGAAAACTGGATCGTTGTCGACCAAGTGGGCAATGGTACTTTCGTCCGGCCATGAAGTTTTATCAAAGTGCAGAGCAGTAATCTTAGGGAAGGTATTTTCATAGAGATTTTGTACTTCGAAAATCATACCCTCATTAATGCAGTTTCGGAAGTACACTAGGAACTTCTTAACAGATTCAGGGACAGCAACTGGTCTGTAAGACCTGTTGTAGTCGTTGTATTCTTCCGGCTGTGCGTACTCATCACCAGTGTCATACTGTAATTTATATTTTACATTTAGGTATTGAGTGATAGTTTATTTTTACTTAGGTAAAGCTTATGGATCAAAATTACATACCTGATCGTTATAATCGTCGTACATTGTACTTAAATCTGTTTGAAAGAAATGTTAACCTAACACACCACGCTCTGACATTCACCTGCGATTCATCGACCAACGACCACACGAGAGGTTAGTTCTCAGTTTTTAGGGCTTTTAGAGCTTTTTCAGGTTTTCAGGATTAGTTTAGAAAACAAATATCCCTATTCTCCATAGAGTTTTTGTACGAACCACGTGATAGGAACTATCCTATAGCAGAGGTCATAATAAGTGCAAAAGAAACGAAAGTATATATCTGTCTTTTTTTTACTCATTCTGACGCAACCAAGAACGCATCTATAGGATGGTACCCTGAGACGAATACCATGGATCATGAAATTATCATGAAAATTATTCATAAATATAATTCTACAACAGGAAATATACATATATAGAATGAAAAAAACCATTAATGGTGCATTTATACCTCTGTCTGCCTGACCGGTGCGGACACCAAATACATGAGAGTACGGGAGACAGACAGTGTAAAATTGGACAAAATAAAAACGTCTGTCTTTTTTGCTCTTATGTATTCTCTGTCCGCACCGGTCAGGCAGACAGAGGTATAAATGCACCATAAATTCTCATTTATTGTAAGAATGCAAAAGATAATGTTCTTTTAATAGTGTGAATAAATAGAGAAAAATCTTCTACCTAAAGTTTCAAAATGCTACTGGGTACAGAATTGCCATTTGTATTTATCCGAATACTGTTATTTATCATGGACAAGAAAAATAGTATATTTGATCAATTTCAAATAAGAGCGCGAACAGTAGAGATATATCACGACGCATGCGCAGGAGCGCTTTAAGCTTTTTTGGGAGCATCTACATCATGTCCGTGAAGTTAGCACTCCGACCATGAAAAATCCAAACTTTTTTTGGTGAAATCGTTTGGTGGTCGTTAGGTGGTAGTTTTCGACGTTTGGTGGTCAAAATTACAAAAACTACAGAATTTTCAAAGTTGGAGTGCTACCTTCACGCTGCACTCCACATGTTAATATTTTTCAAAATTTCTTTTTGTAATCGTTTGGTGGTCGTTTGGTGGTCGTTAGGTGGTAGTTTTCGACGTTTGGTGGTCAAAATTGTGGGAGATGTCATTGTTCCAAAAAATCTTTTGTGGTATGCGCAGAAGATCTGCGCATGTGTATACTTGGCGCGCAATTTGAAAACAAAATTATAAAAAACTATTCAGATCGTTTAATAATCTATTAAATTACATTTATTTAATGCATCTTCAAATGCTTTACATTATTTAAAGGTAAATATCATCCTTCAATAGCTATCTTAAATTTGCGTCACATTTATTATATCAAAAACTAAGTTTCTTGATATTTTAAAATAGTTATTTTTGGAAGCACTTCATGATCGTTTGGTAATTGTCTGGAGGTAGTTTCTGACGTTAGGTTTTCATAATTGTGGCAGATATTAATTTTTCAGACAATTTGTCACAGTGATGCACGGAAGTTGGTGCGCATACTAAACAGGCGCGAAATTTGAAAGACGGTATTACACAAAGTACAACTAAATACTTTGGGTAGCATATTTGCCTGAAGGGTGCCGATCGAAACTTTGGTTCTATTTTGTTATTGTAAGTATTTTTTAATAACACTAGTCGATCGATCTCTGTCTATTTGAAAATGAAGGTAAATGGACTGGTTTTGTTCAAGAATATTTATTATTATGGACTCAAAGTTGGCGAAACTAAATTACTCTTATGCCCTCAACTTTTCTTCTCAAATTTTTTCGTTGGCAAAATAGACTTGGAAAATAATACAGTTATCGTACAGAAAATGAAGTTGATAGAAGTGTTAATTGTTTATAAATAATTTTTTGAACAACTAAATATTGCTCCGTAAAAAAGTATTATGTATGACACTTATTGTACATGTCTATATAAAAGGATATTAACCTATTCCCACGTTTAATTCTGCAATTGTTCCATAAATCTTTCCCATGGCTACGTGAAAACTTATCATGATTTGTTTCATGACTCAAAATTTCTATAACCTATGGGAGTTTCTCCAAAAAAAATTTCTCAGTGTAATAACTACATTTCAAACAAAGCAAATATTAGGTATTATTCTACGTCCTTAACATATTCCTCTGCATAGTATTTACTGACAAAGATAGAGTATATTTTAATATTGTAAGAAGTTTTAACTATGAAAACATTTAACATTTTAGTTATGAAAAGTTTTAAGTGTATAAAAGATTTTTACATGTTTATGTATGTATCTAAAGTAATATATGTATTACTTTTTTACTGTAAATGAATATCTTTTCCAATTACAATTTGAGATTTCCGAATTTATTGATACTATTGTTAATTATTATCAACTGATTATTGTCAAATCGGGTTTTTCTTCTCAGAATTACATTTTACAAATTTTGTATATACCTATTATTGAAAAGCTTGAACGGTTCGGAAAATAATAGCTCCAACGAAAATAGTGTGCGAAATCGTATTACATAAGAATTCTTCCAAAAGTTGCAACAGAGGCACCTATGTATGAAACATAGCAAACATATTTGAAATATGAATTAGGAGTTTCTGGGCGAAAAGATTCATACAGCACATTTAAATATAATATTATGCACATTATATACTTCAGATCTAAAATTAACACTTTTGATCAGTATTATATTTCTACTTACACTAAATTAGTGATACAATCCTCGTTTCTTTTAAACTGGCTATCAAGAGAAACATTAACATTTACAATAAGTGTTATACATAATACTTTTTTACGGAGCGATATTTAGTTGTTCAAAAAATTATTTATAAACAATTAACACTTCTATCAACTTCATTTTCTGTACGATAACTGTATTATTTTCCAAGTCTATTTTGCTAACGAAAAAATTTGAGAAGAAAAGTTGAGGGCATAAGAGTAATTTAGTTTCGCCAACTTTGAGTCCATAATAATAAATATTCTTGAACAAAACCAGTCCATTTACCTTCATTTTCAAATAGACAGAGATCGATCGACTAGTGTTATTAAAAAATACTTACAATAACAAAATAGAACCAAAGTTTCGATCGGCACCCTTCAGGCAAATATGCTACCCAAGGTATTTAGTTGTACTTTGTGTATTACCGTCTTTTAAATTTCGCGCCGGTTTAGTATGCGCACCAACTTCCGTGCATCACTGTGACAAATTGTCTGAAAAATTAATATCTGCCACAATTATGAAAACCTAACGTCAGAAACTACCTCAAGAAAATTACCAAACGATCATGAAGTGCTTCCAAAAATAACTATTTTAAAATATCAAGAAACTTAGTTTTTGATATAATAAATGTGACGCAAATTTAAGATAGCTATTGAAGGATGATATTTACCTTTAAATAATGTAAAGCATTTGAAGATGCATTAAATAAATGTAATTTAATAGATTATTAAACGATCTGAATAGTTTTTTATAATTTTGTTTTCAAATTGCGCGCCAAGTATACACATGCGCAGATCTTCTGCGCACACTACAAAAGATTGTTTTGTTACGAGCCGCGGAACGTCCAACTTACGCGAACTCGGTGATTGGTTGGTTCACTCTCGGTGTAAATCTTAAAGAAGAACCGGGAAAGTACGAATCCGGAAATTTAATAAAAATCACCTCAGATAGAATAGAATGTTTGAAAATTTATTGACCTTAGTAAAAGTTAAGTCTGGGTTTATACACAATAACAACCAAACGCGTTGAGAATTGTCACAAGTTAAAGATATAATGTTCTACGAGTTCGACGAGGGAACTTGTAGAACGTTCGAAATTGTGAAAATCTAAAACGAATCTAACTGACTTGCACTCCACCAAAAAAGCTCAAGCATCCCCTTCACAGATCTCCAGCACGCATCCCCCGCACGCATCCCTTCTCTCTCAATTTCACATTTAGGCCCTCGTTAGGCCCAGCCCAACTTCCCGGAGAAGCTCGACCAGGGAAAACCGAGCCCGGAGAAGCCCGATTCGGAAAACCCCAGTCCCAGCCTCTCTCCTCTCGGCTGCAAGTTTTTTTATGGTGCTTGCAGTGAAAGCGCAAGAGAAGGCAGTAAAACAGTAAATCTTAAAGGATTACTTTTTACTTCCTTCTGGCGGCCAGACATTCTATTTTAATTCTTTTTAGGTCTACGTGACTAACTGGTTCCTATATCTATTTAGCTGGCCATTCCGTTTAGTTTTTGCCTATCTAAAATAGAAATGAATATTACCTTTATAAATCCCTAATTCTATCCTAACTTAATTTATTTAAATCCTACCGTCCAGACTTAACCTTTTTTTTATCCTTAAAACTAGTATACATAGAAGTGATATATAACTTACAGAGAAATCTTAAAACTAATTTACAATGTCGAGTTTCTCGACGAGTACATATGTTGAACACTCGCAGAATAATCTTAGGTTTATTATTTAAAGATAGTAAATCTAGCTAAAGAATTTGTACGCTTTTCCCAAGGTCTTTTATGATTTTCAGCTGCACAACGTGGGAGAATAATTTCTTTAAGTAAGATGGGAATTTCCTGAATTAGACTATGTTTTTGTTTGAAATTGAAAATACCGCGAGCTAGTATCGAACATTCGATTAAATTAATCGACTTCGAGCGAGACCCTATAGTCGCTCGTTACACCTTCACCCTTATAAAAAGATTTTTCGTCAGAAAATGTCTTATTTTACATAACTACCCGTATTCCTACTTATTCATATTTTCGGATTTGGGGATCTTTATTTAAATGAAGAGTCTATGGACAGAAAGAATATCGAAGTTCGAAAATCGCGCCTATAGTTCGATTGTTCGATATGGTTCGATATGCAACGAGTTCTAATGAGCAGAAGACGTTACCGCACCACGTGACAGTTTAACTCGGGTTGAATGTGACAGGTGTCAACATTTAGGTTAGTGAAAATGGAAGAGCGACTAAGTGAAAAAAGATAAGTGACTGAATTTAACGTTTGAGAACAGAAGAGGAATTCTCGTCTATGTATTTTTGTTAATTGTATTGCATCTGATTGTGATTAATGATGTTAGGATTGACTAGGATGCCGTAATCGATGTAGCAATGTGCCGTTTCAGAAACTTATACTTTTTGAAACTTTCGATGGAAAGTTTCAATGAAAAGTTTCAAATTTAATGAAACTTTTGAAACTTTATTATTTTTCATCTGTTTTGATAATAATTATATCTCTAAAGTGTCTAATTTATATTCAAAGCAGCTTATTTTCCAAAATTACATTCTTGGTGTTAAGAAATATAAAAAAAGCTCGTTAAATACTAAATCAAATTAAACCAGTACGATTATAACCTAACCTATAGTTAGTAAAAGCGCGGAAGTTTGAAATGTATAGCATGATTCACAATTTAATTCACTTTTTATATTTATTTTCCAAAACGATTCCCAAATAGCACAAATTATTTCCTGAAAGTTGTATTTGTATTTTATTGTTATTTTTGTCAACGTTGCTCGTGGTGACTATTAGAAACCATAATTTAATATATAGTCCTGATGTAGGTAAATAATATAGATATAAAATTATTATATTTTCAATTAAGGATGCAATAAAAAAGATAAGTTTATTTTTATTCACTTTAAACATTTCTTATATATTTTTTCCATACATTTTCCACAATGTAGTCATACTTGACCAAAATAAATTTCCTCTGAGATCAAGAAGATTCTTTGGTTGATTCTTTCATATTTTATAGGTTTATTATTTGAAATGGATAACACTTCTCATGTAGCATAAAAATTAATTAGTTATTTTAAAATATAATTGCATTCTTTCATCACGTTTTACAAAATGTTTATATGTCTACAGACATATGTAATAGAGTAACAGAACAAAAATAAAACTATAATAAAACCAAAGCAAACATTTTTAAGTTTTTAAATATTTCTATTATTTTGAACGTTGGCGTTATCTTCTGCAACTTTATCAGGGATTTCATCTTCCTCTGAGTCGCAGCTTTCGTCAGAATATACGACACCTGATATCTGATCTATATTTTTTTTCTGAAAAGCTTCTCTCAAATCCTGATTAGAGTGCATAAGTTTTATCGATAATTTAGAAGTAAGTTTCCAATTATGCGCAATAAAGCAAAGCTTCCCAGCTCTAGGCAACGTCAATCGATGTCGACCTTTCGAATGAATACGTCCATATGTGCTAAATGACCGTTCGGTCGCAGCAGAAGTTGTCGGCATGCTGAAAATCCTTTGTGCAACCTTCGATAAGTCAGTATTTTTAAAAAATGTTGCCCACCATGTTTTAGGATGAATTTTATTTGCAACTTTCCATGAGAACTTATGGGACCATGCGTCAAGTTTGCAGGAATATTTAGTAATATCTAATAGTACAGCATCTGGATCTACATTTCCCATAAAATGAGCTGTTTCGATTAGAAATTCAATTGCTTCGGAATTTTGCTGATCTGACAGTTGAGCCTTCGGTAAATTTCTTTCGTTAGGCTGCTTGCTGTCACGATCTTCTAATTCA
Source organism: Diplolepis rosae (assembly GCA_030998225.1). Taxonomy (NCBI): domain Eukaryota; kingdom Metazoa; phylum Arthropoda; class Insecta; order Hymenoptera; family Diplolepididae; genus Diplolepis; species Diplolepis rosae. The sequence continues at coordinate 18,237,045 of JAPYXD010000710.1, read as the reverse complement.
TTAGCTGGGTCGAGTAAGAAGGCAGAGTAATGGATTTTTTTTAACGAAAATTCATTCCTGTACTTGGCTGATTCAAAGATGTATTCTTTCTCATCATCTTTTAAAAAAGTGCCTGGCAAAACTGCATCCAATACATATTCTATTTCATGGAATGCTCGAACAGCTTGATGTATTTTTGGTTCATCGCTCTCAAGTTCGATTGTCCACTTGACAATTGGACGCATGATGTCAGCAAGATGTTCAATTTTATTCCAGAAAGAAGGTGATAAAAAGAAGGACTTGTAGTTCATTAGGAATGTTAATAGTTTCCTTTACGGCAAGCATCCGAAGTCCTATTTTATTCTCGCGTAAACTATCTAAGGACCGAAGATTTGACCCCCATCGAGTTTCTCCTGGAGTATGGAGACTGACTGAAGATCGCAAATGCTGAGGTAGATCTGCATTAATTTTTTTTAATGAAGCTTTCAAAAGATGCGAATTTTTTATTGTAGAGATGACGTATTTCACGTCACCCATATGATCCTTCACACTTGGACAATCGATAACATCTTTAATTAGCAAATGCAAGGTATGAGATGTGCAACCAATCATAGTTATATGAGGGTAGAGTTCTTTAACTATTTTTCCTGCTTTTTGCATAGCTGATGCATTGTCAGCAACAACTAGTAAAAATTTTTGTGGATCGTATTTACGAAGCACGTCGAAAATTAATTCAGCTATGTACTCTCCTGTATGACGTTCATCGTCTGTCCCCACAGACTCAACAAACAATGGCTCTGGAGTATTAATCATAATGTTGATAACACTCTCATTTCTGAAAAAATACATTTTAATTCAATTCATTACATTTTCTGGTTATTTACTGAAAATAGCAAGTTAAGTTCACTTCAGTCAATGACTGAGTTTATACTATGATATACGACATTAAAATATTGAAAATGTAAGGGTCTATCAACTGAAAAACTCAAAGAAAATAGGAAAAGGATAAGCATTCTATTTTTCATCAGAAAATATTAGAATCCGATTTTCAAGGCATGGTCATGAATTGAAATGTTTTTATTTTATTCAACTTTTTCCAAATGCTACAAGACCACGAAAAGATTGTTAAAAATCCTTTACACTTTAGCAAGATTCTGGAAAATACAGAATTGAAATGTTCTAAAAACTTCAGGATTATTCTACAAATATAAATGTATATATATATATATATATATATATATATATATATATATATATATATATATATATTCAAATTTAAAGTATTTGAAAATCTTTCTGTGGAAAAAAGACGCTTTCGACTGTGCTGGGATTCAAGCCCAGGTCTTTCGATTGCCGGTCGACTGCTCTATTCTACAACGTTCTTAACAGATCTGTGATATTGTATTAAAACTTAAAAAGTTAGGAAAGTAAATAGAGCAGCTATACTGAACGCTTTGCATTTTTTCAATTTTCAAGAGCATTCATAAAAAATATCTAAATTTTGAAACGATAATAAAGAATTGAATCAATAATATAATTTCAAGGATTTTACCTCAAATTACTCCAGCCATCTAATTGTAAAGCAAGATTTTTTGCTTTAGAAACAAGAATATCAACGACTTCTTTTGTATCGTTAAACTCTGCATCCAATAACTTCCCAGATAACATTTTTCGGCTTGGCAATTTCAAAGCAGGTCGTATTTTTTTGAAAACTTCTATCCATAAAGGATGCTCCAGAAAGTTCAGTGTTTTTTCGGTGACATAAATGGCCTTCGCAATAGATTTTTCTATTTCTCTCTATGATACATTATGAAAATGGACTTATTCAAAGAAAATACACTATGTATGAATGTAAATATTTCTAAATAAAATTTAAAATAAGATACCTGATCTCGTTCATCCATTGTGTCAATGAAAGAACTCACAGGTTTTTCTACCTGATTTTTTAATGTCATTGAAGAAGAGTCATTGAGACTAGTCTCTTCTAAACTTGATGTCAATTCATTTATAATAGAATCGTTATTGGCAGAATCCATGTTTTCTACTGTACTTTCATCATTATTATTCTCGTTTTTTGATGCATTTGAGTAAGATGAAGATAGAACTACATTCCTAACGTCTCTGTTTGTTTGTATATTATTTAATAATCGTTGCACACCTTGTACATTTTTATTTTTAGCTGTTTTTAATGCACGCATCTCTTGCTTCATCTTTTGCGTAGAATTTTTACATTTTTCAACGTGATCCACCATTCGTGTCGTATTTTTAAATATCTCTTTTTTACATAATTTGCAATGTACATAATCTTGCACTTTTATTCCTTTTTTTTTCTTTGTTAAGTAGAAATAGTTCCACACAGATGTTTTTACTTTCATCACTCTGGAGGTTAGTGAGAAACTTTAAACATTAAAGAAATTATAAATCGCTTGATTTGTTGGAGACGCTCGAAGCACATGTATAAACGGCGGCAGTTTCAGGCACGTTTAGATTCAAACAAATAAGGAGTAGGAGATGAAAAGTGCTACCAACTTACATGAAAACATTTTTAATGAAGATTGAAATATTCCCAAACGTACCAACTTAAATGTAGAAAATAAATTGAAAAAAATTTCAAAAGTTTCATCAAAAATTTCGTCGATCATAAATTTCACGTTTTGAAACTTTTCAAAATGAAAGTTTCCAATTGAAACTTTCAATGGCACATTGCTAAATCGATGGTAAGTCTAACCTACAATATTATTTTTTTTTTATCTTACTTTGTTAATTTTTATTTGTATAATAAGGTCCTGTTTTGAGCGAGGCCTAGTCGCTCGACTCTCACCCCCCTCTTATTTAGAAATTCAAACTAAATATAACAAGGAAATAAAAATAATAAAAATAAATAATGGATATATAAATATATGGCCCAACGTGGCTAAATGTTTGTCTACAAGGTAATTTTCTATCTTATTCCTAGGTAATTCTACTTTTTAGGGTTAAGTGGAATGCAGTTCTGGATTATTTATGGTTGGAAGCATTTATTTTGAATCGGGAAAAATTTTGAGCGTTTGTGGTCGCAGGTGGTTCGTCATGAAAAATAGGAAAACATTGGTAAGTATCTTCAGCAATTTCATTTTCTTTTATTCTCGAAAGGTTTTTTACTTTTTTGTTTAAATATGAATGTTTTTTGCAATTTAGGTTCGGAATTAGTTTGTAAAGGATCTTTATCCTCAAAGCTGTCTTCAGTGTCTTCATCATCTGGTTCGATTACTGTGTTATATTTTCCCCTGATTTCAGTGAAGAACTCATTATCTTTAAGGCGGTCGTCATCGGACACAGGTGCGGGTAGTGCAGTCCAGCTGGCATTGCCAGGGATCGCCCCAGCACTTGCCGAATCCAACATACAATCCAACTGAGCCTCACCCTCGGTGCGGGATGTGCAGTCACGACTAGCTATACTAGGGATCGCCCCAGCACCGAGAGACATATTGGCATCAAAATAATCATTGCTTCCTGAGGGATAGCCCTCCTCGTGGCAAGCATCAATAAAGAGCTCATCTAGCTCATCACCACTCTCCTCCGTGGCCGTCTCAAATTCTTCCTCACTGGAATCAGGTTCGTATATTTTCTTTCTAGTAAATTGACAATTAGAATTATTCTCATAAAATGTTGTGTGGTCCATTTTCAGGAATGCATTCTCAATACAGGCGTCGTAATTTGTGTCTTTGGTCAAGTGTTGTGAAGATTGAGTCACAGGTGTTTGATTGGAAATCAACACCTCGTGTACCCGGTGGAAAGAGGGATCGAGAGGATCAAGTTCTTCGTCTAATGTCATGTCGTCTTTGACGTCGCACAGAGTCTGCATTCCCTCATATGGATTCCGAGATAGGGCATCTGCGTTTGAATTAATGATTCCCTTTTTATAAACAATAACATAATCATACTCGTTCAAACGCAGTCGCCATCGAATCAGCTTTGAGTTTGGATTCTTTACATTATGAAGTCAAACTAATTGCCTATGGTCGGTTTCTAGAGTAAATTGTCTACCATATAAATAAGGTCGGAATGTTTCGACAGAAAATAAAATTGCGAGAAGTTCTTTTTCGATAGTTGAGTAATTGACTTCTGTATCTGACAGGGTTCTGGACGCGTAAGCAATCGGAAGGACTTTACGATCGAGTTCTTGGCTTAACACCCCCCCAACACCATAGTTAGAAGCATCACTGGAAACGATGAAAGGTCGGCTGAAATCGGGATATTGTAGAAGAGGGTAAGTATACAGTGTGTCCTTTAATTTATTAAAAGCTTCCTGTTGACCTTCTGTCCATTTAAATAAAACATTCTTTTTCAGAAGGTAACTCAGCGGCTTTGCAATGGTTGATGATGCACGGGCTTACTTTGTTGCTCTGAGGGAGATTGAGTGTAATGTTTGTGTTACTAAATTTTAATGAGGCTAAATTCTCGCTTAAAAATTCCATTGTGTCGATTCCCCGGTATTTTGCTTCATGCAAGCAATTTCGGAGTGAATCTGGAAAAGAGTTTTTGAGGCCATGAAAGCAGTTTCGAGAATATTCAGAAGTTCTGAAAGAGTTTCAAATCGGAGATTTTTAATATATAATTCGGCTTCTCCTTGGATTTTTGTTCGTAATAATTTTACAAACAAAGGTTGGAGATGAGGAGCAATTTACATTCACTAGAGAAGGCCTGTACTGAGATATTATTCCGAGAAAAGATGGGAATAAGGTTTACGATTACCTTAAGAGCAGTTATATCACTGCCTTCAAAAAAGATTGGTGAAGAACGTGAAAAACTGCTAGATTCTGCCAAATTATTTACTGAAGGGTTTGTGACTTCCTTAGATTTTTCTAATTCGTGCAATAATATTTGGCGACTAACAATTTCATTCAAGTCATGCATGTTATTTGTATTTATTTGTAAGGATGTTCTGTTCAGACCTTGGGACCCTACATTATCTCTACTCGCAACTAACCTATCAAAATAATCGATATTCGACGATAGACCAGATTCGTTTATATCATTAGAGTCTTGAATCTCGTCAATAGTGCGCAGTGATTCAGCGTCATCGCCTAAGTGCTGGATTCGGATTTTATATTCGCCAGTCCCCTCTGAATTTTCCATCTTATATTATATTAAATTTAATTACAAAACAAGAAAATATACTAAGTTAATTTGTAAGGAATTTAAAATAATTAGATGTGCTGCAGAAATTTGTGTAAATGTAAAAATTAAATAAAAGGTTCCTTCTCAAAATGACTTGAAAATTATCGTGTCATTAGAAATCTACTTTATTTCACTCCTCAAAGATTGATATTAAATTATTATTTGCTGAAGAAACGAGATAATTTGACATTTTACTTAAGGGATATAGAAAATTTATCAGTATCTGATAGATTTTACTGACTTGAATTTAACAAAATGAAATATAGAAATAGTCTCCTAGTTAGTATTATAAATGAGTCTAACGAAAAATAAGTGGTGTGCACCAACATGATTTGCTTCGTCAAAGAGAAAATTTCATACTTAATAAAAAATAGAAATTTTTAAAACTTGAAAAAGTTTGTATATGAAGATAAACAGAGAAAACAAAATCAAAGTAAAACTAAGTACTAAAAATAATTATGCTCAATCCCTCAACTTGTTATTGATGAATATATATATATATATATATAAATAGTTGGTTTGCACCAATATTATTTACTTAGTCAAAGGAAAAATTTCAATATTTAAAAAAAATAGGAATTATAAAACTTTAAAAATTTGTATATGAAGATAAACAAATGAGCGAAAAAAGGTCAAAATAAAACTAAATACTAAAAATAATTACATTCGATCCTTCAAAAAAAAATTTAATTAGTGCTTATGTATTAATGTATTATGTAAAAACCCTTATGTATATATATTTTTATTTTTAAGTCCCTTTTGAGTACTACAATTTTGTTTCAATTTTACGTTTTTTTTTTTTTTGTTCCAAGTTCAGACCTTTTCAGAATCTAAAGAGCAAGGAAAAGAAATGATTTATATATATGTTTTCCAGAGAACATAGGAAATTCGAGAAGACGGGTGAATACAATAATAATAATATAATAATAATGATTAATATAACCAAACCTTTAGGGTCATGCAACATTAGTCCTGGGTAATAGATGATTTGCACTGATAAATCCAATTTATTTGCACAACACTAATAACAATCAATTTTGAATTTCCCTCGAAGCTTCCCTCGATGATCCTCGATGAAGTCCACCGTTGAATCTCAGGAACCGGAAGTTACTCGAAGATCGCTGATGTCCTTTGACGATGAAAATCCCTCGATGACCATAAAATGAAGAAAAATCGCTTTTATTAATTTCCCTCAATTGGCTACTCGATCCACCAATGTCAGAAAATCACTCAAGTCGATTTTGAATTGAATTAGAAGTCGTTGAACACAGCACAGGAACTAGTCAGGAACACAGGAACTCGGCAGTAATCAGCAACACGGGAACAAGTCAGAATCTCAGGAACTAGAAGGCAATCAGCAGCACAGGAACAGATAAGAAGCACGGGAACTAGACGGCAATCAGCGGCACAGAAAAATAAAATCAGGAAATACTCTTTTAAAATACACTTCTTGAGAGTCGGATAGTTTCACTCTCGACACAACACACGCGAAAAGTTAGAATTGTCTCTTCTTAAGGTTTCACGTTTTCTACAATTTAGAGTTTATATCGTTTTTAATGTTTGACAGCTCGTTAAATTCAACTTTTAGAGGATACTTTTCCTGTTGAAAAGTCTAAGAAACTTCACTTCCTGAAGATTTTCACTGGCACTCCCGAACGTGTTTTTTTATTTTTAAAAATTTCCGGCTTTCCCGCACCAAGATCCTGGTTTACGAGCCCCCATATATGTTACGAGCCGCGGAACGTCCAACTTACGCGAACTCGGTGATTGGTTGGTTCACTCTCGGTGTAAATCTTAAAGAAGAACCGGGAAAGTACGAATCCGGAAATTTAATAAAAATCACCTCAGATAGAATAGAATGTTTGAAAATTTATTGACCTTAGTAAAAGTTAAGTCTGGGTTTATACACAATAACAACCAAACGCGTTGAGAATTGTCACAAGTTAAAGATATAATGTTCTACGAGTTCGACGAGGGAACTTGTAGAACGTTCGAAATTGTGAAAATCTAAAACGAATCTAACTGACTTGCACTCCACCAAAAAGCTCAAGCATCCCCTTCACAGATCTCCAGCACGCATCCCCCGCACGCATCCCTTCTCTCTCAATTTCACATTTAGGCCCTCGTTAGGCCCAGCCCAACTTCCCGGAGAAGCTCGACCAGGGAAAACCGAGCCCGGAGAAGCCCGATTCGGAAAACCCCAGTCCCAGCCTCTCTCCTCTCGGCTGCAAGTTTTTTTATGGTGCTTGCAGTGAAAGCGCAAGAGAAGGCAGTAAAACAGTAAATCTTAAAGGATTACTTTTTACTTCCTTCTGGCGGCCAGACATTCTATTTTAATTCTTTTTAGGTCTACGTGACTAACTGGTTCCTATATCTATTTAGCTGGCCATTCCGTTTAGTTTTTGCCTATCTAAAATAGAAATGAATATTACCTTTATAAATCCCTAATTCTATCCTAACTTAATTTATTTAAATCCTACCGTCCAGACTTAACCTTTTTTTTATCCTTAAAACTAGTATACATAGAAGTGATATATAACTTACAGAGAAATCTTAAAACTAATTTACAATGTCGAGTTTCTCGACGAGTACATATGTTGAACACTCGCAGAATAATCTTAGGTTTATTATTTAAAGATAGTAAATCTAGCTAAAGAATTTGTACGCTTTTCCCAAGGTCTTTTATGATTTTCAGCTGCACAACGTGGGAGAATAATTTCTTTAAGTAAGATGGGAATTTCCTGAATTAGACTATGTTTTTGTTTGAAATTGAAAATACCGCGAGCTAGTATCGAACATTCGATTAAATTAATCGACTTCGAGCGAGACCCTATAGTCGCTCGTTACAGTTTTGGAACAATGACATCTCCCACAATTTTGACCACCAAACGTCGAAGACTACCACCTAACGACCACCAAACGACCACCAAACGATTACAAAAAGAAATTTTGAAAAATATTAACATGTGGAGTGCAGCGTGAAGTTAGCACTCCAACTTTGAAAATTCTGTAGTTTTTGTAATTTTGACCACCAAACGTCGAAAACTACCACCTAACGACCACCAAACGATTTCACCAAAAAAAGTTTGGATTTTTCATGGTCGGAGTGCTAACTTCACGCACATACATCTGAATCTGAAGTATGCAGATTGCAGACCATGTAGACATATGTATGGAACTCAAGTAAAAACGTGAAAACTTAGACTGAGATATTATTTTATAGAATGGTTTCCAATATTATTAATCGGTTAAGTATCACGTTACGAAAATTCGATCGTTTGATTGAATTCATATTTAGAGGAGGATTTCCACCACGTAAGTACTGTATAATAATTTTAAATCTACGTTTTTAAACCATTTATGAAGATTTACGACATAACCTCTTTATTGACTTCTGTGGAATTTGGTGGAATCGAAGTGAAATATTGACGTTAAAAACATTTTAAAAATTAAACTTTCAAGAAGAATTGTTTTGTTCTCTTATTAAACTCCCAGTAAAAGTCCTATGAAATTAATATAATTAAGGAATTATTTTTTGATAGTCGAAGCTCGCATATATTTTTCTTGTAATCTGCCCGGTAAGAAAGCCTATTTTAAAAACTATGGAGAGTTTTAATTTTTTAATTTCTAGATACAATTTTTAAGTAATAATTATTGAATTTTTTGAAACTCTTTTTTTATTAGGTTTTATTACGAGACTTTCAAGTGTTGTAAAGAAATATAAAAAGTTGAGATTTTTGACCCTATTATAATCCATCTCTTTTCCTGCTTTTATTTTCTATTTTTCGAGTTATTGCAGAGTAAAAAGTTTCAAAAAATTATATGAATTTTATGTTTTTATTTTAATCACTTCTAGGTCGTATAGCAAAAGTTAATTCGGTAATCATATTTAAGATTATATTTCGCTTCTTTTAGCGACATTGAAATTTTTACAATTGCTTCTTACGAAGTACTTGAACAACGAAGAACAGGAGAGAAATTTGTAGAGACTGAAAATTTCCAATACTTCTTTATTTAAGGCTCCTTATCTAGTGCTTATAAAATTTTTAAATACTTCATGATATTTATATTTTTAGAAGCACTATGTGCCATTGAAGTTAATCGCCATGAGAGAAGGAACAATCTCACTTCTAAACCGAGTTCATTTTCACTCAAAGACATCTGGGGAGAAGGATTTTTATGGGGTGTTCCAAAGCACAGAAGGACGATAGAAAAACGCATGAGAAGAAAATTTGGGCATCCAGATTACTTTTGGAAACTCTTAAAACCAAAGACAAATCTCATAATGTGTAATTCTTGTGGAAATTATTATGAAGCAGGGATACTTTGCGGTAAGATTTTTTATTAAGAACAATGATTGTGATGATCGAATTATTTTAATCTATATTATATTTATAATTATAGGTATATTATTTTTTTTCAATATTTAAAAAATAATATTTTTCTACTAGCGGGTCATAAAGTGCATTTTATGAATCCTATGGGGCAAATAAATCCATTTTTTGACCCCCTAGTAGGAAAAAAATTGTGTGCAAAACGGGAAAAATATTTATTTTACTATTATTATTAGTATGGTACATACATAAAATAGTTCAGAAGTGAAAGATTATTCTTATTATTGAAGCACATTGTTATCGAAGAATCAAAGCAGAAACTACTGAAATGCAGGAAGCTATACAACAAAATTTAGGACTTAGTCCAGTAGAAAAGGAAGTTGTTGTTCTTTATGAAGGAGAAGCAAACGACGAGAACAAAAAATTTTGGAAGGTAAAAATATTAGATTAATAATAGGCTATGCATATCACGAGTATGCGATGTAACAATTCATAATTAAGGTTTGTTGCAGTATTGAAAATGGTTATAAATATAGTAATATTCTTAAATTATATTTAATACTTTCCATATTTAGAATCAACGTATCGTTGAGTTGCCTAAGGCGAGACCATCTTGGTTCCATCAAAATTTGATGCAGCCAACTACACAAGAGCCTTCTGATAGTAAAGAAGTTAAACCTACAGATTTGGCATAAACTCTTTTAGTTTTCATTCAGATTTATTCAGTAACTTTTAATAATTGGATACATTATTTTTTTCTGTATATAAAAAAATAAATAAAAGTATATAATCGTAATATTGAAGACTTATTACTAACACATTAGTTTACTTTATTTCTTTTCTAGTAAAATAGAATACCCTTGAAAGAAACTTTATATCTATTTTGAAATATTTTTTGAAGGATTAAACAAATTGTATCATAATTTGTCGACAATGGTATTGAAAATAAATTATATAAATATCTTGCCTTTCAATGAAAATGGTGAAAACAATAAATAAACTGACCATTTATAGTTACTTAATTTTGTACTCTGATTTTTCAAGTTCCTATAGTAAAGCAGTTTTTCATTAGACTTAATTTTATATCATGTTGATATACTGATATAAAATAATTCCTAAATACTTGAATTTTTTTTGTCAGCAGTATGTACAAGCATCAGTTTTACTAAAATTCATTTTCGTCGTTATTAAAATGACTTAACACATGTTCATGGAAAGCTGTAAATGTAGAATTTCCATAACAAATCCCACATAAAGGACAAATTTTTTCGCTATTGTCAGTATTACTTTCCTCGGGATTTAAATCGTTTTCACTTACTAAATTGGAAGAAGAGACATTCGTTCTTATCGTGAGATTTTCTTTTAAACTTTCGTTAATGTCGACCTGCGTACCTGCTTGGCACATTTTTTTGCTGGCGTTTTTTCGGCAAGTTTTACACTGTATTCCTGTATGGAAAAAAATCTTGCTGAAATGATAGTATATTAAAAGAATTATAATATGAATTATGGTGACAAAGTAACCGGACGGGCCCTTTCGTACAACGGTTAGACATGGGGAAAGGCTGTCTGGTTGCTTCATTGCCAGCCAGTATATTCGCGTAAATACTCACCTTTTTTGAAAGCTTTAATCTTCTCTATGATTCTTTTTAATTTGGACTGCTGACTTAAGAGTGCATCTTTTGTTTGGGACAACCTAATATCATGATTTTTCAATAGTTCTAAAGAATCTGTATCTGCATCTTCAGGATAAGTGAAGCCGATATTTTGTAAATTCAAATCAGAACTGTTTTGCAATTCCATCATCTACAAAATATAAAAAACTAATTATCTCAATTAAAATGATTATTTTAATATTTCCAGTCGACTATAAACAAAATAAACATTCAATTCACATTAGAGTTACATGAAATGAAATATACCTCTGCGTATTGTTGTTCTAATTCTGATTTTTCTAACATAATACTGTTGATAAGCCTTAAAGAGATTTCTTCTAAACTCTGATCTTTGTTTTCTGTTAATCAAACATGTTATTTTTATCCATTGAAAGCATTTACAGTTCAAAAATTAAAATTACTTCAACTTACCACCATCAGTTGAAAGAAGACATTTATTAGGATCAGGCTTGTTGAGACAGGATACTTCCTTGAAACTGTAAGCTGAAAGATCTAATGGTTGCGATATTGGGTGTTTCTTGAGCGTATCTGATATTTTGGTTAATTGATTACCTAATGATTTGTTGGCTCGCGTCAGTCTAGTTAACCTATTCCATAGCTGGCGATTTTCAGCTGCTACCATAAAAATATGATGATTAAGCTGCGATCTCTGCTTTGTTAGTTCTTCTACTTTCTCCTGCAAAAATATAGGAAAATGACGAATTCGAATGAACAATTTATTTTAAATATTTAAAGAATTTGAAAATCTTTCTGTGGAAAAAAAGACGCTTTCAAGTGCGCTGGGATTCGAGCCCAGGTCTTTCGATTGCCATTAATTAAAAATTCTCGTTATATTTCATGTGAGTGTTATACTGTGTTAGATGAAGCACTTAATAGTTAATATGTAAGAAATATATTTTTTTGGTTATGAGATAATATTATAAATCAATTATTATTAAGTGATTACAAACCCTTAAAGCTAGGACGTCATTTTCAGAATCTCCTTTTCCTCTCTCTGCAATAGTAATATCATCATTCCCACATTCTAATCGCAATCGAATGTTCTCTTCTTCAACAGCAGCTAATCTTGCTTGTAAATTTTGGCAACGTTCCTTCATTGTTTGAAAAGCAATTTGGAGAGCATATTGAGAGTCGAGATTTTCGTGATGTGAATCTTCTAATTCACTCATAGTACTTATATCTGAATCTGCACTTTTCTTTTAGACTGAAATTATTTTACGATAGGAATAACTTTTCTAACCTATTATAATTGTTTATTACATCGCGCATTCTTCTAATATAGGTTAGGTTGATTTTCAAATATCAAAGTACTAGAATGTTTAAACTTAATTTTAATAAAAACTATCTCAATTCTACCTGCTTAATAAGTTCTCGGGGAAACGGCGTGAATGAAACTGATTTATAATATTTTTATTAAAACTGTGATTCCCCTTATTGTTGTTCACGTCATTTTTTGTTTGGTGTTTTAGTTTAGCATCATGCATGCCAATGCATGCGCAATATACAACGTACACAAATATTCTGACGGGAATACAGATGCATAATTGTGAAATCAGCTGATTGGCCCTCTGTATTCTGAGCATGGAGATACATTTTACGTTAGGGAATTTCAAACAGACGCTTCCCGTTATATTATAACTTATATTATTTGTTTCACTATATGTCAATGAATTTTTATCCAGAATAGTGTAAGAAATGAACGAAATAAAACAACTTGATTCCATAATTTGAAAATTCATTAAAATTTTATCCAATTGCTCAAAAATTGGAAACAGTTACTGTAACCCGGAGAACACCCAAGTTATAAGAAAAGCCTCTTTCCAAGGGCAATAATAACATTTCAAAAGAATGGAGTATTACAATTTCGGCTATGTAACATATAGTTAGAAATTGTAATAAATCAAAGCAATGATTATAACACATTTCAACCAGTAAACATAGTAAAAACTATTACTTTACTTACTTAAAATAATTATCTAGTGTGACATTACCGATTGAGCTGCATGAATGCTTTAACCTCTGCAAACTGTTTTAAGATCATCTTCCACTTATGTACAACTGTAAAAATCTTTCTTAATCCTTTTTATCTAATTTCGCAAATTTTCATTCCGATACCTTATTTTATTCGGGTATGAATTCAGAGATGAAAACATGTGGGAAAAGTAGGAATCGGTAAAGTGATACATAGACCTAAAGGGCTCAACTCAACTGGGTCCTGTATACCGATCGAGATGAAATATTTGACGCACTGAGGTGCTCGGATGGTGAAATTTGAATGAAAAGTTGAGTTGATCACCGCACTGAGCTCCAGAGTTTCAAATACACTGCTACAGCCACATTCCATAAAGTAAATTCAGTCGAATACAGTCGAATGAGAAACGCTGTTGTGAGAACGCGAGTTTTGTGGCTTGTTTCTGCTTCTGCGTGTGTATTCCTTAAGTTTTGCAAGTGTCCGTGTCATTTAAACTTAAAAACAAGTTACATCAGACAGTGCATTTACTTGGATTACTCGGCAGATTCACGAAAAGAGAGTAAGAGACAAATAATTTTAATATTGTAAACGTGTCAGGAACATCGTTGCTATAAAAACATTCTTTTACTCCAAACGAGTTCAAAACTCGTTTTTTTATGCTTTCGTAGCAGCGCAGTAAATCTGACTGCTGCGCCTTGATTAAATTTCTTCCTTATGTTAAATCTTATATCAAGGAAACAATAACAATCTCCCATACGTTTACGGAATACTTCTTATGATGTCTTTGTATTAGACTACTGAAGTCGCATTTTATAAAATAATGCGTATCGAATTTCACTGATGTGCATGCATTCTTCATGTCTTCGATGATCTACGAGAATTGCAGTCGAAATTAAAAAAGAGATCATGTCTGCTCATTTTTTCAAAATTCATCGACAGTAGACTCCATTAATAGAGTAACATTTCACCCTTATAAAAGGAAGTACCAAATTATGGAGCACGATATATCTTAATATGTCCATGGCCCCAATTAAATTGGACAGATTGCAATATCTCAGTATGCGCTGCTGTTCCAAAACACGAAATATTCAGAAAAATGTTGCTTGGAACCATCTGCATAAAATGGGGAACTAACGGAACTTTATTACAGGGACCTTTCCGGTAAAATGACCTACTAAGGATGTTTCTGAATTTAATATATATTATTATATATAAGTATGCATCATATGATGCTTTCTAAATTTGAACCAGTGAGATCTTACTGGTGAACGAGCTGGAAATAGGTTATTTTTCTTAAATGGCACTATATTCAGTGGTATTTCATTTATGAACAGTGAAATTGTCACAGAAGTTAATGAGTTAAATCGGAACACCGTGTGAGTTATACTGACTAACTCAATATCAATTCCACTGCTTTTCAATGAAATTTTCATTAAAGTTAAAGGTTAACCCATTTCCAGCTTTTACATCAGTGGAATTTTACTGATTCAAATTAAGAGATTTTGTAGACATTTTTACCGGAGAGCAAAACATTCAATTACTTTACTACTGTATTTGCGAGCATTGTATTTCAGAATAATTCTAACTTGCGAATTTTACTAATAATTAATGCAGTATAATTTACAGATCTTTGTACACACGGTAACAGAAACTTTTTCCATTGTTGTTAAATACTTCTATCAAAAACTTGGGACTTGGAATATTTGACTGAATTCTCCCTAATGCCTTTTACGTTATTATCCCATAAACAAATACAATTAATTATCAATTAGTCACAATTTCGTGCCAAATTAATTTGAGTTTAAAATACAATAAAGTATCCAAATCATTAGGTTGTTTCAATATATAATTATAAAGGTTTTATTTATCTTGAAAGAAATATAGAGGATTTTTATTGTTTTGTTGATCATTAATTCATGTACTTTTGTAATTGTGAACAATATTTATTTTAATAATTTTAATCAGGAACTTTCAAATTTTTAGAGTGTAATGTACACGTGGCTACAAGAAGCCAGAAATGCCACATTAGAAAATTACGTCATCAATTTTTTGTGTTAATTGAACCGCTCATAGTAAATGCGGATTGTCCTGATTTTATCACTTTTTTTAAAAATGTACTTTATTACTTTTCATCAGTATACAGAGAAAAACTTTATTTTTACTGACTTCAAGCAGTGAATGGATTTTAGTAATCTAATCAGATTACTTTTTACGTCTTTCTCCGTAAATGTATATGTATATTTAGTATAATATTTTGAAGGAAATACCTGATTCTGTAAATTGACGAGGCATTTTTGTAATATTTGTCATCAAATCTGTTACATTCACAAAAAGCAGTGGATTTTGCTGATATATTTTTTAAATTTAATGAAATTTTATATTTTCCCTTTTTTTACTAATGGACTAAGTAAATGTAACAGATTTGTTTCTCTAATATTGCTAGAATTCAGTCACTGATTAGAATTTGTTTAAAAAAACACTACTTGAAATTAAGAGAGTAATTCCCACCATAATTATAGTTATTCATAAAATATTTCAAAGTTTTTATCATATTCGATGGATATAGCTTCGTAGAAATAGATACATTTTTAGAAACCGGTTTTGAAGAGATTTCAAATAACAGTTTTAATTTCTACTATGAAGTATATCCACTTATAAAACTTCTGTGGAATTAAAAAGATTCGTATAATTTACAGGATGTTTGGCACGTATTTTTGCAACTTATATTTTTAGTCGATTTTTCAGTTACAATCAACAGAATTTTTGTTCATTTAGCGTCCAGTTAAACCTACTAAACTTGAATTTTTCTTCTATTTTATATTTTACTGGACGCTAAGTATGTATACAGAAGATCTGTTAATTTAACTGGATTTTTTGTAAAATCTACTGAAAAGTCACGTTGAATAACTATGTACCAAGCTTCCCGTAAATTTTACAATTCTTTACTCTCCGTGAAACTTGGTTGAAAATAAAATATTGTTTTTGTCCCTCGTACACCGAAAGTTAAACTTGTCGGTGTCGTTTTGCGCGCGGAAAGTTGATTTTCCAGCACTAGTGGTGTAAAATTTTAAGTGTGCGGAAAATCAATTTTCCGCACGCAAAACGACACTGACAAGGCTGACTTTCGGTATACAGCGAACAAAAAATATCATTCGTATCACATGCGGGAATATATTATTTTAGAAAATATCTATATATATTTATATATTTATTTTTTGATTAAAGAAAAAAATGAAAATAAAATAGCAATATAATATTTAGAACTGATCCTTGATAAGATTTGTTTGAAAGAACGCATAGAAATTACTCATCCTCTTGAATCCACTCAGCACTTATTATCTATCTATCTAATTTGTGCAGCTTTCAAAGCTCGTAAAAACACTAGAACAGCGCCTTTAAAGCTTCGACATAATTAATATCATTAATGTGCTAGAGTCAATGTACGCGAATATGCTTTCAGCATTTCATTTTATGTGTACTTTGTCCCGTTTATCGTTTATTTTTATGCAAAATGATTTCCTCTATATCATGAATTTTATGCACACAAATCATTACTTGATTAAATTATCAAAATATATCCCAGAAATCGTGTCTATAATAAACCCTTTGAACTTATATCTGAAATAGATTTTAGTTACACTGAAACCGAAGCTATTATTCGTGTCGTAAAGTTGCCTTTCGAGTTTTAGAACCTTTTTCTACTTTTCTGTGATTTGCTTTTCTAATTTCTTGGAAGTGTGCTTCGCAAAGCTGTTTTCTATTTTAGGTAATAGAGATGTAAATTTGGAATTTGTATAGAAAAAATAAGATTTGTAAATTATTGAGAGTGATATTATAATAACGAAAATAATGAATACGTCCTATTTAAAATTATTCGAATGTAATTTGAATCTTGAATTGCAGGAATGGAAATGAATTTCGAAATTTTCTCACAGCTGCAGTTACTGACCCGTATTTTCTTGTAGATTGATTTCTTTCTGATTGCATTGACGAGATGTTAACAACCAAAGTTCACTTTCATTTCAAATTTGCGTACAGTGTTTAAAGAGACGGGTAATAATCAAAAGTCTCATTTTCAGATCTTTTAGGATATTCTATATAAATAAATGGTTTATAAAATTTTCAAAATTTATAATATATATTCATTTTTATTTAGAACAAAAATTATAATATAATAATCTTCTTATTTTGACAGTTAAAAACTTTCTATTTAGAAGAATAAACATTTTTGAACTTTTCATCCAAAATAAGTGAAAAGCTTAAACCAATTTAGTTTTTTTTTGGCAATGCATATATCAATCAAAATTTAACCCATATAACTATACGAATTTTATATTTTTCCATAAATTCAACTTTTAAAAATTCCCTCCGTTTTTCAGGTTTTAAGAAAAATTGGCAATTCTGCAAACTGAATATTAATTTACTCATTTTCCTCTTTTGTTTATCACAAGTTCTCAGCATTGTAGGAAAATTGTTTTTGCAAAATTATGTCTAGTAGTTTAAGATACGAATACAATAGCTTTGGGATACTATTGAGTCTGCAGTAGATATATTCCAAAGTGAGAAAATAATACAAGTAAAGATAAAATTTGAGTTAACATTTTTCTTGATGTATTTTTAAAATCGCAAGTTTTCAAAAGACAGAAAAGACTTGAACAAAATTTTGGTTTTCTTGACTTTTACTATTTTGTTCTATTCTTCTCTCCAAACCAAATTTTACTGATTATTAGTCATTTTCTACTAATTCCATAAGTATTTATAAACTTTTTGAAAAGTAATTAGTAGAAAAATGACTAAACATTAGTAGAAATTTTCACTAAATTCATAAGTGGCCCACTCCCTAGCGAAAGTATCGGATAGGAATTCATTCCAAGCCAATCAAAACTATTCCGATTCATCCCGATATCTGTATCCGAGCCAATGCGAATCATTTCGAACCAATCCAAAAAACGTTTTGTAACTCTTTTGATCAAAAACGGTAAAAATCGATCTGACCTAATCCAATTTATTCCGAGGCAACTATCCAAATGAATCCGAACCAATCCCAAACTAAGTTTTCAATCCAAATCAATTCGACCTCGGATTTATTCGGATTGATTCTGATTGGAAATACAGTTTGGATCAATTCGAGCTCGGATTGATTTGGATTGAAAACTTAGTTCGGATTAGTTCGGATTCATTCGGATAGTTGCCTCCGATTAAATCGGATTAGGTCGGATAGATTTTTGATCTTTTTTCATCAAACGAGTTACAAAATTTATTTCGGATTCGTTCGGAATGATTCGCATTGGCTCGGATACAGATATCGGAATGAACCGGAATAGTTCTGATTAGCTCGGAATGAATTCCTATCCGATATTTCCGCCAAGGCTCTTTACTAATTAAGATTTGGAGAGTTTAGTTATATTTCTTCATATGTATTTTAAAAATCATTAATTTCCTCCAGAGTAGCCTATAAATTTTGTAAAGTTAATCAAAGTGATTTGCACAGATTTTCGAGCGTGTAAAAACTACAGTTACACAGGAAATGATTCATCTTTATTTTTCATCTATTTTTTTATTTGACTTGTAGTGCATTAGTCACAAATTTGCTGATTTAAACACATGCTTTTCTCTTTGCCTTGTTAATGTCTTTTTGAAACTGAAAACATAACAAAATAATTTATAGATTTGACTTAATTTTTGTGTTTCTTAATACATTACGAAATACGCATTTCTAAATATATAAAAAGTTTCTTAGCCAGTGTACCAAGTAAAAAAGTGCTTTTTCAGACTGAACATGTTTAAGAACAAGGATTTTTATTTTTATATATTTAGAATCACAATTAATGTACAACAGCTGTATTTCCGAAGAAATTCGATGAATTACTTTTCCCTGTATCTTTCGCCCGTGTCGACTGTTCTGATTCTGTTATATACCGTTACTGTCAGACCTTTGGCCGTGACCCAGACACTAGAAACCGGAAGTAACAGACGGTAAATAATAATCTACCCGTATTTTCAAAATTCTCCTACATTCATTTTGACAATGTCATTTTAGTAGAATTCACTTTTGAGATTCATGATTTCGCATGTTTTTACAACTGTGATGATTCGGATAGGATTCATTTTTTCTAAAAAATAAATTATAAAATAATGTTATCATTTACATATCTTCAGTAATCCTTGTATTAAAGTGACACTTAATTAGCCATAATTTTTATTTTTTAAATCATGTTTTCAAATTTATGCACTTTATGGATGAGAAAAGTTTATTATATTTTACAAATATGTAAACGAAAAAAATATCTTGGATGCAGATACTCTTTTAATTTCAGTCAGTACATTTTTTACTAATTTCAATCAGTGACTCATTTATGGCTATTCAATAACTTGATTTTGTGAACGCGATTCAAAATAACTAAGTTTATACCTATTTTAGATTTTTAAGATTATATATTATTCTATAAATTGTGCAGACATTTCTGTTATATTCACAGGTGATTAGTTAAATGTATTAAAATATATTTAGAATTTACATACCCAGGTATGTTGTCACTATTTTAAAACGTCAGAGATAACTTCTGTTTATATTGAAGGAATTGTCTGTTTACCCTTCTTTTTACATTCTCATCATGGATGAGAAATTTTCATCAAATCTTTACGTTTTGAGACCCCCTGAGTCAGAAAAAATGGTTTTTACGAAAGTGTCTGTCTGTCTGTCTGTCTGTAGGTCGTGTGCGGCATAACTCTCGATAGAATTATCAGATTGAATTGAGCTTTGGTACACTTTATCGGAGCCGAAAAAGTAAGGACAAGTTCGTTAACCAGCCACATCCAATCAAAATTGAGGGATGGAGCACTACTTTTGTGTTTTTGAAAATAATTTTTTGAAAAAATCAAAAATTCCAATCCTGGTTTTTGATAGTGCTCATAAATCTCTACAAATTATCCTAATAACATTTTTTGATTAAATCAAAATTAGAAATGTTACAGCATATTCAAATTCGAAAAAAGTCAATATCAAAATTCCATTTTCCAGTTAAATTATACGAGATAATAAAACGTTATGATACAATATTATTGAATACATAAAGACCTACAAATTTGAATTATAACATTTTTTCATAAGATGCATATTTTTCTTTTTAATTAAAAAAAAAACTATTGAAAATCCAAAATTCAATTTTTTAACAATAATATTGGAAATACCAAAAAAAACGTAAGAATACAAAGTTGTTCGTTTCAAAAAGATCTACAAATTTTGTCTGACACAGTTTCTGATAAAAGATATATTTTTCGTTTCAATTCCAAAAAATACGATGAAAATGAAAAAATTCCATTTTTTAGACAAAATATGTGAGATACAAAAAAAACATTTGGATGGAAAATTGTTTACCTAAATGAGGTCTACAAATTCTGATAAAGAAATTTCGGGACAGGATGTATATTTTATGTTTTGATTTTTAATATTAAAAAAATTCCATTTTTTTTACCAAAATATGTGAGATACGAAATAAGCGTTGTTCTGCAAAATCGTTTCCTTAAATAAAGTCTACGATTGTTTTTCCTTTTTAGATATGTGGAAGAAAGTAAATTCTTTTAATCATGTAATTTATTAAAAAGTTATACTGAAATGTATACAGAAAATCGAGCGCGAAGCGCGAGTGTCATGATGAGAAGGTCGTCCTTAAGGCCGATAGAGCCTTAAGTAAATTGAATTTCCTGTTTCACTTAAATTCAAAAAGAAATTCAGTGACTTTGAGAAAATGTGTAATTCACATCATCTGTAATATTATTATAAAATTGGTTTGAGCTTCAGTATCAAATTATAAGAAATAAACTTAAATGTATACGAAGAGGACAAGACCGAGCCAAAAATTCCGGAGCGCGCAGCGCGATGATCGAGTATTACGGAGCGCGCAGCGCGTGATGAGAATGTGCCCGCGAAGCGGGCAAATTTTTTTAATTTAAAATTAACAGTTCTTTATATCTTACAAAACAATATTTTTGATTGTAAAAATGGCAAATTAGAATAGAACGAATTCTTTTTACAAACGATTGGTTTAATTTAAAAATATATTATTTTGATTCAACCAAACTGATTTTTCCAACAAAAGTTGTTTTTTAAATTCAAAAATCATTTTTTTAAACACACTAAAGATTCTTTTAATTAAAACCAAGAAATTCAATTAAAAAATTATTTTCTATGAAGAAAATGTTTTTCGACCCCATAGCTATGCACAAAATTTGTTCGATTTGAATAAATGTTTTTTGAATATAAAAAAATTTCTTCCAAGTATAGTCTGTACATTTAACAGATTTTCTTCTCCATGTAAATTGAATCCAATTTTATATATCCGAAGTTCGATGAATAGGAAGTGCATTGTGGGTTCTCTAGAAGGGATCTGTGTAATGATTTCAGCATCATGAGATGATACATAATAGGGAGGAGAGTAGCCATCTTGCCCGCATGGTACATATTATACTTTACTGATTGACTTGGTTTGTTCAATGAGACTATGAAAGTACTTTTTATTCGTCTTATTATTTTCATTGGTACGGAGAGAACTTTTTAACCAAGAAACAAATTAATAAATACAGTGATACTTAATTTTATTTGTTTTATCAATTTTAATTTAGTTCCATTTAATGATTTATTTTTTAATTTGAATAATTATAATCTTTTATACAAAAATTCAAAAGTATATTATAAAAAGTCATATACTCAAAAAATGTAAAGGTAAAAGTGCCATTTTAAATGGACAGTTTGCGCTCTGGAAGACAAAATACTCGTATTAAGTAATACATCTTATTTTTGCAAAAGTTTTGTTCCAATATTTGATAGTTTGCCTTTCAGAGCGCAAACTGGCCATTTAAAATGGCACTCTTAACTATTTTATTTTTCGCGTGTATTTTCAAACGATTATTATTAACAAAATTATTATCGAAAAAATAGAACTGTGTTTAGAGAAAGGTAGAATTTTAAAAAGACTATAAATTGCTATTGGATTAATCGATACTCAATCATGCTGCTGGAATTTCGATCAAAATATTTAGTATATCTCTCAACAGGTGTCACATATGTATTTATCAATGACGCGATCTCGTAATGACACAGGAAATATCATTACCTTGGGAAAGAAACAGTTTTTATTCTAAAATATTTATATTATTTCAAATTCATCAGCGCATTTACACTGTGAACAATTTTTCGGAATTTCCGAAAATATTGTGCCAGATAATAACACTAACTTTTCGAAATTTTACCTTCTTATAGTCTGATATATATTTATATTATATCGGACGAATTTCCTAACCACCATTAATATATTTCCTAACATTTCGGAAATAAGCTAACATTATCCGCAAATTTCATTAAATTTTTTAGAGTATATATTTCATTTTTTATAGGATTGAAAATTTCATCTGAAAATTTAGAAAATATTTATAAAGTTTACATTGTTTCACGAGTTGTGTTTTTATTGCCATTTCCCTGAAGGAACGGTTGTAACGTTACTCGACCGACTTAGCAAGTTGAATCACTGTTTCATCGATGTTTAAACGATCAGTTTGATAGCCGTATTAATTGCAGACCTTGTAATATAATTCGAATTCTGATAAGAAAACTAATTGATGGGATAGCAAAGTCGAATTGGTTTCCAATCCGACTCAATTCTAGTTAACTCTATATTTGAAATTTTGTTGTAATGGCTCCGATTGCTGCGGAATAAAATATTATTCAAAAATTACACTAGAAATTCCAAATATACTTTTTATGTAATAACAGGAAATATTTATTATACTTTTAAAAATCCACTTTAAACTTGCTGTGTACCATTTATTTTTTATTGCTATATTCAAAAGTACATAGGGGATTAAAATGTGTTTTTTACTGGTCATTATTTATTTATCCTACTGAAAATGTTCTGATTCGTAATTCTTCTTAAATAATATTTTGTAGCCGATTACTTCAATAATTACTTTTTCTGATTGCTGGAAATACACTCTTTTCACATAAAAATATATTAATTACAAAACTGTAACTGAAAATTACAATCAAAAAATTTCTGAACATGAAAAAAACTTCTTGAAATTACATATAAATGCATAAAACTTTTTCGTGGAATTTAAGAGTGCCTTTTAAAAATATTCCTCGTATCAAAATGTCATTTTGAAAGTATTAGGGACATTTAAAATGTGTATTACAGAAATAGACATGGATAGGTGAAGTAATATTGCCTCAACATATAATATGTATATTCAGTGAAAGGAAGGTTGATGATCTTTCAGATGAAAAGACTCACATTCAGTAGCAAATGCCTTTTATGCTTAAATTTACATAAAATGGTCAACTAGTTTTAATAATGTAAAAACTTGGACTTTGTACAAAGAAAAAAGTATTGCCACGAGAAAAATAGGTTGCATTTAGTATTACTAACGTTTTTTCGTTTCATGCCTCCACTAGTAAAATAAAATGGTAATTTTTTAAAAACACTTTGAGATACTGGACGAAACAAAGAACAAATAAAAAAAACACAATTGCAAAGTCATATGTCAGATTCGTTGAATTCGTTCACCATATTAAGGAGCAATTACGGAAACATAAGCGTCTATTATTTCGTACACGTAATTAGACATGTATTCATATCGCCAGTGACTGAATTACTGTATTTACCGAGGACAGCAGGTTGACACCGAAACGTAAACGTAGCGAAGAATTTTACTCTCTAGTATATTTCCACCAAGGACGTACAGGCATTACCTATAAGTGCATTACACTATATTATTGTGAATTCCAAGAAAGCTGTTGACTGATTTAATTAGTCGCTTTTCTTGTAAAATTATCTACTTTCCAATCCGCGGTTTTCCATTTTACCATTTTTCAACAAATTTGTAATCTTCTTAACCCAAAAATTAATTAAGAATATTGCAATCGGACAATCAGTTATGTAAACTCATTGAAGCGCGCGGTTTAAAAACGAACATTCCTGCGAAAGTGCTGATTCCAATTTATAGTTGTGTGGAATTAGCGGATACAATTAGATTTTGAAATTCTTACCTTATTTGATGCTCAATAATGGATAGTTTTTCAAATAATTGTTGTTTATTAAAGCCTTGTGATATACATGACTGGAAAAAAAGTCACGAATGAAATAAAATAAGAAAATAAATAAAAATATCCCAAAATATGACAAAAACAATTTTGTAGTTATTTGATTCGCTAGTGTGCTTGCATAACCAAAAATTTGCTACACATTAGAAGGAACAAAATAAAACAAGATTTATGAAAATTGGTGAAAAAATAAAAAAGTTAATCATAGACAAAAAATGTCAAAAAAATGCCCAAAAAACACAAAATTTTTAGTTTAAAAATACATAAAGGTGCTAAAATTAAAAAAAAAAACCAACATCTTTTTAAATAAAAGTACTAAACATAAAAAAAAATATATGGAAAGTTTAAACTCTAAAAATAAAAATATTAAAAATGGCGGATCCTCTTAAGAAATACGTAAGTTTTATTCAAACCCTGGAAAATAAAAAGTTTTAATTGTGAACATTTTTGTTTGTACGATGCGCATTTTTAGAGATATTTCGATATCTCGAGATGAAAAACTCAACCTGTTTTTAGTATTTATCCATAGTATTATATAATAGTTCGACTTTTAGAAAGTCCCAAGTGTATCATGTTTTGTATTCTCGATTTTCCCATTAGTTAATGTATCGTTTTCACTTGTCATATATTATTCGTAACAATGATCAGTCGAACTATTTTAAAAAAAAGGGAACATGCTGCCCCCGGAAGTCTCTCACGTGCAAACCGTTGACGCAGGATTATAGCATAGCCAATTAAGGTGTAGAACCTTCTAATTACTCTACAGACACTCGACCTACTGTACAATATGCAAAAAACAATGAGGGCAAATGTTAGGTTTTAAAATGTAGAATTAATTCAAGAGAGTTTTTAAAGTGAAACATACATTTTTCTTGATATTTTTATTCACTCTTTGAATCTGAAATAGTCAAAAGTAGCTCATGAGAAAATTAAATGTCTTTTATTAATTACTTAATCGTGATTTTGACTAATCATTAGTCAAAGACGACAAAGTAAGAAACTTATTTCACAAAAGTAAATTAGTAAAAAAATATACTTACTAATTTATTTTAAATTATTTTCGATTAAGAGATCTGATTAATATGCTCTTAAAATTAACAAAAATGATTTAAATAGTAATTATTTATATCTGTAATATTGATTGATTTACTTTTGTTGCACATTGTAATACATTTTTCAGAGATTTATTCCAAAATTATCAGGAAGCTCATAACCATAATCACACGATCATTTAAGAAGATTTCCTCAAATTTTCCGCTGGGAAAATTCCCTCAAATTATGGGTTTTCCTAGATTGTCGTGTATATTAATTTTACATAAAAGTATATTTTTATGTTTGCTTAAGTTGAAGATAATCATTTATGCTAACTAACATAAGTTTCACTTCTATTGAAAAAATACATTTTGATTAATATCTCAGGATATAATAATAAATTGAAATTTATCAAAGAACCGATTTTGAAAAAACCGTTTTCCATCATTTACAGCATCGCAATTAGTGTAAGTTAATTACATGCCTTAATTGTTATAATATATGTGCAAAGATTCAATAGCAAGAATATTTGAATGAAAAAACTAGATTTTGTAAGACAACTTTTTTAGTTTACAAAATGTCTTTCTGAAAATTTTGGAAATACGATAGAAGACAATAAAGAAGCTCTGTGAATATCGTTTTAGTGAAAATTTGGCCATGTATTTTACATTTAACTGTAACTGTCGATAACTCTTCCAGTTTTACTGGAAAGTTGTTAACAAACGTTCTTTATTGTCTTTTATTGTGTTTTCCAAATTTTTCAGAAAGATATTTTGTAAATTAAAAAAGTTATTTTACAGGAATTTAAGTCAAATCGTCCGGTTGATTCATGACCTTAAGATAAAATCCCATTATTTGTAAATCTATCCTATGCAAACGGTCAGGGGAAATTTCCAAATGTTTGGAGAAAATTTCTAACTTTTAGACTTTTTTTTCATATAGTGTTAGAATTATTCCCGCTGATTCGAAATCTGCGATTCAGATTAATTAGAGAATATCATCAAAATGTTTGAAAGTATAGCTATCATTTTTTAAGGTCATATTTTGCTCCAGAAAGTGAAAAGCATAAAAATAGGTAAAATCGATATTTTACTGCACGCTAACACGTTGCAGAGTTTTACATATACATCTTCTAAATCAAGGTTGATGTGCATCAAAAGAAGAGTGTGGAAACGTGATGCATGGAAAGGAGATAATTGACATGTAAAGAGTAAAGAGAACACACGGATGTTCATTGACTCTTTCAAGAATGCAACACATTTTGCGTTACTCGTGTAAAGATGAATTCAAAGTTCTCTGCAGTGAATGGTTCCGTTAGTAAAACTATCTAATCATTAAAATATTAAAAAGATATAAACTTTCAGTCCGAGCACGAACTATTCATTTCCTTTTTGTACTTTCTTTATAGATTATTATATTTCCGATGTAAATTTATCACCAAATAACTTTATGAATTAAAAAATTCCATTGGCAGTTCCCAAGGAAATTTTAATTCAACATTTTTTTTTAAAATGAACTTTCACTGTTGCAGAACAATTGGATGATTTTCATAACTCAAGGAAACTACGATCTTAAATTATCTATATAGATTTTATGATCATTTCGGCCTCAAAAGTGTTGCATTCCAGTAAAAAGACCTGATTGGAAACTAGACTGTTAAAAATGTTATTAATTTTAATATATTTTAATATAAAACTGCCTTCCAATATAAAAGAACCGTTATCTGCATTTCGATTGAAACTGAGAAAAAGGCCAAAAACTTTTTTTATTAAAAAACGTCCATTTTTGTAAAGTAGTTCATGTCCCGAAATATTTCCCACGGAAGAGCACGAAAAAAAATATTGAAAGTTCAAATTTAACTGTGACGTATTCACAAGCGTTTCCAAAATTTGTGTTAAATAACGTTTATCTCTCGAATACGATTTTTAATTCAGTTGGTCTTTTCGTTCTTTGTAATGTTGTAATAAAAAAACTAATACGTTTTTCAAAATTTCAAGCGCAGTTAAATGCAGAATTTCTTCAAATTCTAATGATATAAAAAACTAATTTTCGTCAAAAATGTCAGTTAACGGTTCTTTTACTTTAAACGATAGAAAATGGTAAATTAAAATTAACACTTTTATATCTTATTAAAAATTAATATACATATTTAATAACTTTTCAATCAAAATATATTAAAATTAACGTTATTAAAATATATACACGCTTGTACTAAAATTCAAAAAAAATTTGTAGTCTTCAAGATGAAAGTATTTTAAATTTAATATAATTTCTGTATTAAACTTCCATTATATAATGGGAATTTCCAACAGCGTATAGAGAAGATTTTTAATTCAAGATTGTTGCAAAGTCCATTTCGTGAATGGGTCCTAATATTTTTCAATGAGATATTTTCAGTTTCGTATCCAATATTATTCAAATAAATGTGGACTCTCATGTCAATAAGAATTGACTTGTCTTACGAATTGCTTCGGATTGGATTCTATTCGAAAGAATGCGAGGTCTGTCATTAAAAACGATTCGAGGTACAGTCAATAAAATGAACCAACAGTATAATCAATTCGTAAAGACGAATTGAAAAAAACTCACATCGCGCCGCAATTTGTATTTCCATTTTTACTTCCAGAGGAATTATTTCTCTTTGCGTTAATAATAGACTTTGAAGAAGTAAAAATCATACGTATTATTTTTATTTGCTGAGTCTAATTTATTTTTTAAAGACTCAAATTGCAGTTTCAATTTCAACAGTGATAAAAATTGTATGTCTCATTGTTTATTCAGGATTCGAATTTCATCCTTATCGATTTCCTAGATCAAATTACCGCAAGCCTAGAGCCTTTTGTTTCTTTTAGTTTACGCGTTAATTATATTAGTTTTTCTTTATCTGTTGCTCATTAAATAGATCTACAATAAGAACTGTCCTTTTAAAACCGCAACTATTTTTATTTTTAATTGGCAACTCTGGTGATAATTTTTTTTATGACTAATTTATTTCTTAGTTCATTTGCTTGAACTTAGTTCTGATAATCATATATAGATGTATATCATCTTGAATAATTAGAGATAGCAGAGATTGAACTATGACATATGTTTTTTTTTTTTTAATCAAAACATAGAAATGCAGTATTTTAAAATTGTTGAGTAGGCGCTATAGTCAAAGATAAATTTAGTGAATTTCTTTCTAAAAAAGATTAAAATACAGTTCCTTTTTCATAGTAGGCGTTATCAGTAAAGATAAAAAGGCATTGTAAGCATTCCCAGCATCTGCGACTCATATTGCTTCAGTATTATCTTCTTCAACTTCTTATGAACGAGAATGAACTTTAGTAATTAAAGTATTCAATAAGTATTTTATAATTTTATCTCCCATAGCTTATTGCATATAATTGTATATATATCCAGATTTTTTGTAAATTAATAATCCAGTTTCTCTCATATGTAAATGAAAAGAGGAAAAAGAATAAAAATGCAGTAAAAATTCTTATCTTGTGTAAATAAAGGAGGAAATCAGTAAGAATTGCGTCGTGGTATTTTAAAACATATTAAAACGTATACTCGTTTATAAAACTTTGCGAAGGCATTTTTACATTATTGAAGAAATTTAATGAAAATACTTTTGGGGCTTAATTTTATACTTATATTTACTTACTTTATATTCGCTTATATTTTTGAGTT
Organism: Diplolepis rosae; assembly: GCA_030998225.1. Lineage (NCBI taxonomy): Eukaryota > Metazoa > Arthropoda > Insecta > Hymenoptera > Diplolepididae > Diplolepis > Diplolepis rosae. The sequence continues at coordinate 18,208,125 of JAPYXD010000710.1, read as the reverse complement.
TTAATTGTCTTTAGAATGCGAATAATGTCTATTGAAGTTTCATTTAACGTTAAGTAAAAACTTTTTTTAATTTTCGTGCAAAATTTGATGTAAATTTTGGATAGAAATTTTTCTGTTCATCTAAATCCAGTTTGTTTCGATATCTACATGGCTGTGCAAAAGTATCCGGACATTGATTTTTTAGCAATCACATTAGAGCTCATAATTTTAATAATAGATCAAATGAATTACATTTCTAGGAATCACGCCAAAGGTAATGAAATTTTGCATTCAGTGACCTAAAATCGAAGTGTTTTTTTGTAGTATTAACAAAGATATTGCAAAAAAAGTTCAAATTTCATAGTTTTCACCATTTATGAATAACACCTAAAGTAATGAACTTTTAAAAATTTTTCTTCATCTATCGCAAAAGTAGATTTGCGGAAAATATCCGATGTATAAGAAAGAAACATTAATAATTTTTACCTGGATTCTGTCAAAGTTTAAATCTAGGGAAACAGAGTTGTCAAAATTCAAAATATTCTCATACCTAAAAAGCGGATCTTACAAATTGTGAATGAATTATTAGAAATAAAATAGAAAATATGTAACTTAGAAATTCATTAAAAGTATTTTTATATTTTTTTAATGAATGATTTAACGAATTCGAATTTTTTTAACTTTATTTCCCTAAATTTAAACTTTCACTGCATCCAGGTAAAAATTGTTTTTCATCTAATTTGCCTTAGAACAAATATAAATTGCCGTAAGAGGTGAATTATTTTCATTTTGTCAATACGAATTGCTTTGAATGATAGTTGATTCGATTTAATACGAAAGAGTTAAAGTGAATTGTAAATTATTGTTAATATGAAAGTGCGCATTTGTTTGAATAATACTAAATTCGGAGCAAAAAATATCTTATTTGAAAGTCAATTTTAAGTTCAAAATTCAATACCTTTCAATACAAAAAAAATTTTTACTGGCTATGTTTCCTGAAAGAATATTATTTAACCCAATCCTTAAACAGAATCTTTAGATAAGATATGAAGGACTATGCTTCCCTAATTTATCTTTGAGTTAACTTAAGATTGTAGATATGGAAGTGATTAAACTTTTGTCGTTACACTTTTTCTAAGGCTATTTTCGGTTAGAAATGGCGTTAAGAGGGCCATTAATATTTAAGATAATGACTATATTTATTCCATTTTTTTAAAAGACAGGATATAAACTTAGGGAAAGAATGCGTAGAAATTAGATAACACAGAAAAAAAAACATTTTTTCTTTTTGAATTTATTGAATATAAGCAAAATATTTAGTTGGATCAACAAAAAATGTTATTGTTTGTATAAAAAAAATAATATGGTTGAAGTAACCAAAATTTTGTTAATTCAAGCAAATTCTTTTTTTGAGTCTATACATGTAACTTAGTAGTACAATTAGTGTCAGATATTTTTTATTAATTAAAATTGTGGTAATCAGAGTATCAATTTTAAGTTGCATTTCTTAGTCATCCGATTTTTCGTGAATTACAAATAAGTGAGGAATTCATGCATGGAACAATTTCTGATACTGATTCTTGGTAAAAATTATTTTCACATTTTTGCAAAGGCAAGGATAAGTGTAATCACAAGTGTATGTATTCTATCCTTTGTTTCCGTGAAATAATATGATCTCGGGGAATCCAATGATGCACATCCTGCAAAAAGTATCTTTAGCTTTGTATTATCGCGTGCAGTGAGAACTACATCCCATGACTCATTTTCATACCTAACCCCTATTCACCCCTATTCACCCCTATTCGCCCCTATTTTTTGACGTTAACGATTTAATACCCTTCCCATTCGTGTCAGCGAGTTAAACTCGAGAATTCGTGATTCAATTTATCCAATTTCTTTGGTCCTTGGAGCAACTTCCGACAATTAATATCCTAGGCGTGGGTGCAGTTGCAAAAGAGATTTTGAAACCCTTAGAAATTAAAATTCCTTTCTCAATTAAGGTAGTTGATCCACGAAAATTAGACCTCAGGCAAAAATAGATAATTTTGCTTTCAAGAATAGCAATATTATTATTGAAGGGCTATTTTGGAAGAGAAAAGATTAATTTCCATGAAAAAAATTTAAAAAACAGAAAAATAATTTTATTAATAAATATTATTTTTGCTCCAACTTTTTTTCTTATCGATTCTTACCATATTTTAAAAAATTATGCGATTTTTATAAATTACAAATCACTTTTTCAAGAAAAAGATTCCCTACAACTTAAACATTTCCATATTTCAAAAATGAATAAATTATTATCAAATTCAGCAATTTGTTTATAAAAATTTCGTTTTGGAAAATATTTTTTTAATGGTTTCAGCCATTAAAGAATTTATTTTTAAAAATCAGAAACGGTGAAGTTGTGGGGAATCTTTTCTCTGAAAAAATGATTCATGATTTATTAGAATCGCATAATTTTTTAAAATTTGGCAAGACGCGATAAGAAAAAAAGTTGGGTCAAAAATAAAATTTATTAATAACATTATTTTTCTGTGTTTCAAATTTTTTTCATGTAAAATAATCTTTTCTCTTTTAAAATAGCCCTTCAATAATAATATTGCTATTCTTGAAAGCAAAATTATCTATTTTTGCTTGAGGTCTAATTTTCGTGGTTGAAAACTACCTTAAGTAGAAGAGTATACTAATTACAGTGAAATTAAGTTTTTTAATTTCAACTGTGCTCTTTAAGTTTAGTAACTCTCGGTTCATCAATTAAGTCATTCACGTCGTTGAAATAAATTAAAGAGTAAAATACGAATTAATTTACAGTGCCAGTTTGGAAAAATGACATTCCAAATGGCTCTGAAAAAAGTCAGGAATTGTCAGGAATTTTAGTTTTTTTACACTATTCAAAGAAAGTACTGAACGTTTACTTGCCCTACAATAAAAATCAATTTGATAAAACCTTAAGTTTTTTTTCTTATTAAAAAGTTTATATTTTTATTTTAGTCAACAAAATTAAAATTCCACTTTAATTAAAAATCTGATGAATATTCTGAACTTATAAAAACATTTTTCATTTTTGAACTTAGTTATATGGTAACAATTTCATATTTTGTAAAGTTTTTTACAATGTTATTTGTGACTGAGGGAAAAGACTGAAAGCATTTTTTATAATTTAACATAGAAATCGTTTCAATGTTTCAATTAAAATAAACTGAACACGAGTAAAAACTTTTTTTTCTGAATTCTGTCGCATTCATTTATTATTCCGTTTCTACGCAGCGAAATTCTGAACTGCATTCACTTAAAATTAATCTGAATTGCAGTCAAATTCCATTGAGTTATGACATAACATTCGACTAGAAATTTTGGTATTTTTTACATTTTCATCATATGAGAATGTATTAGTATTTCAAAAATTAATTGAGTTTGAAATTTTTGCCACTTTAATTTGAGTTGCGCCCTCTGTCAAAAGTTTCGGATTGGAATTTAATCCGAGCGAATCAGAGCTATTCCGAGCCATTCCAAAAAACCTATTAAATTTAGTTCGATGCAAATCGGTTAAAAGTCAATTCGATTTAATCCGATTCATTCCAATCTAAAGCATCAATCCGAATGAATCAGGACCAAGTTTTCAATTTGAATCAAACTTAATCATTCCAAACTCGGATTCATTCGGATTGCAAATTAGGCTTTCGTATTAAAAACTTGGTTCCGATTTATTGAAACCCTTTTAGATTGAAGTCTCGGCATAAATCGGATTGATTTACAACCAATTTTCATCGAACAAGATACAAAACGTTTTTCAGATTGGATCGGATTCATTTCGATTAGATTCTTTTTCAAAACTTCCAACAAGGGTGAAATTATTAACGAATAGGAAAAAATAACAAAAATTATTGAAACATAGGAAATAGTAAAGCCTCTTGGTAACGGTTTTTTTAGAGAAATCTATTTTTTTTATTCAATGAGCAAAACAATAATGGTCGTTCACTCTGCCAGTTTGATCTCATTCAAGTTGTTGCTCTATCGTACCTTGCTTCCTCTTTGAATGCGTCTGTATTTGTAGACCGTCTGTACCATTCCGATTTACACACTTGCATTATGTCCCTCTTTAGTCTGGCTTCACACGCACATTGCTTCAATTGAGCTCTACTCACACTTGTGTAAGTACTGGTCTTGTTTAATACTGTACACTGCACACATAAGACATTACCTTGTGCATTCACATACACAGGCAAATACTCAAATAGTGAACTGATCGTGCGAAACCAAGCAAGCACTGCCAGGCGCGGCAAAACGGGAAGACAAAGAGAGTTGATGGCAAAAAGATAGTTCTAACTACCACAAGTAAACTGAAACACTTCAAGGGCTTTTGTTTTCATGAATCGTTTAACTTTTCCAACGAAAAAATATTTTCAGATGTGAAAAACCAGAAAGGGAGCAATACAAAGTGATTTTCTTAAAAATAGTATTAAATAAAAATATGAAATTTTGAAATTCACACATTTTGAAGATTTTTATGTGTTTGATGACCCTTGACCTGGAAAAATCCAAAAATGAAAGCAATTTATTTTTGTTTTAATGTTACTTTCAGAAAGGTTTGAATTTTATTTTCTGAATATTTGATGAAGAAAGGTTGAAAAATATAAAACTATTGTTCTCGCATTAAGGCCGTGGAACACCTGAAGATTCCTACCTTACCGGCATTTCAGTTTAGTAACCCCATTCCGATTCAAAATGAAATATCCGGATTAAAATTTGTAAAATTGTATAAAACGCATATAAAGCCATAGATAAACTAGACCATGTGACCAAGTTCCTGTAAAAGTTCGTGTATTAGGATAACTTTTTCATTTTACGAAATATCTTCTTGAAAATTTGGAAAATACAACAGAAGACGATAAAGAACGCCTGTTGACTTCGTTTGAGTGACCATTTTGCAGAATTTTTTACAATCAGCTGTAATTTTCGATGAATTTTCCAGTTTAAAAACAATTTTTTACAGGAAACTGTAATTGACGATAATTTTTCAAATTTTTTATTAGAAAGAAGTTGGCAGACGTGCTTTATTGTCTTTTGTTAGGTTTCCCAAATTTTCAAATAAAAGGCCTTTAGTGTATTTTATTCAATTACACAGATTATTAACTCGATATTTCATTTTACATGAAGATTCCCAGTAAGAAGTCTTGCATTAAAAAGTATTAAAAGTGTCAAATTTGGACAAAACGGGGATTCAGAAAGCAACTTCTTAATACACTTCAATTCCAAGTAATCTAAAGGAATTTAAAAGTCGCTTCCTGAATCCCCGTTTTGTCCAAATTTGACACTTTTAATACTTTTTAATGGAAGACTTCTTACCGGGTAAACTTTCAGGCAGAAAATGTCGGTAAAGTAGGAATCGATAAGTCATACATGCGCTTAAATTCTATTAAAAAAAGAATTTTTAACAAAAATGCGTATTTTGACATTTTTCAAAGTTTCTACTTTCATTTATTTCGCACAAGTTTTGTTTTTGGTAAAAAAAAAGTAGAGAAATGTATTTTTGTTTGAAAACTGTCGATAAACTGATTGAGTGAATGTGTCACAAGCCATTGTGTTAACGATTATTCATCAGAAATTATACTTTTAATGACCGGAAATAATTTGTTGTAACTCGGAATTCTATCAATCTGCTTTAAAATTTTTAGTTTCATAAGGATTTCAAAATAAAAAACAATGTTGAGAGGATTATTGAAATAGAAGTTTACAATTTTTATAAAATACTGTTATGGGAATTGTTTTCGGCATTATTATGCTTTGCGGATTTTGGTATCATTCTCAGTCAAGTTTGTGACTACACTGAGAAAACTGGAGTGTCAACCTAAACATTTGGAGGGTGAAGCAGACTATATTTGAGGTTAAACTATAGGACAGCCTTCTAGATAGTGTAACTTATTACCTGTGAATTGTGAAAATAAGATGGTCAACTTGAATACTTTAGAGGGAAAAGTTGATCATCGCAGAGAGAAAAATAGGTTATCGAAGAGGGAAAAACAGACTATAATCTACTTCTATGGCTAACCTCAAAACTATTACATTTAAGCTTTCACAATTATTATGTTATTATAGCAAGTGAAATAGGTACTCGCCAATTAGTTGGCAAAAATAACCCTCGTGACACTTTAACACGTAAAGGACGCGAAACTGGCAATGAGGTTAGAGTCCACGCTGGTGATATTGGAGGAAAAATAGGCGAACCCACGTGACTTTACAATTTTGGCGCGTATTTCACCAATCGACACTCTTTATAGTGATTCTGACCCTCTGGTAACAGTTAAGCAGAATATCAAATGAGTGTCTCCCTGACCAAAAAGAAAAAATTTCGGAGAAAGTGTTGTACTATCTAGAAGTTCAAACTGACTATCTACATTTTGACACTCAAAGTTTGACACTCCAGTTTTCTCAGTGTAACAGGCTAATTTAATAATTTGCGGTCTTTATCATGCAAAAAAAATAGCTAAAAGTGCCATTTTGTTCCATTTTTCGATAATTGAATGGCAAATGGTGCAATGCGAGTAACAACACCTGTAAAAATAAAATGTATTAATTACTGTTTTGCCTTTTAGAGCCTAAACTGGCCATTTGAAATGGCACTTTCAGCTATTTTCTTTTTTTTGTGCATCGTCTGAACAGTCAGGCCTATACAAACAAAAAATTACTTTTAAAAATACAACCTCCTTAATTTCTTTTGTTTTTATAAATATGAGTAGGAAGTTGATTGATTTGTACATTCAACACATACTTATATGGAGATTGTTTAACTGGCATTGATGTAAATCTAGGAATTGATGAGTTTGCATGCCAATACAATGAGAAGTTAGAGAGACCTCTAAAAGTGTTTCCTACAAGATAGAAAGACCAGGTCTTGAATTTTATATCGTTTTCTCTATCAAATATACGGAGATATTCTTAGCCAAGTTTCTGAATTAGGATGGAGCGAAAGGTAATTGAACTTTCCGTGAGGTAATTTTAAGTTGATCTGTAAAGCGATACTTGATTTTAAGGAAGAATCGGATAGATAATCGGAAAAGAAAAATAAAAAAGTTTGTTTTTCAGTATTTTTCATCAAGAATTTTTTTTTATCGAGTTTCTTTAGTGAAAGTGCTCTCTAAATTTGAATCAGTCAAAATCTACTGATTATCAGTGAAATTTGACAGTGAGAAATATTTTTTAACTGATGAATCAGTGAAAAGATAAATCACCGATTCAATCAGTGAAAATTTAACTGATTCAGATTTAGAGAGTGAGGAATATTTCATCTTGAATAAAATAATCCGCTGAAAATTTCAACCAGATAAAATTATAGATATTTTATAATTGGAATCGATAGACAAATTAAAATTTTTTTCTTAGTTGTTTTCGGATATATGATTCCACCAATAAAAAATAAACAAATATTATCTGATTTAAACTTGCAATTACTTATTTTATACGAGATAAAATTTTCCAGACTTTTACTGAAAAAACTCGATGAAAGAAAAGTATAAATGAAAGTATTTTAGTGAAATTCAATACGAGCGAATCAGAACTATTCCGAGCCATTTCAAAAGGATTTGAAAAACTTTTTGAATCTCGTTCGATGCAAATCGGTTCAAAATCAATCCGATTCATTCCAGTTCGATATGATTGATCCGAACCAAGTTTTCAATCCGAGGTCGGAATGATTCCGATTGAAAATTCAGATTTCTAAATAGCTCAGATTGAATTCCTTCTCGAAACTTTTGCCAGGGTAAATATTAAATACTCCAGTCACTGAAAAAAAAATTTGATTAAATAATTTTGATTTATAATCAGGACGATTGAATGTCGTTTTCATTTTTATTTTTAAATAGACCACGATAGAACATCCTGTGACACTCTTTCGTCTTTCCAGCCTTCTATTAGGTCGAGATGCGTTAAAGAGATTATTGCGGATGATGAGATTTGAAAAGTGAGTGGGTGGATATCTACTTCAGAAGATTTAGTCTGCTTAAAACTAGTATAATGAAAGAAAAATATACAGGCTGTTACTAAACATTATTCTGTAAATGTAGATTCGCCCAGGCAAATATAGTTCCGGGTTAGTTTAAAAGATCATTACATAATTCAAGAAATAGTGGACTGAATAAAAATATAATGAAAAATGTTGTTTGAATTCTGAATTTTATTTTTTTTTTAAATTCTGAAAAATCTAGAATTAAAAATTAATTAGATGAGTTTGAAATTTTGCGCAGTCGAAAGCGTCATTTTTTCCACAGAAAGATTTTCAAATTCTTTAAATATTGAATCTAGAATTAGTTTGGGTTCAAGCTTTAGTGCAGGAGTGTCGGGTTTCTTGAAATTTTGAAACTTCCGGTCACGTGCCATCTGATTCTTAATTAATAGATGTTTTGTGAATCACATCTTGTCTTTAAGATGCAAAAAGTGAGCCTGTGTAGCACGTGCGTTCGAATGATTCAGACATGAAGAGGAACAATTTGACTGTCGCGAAGACGAGTATTTTCATTAACGTTTAGTTTATATCCAGACATTTACTATTTTCAGATTACAATTTTTACAGTTAGATTACCTCTTTTTCCAGAATGACAAAAATAGAATAGAAATAAAGTGAAAATTTTATACATATATGTACCATTTTTGTGTAGTTGTCTATCAGGCGAAAAAGTTTTCTAATTTAAAGACTTTATCTTTTCTATAAAATGGCATCTTTAAAAATTATTCATGACAATGAAAAATTATACTTTACTTTCTTTCTAGGACATTTTTTAGACCAATTTGTTGATTTTAAAGCATCTTGAACTTTTTGTTTAAATTTCTTTATAGATTAGTTCGCTTTAAAATCAATCAACAGAGAAAAAATTCTAAAAATCGTTGTAAAATTTACCAATTTTTATGAACATGAAATACAATTTAAACAAGACATTTTTTTACAAAAAATTCTTGGCAAATGCTATTATTTATTGAAATAATCTTTATATCTCAAAAAGTGGAACAGTTGATGTTTGTGATTGTGGAATGATGATAAAATATAAATCCTTGAAATAATTTTACACATTCACAATAAAAAAACCAAAGGAAAAGTTTTTGGAAAATTATTTTTAACATTGCCTTTTTGCCTTTTTTCAGATTGCAAATTATGACGTTAGGCACTGCCGATGGACCAAACTGGAATAGAAAATTGTGAAAGGTATTCCCGGTCATCTCGTTGGAAGCTTCGAGCTGGATAGAGAAATTTGAGGAGATGCCAGATAGAAATTAAAAAAGAATTGAAAGCTCGGATATTCGAGTTTTAAAGAATAGGGAAAATTAGAGCCTAGAAGAAATGGCGTTTGCAGAAAAAATATCTTCTGTAGTTTTAGGAACCCTAATTCTCTTCAGCATAGCAAGTTCTGAATTGCAGGGTCCCAATGTTTGCACTAGACAAGTAGAGTAAGTTTCATAGGATTTCAAATTGACTCTTAATTTTACGATTACACGATGAAAAATAACGTTCGATTTTTCACTTGCTTCTAGGTATCAAGTCACAGTTAAGGTATCTGAGCAGAAACCTTATATGGAACGAGAACACACTTGGTGCTTGAGTTTCCCACCAAGATGTTCCAAATACAAAGTAGTTTCCAAGACTGTATACAAAACTCAGGTACGTTTAAAAATTGCATCTTCATATATTTCATTATGAATTATGAATTTTGTACAAAAAATATCTGACTCAGCATTTTTCGTTAAATTTTCTTCAAACTCTGGGAAATGGTAGTTCAATACAACCATATTAAGGGTGCAAAACCATAAATCACCATACTACATAGTTTTTCAGATTTTGGAGTTGGAAATTGGAACCGGGAAATGACCGGAAATTTTTTTGTTGACCAGGAATTTTTTAAATTTTTTTATAAAAAACGATTTTAATTTGTTTTGAATGTGTTACATAAAGTTATTTACTTATATATTATATTATGCATTTTGAAATTCCCGCCTTATTTTAACAATTACTTAACAATTTCTTTAACAATTGTCCATTTCGTATGATTTCGTGATTTTGGTATACCAGGAGAAATTTCATTTCAGAATATTGAATAAAAAATATTTTAAAACTCTAAAAACCCATTGCATTAACTGTTATTCATTGGAGACTATTTTTTTAATGACCGAGAACAAATTTTCGATGACCGGGAATTATTTTTGTCGATGAAAACGGTCACCTTGTAATTGAAAATTGCTCTGCAGACAGTACTTTTCTAATTTCCAACACCACAATCTGAAAAACTATATATAATCTGAAATACTATAGTGCACTTAGTTTAAATGGAATGCCCCATGTGCAACATATTCATATCTAATTTCTAGTATAAATTCTCACTCGTCGCAATGAAATTCAATGGGAACTATTATTTTTAAATTCCTTTCTCCGTAGCAAGAATTAGAGTTGAAACGAATTTAAAATAATGATACTTTTCCAGAATTTTTACACTGAAGGAAAAACACTTTTTTATAAATAAAAGTAATTTTTTGATACTTTACAGAGCTTAACGAAATACAAACCAGTCGACGAATGTTGTAAGGGTTATACATTGACATCAGATGGAGAACGTTGTATCCCTGTATGTTCAAAAGATTGCCCCCATGGTCGATGCACTGCTCCAGACGTCTGCACGTGTGAACCAGGATATGGTGGTCCACTTTGCGATATCAGTGAGTTCAATTGTATTGAATAATTCATTTGAATTTTGATAACCCCGTCATGTAATTACATAATTACAAAATTAGTTACCTAATAGTGAAAGAACTATCAATTACCATAAAAAACCAATAAGTAGGATAAATTCTGAATAATTTTTATTGTAAAAGGCTCTGGTTCACTTTTATCAAAGTCCAACGTTCACTGATTCTCGTTAAAAATAAACAGATTCGGTCCTTTGAAGAATTAGGGTAACAATTGTTTGATAGCTTCTCTCTGACGATAACAATGAATATGATTAGGTTCATTTGAGTGAGGAAGTCTACTTATCTTTTTAGTATGTCCATTTGGGAAATGGGGCAAAGACTGCCAAGAAGACTGCAAGTGCCAAAATGGCGCAGCCTGTGATCCCTTTGATAGCAAATGTATTTGTACTCGAGGCTGGACAGGGAAATATTGTGAAGAAAAATGTTCCCCGGATCGTTATGGACAAAATTGTGGAGAGATTTGCAGATGTCAAAATGGGGGCAGCTGTCACCATATTTCTGGCGAATGTCACTGTGCTCCTGGTTATACTGGCCCACTGTAAGTTTTTTTTCCTTTAAATTCAAGCTCAAACTGTGAATCATATACATATGTGGTCTAAAATTAAATCCTGGAATTCTAGATGTGATTTCCTGAGTTGAAAAAAATTTGTTTTTTGTAAAGTTGATCTAATTCTTAGAGACTACGTCTGGAGACTGAAATTTCTTGCATTGAGTCATCAGTATTTTATATTCGTTAATAACGATTAAGTTTCAAAATCATATAATTTTTTTAATCCAGTTGTACAGATCTTTGCCCTGCTGGTAAACATGGAGATGAGTGTAAATCTGAGTGTCGCTGCCAAAACGGAGGATCTTGCAATCCCAGAACGGGAGGCTGCATCTGCACACCTGGATGGCTGGTAATTACACAGGAATATGATTCTCAAAAAATTGTTAGCTTGAAAGTTTTATCTTTTCTATCATCTTCATGTTTCTTTTTTATTACAGGGCTCAGTGTGTGCAAATAGGTGCCCAGATGGTTTTTGGGGAAACAACTGCTCGATGAGCTGTGACTGTTATAACGGCGCAACATGCCATCATATTACTGGAGATTGTTTATGCAAACCTGGTTTCAAAGGAGAAAAAGTAAGCTCACAAATAAAGTTTTAAAAAATTATACAGAAAACTTATTAAAGGAATGATTATTTTTAGTGTTTCAACAAGTGTCCTGAGGGAAAATACGGCGAGAATTGTAGTCGTCGTTGCAATTGCCAAAATGGTGCGACTTGTTCTCATGTTGATGGGAAATGTGAATGCAGTCCAGGATGGATGGGAAGATTTTGCGTCGAACGCGCTTGTCCTGATGGATTTTATGGCCTCAAATGTGAAAAGGTGCATTTTAAATACTATTTGAATGAATTTGATCGCTATCTATTATTTCCTTTTTTCTTCTATTGCTACGATGACATTAAATATTGTAATATAATTTTGAAGTTTTGTTCTTAAAGGTTTGCGAATGCGCCAAAGAAAATACGGAACTCTGCCATCCTTGGTCGGGTGATTGCATGTGTAAGTCTGGATGGGGTGGAAGAACGTGTTCGAGAACTTGTCCTCTTCTGACTTACGGTAAAAATTGCGAACACAAATGCAAGTGCAAAAACAACTCACAGTGTTCGCCAATCACTGGAGTTTGTATTTGCGCTGCGGGATATAAAGGTGAAGATTGCAGTGAGATTTGTCCTGAGAATACCTATGGTGAAGACTGTGCACAGAAATGTGCTTGTAAAAACGGAGCCAACTGTTTAAGGGAAAATGGACGCTGCAACTGTACCGCTGGTAAGAATAATAATCCGATTGTCCTGCATATTAAGAAAAAGTTGCTCGTTCAGCCTTAAACTTCTTTTGAAACATTCGCAATTTCTTCATTTTTTGTTTGTTTCAAAATTTCAATTTGCTGGTTCATCACTCTTATTTTAATCTTTTACGATGTGAGAACTTTTTTTTACTACTCTATGTAAAGGAATGAGATATGGTAAGTAAGACTATTCGTCATTACGTATTTGGACTTTTATTAGGATGGGTTGGAGTCCTTTGCGATCGTCCTTGCGACGACAAGTTCTATGGTCTGGACTGTGAGAATAAATGTCAGTGTTATAACAATGCAGCCTGTAACCCACAAAACGGTAAGAATTCTGGATGTCAATTATCTAACTTCTCGTTACTCACATTTCAGAAATTGTTAAAGCAAATTTAAAAAATGTCATCCATTTTAAATATATATTTGACTATTCAAGTTATTATATGATACTTTTGTTTCTTCTGTGGAAGAGCTCATTATGCTTTACTTTATACAGTAGTAAATAATTTTTAAAGTTAGTGATTCAATAAGTCAATAACAGTTTATAATTTCTGAACTGAAAAGTTACGTAATTGCTTTCCAGTGTATGCTTAGTAACAATTAGGTGCAACTTTACTCTTTGATCTAATTGCAGCTCATAATGCTATAATCAAACATGTATTTAGTCCCAGCAAACTTACATTTAATTATTAACAAACGTGCTTCTCATCTTTTATTATATGCCTTTGATTACCTTTCCAGATACTGGAACATAAAAAAAACAATCAGAGCAAACTCAACATTTTTAGTGAAAGTATAAAAGTGTTGTTGACTGATCCTTAAAGTGAAAGATTATTTCAAAGTGTATTCTTAGATGTATTTATTTTTCCAAGAATGTATTTTTCCACTACTTTTTTTATTCTAAGCTTTATTTCAAGCATGGAAATGATACTTTCCCAAAAAGATCTGCTTAGTTTATATTTTCTTTCCTCTGGTTTTGTAAGACGGTCACTGTAAAATTAGAATATTATTGCACCTAAACGTTAAAGTTGCATCTTCCTATGAAATCTATTCTTTGCACTTGCACCCAAAACACAAACTTTTTATAAAACGCGCAGGCTCATGTACCTGTGCGGCTGGGTTCACCGGTGAGCACTGCAAAGACCGATGTGAGAAAGGATTCTTCGGACATAATTGCTCACAGATCTGCGATTGTGATTCTGAAAATAGCATCGACTGTGATCCAGCAACCGGTGTTTGTATCTGCAAGCCTGAATGGCGAGGTTTGTAATTTAAGATTTGTCGAATTCATAGTTAAATCGACAAACCTATATTAATTAGTTTCGAACAATCTATAAAAAATCGTAGATTGCGTCGCTTTTTCTATGAAATATAGAAATTTTCGAAACACATGCATTGCCAGTCATAATAAATAATTAAAGAATATCAATGCATTATTTTCTCAAAAACTGAATATGTAAAAAGATTCCTTTGCAATTTCTTTTTAAGAGAAGTAATATTTAGATTCCATAATTTTCTCGGATTTTCTTCTTCGTATTCGGCAATTCAATATCTCGGGGACATGTTTTTAAATTTAAAAAAATTGAAAATTAGATTTTAGACACTTTTCTGTAAAATTATTATTTTTTCTCCTATCCCCCTTTGCATTGACATTCTTCAATTAACTGTCAGGGAATCATAATTTTGATTTTTATCATTCAAAAGTTTTATATTTTTCAAAAATTTCCTTGCTTAAATAAAATGGAATTGTATCAAAAGAAAAAAAAGAATTAGATTAGAAGATGGCAATGCTGAAGTAAGAGGTAAGATTCGACACAGTTTGATATTAACGATAAATAGGAATCCGATGTGAGACGCAATGCCCGCCTGGTTTCTATGGAGAAGAATGTCACTCAAAATGCAACTGCAAGAATAATAGTTCCTGTGAAGCAAGTACTGGAGCTTGTGTTTGCTCCAGAGGATGGGAAGGTCCAAATTGTGATCAACCTTGTAAAGAAGGCTATTATGGTGTTGGATGCAAAGAAAAATGCTCTGAACAAAATCAAGGTAAGCAAAGGTGTTTTTTGAAATTCGTGCCTTGCGGGATTTGTACTAACATTCACGGGTGTTTTCATACTTTGGAAATGGTTGATTTCTAGTCTTTAGTACAGTTCCTATATTTCATCCTCCACTTGTTCCTTAATTACAACTTCCTTTCGATTCGCTTCAATTGTCGTAAATTCATACATTTTACAATTCACTTCAAGCTGAAGGTTACAATTTTTTTCAGTTTCATTATATTTTTCTCCATATAAATATCTTTGTATTTAATTTAAAATGGGATTATTAATTAATCATATTAATTATTAAGTTTATTTAGCTTGGGTAAAGAAATTTAAATAAAAAATTATTATGATCATCTTTATGGTGTCTATAAAAAATATTCCATTTTTAAAAAAATCCTTATACAATTCCTAGAATATTAATATAAAGGTAGTTAGTTTGCTTGAACAGAGAATGTTTATGACGCTCTTGCTAGTAGTATTTTAGAGAGTTAGATGCTTATCTTCATTCATTTAACATTGATCGTAGTACGATCTTAAAACTGGAATAAATATAAAATACTTCTCATTGCGCCCTGCTGTTCACCATTGAGAAGAAAATTGTAAGTATTTTTTGAGTCCTTCGTAATTGGACAATCCAACCCATCAAATGTGTATATTTTTCCAACTAGTGAAAAGCATTATCCTATATGATTTATTTCATATTGATTCATGAGTAAAAATTCATTCATTTTCGTAGTAGGAATTTGTAGGATGTATATAAATCATCAATTTTCATGATTTAAATAAAAATGTAAGTAGTAAAAGTGTTTAAAAATATTAAATTCGAAACAGGTAATTAAGCTTTTATTATGGTTTTGTTTAAATTGCAAAATATTAACTACTTATTTTCATATTAAAAATTTGTTTGAACAGACACCTCACTACATCATTTCCATCATTTGTATGATTTCTTTAGGATATCTAGTGAATTTTGAAAAATGGCACAAAAACCTTGAATTTCAACAATATTTTTATAGAAAAAGAAAAGAAATTATATATTTTACAATTTTTGAATTTTGAAATCTTTTTGAAATTTAATATAGGCTTAAATCTTGAGTGGTTACCTTTTTGTTACCAATCAAAAATGCAATGGCATATTTTTTTACATTGGTAAACTGTTTCTTAATATATTTATTAGGTTTAAACAATTCAATCTGGCATAAAAATACTTAAATTTTTTCAAAGGTTGCTAGACACCCTAACTTATTTATTTCAAGGAAGATGAAGTAACAGTAATTTTAAATTTATGTAGCAGTTATATAACTATGAATGTATTCCAGTTAATATAATGATAATGATTTACATTTTCCAATCAGGGTCAGGTCAGAAAATTAAACAATAATCAAGGTTTCAAAGTACTTGAAAATGCTTATTGTTTTATTGCTAAAGACGTTCAATAATTTATACAAACGAAAACTTTTTGAGTAAAAGAAAGTTTTAAATTTAAAAATAGTTGATTAAAAAAATGACACTTTATTAATAAAAATCTGATTATTTTTAAAAAGCAAAGAATCTTTTCCATTTTTCCCTATTATATTTTGGAGCATAAATAAGTTTTGCAACAAAAATCCATTTTTGGAGTAAATTCGTTTTCAGAACATAGAACTAATTTAAATTAAGAATTTTTTCAAGTCACAGTACTTTATTTTAATCATTTAATTAAATTAATTCAGGAAACATGACCTGTGATCATGTGACTGGAGAGTACATCTGCAGGTCAGGTTACCTGGGACTTACTTGTGAACACCCGTGTCCTTCTCACAGATACGGATTGAACTGTGCCAAACATTGTTCTTGCAAAAATGGAGGAGAATGTCATCATGTAACAGGTAAATTTATTGTAGAAAGATGTTTAATAAAGATGTTAAAAGTTTGACAATTGAATTATATAAAACTCATAGACAACATTTTTTGCAGGAAAATGTCAGTGTCTTCCTGGATGGCAAGGAGAGAGTTGTCAGATACCATGTCCTGAAGGAACTTATGGTAACAATTGCACGCAGCACTGCAAATGTCAAAATGGTGGACAATGCAGACCTCACGATGGTTCCTGTAAATGCATGTCTGGATGGGCTGGCACAAGATGTACTGAAAGTGAGTATATAGTTTCATTTGTCAAAGTACTTTTGTCTGTTTCCCATTTTGCTTAATTTCAAATGTCTTTTCTGTTATAGTTTGTCCTGAAGGATACTTTGGTGACCATTGCATGAAGCCATGTGAATGCAAAAGCGAATTCTTTATTTGCCATCCAGCTGATGGATGTATCTGTAGGCACGGATACACTGGTAAGAAATTTAATAATAAAAATATGCTACTAGCAGAAAAAATATATATTGTTTGTCTATAAAAGTGATTATTTCATTGCTAGGTCCTAATTGCGATGAACCTCTTACTGCCGGAAATATTCAACAAAAAGAAGAGTCAGGTATTGGAAATGTTGTAGCAGGAGTGTTCGCTGCCATAATGGTCATTGCGATATCACTTGCTGCTTGGTTTTATCACCGACGAAGAGTTGCTGATCTGAAGAAGGAAATGGTTCAAGTTCAATACATTGCTGAACCAGTAACCCCACCAGGTATAATAAGAGTTTATTTCTTAAAGACCACTTTGAAGCATATTGAACAACTATCAATTCCTGTTCTAAAAAAGAAATATTTACTTTATCGGAAAAAAAATTGAGAGCATAAAAAATCTCTTTTTTCAACAATTACTAATGTAAGTCAAAGTTTTGTGCAGTTTTCTAAATTTACATTTAAAAAATAATCTATGATTCAAAAATGAAAACAAGATCATAGTTAAAACAAAGTAAGTCTTTATTCATGAAAATCCGGTTTTTTGAAAAAAATGTAAACTTAGAGATGACTGAAAAAAAACTTCGACTTTTGGCAATTTTTATTAAAAAGGCATTATTCGTCTTTTTAATTTATTTTCAGGTAAAATAAACATTTTGTTATTAAAATATATATTGAGTGATAGTACTAGCATTTTCAAAGTGGTAACTAATTATGTTTCTCCAGTGATTTCCTATCCGCACAATAAGTTATTCTCACCGCAATTTTTTTTTGATATTTCAGTAGAAACTAATGTATTTCTTTATCGACGTTTTTTGTCTCTAATTTGCCTTTTATTATATTTTACAAATTTTCAACTTGATATCTCATTTTGTATGGACACGAATATGCAAAAACAAGAAATGTCGGTAAGGTAGTAATTGGATAAGTGATACATGGTCTTAAAAACGTGTTTTAAATTCCAGATCGTACTCAGTTTGATAATCCTGTTTACTCTTATCAAGGATCGTCCAGATTTGATGACGGAACTGCTACGTTACTTAATAATGTTCAAATTAAAAACGACCTTGGTAGGAAGAACATCAACGAAAGGATAAAACTTGGTGGAGCTGGAGGCTGCATTGATGATGAAGACGACAGCTGTAGAGGTAAAAAGAAATACATTTTTTCGTATCTTCTCTTATAAGTTGATACAATTTCACAAATTCTCCTTTTATTTTTAGGAGCCTTTGGAAGGTACGATCATTCAGCCACGCAGAAAAATAAAGATGCTGATTCAGGAAATCCGAATGTGAATATTTACTATAGCATAGATGAGATGGATTGTAAAAAGGGAGAGCATTTCTACGAAGATATTAAACATAAAACTGCAGAAATGGAATACGATCATCTAGATTATTCGCCAGCCCAGAATGAATGGAAGCTCCATTATCATCATATGGCAAATGGATTTGGATCGAAAGAAGCAGGTGGACCGAGTAAATCGAGAAGCCAGGATCCGGAAATGGATGAAAAGTAGCAACAGTCATCATTGCAGGATAGTATTCTTTCGATTTGCTCAGTACAATTAGAAAATTATTTTCTAATTAAAGGTAAATACTCGAGCGAATAAACACTTTCGAATTTCAAGACTCAGTGCATTTTGACTTATAGGGAAAATAGTCCTTTTCGAGAGTTTGTGAATCGATTGCGAGCTTTGCTTTGAGTTGATAATAATGAACTGCGATATTATCTGATTATTGTGGAAGTTACTTTTGCCATCAAAAAATATGTTCTCAAAACGCATTTTTATACGGTATGATTTAATTTTAATTAATAATTAATCGTTTTAATTTGTAAATATGCATGTGTCATCCCATTATGGAGATTATCGTAAGCTAAACAGAGAAAAAAAACGTGGGAAGTTTTTTAAATAATAATAAGCTTCAAAGCAGTGTAGTATAAAGTGAACGTGAATTTACTTCGAAAATATTCCTCTTATTGATTATACCTTTGCTTTTAACTGTATTAGAAGCATACAAGAGGATTTTTTAAAATTAATTTTAATTGTATTTGCGAAGTGTTGCGTCCATGTTTTATATGTTATATTTTTTAAAATTAATAATGCATATCAAATTTATAATTTTATAGGAGTAACTATCATTTATTTTTATAATGATTTTAGTTATTGCAAAATTCTGTAATAAGTTGGAATTATTTTGTTGCAATAAGTTACAATCCGACTTTAGCGATATGGAAAATTATAATTACAACACTAAATTTCTCGCAGGTTTACGTTTAATGTGTACAAAATATTAAATCTTATATGTATTTAGACAGTGAGTTTTAAGATAAATGAAATAATTGCTTTTTACGGTTACTCTAGAGCAACGATGAAACGATTTAGGTTTTAAACGAATGTTTTTATCTTTATTTCATTTTTGAATATTATTTCAAATGTATTATACAATATTTACAATGGGTAATTCACAGATACGAAAACATTTGTGATATTGTATCGCGATACTTTTTTTATTATATTTTTCACAATGAGACGTCTTTTATATTCAATGTTATTTTTAAGCACGATTTGCAATTGTATTGATTTGCGTGCTCTTTTGTCTGTGTAAGTGTGAGTGTATGCGTGAAAAAATTTAATTATTGTAACTCAAGAACGATAGTAACTGTATATTTTTTTTCTTCGATATTCATATCATACAACTTCTAATGTAAAATTATCAAAAGCTGTTGAAATGAAAATGTAAAATCTTTTTAAAAATCAATTCTACTAAAAAAAATTGGAAATTAGGTGAATATTCAAACAAATTGTACAGTTTATAAAAAGTTTGAATTTAATCAGAAGTGAGCGATGGTTGTTAAAATATGCGACTTCAATTTTGTTTTGTACTTATACCCCATTAAATGTGAAAAATTTTTATATTGGTTTATGCATCTGATAAATCCATGACATAGAATCACTTCTTTGGTTTTTGTGCCCCCGTGATATGTGAGTTCAGAAATTGTCTGTATGGAACATGAATGAAAGCGAGACCTTTACCTGTGATAAAAGATTAGAAAAAAGAGAAATTATTCAAAGTATATCAACAGATATATCTGATATAAATATATTATGTGAAATTTATATGTATGATTAACCTGCGTTCACCTCAGAAATAAAACTTTAGCTTCATGAATGGAAGTTAAGACATTAACCGGAAACTAATTATTATTTGGTAACCAAACATCAAATTTCACAATTCCTTAAAAATAAAAACAATTTGTCAATTTTAATACATATAAAACGACTATTTGATTCAGAAAAGTGACCATTTTTACTAAAAAAATGTTCAAAATGAAGGAAAAAAAATTGTGTTTTTCTTTCATTAAGTTTAATGTTGTTATCTACGTTGGTTGATGTTTTATTTGAATTCAATCAGACTTTTTATGTTAAATTTTGTACGTTAACACTACTCAGTATACCGAATAATAAATTATTTTGGTTGATTCCTTATTATATCATCATGCTATAAAATTTGAAAAATATATATCGGTATATTAATATATAATAAAATATTTATGTAACAATGGTAATTAAAAATTACTATAATAATTATAGTTATAATTATTATAATATCTACTGCATTTACTTTCTTATTTTAAAGCAGCTTACACTCCATTTAATCATAAGCTGCCTCTAATAGAATTTGCACCAAAATCCTGTCTAAAAGATAAGTTAATGGAAAACTAATACTGTGTAGAAAAAAGTATCCTATTCTAAAAAACGGATTTTTCTCGATGGTATCAATAGGGAATATGATTAGGGATCTACTATGGCGATTTTGAGATGAAGATAATTTAACGTTTATAGTAGCTTTATTTCCTAGGTACTGATTTCAAAAAGAGTATAGAGATATAACATTTGAAAATATTCCCTATTTTTTTTATTATGGATTATTCTACCTGATTTTCAAATTTTTAAACTTCTTCAAGAATATTCATTACTCTCTTGATTGCAAATAGAAAAAAGTGACTGTTGAAAAAGCGAAATGTAGTCACTAATGCAATTAATCATTTCGAATAATTAGTCAAAAGTGACTAATAAATAGTCAAACCACTCAGAAATGAGTAACTAACAAATATTATAATTTTGTTACCAACCAAAAATAGAAATTTGTAAATAGTTCGATTTTTAAAACTTTTTGGGACCATTTAAATTGTGTTTTTGCATAGAATTTTTCGTGCTTATTAAGATTTAGATTATATAAAAAAGATTAAATTTAGTTATCATTTTAGACGCAGAAAAAAGATTTGTAAAATTTACAGGAAGTTAGGTACTTATCTTTGAACCTGACTTTTAAGTAGATTTTACAAAAAGTTCACTTCAATCCACCGATTATCTGTACGTTTCACTTGGCGTCCAGTAAAATATTTACTGGAATATAGATGAAACGTGCAGGAAATCTGTTGATTGAACAGAACTTCTTGTGAAAACTAGTAAAAAGTTAAGTTGTAAAAATAAATACCGAACTTCCTCTAAATTTAATGAATCTTTTTCTTGCGTGCACAAAGTAATCAGAGAAATATTATTTATGACACCAGAGCATGGTACTTGCTCTTAATTTGATTTTATTATGATGTAATAAGATAATGGAACCAATAGTGGGCCACGCCTCAATAGTAGTCCACTTAATTTGATTCAGATTAATGAAAAATCATGTCTTTTTTAACTGAATATTAGAAAAGTAATCTTGGGGAAAATTCCGGAAAGGAATTCAATCCAAACCATTCCGAACTATTCTGAAAAACACTTTAATTCTCATTTGATGAAAATTGATTGAAAACAAATCCGATTTAATCCGATTTGATCCGAATAAATGGGATTTTGGGTTGATCTGAACATAATTTTCAATCCGAATGAATTCGAGGTCAAAATAATTGAAGTTGAACATTTGTTTCAGATCAACCCGAGTTCAGATTGATTCGGATTAATTCGTTTTGAAAATTTCGTTCGGATTCATTCGGTTTGAAGATTCTAATTTAACCGGATTAAGACGGATTGATTTTCAACCGATTTGCACCAAAAGAGTTTCAAAACGTTTTTCGGATTGATTCGGAAACAGATTTCGGAACAGCTCGGAATAGTTCTGATTCGGATTTGAATCTGAAACTTTCGTCAGAAAACCGTTCCCATAATTTCCGGCTCTTGTGACACCTAAACTAAATAAATAGGTTCGATTAAAATTAACATTACGAAATAATTGATTACTGTTAATGTTTGAATTATAAGATATCAATAAAACTGTTTTCGATTTTCATGATATTAAATTTTAGATTTAAAGGACATTTCAGAGGTATAATAAAAATGAATGAAGTATTCATGTGTCTAAAACGATTGTAGAGTAGTGTCAACATTTTTCTGGACCTAATGCATTTTAGACTTTATGACCATCATAGTTTTAAAGTAAGCAGTCTACACGTGCGTGACCAACTCTTGAAATATCAAATGGTGGTCTTGAAATGCTTAGAATTGGACGTTCTTGACATTGCTTTTCGGTCTTTTACGTGTAAGACTTTATAAACTTTTGAACAATCCAAAATTAAGATGATTTGATCAATTTAAAAAAATATGGGATTTAATTATTGGCTAATACTAGATTTAATTAGAAATATTCCATTGGTATTTTTCGAATGTCTGACTATAGAATACTCTCTAAATCTGAATCAGTCAAATTTTCACTGATTGAATCAGTGATTTTCCTTTTCACTGATTCATTAGTGAATAAATAATTTTCACCGTTAAATCAGTTAATTTTCACTGATTCATCAGTAAAAAAATATTTTTCACTGTCAAATCAGTCAACTTTCACTGAAATAATCAGTGAAATTTGACTGATTTACAGTAACCTCTTTTTAGCTATTTGAATCAGTCAAATTTCACTGATAATCAGTAGATTTTTACTGATTCAAATTTAGAGAGTAGCTCTTCTATTAAAAAGGCATTCTTAGTGGGTTGAAATTTTATGTTTTTGAGCGAAAGCTGATTATATTATAAAATATCTTTATTAATTGTAAAAAAGAATTTTGAATAAAGCTGAATATATTGTATCTTCTTTAATTATTATTCTATTTCTGGGATCGGTCTGATTATGAAATGAATTTGCTATTCAAAAATAAAATTTCCTTGAGAAGTCTGGGTATAACATACCTTCTCTGCTTGAAATAAAATTTTAGGTGATTGCTAAATTTGATATACCTTTGCAATTTATAGTCAAATATTTAGAAGGTTAATAGAAAATGTCATTACTATTTGAATAAACAATTGTAAATAGAATTCAGAAATAGAATAGTCTTGCTAAATATAAAATATCATTACGTTGTCATGATTACATTTTTATTTTTTTACAATTTCAAGATATTTTTGAAAATATAAAGTCATCCAGTTTCGACAGAAGCAATCTCTTCTTCAATAGTTTCTTGATAAATCGACTCAAAAGAAGTTTCGTTAAAAAATATAATTTACTTCGGAAGAAATGAAAGGAACAATGAAAAATAATCAATAACATATCCATTTTTCGACATGTCTCTTTACGAAATACATTTACCACTTTAAAAGCTTCATAGCGATGTCTCGATATAACCTACTTCATCTACTTGGAATTCAATTACGTACAATTCACATTCAAAATGTATAAACATTCACTAAAAAATGTCTTTACTTTCGAAAAAGAAATCGAAAATAAGATTTAATTTTAAATAACAATAGCAGCGCTACAATTGAAACCAATATATCTGGACGTGGGCTGAATCTGAAAAAAATTTCAGAAATTCAAAAAAGGGACAAAATACTTTTATTTCTCGAGAACTTTAAAGGGAGACTGAACCCAACATACTTTACCAACTTAAGCTAATTTTCCCAAAATGCCTGAATATAAATTACTTTTTACCCTTTCTAATTTATAATCCAATCAAAGAGATTTGCCTAAGGGGTGAAAACCATTTAAAGGAGTAGACTTTTTTTGTAGAGTGAAAGTCTTAGAGATTTAGTTGAAGAGATACGGAAAAGAAGGGTGTACTCGAAAGCCAATGAGAAGAGCGGGTACCTGTAGCTACTCAAGCGCGATATTGATTTGGTATTTTTAGATCGAGTCGTGGCAACCCTCTGGCGTCTAATATTAACCCTCACCCAAAATAGTCCTCTCTACTATTTCTACCCCTCTCACGTCGTTTGATATCTGGATCATATTGTTCAGACACAGCTGCTGTCATGGCCATAAACCAATTTATCACACTCATCACATTCAGCGACTTAAAGGAAATTTAGCTCTGTCACACCCAGAACAAATGTCCATGTTTGAATACAAAATTGCGTTACATTGCTGCTTTTTTGGATATTTGTGCTTAATCATATTTCACAGAGAGAAGAATTCTGCTTCCTTATAGAAATGTCAATTTGAAAAGTGACAGCATACATTTTCTGCATTTACACATTTTCTAGATTTACACAATTTTTCGGTAATCTTGAAAGATTTTACAAATTTATGTCTTCTCTGAAATCCATATAACATTTCTGTCAAGATAACATCTTGCAAAATGTGATTTTAACAAATATCTTCTGGTGTGGATTTGTGGAACCTGTTAAAATTACTGAAATATTCTGCAGATTGCATAATAAGAGGTACATTTTAGTTTCCTAATTAATTTGAAATGAGTTGAATTTGCTTCAGTTCAAAATGGTCCCAACTTAAGGGCAAAGCAAATTTTTCCCAATTTCCCCTAATTGTAATCAGGTTACAGTTAAAGTGAATAAAATCACTTCGAATCAAAAATAGAGTATCTCAATTTTTAGAAATGCAGAATATGAATCACTGTTGGATAAAAGTATTTGAAAAGGATAATAATTGACTTCATAAATCTCTGAATTTCCCAGAACTTTTTTATTTCCTAAACATTAGCAACACTAGATATTCCCAATAAAAAGTTTTGAAAGTTGAATAAAAAGTAATATGATTCACTTCTTTTGTATAATTCTGCTCGCGGGTGGGTCACACTATAGAACTTTTGCACAATATTAAACTGACATTCCTTGTGTTTAAGGTAGTTGATCCACGAAAATTAGACCTCAGCCAAAAATAGATAATTTTGCTTTCAAGAATAGCAATATTATTATTGAAGGGCTATTTAGGAAGAGAAAAATGAAAAAAGTTTGAAATACAGAAAAATAATTTTATTAATAAATTTTATTTTTATCTTAACTTTTTTTCTTATCGCTTCTTACCAAAGTTTAAAAAATTATGCGATTTTAATAAATTACAAATCACTTTTTTAAGAAAAAGATTCCCTACAAAATTTCGTTTTGGAAAATGTTTTTTAATGGTTTCAGCCATTAAAGAATTTATTTTTAAAAATCAGAAACGGTGAAGTTGTGGGCAATCATTTCTCTGAAAAAATGATTCATGATTTATTAGAATCGCATAATTTTTTTAATTTTGGTAAGAAGCAATAAGAAAAAAGTTGGTTCAAAAATAAAATTTATTAATAAAATTATTTTTCTGTGTTTCAAATTTTTTTCATGGAAATTAATCTTTTCACTTTTAAAATAGCCTTTCGATAATAATATTGCTGTTCTTGAAAGCAAAATTATCTATTTTTGCCTGAGGTCTAATTTTCGTGGATGAAAACTACCTTAACCCTTAAAGGCCCAAAATGGCATAAACGATACACCGGTATTTGAGGCCGTGTAACTTATGCTATTCGCGACTGAAAAAATTGAGAGGGACATATTTGTGAAGTTCAAGACGTGCCCTTTCCAATGGTAAATACGAAATTAATCTAAAAAATTATTAATTATAAAAATATTCAGTTTAAAAAAAAAAAGCACGATTTTTTCGATCTTTTTTTTTTTGCAAGCGAGTTTTGAAAGGTTTCCTGATCTGTCAACGACCTGGAACATTTTTAACCGGTGGAATAAATGTCTGACCTTTAAGAAGATGTGGTCCAGAGATTAATTTTTCTCTTTTGTCTTTACAAAATGGCGCCCGAATAACAAAATTTCCACGAATAAATTCAGGATTTTTTTTGTCAGAAAATATGAACAAACCGAGAAAATTACCAAGAATGAAAAAGTTCTTAGAATCACTCAAAGAATACGTCTGAATTTTTTCAAAACGTTTCTAGCAACTTTTCAATTTTGTAAATAACATAATTTTTGTAAAATAAAAAAATTGCTCAAATCAACCCTCTCAATTTTTTCAGTCGCGAATAGCATAAGTTACACGGCCTCAAATACCGGTGTATCGTTTATGCCATTTTGGCCCTTTAAGGGTTAAGGGGGTCCATTTGTGTGCCGGCGGTATTTCAAGCGCTTTTTCAGGATTTTTTTTTTTAAAGAACTATTTAAAATTTTTTAACGAATTATACCTTATTTATCTATTTTACTGAGTAATTTTTTCTAAAATGTAATTTGAAGCCTAATACTTACTCAGGGTGTTGTAAGTGGCTTGCTTAAAAAGTGATGGTGAAATTGTGGGCAATATTCCGCTCGAACCAGTTTTCTAAAACACAGAAGAAAAAAATCTCGTTATTTGCTGTTAAGGGTTTAACCGCAGTCGGAATTTTCAAAAAATCGATTTTTGGGTTTTTGCATGTTCTTATAGTGTAACATCTTGGAAATATCCCCTCCACATTTGAAGCCGATCCAAGCAAAATTGACTGAGGTATATTAGTAGCTAAACAAAAATTTCATTTACATGTAATCTATACTTAAAACTTTAAATACATTTTTCTCGAAACAATGTTTTTTAAATCGGTGACCATGATTACTCATAAATCGTTTAAACGATTTACTTCAAATTTGACAGGCTTCTTTGATATATAAAAGTACGGTGCTTGATCGTAGATTTTTTTGTTCATTCAAAACTTTTACTTTAATTGACAAAAAACGGGTGATTTTTTGGCGTAAAATGGAATTTTTTTTGTTGACAAGCTACCGTAGAAACTAATAAATTAAAGAAATAATTTGAGGTTTTTTTTTCGCATAACCCATTGAGGAACTGGAATGGTGAACGTCTTTCGCAAAACATTCTCTGAAAAACTACGTGTTTTTCTTCCTTTTTAAATTATTTTTCAAAGAAATTTTGACGAAGTATTAATAAAATTAGATATTTTCGAATGCTAAAATGATTGAAAAAATATATGCATATAGCAAAGAGAAAATAATTCTCAAAAAATATGCTTTTCTTCCTCCTCCGATTGCCGAGGTGCCCACGTAGGATTTTGTTAAAATTTTGAAAATTGATAAAATGGCGGTCTTTTTTCCGAAATTCGATTGCCAATGCATTTTTTCGTGATTTCATGAGCTGTAGATTAATCACCTACATTTCCATTTGATCTGTTCAGTAGACTTTTTTCAATCCTGCCGACAAATTGCAAAAACATAGTTTCGAGAAAAACGCCTTCAAAATGGCATCGATTTAAAGTAAAAGATACGTATTTAGCCCTAAATTTCGTTACTTAAAGTTGCATAAAAAAAGTAAGTATCAATTAAAAAATTTTTTTGTGTATTTCACTAGAAAAACATCTAAGGATTCCATTAAAAAAAGATTTAAGTCGATTGATTTAAAATTGGCTAGCTAGAGTGCCCACCGATTTCGAAAATGCAGTTTCGAGAAAAACGCGTTTAAAGTTTGCGTTCGAAAATTGCCCTTTCACTTTCGATGTCGATTTGAAATTGATTAATTTTGAAAACAAAGCAAAAAATTCGATTTTTTGAAGTGACCAAAGTGGTGTAACCCCTTAAAAATGTCACACAGGTGGACCCTCCCTTAAGAAATGAAATGTCCAATTCGGGTTATGAACCAACATTAACTGTGCAAAATTAAATTTGCAGCGCGTGCCTCCTTTCTTAAACAATGCCTTGAAGCTTGATGAGTAATCGAAAGTTTGTGCGTCACGCCAGCAAATGGTAAATATCAAGGCACAAGCTGAAACTTTTCTCAAAATACCTTGTGTTTTTGGTCGGTATGTTAAAGAGTACAAAATTATGAGAGAGATAATAAACGGTCCTCCCTATCGCTTTTCTACGATTCAATATTAGTACCAAAAGAAGTTATAACAAAGCTAAATAAATATATGATTCGCTCTTTATAATTTCATCTCAAAAATGGTAATGAGGGGCCGTGGAAAACTGGGAAAAATATTTTTAAGTAATTTTTAAATGACTCCCAATCTATTGAAATATTAATTGATTTTACCATTTTTAAATACAAAAATCCTTACAAATAACAGGTTCCATTTATAAAATTATGGAATTTTTTTCGTTTGATTGGCCACCCTTGTCATAGGTATTGAGTAGAGTCGTGTGATAGGAAAATGTAAAAATACATTTGTTATATTTTACTTTCAAATTGGAATCTTTTACAATGTGTACAACCGTCAAATCCCTTCACATGTTGTAAAGACCGGTTTTCAGACTCTATCAATCTTCCAAATGCATCATTAGTCATTGAAGATAAACTTTGGCAGACATCCCTAGAGTGTCCTTACCTTCCTTCTAGACATAAACGACGACAGGTGACATATTTTAATTCTCTGCGTCCTAGATTCGCCAATACCAGACTAATATAATCTTACGAAATTATCCCTCTCGTCATTTGCAGACACGATCTAACTACCTTGAAGGCATCATCTTCATGATCTGGGGCTATTATATTTCCTTGCCAAAAAATAAATTTTCCGATGCAAAACGGTTCGAACCTTAGGTTGACATATAAATAATAAATGAATACACTTCTTGCTAACATGTTGTGCTCTAGAGTAAGCATAATATTTTAAAACGTATATACATTTTCTGAATGTTGTTGAAAACCAAAATTCTTGTGTGGAAATCTGCCCAAGGTTTCCCCTAGTTTATAGTTGGGCGCCAGATGGGGCACATTCGGCGTTCCGTTAAAGAAATTATTTGATTAGTACTGTTTCTAGACCATTTTGAGTCTTTGATTATAAAAACTTAACTCAGTTTCAACAACTTTTGATATTTGGCTAAAGATTTAGGAGATCGATCAATTCAACTTTTTTACATTTCACTCTTACTTTTGATATTTGTTTTCTTAAGGTAGTTGGTCCACGAAAATTAGACCTCAGGCAAAAATAGATAATTTTGCTTTCAAGAACAGCAATATTATTATCGAAAGGCTATTTTGAAAGTGAAAAGATTAATTTCCATGAAAAAAATTTGAAATACAGAAAAAAAATTTTATTAATAAATTTTATTTTTGCCCCAACTTTTTTTCTTATAAAATTTACCAAAATTAAAAAAATTATGCGATTTTAATAAATTACAAATCACTTTTTCAAGAAAAAGATTCCCTACAACTTAACCATTTCCAATTTTCGAAAATAAATAAATTATTATCAAATTCAGTAATTTGTTTATAAAAATTTCGTTTTGGAAAATGTTTTTTTAATGATTTATTAGAATCACATCATTTTTTAAAATTTAGTAAAAAGCGATAAGAAAAAAAGTTGGGTCAAAAATAAAATTTATTAATAAAATTATTTTTCTGTATTTCAAATTTTTTTCATGGAAATTAATCTTTTCTCTTCCAAAATAGCCCTTCAATAATAATATTGCTATTCTTGAAAGAAAAATGATCGATTTATGCCTGAGGTCTAATTTTCGTGGATGAAAACTACCCAGGTGGAAAATTCAGAGGCCAGACAGTATTTAAAACTGGCGCAGTACTGTACCAGTTGTAACCGAGGAGTAATGCCAGTACTGCTTGTCAATACTATGCCAAATATTGGTATAATACTGGCTTACTACTGGCTGCGTACTGGCGTGGTATTCTTTAGCAGTACTGGTGAAACTCTGAAGTGGAGGTATCATTGACAGTTGTCATTCTACTGGTTTACTACGGGCGCAATACTGATTACACAGGTCTACAAAATATGAGGTTGTGATTATTATAGAAATACCGATAGTCATTTCCGAAGTAATTTTTGACGTAGAAACCGAATCCGGGCTCAGAATTGCTCCATCACGTTAGGTTTTCGAGTAATCCTAACCTAAAAGTGCGAAAAACGCGGTTTTTCGCTATATTTGAGCATTGACAACTTTGGGAATTTTTATTATTTATTAAATATGAGGAAACCGACAAAAAGAGCCACTTTTCAGTTTTCCATTTCACTATTTACATGTTTTATTTTAATTTTTCTAACCGGAGATATCGCCGATTGAAAAAAAAAAAATTGCAGGTTTCGCAATGACCGATATATTGCGGGAAAAAATGATAGGATGCTATCATTTTTTCCCGCCATATATCGGTCATTGCGAAACCTGCAATTTTTATTTTACAAAAATGATAGAATCCTATCATTTTTTCCCGCCATACACTCAGAAAAAATATTTGATTGAATCAAAAAAATTATTTGTTCGAAACACTTTCTTTGATGTAAAGAAATGTTTTGTTTAAATGAAACAAAATTTGTTTGATTCAAATTAAATATCTTTGGACCAAATAAATATTTGTTCGAATCAAATAAATTTCTGCCTTAAATCAAACAAATTATATCTTTAACCATATATCAATGCATTCATTTCTTTGTTTTGAAAAAAAATTAATTTGATTCAAACAAATATTTATTTGGCCTAGCGAACTGGCTGAACGCTAGCTTTACGCTGTAGCGTAAAGCTATCGTAAAGCTATCGTAAAACTGTCGTAAAGTAGCATTATAACTCATGAATGAGGCAAAATAAATATTCAAAATGTTTTTATCCTTATTCTACGTTAAAAATAACGTTAAAAGATAATGGACATATGCAATAATTTTATTTATTGGTGCTAAAAATTAAAAAAACATAATACCTGTCATTGAAGGCAGTGCAGTGGTTGACCTTTTGTGGAACGTCTCCACGGTTAAATTTAACCATTGGTTGGAGTGAGACACAACTATACTTTCATCTCACTCTAACAAATAATCAATCTTGACGGTGAAGACATGGAAAGTGATGAACCACTGCACTGCCTTTAATGACAGGTATTATGCTTTTTTCAATTTTTAGCGTTAATAAATAAAATTATTGCATATTTCAATTACCAGTTACCGTTATTTTTGACCTAGAATAAGGATCAAAACATTTTGAATATTTATTTTGCCTCATTCATGAGCTATAATGCTACTTTACGATAGCTTTACGCTACAGCGTAAAGCTAGCGTTCAGCCAGTTCGCTAGGGTGGTTCAAAGATATTTTGTTTGAATCAAACAAATTTTATTCCATTTAAACAAGTCATTTCTTTAAATCAAGGAAAGTCGTTCAAACAAATCATTTCCTTTCATTCAATCAAATCTTTTTTCTGAGTGTATATCGGTCATTGCGAAACCTACAATTTTTTTTTTTAATCGGCGATATCTCCGGTTAGAAAAATTAAAATAAAACATGTAAATAGTGAAATGGAAAGCTGAAAAGTGGCTCTTTTTGTCGGTTTTCTCATATTTAATAAATAATAAAAATTCGCAAAGTTATCGATGCTCAAATATAGCGAAAAACCGTGTTTTTCGCACTTTTAGGTTAGGATTACTCGAAAACCTAACGTGATGGAGCAATTCTGAGCCCAGATTCGGTTTTTACGCCAAAAATTACTTCAGAAATGTACCTCAGCTACTCGATAACAAAACCATGTATCCTGTATTACTACTTGTATTACCAGTACCGGCTGATAGTACTGGACCAGTACTGCTTTCAAGTACCAACCTAGTACTGACTGCCAACTCCCAGCCGAGTTATCATTAGAGGTCTAGCCAGTACTGCGTCAGTATCAAAAATCCGACGGCGGTACTGGCATGGTACCGCGCCAGTAGTAAATTTCCACCTGGGTACCTTAAAGCCATGGATCAATCAGATCACGCGATCAAATTCTTGTAAAATTCCGTGTAAGGTAACCTCTTTATTTTACAAAATATCCTCCTGAAAATTTAGAAAAAAAAAGAAGACGATAAGGAACGTCTGTCAACTTCATTTCAGTAAAAATTTTGCAAACATTTTTACAATTAATTGTAATTATCGCTAACTTTTAAAAATTTTTTCAAAAGTTTTGCTAAATAGAAGTTAATAGAGGTGCTTTGTTGTCTTTTGTTACGTTTCCTAAATTTTCAGAAAAATTCTATGTAAATTAAAAAAGTTATCTCATATAAACGAATAAATGTATAATTTAGTCACGTGGTCTGATTGAACGCCGTTAAAGTTTTAATTGATTCGAGTAAAAATGACAAGTAGGAAGTAATAAGTGGAGAAATAAAAAATTATTTATATTCTTGGTAACATTTTCTTCTGGCTTTTTTCAAGAAACTAGCAAGTTTCACTGAACGATTGATTGAGTAGAAG
Organism: Diplolepis rosae; assembly: GCA_030998225.1. Taxonomy (NCBI): domain Eukaryota; kingdom Metazoa; phylum Arthropoda; class Insecta; order Hymenoptera; family Diplolepididae; genus Diplolepis; species Diplolepis rosae. Next base: position 18,175,847 of record JAPYXD010000710.1, on the reverse strand, counting down.
TAACTCTCAAATTACTTGTAACTTAATCTGATCAAGTTTTTCGATGATTGCTTAAATTATCTTAATTTCAATTCTGTGAATGATGAAATTTGTACTCTTAATAATGTGTAAGCCATCAAAATTATCTTTAAAATACGTCTGGAATGAAGTCGTTTTGTTAAATGAAGAAGTTATTGCAAAAAAAGTTCAAATTTCAATGTTTTCTGAAATTTTAAATAACTTTTGAAATAATCAATATTTTTTAATGTTCTTAGGCTCATTTTAAAGCTGAGATTCTACAGAATCGCAGTAAATTGTCATTATGAATCTATAATTTTTTTCTTGCATAATGTAAAGACTTGAAATTGTAACAAAAAAGTAGGGAAATTTCGAAAACATTTCATCTGTAGGTAAATCATAATAGAGATCATATGAATATATATTTTAAGAGAATTCGGTACAAAACTCATAATTATATGTTTTATACTACTGTGGTCAAATTGAAAGGTGAATTTTAAATTTAAACTTCCCGGGATTTTCGAAACTGAAATTTTTTTTCCATAAGTTGGTAGTACTGTTAGTGACATCTGTGTCAAATTTCACATCAAAATATTCATTAGTGTGAAGCTGTTCGCAGAAAAAGGCTGGATTTATGGAACAACAACTCTTGGCATGATAATGCACCATCACACACGGCACTGGTTTTACGCGATCATTTCGTCAAAACTTCAACAAATATCGTTCCGCATAAGTGCATTATATCGGAAGGGGATTACTTTGAAGGGGATGAAATTGATTTGGATAAATAAATAAAGATTTTTCATTTTATAACAAAATTCACCTTTCAATTTGATCACAGTAGTATATCTTATAAAAATGTTTTTCTCAGAAAAATCAATATTGGAATTTTTCAAACTTTTTTATTTGAACTTTAACCTTGAGCAATATGTAAGAAAAAAATTACACATCAATCCCAAGAATTTTGTTCGATTTTATAGAAATTTAGCTTTAAAATTAGTCTAAGAACATTAAAAAATGTTGATTATTTCGAAAGTTATTTAAAATTTAAGAAAGCATTGAAATTTTGACTTTTTCTGTAATAACTTCTTCAAAAATTAACAAAACGAATTTATTCTGGGCTCATTGTATGAAGAATTTTGATATCTTTGAGTTTAATTAAGAGAACAAATTTTTTCACTCACATAATTCAAATTAGGATAATTTAAGCAATTATCGAAAAATAGGTGGTCCCACAATTCTGACCGGTACTGTACATAAAATATAAATACAAAATAAACTGTGTAGGAAAGTGAATGGGATATTATGCGGGAAACTATGCGAGAAACTATATCAGAAATGATATGGCAAAGTATATCCTAATTTGAACCCGAATCATATATAGTTTGCCATATGCTTTCCAATATAATTTTTCCTATGTCTAATTCTTTTTCATTTAATAATTACTTTAGAGTTGTAAAATATTAAAATTTTGAATGTTGAATTATGAATGTCATATTATAAATTATCCATTACTTGACATTTAACTCTAATATTCAAAATTTTAATATCCTACAATTCTAAAATAGTCATCAAATAAAAAAAAATTATAAATAACTGGCTTATATCGACCCTCAATAACAATAGATAGATAGTTTTTTTTTAATTTGGCTTTAGGGTCCAGAAATAATGTAAACTCAGGGTTTCATTTTTTCCTCAAACGTTTCGACTCAGATTGGAGTCCTCATCAGTGAGATTTATTTCTAAAAAAATAAAAAAGAAGAAAAAAATAAAAAATTTCACGTGTGACGGATAAACATTCTGTTGGCAAACGATATAAATGAATTGCACCTGTGAAACTATAAAATTGGTCTAACTAAATTAATGAATAAAAAATTGAAAATTGTACAAAAATTTCTGTAAAGATACATAGGGAAGAGACTTAAAAATTACACATGTGACGGTTAACATTATGGTAAAGGGATATAAATCAATTGCACATATAAGCCATATAATAGGTCCAACTGACTAAATTCGAAAAAAAAATACTAAAAATAAAAATAAAAAGTGTGCAGAATGTTTTTTATAAAAAATGCAAAGGAAGAAACTTCAAAAAATTACGCCTGTGACGAATAGACATCATGGTAAAAATGATATGAAAGAATTGCACGTTTGTAACTATGAGATTGGTCTAAATAACTGAATTTTGCGAAAGAAACTATACAAAGGTTTTTTTGAAAGAAATTACATGGAAGACTTAGAAAATTTGAAGTGTGACGGATAAACATTGCGGTAAACGATATAAATCAATTGCACATGTGAAACCATAAAATGAGTCTAAATAAGAACATAAAAATTGAAAATGTGCAAAATTTTCCCCTATAAAAATGTAAAGGAGGAACCTTAAAAAATTACACTTATGACGAAAAAACTTTATGGTAAGAATGATATAACGGAATTGCATATATGACACTATCAAATTGGTCTAAGTAACTAAGTTTGCGAAAAAAAAACTGTACAAAAGGTTTTTGTATAAGAATACGTAGTGAAGAGACTAAAAAAATTGAAATGTGACGGATAAACATTGTAGTAACATGATAATCCATGGCACATGTGGACATATACATAGTAAACTATATAAAAAACCATATGCGAAACTACATGGAAAACTATGTATAGGATCTGGGTTCAAATTACGATTTATTTCCCCATATGCACTGAGAAAACAGTTTTGTCAAATCAACAAAAATATTTGGTTAGTATTTAGCTAACAAAATTCTTTTGTTGTGCTAACAAAACATTTTGCTATATCAAACAAATTTTGTTGGTTAAACAAAATGTTTTGTTGGGACAACAAAATATTTTGTCAGGATAACAAAAAAAGTTTTGTTGGATACATTTTTTTCTCAGTGTGGTTTTTCATTAAATTTCCCAAAAAGTTTCCTACATACATATTTTTATAGGTATATCTAAAAATGTTCCTTTTCCTTTCAATTATAGAGAATTGGTTGGTATAAGTTGTATAAAGATCTGATCACACCCTGAATTGGGTATCATTGGGATATACAGCTAAGGCCTATATAAAAAATTGTAAGTTAGCTCTCCATTTAGCTTTTGCTGACTTTTCACCCGTGGCAGAACTATATTTAGTATTTATGTTAAAAGATATTCTGCAATATTCTGGTGATTTTCCTTATCTTGAGAAACTTTTGCTCTCATACAGTATTTATGACGCATTATCAAGAAAGAGGGTCACAATGAAATATTGTATCCAGAGGGTAAAATCCATGAAGTAATCCCTAGACGATCCTTCATTGGTGGAGATTTCGTCCAGCTTACGTATTATTAAAACGAGTTGACGTCACAAGAAAGCTTATAACAGAGTGACATCAGCTTTCTGCGAATTGAATCCGATAAACTTCGCGACATTTATTTTCAATGTTTCAATAAAGAATGATTTGCAAACAATTTGAATAGGCTCAAATTCAATCAGGTAATTACTAATTAATATTATTCTTATTATTTGAAAACATAAAAATAATAAGGAAAATAATTATATAAAGTACATGAACAATTACAAAATTAATAATCATGTGTGATTATAGTCTATTTGACTTTCTCTTGAATTTCTATACTTTACTTTTTTCAGTCTTTGCATAATACATGTATAGAATTTTAAATTTGTTTAAATTTTTTAATGATATTAATAATTGAAAACTCCGCAAGAATAATATATGAGAAATAAAATATCAAATGCGAGAAAGATTTTGGAGAAAGTCAACCTTATATTTCATTATTAAAAAATTTTGAAAATAAACACAAAGAGGGCGAAAAGTTTCAAGAAAGTCGATTCTAAATTCAATTATTTTAATTAAATAAAGAAAAGACAGAAAGGGAAGAAGGTTTCATATTATTAGATTCTAAATTTCGATATCTCGAAAAATAAACTAAAAACAAGAAGAAAACAAGGTTACGAAGAAAATTATGATTTCCATTATTCTAAAAATATATTAAAATATAAAGTGGGAGGATAGTTTTGAAAAAAATGGATTATTTAACTTATTCAACATTTTTCTTGTGTTAGACGATGGTTCGAGCAAATTATTTATAACCGTTTTTAAAAAGTTATTAAGGGACCTAAAGATCTACCATATCTTAAGAAAAATATATTTTTAAAAGCACAGTCTCTCACTGCTTATTTAATAATAATACATTTAATTCCCATGATTATTTTTATGGGCAATATGAAGCGATAAATCTTTTTTATGCAACAAAGTCTCTTATTCTAAAAACACGATGAAAAATGTTTTCGTCGCAAATGCAAATTTGTTATTTTCTCACGTAGCAAAAGACATGATTCATTCGTTTAAACAATGATTCAATTGTTAGACTCCCTTGTAGTGACAGTATAAATGAGTATATAAATATTCTTGGCAGCATCTGTCAAAATTCATAATATACGTTTGTAAGTTTTGTTCAGGAATGTAAGTTTTTACAAAGGCTTTGTGAAAACATTATTAAAAAGTAGCATTTATTATTAAAAGTCGCTTAATAAAGACTCTAAGCAATGATGATAATTTATTATTATAAATTCTATATCAATACGATAAGAATCTTTTTATGAAATTTAAAAAATCTCCTTGACATAAAGTTGTATTTTCCATAATCATGAAATTTCCATCATTCTTTCAATGAATCTTTCGCCAGTCATATAAATCACGTTATGAAATCTCTCCGTGTCGAAAATCGCACACAAATTTTATTAAGTTTCTCCACGAGGCAAGAAAATTTATCCTGATCTAAAATTGCATTCAAGTTATGAAATGAATAAAATTTACGTAATTCAAATATTTTTAATCACGCGAAAATGGAAGAAAATTAAGGTATTATAAAATATTATCAAAAGCAGTATAAAAAAAATCTGCCCGCTTCGCGGGCACATTCTCATCGCGCGCTTCGCGCGCAAGTTTGAGCGCGCCTAGGGCGCGCGATTCGATCGTCGCGCTTCGCGCTACGGAATTTTTGAACGTCGCGCTTCGCGCTCCGTTCTTTCTGGACCTCGCGCTTCGCGCTCGGTCTTATGCTCTTCGCATACATTTAAGTTTATTTCTTATATTTTGATACTGAAGCTCAAACCAATTTTATAATAATATTACAGATGATGTGAATTACACATTTTCTCAAAGTCACTGAATTTCTTTTTGAATTTAAGTGAAACAGGAAATTCAATTTACTTAAGGCTCTATCGGCCTTAAGGAACACATTCTCATCATGACACTCGCGCTTCGCGCTCGATTTTCTGTATACATTTCAGTATAACTTTTTAATAAATTACATGATTAAAAGAATTTACTTTCTTCCACATATCTAAAAAGGAAAAACAATCGTAGACTTTATTTAAGGAAACGATTTTGCAGAACAACGCTTATTTCGTATCTCACATATTTTGGTGAAAAAATCGAATTTTTTCAATATTAAAAATCAAAACATAAAATATACATCCTGTCCCGAAATTTCTTTATCAGAATTTGTAGACCTCATTTAGGCAAACAATTTTCCATCTAAATGTTTTTTTTGCATCTCACATATTTTGTCTAAAAAATGGAATTTTTTCATTTTTATCGTATTTTTTGGAATTAAAACGAAAAATATATCTTTTATCAGAAACTGTGTCAGACAAAATTTGTAGATATTTTTGAAACGAACAACTTTGTATTCTTACGTTTTTTTGGTATTTCCAATATTATTGTTAAAAAATTGAATTTTGGATTTTCAATAGTTTTTTTTTAATTAAAAAGAAAAATATGCATCTTATGAAAAAATGTTATAATTCAAATTTGTAGGTCTTTATGTATTCAATAATATTGTATCATAACGTTTTTTCGTATCTCGTATAATTTAACTGGAAAATGGAATTTTGATATTGACTTTTTTCGAATTTTAATATGCTGTAACATTTCTAATTTTGATTTAATCAAAAAATGTTATTAGGATAATTTGTAGAGATTTATGAGCACTATCAAAAACCAGGATTTGAATTTTTGATTTTTTCAAAAAATTATTTTCAAAAACACAAAAGTAGTGCTCCATCCCTCAATTTTGATTGGATGTGGCTGGTTAACGAACTTGTCCTTACTTTTTCGGCTCCGATAAAGTGTACCAAAGCTCAATTCAATCTGATAATTCTATCGAGAGTTATGCCGCACACGACCTACAGACAGACAGACAGACAGACACTTTCGTAAAAACCATTTTTTCTGACTCAGGGGGTCTCAAAACGTAAAGATTTGATGAAAATTTCGAAAGTCATTTTTCACATAAAACCAATACCTTCTTATCCATGATGAGAATGTAATAAAAGTGCCCTTCAAGATATTCTTGGGAAAAACATTTGATTGGCAGTAAGAAGTAAATCCCTGCATATTTATAAAAGTTATTGATACCATTTATATATAAATCTAAAAAATGTGACTAATATTTAACTGTGAACGTGATAATTTCCACGTACTCATTAAAAACAAAAATTGTGTCAGAGTTTTATTTCGAGTTTCGAAGAAGTTCCGCAAAGTCTGAGATTTAAAAATTTAAACCTTCATTTTTCTTCTTAACGCGAAGCAAAATCAATCTTCTCTATAAAGTTTCTCCGAAACACTTCCCACTTGTAAAATTCTCCTCGTGGTTATAAAGTGTGGCCAGAAGAATTATTATGTTTGGGAAATATACAAAATTCAGAAATAGGTCAACGACATTGTCTGTTTCTGAGAATGGTGAAAAAATAATGCTTTAATTTGCTTTTTTCCTTGAAATTTTATTGGATCATACATGAGAAATGATGAGTAGATTCGTTTAATCTATTTACGATCTACCATACGCAAGCAACTCTTTCAGTATAAGAACTTCAGGTTCGTGTTTGTCTTCTCTTGTGGATTGTTTGTTTATAAAACTGTTAAATCATGAACTTTTTTCCGAGCCGACAGTTTGAAAATATAGAGATTGTAACACGAGATTGTCTTTTACTCCGAAGCAGACGAAGATTGTAAATCATGAAGGGTTTTACGAAATTCACATTATTAATCAAGCGTAGACTAGTATAATTAATTAAGAGAAAAAAGTACGTTTTTTAATCATTTCTCGAGTCGTAATAAACCTTTTTCTTTATTTGAAAGATTGGTACTAAATTACCTTTTCTTCGTTTCGATAAATTTTTACGGCGAACTGCAAAGACGTCAGACCGTCTTCTTCGAATAGAGCAGTTACATAAGATTACAAAACACATTATCCAAATGTTTTCGATGGACATAGCATATTTTCATAAACGCTAGAACTTCAAGTGTATAAATTAATGTTAAGAATCGTTTAATTGTTAAATTATGTAAATTAGGTATCAATTAAAAAAATGTTCGATTTAAAAATAGCAAACTTCCATCAATTTATTTTGAAGAGCTAAAAGGATGAAGGGCAATCAGTCTATTTGAGTGGGAATAAGGCTTCTGATGTATGTTGATGGTAGTTTCGGAAAAGTTTCTGTCGTCACTCTTATTTTTCCGTTGATTCTATTGTGCTATGATACATGCAGAATTCACGTATCATGAACGTGATCTGAGTTAAGATTTTTTAAAACTTTCCTTCAATTAGCAGGAGGTTTTTGCTTTCTTAAGAAGGGTTGAGGTTCTTCAGTCTAATTACTTAATTTAAGATTGCAAATTGATAAGTCATGCTGAATAATTGATGTAATAGGAACTTTTACACAGAAGTTTATCATTTAATGTGGCAGTAAGGTACTATGAGATGAATAAAGAACACGTGGGCTTATTTACTTCACAAATGAAAAGAGTAAAGCTTTTACACGGGTTTAAAATTAAGCTTGGGATTATTAGAACTTTGAACGACTTCCGGATACAGTGCTTGGAATCGTAATATAATTGCGTCTCTTTTTGAGTGCAACCACTTCAATCGTACGCATAAAGGGAGGTCAACGTTAAACCAAAACAAACATCGAGGGCACGAAACAGGAGGCGCAATAGTTTTTGTAATTTTGTTTCATTCCAAAGACCATATTATAGCTTCACATAAAAGTTACTTTATTCATTTATACATTAGAGATGTTTGTTCTCGCATTGATACCCTTCTCGTGTTTCTAAATATAGATTGCCCTTTTTCGTATAACACTAAACTTTATTGATTTATTTTTCACTTGTAGAAATTGTAAGGATAACCTATTTTTGGAATATGAATTTAGTTCTATGATAAAAAAGGAAAAATTCTACCAGAAACTTTTAAATCATGGAATAATTTTAAATATAGTAAATAGTAGTGTTAAGTAGGGAAGGTAGTTTATAGTCGGCCACGCCTATGTACAAAAGGTATAAGTAGAACAAGTTCTTTATTCTGCTTACTTTTTAAAATTATTTTTTTTAGGATTTTCAATTTTTATTGAACTTATTTTTTTATCGTTAGGCAACAATTTTTAAGAAATACGGGATTTCCACAACTTGAAAGCATACAATTTTTATGAGTTCATTTTTTGATGCTGAAAATCAGAAACAAATAGTTTTTCAACGAAGAAATTTGAATAAATAACTATAATTGGTATCAATCAATTTACTTTGAAAAATTGAAAACGTTCAAATTGCGGAGAAACTTCTTTCCACTAGAATAAGCTCTCATTTATTAAAATCACACCATTCTTGACAAATTGGTGTTGGGCGATAAAAAAAATATAATTTGTCAAAGAAAAGTTCTGAAATAACTAATTTTTGTAAGCTCGAAATTTTCTCATGAAAAATTATCGTTTCTCTTTTACGCGATTGATAATAATATTGCAATTCTTAAAAGAAGAATTAAATATTTTTTTCAAGACCTTTTTTACCACGAGACAAGTACTATATTAGTTCATGCGATTTTTAAGAAATATGTTTTCTTCTAAATACATTGTAAGTAGTAAAAGTGTGTCAAGTTTACCCCTCGGCAAAAGCGTAATGTTAAGTAGGGAATATATGTTACGTCCAGCCCCATATAGAAATTTACCCTCCAAGTAGTAAAAGTATTTTATAATCTGACCTTTACCAGAAACGTATCGTCAGTAGATACATCATTTACTGTACAGCCAGATATACAATTTTTTTAAATACCGTAACTTTCTTACCTTTTATCCGATAAAAAAGATCCATTATAATTATTTATAGAGCTTTTTAAATACTTCCAGGAACTAAGATAAAAAGTTTTGAATTTTACAAAAATTTTCAAAAGTTATTGTGCCGACAGACAAGATCAAAAAATGTTGTTTGCATTGAAAAAATCTCAAAATATAGAGATTTCTTGGTAAAAAGAGAATATCTTCACTTAAATATAATACCTTCCCATAAGATGAGAATATAAAACTGTAAAATGATTAAATGACAAAAAAAAAAAAATTCTAAAATTCCTGAACCTTGTATTTAGAATTCTGAAAACTTTATTTGCTTCAGGAATATTAGTTTCAAGAAAGGATTTATATTACTTAGAGCTTTTATGGAAGCAGCAATTGAAAAAAGTTCACTAGAAAGTAAAAGTTCATTTTAAAATTGATCGGATATTTTTGAACGAATTTAGAAATTTTATTAAAATTAATATTTCTCTGTTTTGTTTAATTTTACGCGAATTCCAGGCGTTTAAACCAATTCTAATCGGTGTGAACGGAGTTTAAGAAAAAGTTCTGTCACCCCGGCAGCGCACCTCGCTGGCTGTTGAGAGTTTCTCTCATGACGTCAAGCAAATAAAACGACGTCTTAAAATGGGATCAGCAACGTTGTCCACAGAAATACATGACTGCATCACGCCAAGTGGTTTGTTTAAATACTCTTGCAACTGATGCCACACCGGGCCAAAAGTGATAGAAGTAGAACATTGTCCGAATGATGAAGTATAAATAGGAGAGGCAGGACCAAAATAGAGCCAGGGCGTTGGACCTGAGGATCAATCATCATTCCCACCCACACTTGAGTCAAGATGAGGGAAACGTCTGATGATAGGACTCCTTACTACATCACATTTCATTTCAAGTATAATTTCACGCAACAGGATACTGGTAGGAATTTCTGTCGTTATCCCTACTATATATGCTTCTTTTATACTGTCCACAATCATATCAGGGAAAAAAATTTTGTAGAGGTTTCGTTAAGGGAACTTGATAAGCTAATCATGAAAATTTATGTTTACACATTTTTTACAGCTTAAAATTATAATTCTAAAGTGTCATGGTTGAATTCTGGAAAACTAGAAAAAGTATTATCTGAGACATAAAACTTTGAAACTCAACAGATACCCGTGTAAAAATTGCCAGGTTTGGCACTAGCTCCGCAACAAAAGGTCGAGCCAGGCCTGGGCCATGCCAAAATTTCTGCACGGGCGTGTTTAAACATTTCGAAAAATAGAATTTTTTCGTTTTTTATTTTCTGAAAGTATATAATAATCCCCTTCTAAGGTATTTTGTTTGAAACTGAAATCGCAGATTAAAGATAAGTTTTAATTTGTTTAAGATTTACATACTTAAAATTCTAAACGCGTTTTTCTCAAAACGAGATTTTTTTATCAGGCGTGAGGAATAAAAAAAAATAATGAACTGATGTTTCTCAGAATTTGATACAATTTCTTATATATAAGTAAATCCCTACCATGGCAAAATTATAATTTGTTAGTTACGATTTATATTTTTTATTAACAATACAACAAAAAAAATCGTGATTTTTCGTCTTTTTTCTTTTAACTCTAGAAATTTTTTTTTTTTCATTTTAAATAGATGAATTTATAATATTTATATATTTTTGTTTTCTATGTAAACAATTGTTTGTAATAAAAAAACTCAAAAGGTAAGCCGTTGTCTTTATATAAGGAATAGAATTCCTAAAAAATACCTATTTTCTTGCCCATCGCAGTACATTACTCTCTTAAGATTTGAATAATAAAGGAATTAATATTTGCAAAATAAAACTTTTCCGATTTGAAAAAATAGCAATTTTTCCAGATTAAATATTTTTATTCTTTAGTACTTTTTATGAGATTTTGGATGACAGATTGGAGATATTTTTATTTTTTTATGTTTTAGATAACGAGGCAAGTAATATTAGTTCAAGCAATTTTTAAGAAATATGTTATGTTCAAAATACATTGTAAGTAGTAAAAGTGTGCCAAGTGTAGCCCTTGGCAATAGCGTAATGTTAAGTAGGGAATATATGTTACGGCCAGCCCCACATAGAAATTTATCCTCAAAGTAGTAATAGTACCTTATGTGCCTAGGCGCATAATGAGGGTTATTACGCGACGAGCGACAATGCTCGCAGGAGATCGAAGCCGAGACGAAGCCGAGACAAAGCCGAGATGAAGCCGAGATGAAGCCGAGACAAAGCCGAGATGAAGCCGAGATGAAGCAGTTCGATTTTTACATTACATTCCTCTATATCGTAATACACAACATGACGCTACTCTCAACTGTAGCGTAAAAACGAGTTCACGCGCCGGAGGCACATAAAAGTATTTTATAATCTGACCTCTACTAGAAATGTATCGTCAGTAGATACATCATTTATTGTACAGCCAGATATATTTTGCAGATTTAATATTTTTACTCTTTAGTTCTTTTTATGGGATTTTAGATGAGAGATTGGAGATATTTTTATTTTTTATGTTTTTGATAACTGCTTGAGCTAATTTATGTCTGTCATAAAGAATAATTCTTTTGAGTCGTATCCGTGGAGCTAATGTAACTATTTATTAAAAATGACTACTTTTCCATGACAAAGTTTGTACATTATCATGAAATACACATCAATAAAGGAACAAAGTTGGAAATTTTTATGCATGTCAGATTTCTGTAAATGAAATTCCCGCGAACTGAGTTTACTTGTAATCCTCACGCTAGACGGAGAAATCCAAGATTAGAATTTCCACTAAACTCCCTTTCGATTCAAGAAAATCCGTGTCATAGGAAGAATTTTTTGCAGCAAGATACTAAACTTAAAAAATTTCTATTAAAATAACAATTATAAAAATTATCATAAAAGTAATATTAAAGTTTAATAATTTTCATAAGAGTATTATAAAAACTATAATACACACAAAAAAAAGATAAAAAATTTTAAGATAAGATTAGGTGGTAATATTAAAATTTTGTCTTACGTATGTAATTAGATTCATCTTGAATTATTGAATAATACCTTTTCGACGCTACTCTGTTCTCTCCGAGTCAATTTTATACTTATTTCTTGTTAATGAACATATAAAATGACAAAAAATTATTCGCTCTTAACAGTTATTTTATATAGTTGCTAAAATAGAATAATTTCTATATGTATTAAAAAAATATTCTTTCCTCATCGCATACAATCTATTATATATATACATATATATATAATTATATTATTTTATATTATTAATATAATATAACAATTATTAGAAATTATTAAAATTATTAATGTAATATAATATAAATTTTAATATTTTTCTCTCTAAATTTGAATCAGTCAAAATCTACTGCTTATCAGTGAAATTGGACTGATTCAAATAGCTAAAAAGAAATTACTGTAAATCAGTCAAATTTCACTGATTATGTCAGTGAAAATTGACTGATTTGACAGTGAAAAATATTTTTTTCACTGGTAAATCAGTGAAAATTAACTGATTTAACAGTGGAAATTATTTGTTCACTGATGAATCAGTGAAAAGGCAAATCACTGATTCAATCAGTGAAAATTTTACTGATTCAGGTTTAAAGAGTTCATATACAGATATTAAGGATAGAATTTTTATATAATTCCGAAACTCTTCTATGCCTTGCAGGATTTTCTTGAACTGGCCCAGGTCTGGTATTGAACGTCTAACAAGGAGTCAGCCCGGTTAGGACATTTGAAAAAATCTGTGTAAGAATGTGAAAACAATATTAAATGTCTTAATGATTATTTAAAAATAGTAAAAATTATTTTCTGAATTGTGATAATGAAATTAACTCTTAAATAGAAATCAATAAGGGAGTATTGAGATTGAAACCATCCGAGTAAATTAGAAATAGAAATCACTGAATTAATCCAGCTAGATTGTACTTATCGTTCATCAAATGTCACTCATTTTTAATGAAGCGTAAACGAGTTCTTGAGAAGTGTATTTCTGCGTACAAGCATGAACATATGTCCATGACTAAATAGAGAACAGCATTCATTAGCCAACTTAATAGTCATTATATATCTTGATTGAATTAACGCATGTGTGGGTCAAATACTAAGAATAATTTTCAAATGCTTGCAAATAGCAAATTCACTCTCAAAATAAGCGAATCAAATTGTACTACTGCTGCAATTTATCTCATTGTCAGGTGTTACGTGTCATTTGATGACATTTTGTACACACTGCATAACTGAGTAAATACATATTCGGTATATTGATCCTTTCATATCAATTCATAATTTCCTGTGAAAATGTTTCCCGTGGCCCAGACTAGGCCCAAGGCTGGCCACCTCTGATTTAACGGGCTACTTATCACAAAGCCATTTTCCGGATGTTTAATACTCTCTAAATTCGAATCAGTCAAAATCTACTGATTATCAGTGAAATTTGACTGATTCAAATAGCTAAAAAGAGGTTAATGTAATTCAGTCAAATTTCACTGATTATTTCAGTGAAAATTGACTGATTGGACGGTGAAAAATATTTTTTTCACTGATGAATCAGTGAAAAGGCAAATCCCTGATTCAATCAGTGAAAATTTCATTGATTCAGATTTAGAGAGTATACCTGACCGTCTCAAAGTCTCGTTCGGCGTTTCATGCCAGGCCTCAGCCAGGTCGGGGAATTACGGCACTGATTACTAAACTTTAGAAATTATTAAACTTCTAGAACCATTGGGGTATAATAATTTTCAAAAATTTGCAAAATCGGGGAAGATATTCTCATTGTTAATTGTAACTAATTTTCAAAGAGAATTCAAACCGATCCTTCGAAAAAACTATTTGAGATTAGAATTGTTAATTCAACAACGCTTTTCTTCAATCAGAGTGCTTTTCAACCTTGAACTTTACCTAGGTACAAATAAAAGGTATTACTCGACTATATAAGTTGTCACGTGGAACTAGAGGTCACAGGGTTGAAGAAAACGTTAATCAATAAAGTTTATGTTATCCTCCTATGCTTAATGTAAATACGTATTGAATTAGTGTATTTTCTTAGAAACTTTTCAAGTTCTAATACATTTTTCTTAAGGGAATTCATCACCTTTAATATTTTTAATTTTATTTTTTCAGTTTAGACCTTCCATATAATTTTTTTATATTTTTAGAACTTTTATTTAGAAATAAAACTATTTCTAACCCAAACGGGTTTCTTTTAAAATTCCAGCACCTTTGTGTATTTTTAAACTGAAAATTTTGAGTTTTTTGGGTATTTTTTTGACATTTTTTGCCATTGAATAACTTTTTTGTTTTGTAACCAATTATCATGATTCTTTTTTCTTGTTATTCCTCACAATGTGTAGCGACTTTTTGAGTATGGAAAATAAGGTAAGATGACGAAAAAAAATTTACAAATAAAATAAAAAAATAAATAAAAATATCCTAAAGTATGAAAAAAAAATGTTTCTAGTTATCTTTTTAGCTAGAGTGCTGTCCATATCCAAAAGTTACACATTGTAAGGAACAAAATAAAAAAATAATCATGACAATTGGGTAGAAAACAAAAAAGTTATTAAAAATAAAAAAATGTCAAAAAAATACCCAAAAAACTCAAAATTTTTAGTTTAAAAATACATAAAGGTGCTGGAATTAAAAAAAATACTCCAAAGCCTTTCTAAATAAAGGTACTAAACATTAAAAAAATTTGGTCCGACCAATATTGTCGGCCGCGGCTCGCCCATTAGTTAACTCTGGCAGCCATTTTTGGTGCAATAATGGCCCAATTATTCAATTTTCACTTTTCCCTACTGGGTTGTATGATAAAGTTTCAATTCTGTGCCTGTATGAAACTTTACGCAACTTCCATAGTTTTTCGAATCAACCTCTAAAAATGTTAGAACGAATTTTGGGGATTTTATTTAGTACAATAATGCAACAAAAAAAATTTGATTTCCCCAAAATTCTAAAGTCGTTTAAAAGTTTTATGATAGATTAGGACGTGTTAGAAATACTCAACTCTGCAGAGAAGACACATAGCTCTTTGTTTCCCTCTTATTTTGTTCCAATAAAACACCAAGTGCATGTTTTATGGAGCATTTAGCTAATCCTAGATTTCTTGGAATTATAAAACGAGAATGAAGACGAGCAATTTACCAAAACTCCAAGTTTAAACCTGGTTGAGTGCTCACTTAGTACACTTGGTATTCTATATATATAACCTTTGAAGATAGTTTTCCAGAAATATGTACAAAAGATATTCATCTATTTTCAAACTTAGACACTTAAGCAGTGTAACTCACTTCCACTCGAGCACGAAAAAGGTCCCCTTGAAAATTCAAAAACCGTATTCAGGGGAAAATGTCTAAAGGGCTTAAGGTAATTTTAAGCTTTTTACATTCTTCAATGTCAGGAAAGATTTTCCGCAAAACATGTCTAGGTCATTTAGAAGACTCAGAACCAGAGAAGAATAAGTGACTTTTTCCAGTTTTTAGTAATTAGACCAACTTTAATTTAAAACTATTCTTGAGCATCACTTTTACATTTTTCCAAAAATGTACTGAACAGTGATAATAATTATTGTTTAGAAAGATATATTATGAAAATTTATTTTCCCTTTTATTTACAAATTTTTCTACGAAAATTTTTTTACAGAAAATACAAAATTTGGAAGATATTTTCCGATTTAGGTTTCGGGATGGATCAAATTTATTTTCTGTAAGAAACACTTTCTGTAGAAAAATGTTTGGGTGTGAATCAAACTATCTCTTGATTTTTGCTATAGGGTAATAATTCGTGAAACGGATCACTTTTTTTCCTGACATTATGGAATAGTGAAAACAATGATTATATTTCCGAGTACGCATCAATACTAAAGTATTCTTTAAATATTTTGTAAAAATATTCACAATTACAAAAGATAGTAAAAAAAAGTGTTTTTGACAAATTCTTTTAAAAAATTTCTACAATGGAAATAAAGCCTTCCGATGAAATTTCACCTTCAATAAAAATTGTTCGTTTATTAAATTTTTATAAAAAAAATATTGCGATAAAAAACATTAATTTTTTACAAAAACAAAATTCAATGAAATAAAAATCAAATGATTTTGCACAAAAAAACGCGTGTTTCTTATAAATCAAAATAAAAATTCTAATTGGAAAACCCTGTAGTTGAAAAAAGTAAATCTATTATATTTAAATTATATATATGGGCTCTTTAAAATTCCATAACTTCCGAATCAATGATCCAGCCATTTTGATTCAATCGTCATATTTTATAACAAACTTCAAAGAATCTAAATTCCCGGAAAAAAAAAAATTTCGAAAGAGGCCAAATTTGAAAAATAACGATTTTGCGTTTATTTCTTTACTTTTGTATGTTAAAAAATATTTAAACAATTTTTTCGCAACAATCCTTGTAAAGAAGAGTCAAAACCCTAATTTTCGTAATTGGGAAAAATTTTCTTGCGAACAATTGTTTTCAAGATAAACAGGCTTGAAAGTGCGCTTGCTATTTCGAAAATAGCATTTCTTTGAAAATTCGAAAAATCGTATACTTGTAAAAAATTTTTTTTTGGCTAAACAAAAAAATATGTGTCTATTTATTGTTAATAAAGAACCGAAAAAAAATTATCTCGTTTAAATATATATATTCGAATTTTTATCGTGATTTTTCATGAAATTAAAATGTAAAACAATGATTACTGACTGCATTCAATCATCATTTACATCTCGAAATTGATATTTAACGTTTTTTTAATAAAAAAAATACTTGATCTCAGCTTTATTTCCATTGTAGAAATTTTTGAAAAAAATTTGTCAAAAACACTCTTTTGTTAATATCTTTTGCAATTATCAATATTTTTCAGAATATTTTAGGAATACTTTAGTATTTTCGCTTACTCAGAAGTATAATCATTTTTTTCTGTATTCCATAGTCGGAAAAAAAGTGATCCGTTTCACAAATTCTTACCCTATAGTGAGTATCAAGTGAAGTTATTATTGACATTGTTTATGGTTTTAATAGATCTAGTCAAGTTGAGTTACTATGAATAATAACTTCGTCGTTATACATTGCACAGCTGATCTATACTAGGTTTATAAAATTCCACGAAGTCGTCTTGCGTAAAGGGGTTGGTAGGTTCAAATCCCGGGTATCTAGGTTCCGTCTCCATGACGACACCTACGGACCACCCACGGATGTTGATAGTCCAGAACATGAAACTGTAGCGAGCTTGAAAATCCCACTAAGGGACGTCTAATCAATTCATTACACTTAACATGGAAGAATTGACACTAGTTAATTTTCCACCAAGCTTTATTGCAATTTTAACTAATTTTCTGAATAAATTGGTAATCCTTTCTCAAAATTTTCTCAAAGATGAACTAATGTTTATTCATTTATCCTAAAAATTGGCTTACTTCTGGAATAAATTTCTAATTCATGCTAAATTTCTTCATGAAAATAAATTGTGTGGGATTTTCTTGAAGGGAAAATAGAAGTCAGTTTTGTAGAATATCAACATTTATTTCAGTATATACAAAACATCATTCGACACTTACATATACCATACAATTAAATATTTTTCATTCTTTGTAGATTTACACATTCACGAAAACCGTGGTCGAAACACAATATTTTTACAATTAGTAATTTATGATGGAATTGCTACTTGTTTTTCTCGTAACATTAAATTAGTATACCTATATTTGTTTTTGTAAATGTACAAAATGTAGAAAGGCATGTATGATACATTCGAATGTTATTAATTTTCTTCAGAATTCATCATTGCTGTACACATTTCCTAATGAAGCGAGGATACAAAATAAAAGATAAAGATGATTACATCAGAAAAATTGAGGAAATTTCGAGATGTTTTGATGAATAATTGAAAAAAATGCTCAAAAAGCTTTTACGAATGTATTTTGACATCTTCAACCTAATATAGGTCTGATACTCTTGTTTTATTAGTAGTAAAATTAATTTCATTAACTCTAAGTAATTACAAACTACATCAGTGAACATCGCATTTTATCTTAAAATAAAAATATATAGTTCTATTTTTTACAAATGCTATAATAATATGAAAGACTTTTTTCTAAAAGACGTACGAACTCATAAAGATCTATGATATATAATTAAGGAAACATTAAATAACTTATTCCTTTCAGTCCGAAATTTTGAATTCCGTTTATTGCAGTCAAATTCTTCAGTCACAGAAAATAAGTGGTATGCTTCGTTTTATGATATTATTTTTTATTGTGGGAATGACAAAAGACACTGAAGAAGATATTCATCCACTTCATATCATTTGTATTCTAAAACACCAATTTTATTGAAACTTAACGTCGTTCTTTATTCATTTTTATTAAAAATTCTCCAATATTTGAAATTTAATTTTTCTCCTTTAAATCTAATTAGTCTTATTAATTAATCTTGGACCCAAGGAATCAAACAAATATGTTCACACTTTAAAAATATGTGCTAGTAATTTTTCTTTACACAGTGGTGTTTAGTTTGGAGATTGAATATATCGGTGTAAATATCCATTTTTAAGGAAAATTTTCGTAATTCGGTACTTTTATTTCACTTGAATATAAATGAAAACAATATTCGTATTTTTACTCGTCACTTACACTTAATTGTTATTTTAATTGCATCGATTAGATCGATATGTGTTGAAAACACATCTGTGTTTTAATTGACTTTGTGTAGATAGCGATTTCAAAAACGAATATTATTGTATTGTCCATTCAAATCTAATGTTAAAAATTTTTCAATTAGAATTTTGTTTGTGAATGAAAGAAAATTTCACCGTATACATTCTTGTCGTTCTAATTTTATTTGTAAAAATACACTTCAAACTCTTGCAGAGGAAGAATTATTGAAAAAAATATATATATATTAAAAGTACCACTTTATGAAAATAATTTCAAAATGATTTCTGCAAATATTTTATTACACGACGTTTAGCTTCAGAATATAATCCACCTTTTTCCTTTACCAAAACAATATTGACAACAATTACTGATAAACGAACAGTAACTCTTCAAATCTAAATTATTGAAATTTGACACATTACCAAATATTTGCATTCATTAGTTAAATTTGCACCAATTAAGTTATCCAAAATGATATTATGCAGTTAGTGGAAATTTAATTAATAAATTTTAAAAAATTTAGATAAAGTTTTCAGTTTTTTATGCCTCGCTGAACAGAAAGTCAAAGAAAAAATATTTTTTGTCTGCCGTACACCGAAAGTTTGCCTTGTTGGTGTCGTTTTGCGTGTGAAATTTGATTTTCCCGCACTAGTGCGGTAAAATTTGAAGTGTGCGGAAAATTAGAACAAATTCAAAATATTACCCCACTAGTGAAATTAATTAATTAATTAATTATTTGAAATTAAATTAACTATATTAGAAAATTGATAGCGGGCAAGTTTTGAAAAATCTTCGTCCCGAAAAATAAACTGAAATTTACAAAAATCTCATAAATTTTGAAAAATTGGCGTTCAGTGACATCAATAAAAGTCTAATCAAGAATAAAAGTTTTCAAATAAAAATTCCTACTTGTTTACAGTTGTTTAATAAAAAATAATCCTTTTTCTCACAATACAATAACATTAATAATAGTTATAATTTCATTTACATTGGCATTGGGTCAGTTTACAAAAAAAAATCAATAATTAAAAAGTTGATATAAGATTTAAATTATTGCTTTTAAAAAAAAACTGACCCAATGCCAATGTATGTGAAATTATAACAATTTTAATCTTTGGGCAAAATAAATACCAGAGACAAAAACAAACATGTCACGAAATTATTAATAACAGTATTGCAATTAATGAAAATATCATCAAATATTTTTCCCCGAGAGCTTTTTTTCAGCGAGGCAACTTCCTTAAGGGGATCCACCACCTTTAATATTTTTATTTTTTGAATTTAGATCTTCTATATAGTTTTTTTTTATGTTAAATACCTTTATTTAGAAAAGTTTTGGCGTTTTTTAAAAATTCCAGCATTTTTATGTATTTTTAAAATGAAAATTTTGAGTTTTTTGGGCATTTTTTGGACACTTTTTTACTTTGAATAACTTTCTTGTTTTTTAACCAATTGCCATGATTTTTTTTTATTTTTTTTCTTACAATGTGTAACTTTTGGATATGGACAGTACTCTAGCTAAAAAAATAACTAGAAACATTTCTTTTACATACTTTAGGATAGTTTTATTTATTTTTTTATTTTATTTGTAAATTTTTTTTTATCATCTTACCTTATTTTCCATACTCAGAAAGTCGCTACAAATTGTGAGGAATAACAAGAAAAAAGAATCATGACAATTGGTTAAAAGACAAAAATGTTATTCAATGTCAAAAAATGTCAACAAAATTTCCAAAAAACTAAAATTTTTAGTTTAAAAATACATAAAGATGCTGGCATTTCAAAAAAATGCCAAAACCTTTTTAAAAAAAGGTACTAAACATAAAAAAAATTATATGGAAGGTCTAAACTCAAAAAATAAAAATATTAAAGGTGGCGGATCCCTCTAATAGCCAAAATTTGTTAATTAAGATTTTTCTAAAAAGTTATGATTTTTATCAGTATTTTCTTTGCAATGGTATTTTTCCTAATGGTTCATAGATAACTGTACACGTTACATAAATCTTCTATAAGAATATGCATATTGTGTAACATATATTTTCTACCATATGTACAACAATTCTTCTCCTTTTTCACTCCAATTTCCCGACCTGCTATCTCATTAAAATTTTACATTCTTTATTTACGTTTACCTTATTCTGTTTAACGTTCTGACGTGAGTCGTTAAACACATAAATTAGGTCTATAATCTGACCCTTCAAACGACTCGTGTAAAGGTCACCGTTTTTTTCAAATAAGTTATAAACTGGATTCGCGTCTAGTAAGATACGAAATGTTATTATTAGTAATGACAGTGTATCGTAAATTATTTTCGGAAGCATTATTGTCATTTCGTAGCCCACCACGCGTTGAAGTACGTCAAACAACTATGTTTATTTTGAGAATGTTTGCTTTTCATGAGGGGGCTTCTGAATTGATGATATACTTTCTATGGGAAAAATAAATACTTTCCGTATTCTCTTGGATATATATTTCCAAAAGATTGATAGGTAATAAAGTCTTTCTATACACGAATCTATTCCGTTTCTACCTGGTATCATCAGTTGGTCAGACGTAGAAGTTGACTACTAGAAAATTGAGTGTAAATGAGTCCCATTATTAGAGCAAGTTGTTAATTCGGTAAGTTTTGAAGGTCGTCTTGGATTTACAGCTAAGATTAAATTTAACAGAGATCACAGTAACACTTTGGTTCATATAGACACCCAATAGGAAATTTTCAATCGGGCCAATATTGGACCAAGTTTTGGACCAGCAACCAATCTTGGCCAAACCTAGGCAAAGGCCATATCATTCCCGATTTTCACCAACACAGGTCCAATATTGGCAGCCACTATCCCCCCTATAATTGTACACTGGCTGCCAGTATTGATCCAATAGTCAAAGGATTTTCCAGTCTTGGCAATTCCCCACTAGGCAGTTCAATGTTTGTCATTTTGAAGAGGTAGGCCAATGCCAACGAGGCTGAACTTTCGTTCCCGAATGACTGTCTTCAGGCACGGTTCACTCGAGGATTTAACCATTTCTCACATAGAGTCAGTTCCAAATCCACTAATTAGTCCCGAATCGCCCACATTAGAGTCACATTGCATCACCCATTCCCAAATCCTTTTAGTGACCACTTTCTGGTCCACAGTAGTCTCAAGGCCGTAGCTGCTGAGGAGCTTCCTCAATTTGTTTTTGTTCTCGTCGACGTTGTGACGGTCGTCGATTATTGTGTCCAGGTACATAAGGCTCTCTGCTTTCTTCAAGAAACTCTCACTAACATCAACCGATGTTGATGTCGCACTATGGCTGATCTTGTTCACAAACCAAGCGTCCTTCAGGTACTTGTTGATCTCCGTAACTTGTGGCCTCTTATCAGGTTTGTGTTCAAAGACTCGCCTGAAGTACCTCAAGAGTCTCGGTGTGAATCTCCTGAAGGATGGAGGTACATTCAGTCGCGTTTTTAACCAGCGTTGAAAAGCTGAATAACCTGGATCTTGAATCGGAACGGCACTCTGCCAAGGTGGGTTCCCAGTTAGGCAAACAAAGAGGACAACAGCAAACTGCCAACAATCAGCGCTTTTTTTGCAGGTGTATCTCTCATTCTTGATTACTTCATGGATCTCTGGTGGGAGGAATTGCTCCCAGGTGCAGGTGATTTTATTAACGAGGGTCCCTTCTCGTTTTGTACATCCGAAGTCACAGAGTTTAATCTTGGACATGTCTTGGGAGAAGACGAGGATGTTCTCGAGCTTGACATCTCGATGGGCGAGTTGTTTCGAGTGCATGAAGTCGAGAGCAGAAGCTAACTGAGAGGCAATCTTCTTGCAGACATCTTCACTCAATCCTCCAGCTCTCACGTTTCCAGCAAGGTCACCGAAGGGTGCAAACTCTTGGGCGAAGACGTAACAGTTCTCTGCTTTAAAGGCCACAGCGTATGAACTCAGGATGTTCGGGTGCGGACTTAGATGATAGGAGTAGTGGAACTCACGGAAAAAATCTTTCTCGGATGTTAGTTCTTGATGGACTGCTTTCAATACTACTTTGGTTTCAGTTTTCTTGTGGGTTGCTAACAACACTTTTGCGAAACTACCCTCTCCTAGTGTTTTTTCCACGTCATACTCCTTCGTCAAGTTCACCTCCTCGAGGGGAACCTCCTGAACTTTGTGGATCGCGGACTCTTTCTTCTCGTGGAGCTTCATCTGGAACAATAAAAAAGCAACTTTTATCTTCTGCACTTTGAGATTTTGGTAATTTTTTGCTAATATTGAACTACAGGGAGAGAAGAAGATTGCTTATGTTGCTATAATCCATAGCCATTTCTCTTGTATGTTTTCTTAATTTTACCCATTGCTCTCTAAATCTGAATCAGTCAAAATCTACTGATTATCAGTGAAATTTGACTGATTCAAATAGCTAAAAAGAGGTTACTGTAAATCAGTCAAATTTCACTGATTACTAGAGTGGAAATGAACTGATTTGTCAGTGAAAAATATTTTTGCACTGATTACTAGAGTGGAAATGAACTGATTTGTCAGTGAAAAATATTTTTGCACTGATGAATCAGTGAAAAGGCAAATTACTGATTCAATCAGTGAAAATTTGACTGATTCAGATTTAGAGAGTGCCAGTGCCGTATTTATTAATTCTGTTGGTAATTAACACAGGTTTACAGGGTTTTGTTATGGAGTAGCTGAGGTATATTTCCGAAGTAAGTTTTGGCGTAGAAACCGAATCCGGGCTCAGAATTGCTCCATAACCTCAGGTTTTCGAGTAATCCTAACCTAAAAGTGCGAAAAATACGGTTTTTCGCTATATTTGAGCATCGATAACTTCGCGAATTTTTATTATTTTTCAAATATGAGTAAACCATCAAAAAGAGCTACTTTTCAGCTTTCCATTTCACTATTTAGATGTATTATTTTAATTTTTCTAACCGGAGATATCACTGATTGAAAAAAAAATTGCAGGTTTCGCAATGACCGATATATGGCGGGAAAAAATGATAGGACGTCAAATTTGTTTTATCATTCTTATTTCTGATGAAAACAATATGAACAATGGTCGATTTAGGTTAGGATTACTCGAAAACCTGACGTGATGGAGCAATTCTGAGCCCAGATTCGATTTCTACAACAAAAATTACTTCGGAAATGACTATCGGTATTTCTATAACAATCACAACCTCATATTTTGTAGACCTGTGTAATGTATTAAGTTAAATTTCAATTTGTTTCTAATAAATTCACGATTTAAAATAAATTCAATTTGTTTTACTTTACTAAACATTGGGTTCTTTAATTATTTTTCCTCATCCCTAAGCGAGGATCATTTGATCTTAACTTAAAACGTGGAACCTTAGATTAAAGTAAGCATTTACGTAGTTGTGACGTAAGAGATTTTTGAAATCCTTAAAATTACAACTATTTATAAATTCTAAGTTTTTTAAAATTTTTTAAATTTCTTGACTAACAATTTTTCATAATTTTGAACTAATCACAACTTTAAAAGTATGTGTTACCCAAAAATGATTGATTCGAGAATAATCCAAAATTTAAGAATAATATTTTCCTTGTTATATTGGCTTTCTGGAAATTCTGAAACGTATAACAGGAATAATTTTACGTTTCGGGTAACTGAAGTTTCATGCAGTTACATGTAATTGAAAATTTTATTACAGTTTCGTAATTTTATGATAAATTCAGTTGTTTCATGATATTAAAGAAAATTTCAGAAAATTCA
Source organism: Diplolepis rosae (assembly GCA_030998225.1). Taxonomy (NCBI): domain Eukaryota; kingdom Metazoa; phylum Arthropoda; class Insecta; order Hymenoptera; family Diplolepididae; genus Diplolepis; species Diplolepis rosae. Next base: position 18,151,356 of record JAPYXD010000710.1, on the reverse strand, counting down.
GTACATTTTTCGCAATTTTAAGATACCTTTACTCATAAATATCATAAATATCGTCAAAATTTACCGTACCTTGTAACATAAAATTATTCTAAATTTCCGAACATTTTTAACAGTGTAGGATAGTTACAGTATGTTAAAACTTGAAAAAAGTCAATATCTAAATTTCATTTTCCAGTTAAATTATACGAGATACGAAAAAAAAGCTATGAAACAAAATTGTTTACTACATAAAGATCTACAAATTTGAATCGGAACATTTTTTCATAAGATGTATATTTTTCTTTTTAATTTAAAAAAATAATATTGATAATCCAAAATTCAATGTTTCAACAATAATGTGTGAAATCCAAAAAAAAAACGTAAGAATACAAAATTGTTCATTTTAGTAAGATCTAGACGTTTTGTCAGACATCGTTTCTGATAAAACGTATATTTTTCATTTCAATTTCAAAAAACACGATTAGAATTCAAAAATTCAATTTTTTGAACAAAGTACGTGACATACGAAAAAAACGTTGAGATGGAAAATTATTCGCCTAAATGAGGTCTAAAAATTCTCAGTAGGGCATTTTTTGACAAGATATATATTTCATGTTTTGATTTTTAAACCTTAATCGATACCTGAAGTGGTGGACACCCCAGCCAAATTTTTATCTCATTTTTTTGTTCAAAACTTTTTTTTTCAAGAATTTTTTTCGACACTTTAGAATTAAAATTTTATGATCGGACAAATTGCATCTTATTTTTGAAGGTTTAAAGTATATTTCGTATTTTTTTCAATTCAATTAGTCTAATACTCTAGTTGTAATCAACATTCAAAGTGCCTGGGGTAGAAAACACCCCGTGTGTCTTTTATGATCGATGACAAACATGTGCCAGTTAAGGGTTAAAAAACACTATTGAAAATCAAAAATTCCATTTTTTAACCAAAATATGTGAGATACAAAATAAGCGCTAAAATAAAAAATCGTTTGCTTAAAATCCGTCTACGAATTTCTTTCCTTTTTGAGATATTTGGAAGAAAATAAATTATTTTAATCATGTAATTTATTAGAAAGTTATAGAAATTGGTCACATTAGGGTAAAAATTGAAAGGAACCATTTTTCTCGAAGAAATTAAATATGGAGATATTTATTTAAATATTGACCGTGCCGTAGAACACAAATATGGTCAGCACAGTCGGTATTCGTACAAATTGTACAAAAATTGTATTCACATTTATAAATATTATGGACCAGATAAACCTTCTTTATTGCTTTTTATTTAATTTCCCTGTATTCCAAATCGATATCCCATTTCGTGTGGAAATGCTACGGACGAAAAAAATTGCCCACATTTAATTACTTCGCAAAAATTATTTTTTAGTTTACACCCAAATGAAGCAGATAAAATAATTGCTGGGTAATTAAATTTTAGGAGGAGATTGGAATGAGAGTTTTATTTTCTCTTATTAGGGGCTATCTACTATGTAACAGCTCTAGAGGGAGGGTCGGTAAAATGTTACGATCTGTTACAATGAAGGGGAGGTAGAAACTGTTACACAATATTTTTGATAATTTAACATCGTATTTAAGGTAAATGTCCCAGTAATCGGTATTTAAGTTTCAGTAATCGGCGCTCAAATAATTTTACATTTTATTGGATTCCCAAGTGCGAATTGCCGAAGCTGATAATACGGCACAAAATTGGCCCAATCTCGGCATCCAACAGTCGGCTATTGTTATTGGGCCAGTGTCGTCGTTTGCATCGGTTAAGTGCTGGACCGACGATGGCGACCTTTGTCGACTGTTCAAATTTACCGATCTTCAGCCGAAACTTGGCCCAGTATCGGCCCTATACCAAGCCGATTGTCACTATTACTATGGCATCCAGTATCGTGAGTGGAAGATCCAGAGTCCAGCCCATGGACGGCACATTACTGGGCCTTGTGTCACTTTTACCACGACAAACTAATCTCAAGTGAGAAAAGCAGAGTTCGGCACAGCATCGGCCCGATGCTGTGCCGAAAAAAAATGTTGGCGTCAAGAGTTTGGGCCAGAATTGGCCGCCAAGCGCATACCAGAGTTATCATTCCAAAAATGGCACGATATTGGCAACCGATCTTCGGCAACATTTTTGCCGATGCTGGGCCAGTGTTAGGCCGTATCTAACTTCGCACTTGGGTTATCATTGATTTTGACAATTTTTTATAATCCATATTACTAAGTCATACTATCCATTCTTGTCAATTACTGGGTCATTTATTCTCTAAATCTGAATCAGTCCAAATCTACTGATTATCAGTGAAATTTGCCTGATAAAAATAGCTAAAAAAAGGTTACTGTAAATCAGTCAAATTTCACTGATTACTTCAGTGGAAATCAACTGATTCAACAGTGAAAAACACTTTTTTCACTGATTCAATTAGTGAAAATTAACTGATTTTTCAGTGAAAAATATTTTTGCACTGATGAATCAGTGAAAAGGGAAATTACTGATTTACTAATTTTATTTTACAAATTCCCTGTAAGGATGAGTAATAGCAGATGCACTTTGAAGAATAAACTAAAATTCTTCGCACAAAAATTATACAATTTTTTGGCTATCTTGTAAAATTTGTGTTCGGAGTTGGAAGATTGCGCTTTTATCCTTTATATTTATGTATCTTACATCTGCAAAAAAGTTATGGACAAAAAAAGAAATCCTTGACATTTATAATATTATCAATATGGTTATATCAAGTTTAGGGGTGTATGCCAGCTGTACCTTTTTCTGGTTCACCCTCTTCAACCTACTTTGTTGCATGTATCCGACATGCCCTGCCCGCTTGTAATAATTTACGTGCAGAGGGTCGATAGAATTGCGTCATAGATACGTCATCTGATTACGACGAAATGTTGGTTTTCGACTCCTGAGAGTCTGCTCAGTTGCCTCAAATGTATCGATTTTACAGACGTCGTTCATCTTTGAAATTTGATTTCTATTGACTGAATATTGCTCGACTTGTTGAAGGTGTAAGTTCTCCACTTGTGCATAATAGATTGTTACACTGATTAAAATCTTAAAAATATACCTGATGTAAAACTAAAATAAATTCAACCTCCAACTACTAAAGAATTTCCTTCATTTGGAATATAAAAATTTAGACCAAGGAAATTTAAAATGACTAATTTTTAAAGAAATATAGGGCATTTTTTTTATAAATTATGGAAGATTTGCAGAAAGGTGTTAAAAATTAAATTTGAGTAGTTTTTAACCAAAACTGAATCAATTCAATGAAAATTGATAAGTGATGAAAATTTCGGATTGATTTTCATTTACTCTTATTCCGCGTCAATCCGAGCCAATTCGAAAAAAGGTTTTTAATTTCGAGGCAAATTGGATAAATATCAATAAAATTCAATCCAAAACATCTAATCCGAATGAATCGGAACCAAGTTAAAGATCAATCCGAGGCTTCCAATCCAAATCATTGGACACCGTATTGAGACGGATTGATTTTCAACCGATTTGCATCGACCAAGATTCAAAACTATTTTTCGGATTGGTTTGAATTGACGCGGAATAGGACAGAATAACACGGATTGAAATCCAATTTAAAACTTCTACCAGAAAAGGAAAAATTTTTTGCAGTCAATTGCATAACTCAATTTTTTTCAAAAAAAGAATCATTCATTTTTGTTTCCTTGCTCTTCACATATAAAACAGAAAATAAATCTTTCCACGCGTTGTATAATTGGCTCCCACACGTAATCAGTTTATAACTAAGCCATTTGATGCTCTGACTGACGCAGTAATTAGGTGATAATTATATTAACTCAAATAACTTAATAATATTGTTGAAATTTCACAGAGTAAAGAGTTTGAACCACTATATGGCTTTTAGTGAAAAAGGGTCAATTCAATATAGAAAAGCCATTTCAAAATCTAAACTGAGTTCTTTTGACTTTGTATATTTAACTTAGAAAATGGAATTTTTAAAGAACCTATTTTGAGTAACGTTAACTGTGCTTTACTCACAACGCAAAAGCGAAAATACTTTATTTTGGATATGCTTTATTAGCACGCTATTACAAAATCATTTTTTATTTTATGGGGTTTAATTTTGTACGGTATACGTTTCTCTATTGTTGGCTTAATGTAAATGGCTGGTTAAATCATAGCGATCGTTAAGTTCCGAAGGATTTATGAGGCGTAACGAACGAAAGGACGTGCGTCGATCGATAATTTCTTTGGCAGTTCAACGTCAGGTTGGATTTTAGCCAAAATCATTTTCAGTTCGAAGTTGATGTATATACTTACAATTGTAGCTATTATATTTACATTTATGGTATTATCTAGATTTACTTTACGAAGGGGTGGTCTGTGCAAGGGGGTGCACCTTAGACCTTTAGAGAAAATAAATCAATAACTTGTATAATAGCCCCCCACCCCCCATCATTTATTCACAATGAGCTCATGAATTTAATGCCTTTATCATACTCTACTTCTAAGATTTATTAATATTTTGAATTTCAAGTTATTGCAAATTAGAATTTATTTCAAGAAACATGATCTTTTGAGGTAGTAGACTCGCGAAAATTGAGCCTCAGGGAAAAATAGATAATTTTGCTTTCAAGAATAGAAATATTATCATTGAAGGGATTATTTAAAAGAGAAAAGAATATTTTTCAAGAAAAAAATTTGAAACAAATTATTTTATTAGTAAATTTGATTTTTGCCCTAACTTTTATTCTTATCACTTCAAGCCAAATTTTTAAAAACTATGCGATTTTAATAAATTAAGGATCATTTTTTTAGGAAAAAGATTCTCTGTAACTTGAGTATTTACAATTTTTGAAAATAAATAAATTATTATCAAATTCAGCAATTTGTTTATAATAAATTTATTTCGAAAAATTGTTTTTTAATGGTTTCAGCCATTAAAGAATTTATTTTCAAAAGTTAAAAGTGGTCAAATTGTAGAGAATCTTTCCTCTGAAAAAATGATCGTTGATTTATTAAAATCGCATAATTTTTAAAAAGTTGGCTCGAAGCAATAAGAAAAAAAGTTCGGGCAAAAATCAAATTTATTAATAAAATTATTTTTCTGTGTTTCAAATTTTTTTCTTAAAAAATAATCTTTTCTCTTTCAAATGATCCCTTGAATAATAATATTTCGATTCTTGAAAGGAAAATTATTTATTTTTGCCTGTGGCTCAATTTTTGAGAGTGTTAAACGCGTTTTTCTCGAAACTGATTTCTTCAAATCGGCAAAACACGCTGTTTCAACAATTTTCAACCGGTTGACGCGAATCTTGTTTTAAATAGAAAATTATTTAATTATCTAGTGGAGTAGCTACGATTTTTAAGATTGGCTTACAATTGTTTATTTGTTTAACAAATTAAGGTCGCTTTTTTGCGCCAAAATCGAGTGTTATATTCACATGCTCACTATTTTTGCAAAAATTAATATTTTTTTTCAATTTTGGGTACTTCACTGGGAAATCTTATAAACATTAGGAAACAATTTGTTTTTTTGTTCCAGGTGCAGATCTCAACTTTTAGAATTTTTTGCCGCGGACGACCTCCGAAAAAAAAATTTTTGTTGGGCACGGCAATACTCAGCCGACATTTTGTATTTATTGATAACATAAAATTTATTATAAAACTATTATACAATATTAGGTAATAAACTCTCAATTTTAATTGCTTTAAGTTTCGTTATCTGCCTGAAAATAAATCATAAAAATGACACTATTTTTGGAGGCTCAAAGATGATGTAACCCCTTAAGGTACTGGTCCAGTAAAAAATCAGATCTCTGGAAAAATAGTTTTTCTATAATTTTAAGATTTGAAATTATATTATCCGTCTTGTCTTTTCAAAGAAAGAACATTATTTTTTGTGAAAAAAATTAAAATCTCTCGAAAAATAATACTTGTTTCCAGATTTGAAAGTAAAATTTTCACTGGTTGAAATCGTTAAAAGAATTTTTTTAAAAGAATCATTTTTTTTTAAATTAACCATATTCGAAAATTTTTTAGTTATTTTTAAAATTGGAAACAGCAAAGTTGTGGAAAAGATATTCCCCGAAAAAAAACCATGAATTATGAAAGTCCAATCATTTTTTAGAAACTGATAAAAAGCGATAGTAAGAAAAAAACATATCAGAAAAAATATTATTAAAAGTGTTATTCTTCGTAAATTTTAACTTTTATCGTAAAAAATAATGTTTTTTCTTTCATAAGACACGTATTGTGGCTTTTAATTTTATGGTTGTAAAAAAATGTATTTGAAATCGATATTATAGTAAGTGGAGTCTAAAAGTTAATAAAGAGCAAAGATTTGAAATTTTGATTTGGAGCTGTTATAAAAACAAAATTGGCTTTGAGAACTTCTGATTCAAAACACATGTTTTTTACACATTTCCCACCGAATTAAAAATGAACTTTTGAACGTATTTTTATACACTTCGAACATATTTTTATTTTCAGATTTTAAACTTTAGTAAAATATAGTTTCATAAAAATAATGTTTAATAAAATACTGATTATAACGTAAATATGGAAACTTACTGATTAATTATTAAAAAAATGTTAAACAAATAATGGTAAAAATATAAAATTATGTGACTTTCAAAACAAAGTGCCTTTTCTACCTAAATTCAAAAGAGAAATTTTTCCAGAATCTGGAAATTGAGTAAAAAAAATACCAGTAACGAACCATAGTATTTTAACTATAATTTCAATCTGTACCAGAAAATTGTCACTATAATTTTACAGTTGGTTGTGACACAAATTTCTATCAGTGAAGACTTTGGCATCAAGGGCGCGACTTTACTTAGGCGAGAAAACAAAACTGATATATGGATGGGAAATTTTTAACTAAAGGTCTTAAATTTTTAGCTGTCTACGAGTTTGGCAACTCTCAAAAACAAGGTCACCCTTTTTGCGTTTTGTTTACGATCTTCTAAAACTCTGATTTGGAAACCCTTGAAACTTCAATTGTGAAATTCTTTTCTATCAAATCCGCATTAGAATTTACTTTGAAATAAAATAACAATTTGAGCAACATTCAATCGAGGTGTTGGTTTTTCCTTGTTTTGACTTATAAGTACATGAGGAGTTTCCTCAGATTTAGAAAATAACGAAATCCGTATCATATTTCTCCCGATTTCATAAAATATTAGACTGCATTATGTGCGTTCTCTATTTTTATCAGATTCCAGGTTTTAAATAGAACTTTTAATCTATTAAAAACTTTTATGTGAATCATGTATGTCTCTAGGTCAAACCTTCTTATTTTGGTTTGTGTTATGAGTCAGATTATCATAATATACTCTAATGATGATCATAACTTCAACTTTACCATATAATTGTTACATATTTTATTTAGTAAGAAGTTTGTTCAAAATCAAGTTCTTGTTCATAAAGTAACTTGACAAATCTTACGGAAGGACTTGCGAATATTCTAATAAATTTTCTTATAATCAGATCCATTCCGAACCAATTGGAAAAAAGTTTTGAATCTCCTTTAATGCAAATCGATTAAAAATCAATCCGACTCAATCCGGATGAATCTGAACCAAGTTTTTAATCAAAGCTTGGATTGATCTAATCCGAATTTTCAATTAGAATCATTCCGAACTCGAATTTGTTCCAACTGAAAAATCAATTTAGATTAACCCGAGTTAGGATTTATTCCGATTGAACTCTCGGATTGAACCGGAATGAATTGGACTAAGTTGGATTGATTTTTAACCGATTCACAACGAACGGAATTTAAAAAGTTTTTCGAATTTGTTCGGAATGGTTTGAAAAAAAATTTCGGAATGGCTCTGATACGCTCGGATTGAATTCCTTTCCACAAATTTCGCCAGAGTGATTCAAGTAAAAAGAGAATAAGACTTTTAATTCGCAGTATTTTTTGTCTTTAGTCGAAATTCCTCACCTTCTAGTCAAAGACTTGTTATCTCAAAACAAAAAGTTGACAAATAGAAGCAATCAGTCTTAAATTTATTTTTAAATATTGTGTAATTTTCGGAAAAAATGAATTCGATTTATTTCCACCATTCCGGTTTCCACTGTTTTTCATATGAACGTGTGAGTGCAAGTATATTTAACTTTTGCTTTGTCGCTGCTATTTTAACATGTGACAACAGATTTTCCATGTTTATCAATGCGAACACGTGCTTCTTAAGCTACAAAGTATGTGCGTAGTATTATTATCGATAAATTGTGCTTTCCCATCAAGTATCAAGCCTTTTAGAGCCGATTTCATAAAACTGTAAGAAGTTACAACTTGGGAGATCAATAACTTTTTAAGATCTTTTGATAGTATCTTGCATGATTTTATAAACTTACTCAGAAAAAATGTTATTCATTTAACAAAATTGTTTTGTTGGATTAAAAAAGTATTTTATTGACCTATGTAAATTTTTTGGTTAAATCTAATAAATTTTACCAATCGATGAATATTTTTGAGTCAAAAAAATAGTTTTTTTGGATCAAGCAAAAATTTTTTTGTCCCTATGACAACAAAATACTATGGCTGGACCAGAAAAATTTTTGTTGTTAGACGAACTCGAAAATTATTGATATTTTGGGGCTATATATGTAATTTGTAACTTATAGTTTTATGAGATTGACTTTTGTGAAGAGGGAAGAAACTTGCCGTGTGGAAAAGTTGAGTGGCGACATGGACGTGATATGGCTTCGTAAAGACCGCCTAATTGGGACCAGATGGAGCGTTAATCACTCGGTCATCAGGAAAAAGTTTTCTGAGTTCAAATTAAATAATCTTTATCAACACATTTCCAGAACTTCAGAGCTTCTTCAGAACAGCAAATAATTTTCGTAAAATACTTAAGCTAATTATTACATTTTTTTTGAAGAGTTAATTAAAAAATCACAAGATCACATTTTATGAAAATAATTATTAAAAAATTAAGTTATGTTAAAAAAAACCTTGAAAGAAATCATTTAACGTAAGAAGATAAGATAATTTATTTTCTAAACAAAGATAATTAATTTAATCACTTTTGTCTCCGAGGTTCGATTCTCGGTGCGGAGAATTTTTCAGTAGATTGATGTTCAGGTCAAATTACATGCAAAACAAATCATAGGTTTATAAAATAAAATGCACTGAAAAATTACTCGAAATTTGCTAATTGAATGAGTACAAATGGGTCACTTGATGGAATTAGTAACTAAATATTTTGCATGATTTTTAAAAAAAGTGTAAACAATTATTTTGAGTCATTATTAACTTAAGTTAAGTAAAAACTAAAGTTTATTCAATAGAAAATTCGTTTTAAATGAATGAGAAATTCAAATAAATTATTTAAATATACTTTTCTTTAAAAAAATATATTTTTTCAGGTCAAGAAGTTTAAACCACTCTCTAAATCTGAATCAGTCAAATTTTCACTGATTAAATCATTGATTTGTCTTTTCACTGATTCATCAGTGAAAGAATGTTTTCCACTGTTAAATCAGTTAATTTTCACTGATTCAAATTTAGAGAGCAAGTTAAATTTACTCTATTCAAGTAATTTTTATTGAAATTAAAAAATTTAATGAAAATAGTTATTTGAATTTTATGCGGACTTTCTAGCTAGTTTCAGATTAGCTCTGTCTAATTAGGGTTTGATGGTACGAAAGTGTTACACTTTTAATTATCGTCCTGTCAGACCGTTTGGACAGCACCACATTAGCGTTTAGACGGTCTAATTCGGGCCCCATCAGCGCCCCATAAATATGTCCATGCTGGTTTGGGTTAATCAATTATATTAGCATTTTCAACATATTAATTATTTCACTCTATCGATGGTTGGATCCAGGATACTAAATATTTGAAAATAGTTCCAGTGACATTAGTTCAATTTTCGCTCAATATCGTAAGCCCAGAACTGCTATTTACATATTACTTATATGTATAAATGTATTATAGAAGGAATAATAAAATTAGAGTAAAATTTAAAAAAAAATAACTATAAAATTTGTTATACAAATACTAAGTAACGGAAGTTTTGAATAATGATTTATTTTAAACTTTAAAAGAGCGTGCATATATAATGTCATTTACTTTTAAGTAATTAATGGCCATGGATTTGATGCATTCTGTTTCTGAATTTTTAGCACTATTAATCACATGCTTCGAATATAGATAATAAGCCACACCCAATTATTCTATAAAGCAGCCTTCTCATTCAAATGTAATTTGCGATTGCATGATTACACACATTCCAACCAAAAGACACAAAAATTCCTTAAACTATATTTATTATACATTGAATTATTTATGTTATTATCGTTCATTTTCAATTGTCAAAATATAATCGTATGCAATTTCAACAACTATGCTCTAAATTAGTATCTAAGATTTTAATTAAATTAATCAAACAGTAGAAATTCCAAATCTACGTAAAATTTTGTTTAAACAAAAATTAGTCAAATTTCTTTTTAATCCAAACGTAATATCAATTTTGGCAAATATATTTACTAAATATTTGAAAAAATTTAACAACAAACACACAAAAGTGATGATAAAGTAATAATGATAGTCATAAAAATAAAAGAGCAGTAATGATTAAATATTAGACCAACTTATATTTTTATAAAAAATCTCAAATGTTAATATGAAGATAGAAAAATATTTGAAAAGTGTAAAAGACAAGTTCTTACCTTGATTATAAGTAAGAAGAAAATGTCCTTCCGGATAAACAAGACAGCGAAGTAAAATATCTTGATTAGCACAGTTTTCTTTTTGTAAAACTATGAAACGCAGCAATAATGCTCCTCTAGTTACATTTTTATTTCCGATTTTGAAAATTTCTTTTTAAAAAATTATTAATGCACTTGCACACGATTTGGTACCGTTTGGAATTTTCCTCACCGCCAGATTTGTAAAAAATCACAGATCACGCAGAGAAAGATAACACGGTTACATTTTCGACGATACGCGTGTCTCGCGTCTGGAGCGTCGCGACGTCTTGCGTCGCTTTTATAGAGACCGGCGAAATGCGGCGCAGTCGTGGTATGGAAAAGGGTGGATAAACAGTTAAGATACGTCCTAAAAAGCAGTACTTATTTCCGCAAAGTGCAATTTTTCGGAGATAAGAAGGATTTTTTAAAATCACCACACGGGTTTAGCAAAAGGTTTATCTTAAATAATATAAAAAACAAATAACAAATTTGTGAGAAATATTAAACAAAATTTGGAAAAAGTTAACACTTTTTATTAACCAAACATTTTTTATGCGAACTCAAATCGAAATTTAAAACAAGGACAATACATTTTTCACAAAAATTTGGTAACTTTAATTTTGTGATTGGGAATTTCAACTGATTTAAACCTCCTTCAAAAAATTCAAGTCAAAAACAAAAACAACCAGATTTGGACCAAAATAAATTTTCAAACGAATAAGGAGAAAAAAAGAATGTGGATTGGACGTTAATATCGGTTCGAGTTTGTAATTTTATAGATTTACATTTTTCTTAATTTTGTGTGTAAAATATTTTGTTTCAAATAGTTTTCCTTCTTACGCTGCATTAATTAACATTTTACATTGTACACTCACATATTCCATTTCAAAATACAATTAGTTTAATTGATTTAAAGTAACTTTAAACTGCTGTGCCGAAAGCCTGTTACCGATGTCTCACACGTTTTGAGAGAAATTAAGTCAAAATTATTGAAATTCAAGTTAAGTTAGTTGTACCAAAAATCAGGTCTCTGGAAAAAAGAGTTTTTCTGCTATTTTAAGAGTTCAAATGATATTAGGTCGCGTCTTATGAAAGAAACAAATTTTTTAAACTTACGAAAAATAATACCAATTTTCTTAGAATGATTGGATTTTCATAAATTATGGCTTTATTTTTCGGGATAAATATTCTCTATAAAGTTTTCAGTGACTGAAGTCGTTGAAAGGAATTTTCAAAAAGAAACACTTTTTTTCTAAATAACTATATTTGGAGATTTGTTACTTATTTTCAAAATTGGAAACAGTAGAGCTGTAAAGAATATTTTTTCCGAAAAATAAGCCATGATATATAAAAATCCAATTATTTTTGAAAAGCTTGTAATAAGTGGTAGTGAGAAAAAATTCTATTACTGAAAAAATTATTGCAAGTATTAAATTTTATTCATAAAAAATAATGTTTTTTTTTATAAGCCTTGACTGATAATATAATTTCAACTCTTAAAATCCTAGAAAAACTTTTTTTCCAAAGACTTGATTTTTCTCAAGACAACTACGTAATTTTCTCTCATTTTATTTTCTGATTTTAACAACTTGAAATTTATTTTCAAATTGTAAACGTTTTAATCAATTCCAAACTTGATTATTTCTGAACTCTATCAACTGCGAAGGATGAAAAAATTGTTAAATTAATGGCATTTTTACTCTGCAAAACATAAATTGTTTTAATTAATTCCACTGTTTTCTGTAAAAATTGATAATCCATATTTGGGACAGACGTAGGCGTTCTTTTTTCGAATATTGGGTCGAGTAATTGAATACAAATAAGATTATCGACAGGCATAGAAATTTACCGTTTGACGCATTTCAATATTTATAAGATAGAGGTATCTAATATGCAAAAACAGAAATAATAGAATTCCCGTTATTCCGTTGGTGTGAATTGTTCTAGATTTCAATTGTCCTCATAATGTGAATTGCATTTTTATTTCAAAACCAAGATCGAAATAAAATTAACCAACTAATATTCCTTCCAATGTTATATTGTATTATATTTTCATGGAAAACCCCAGGTAATGTATTATAAAGAGTAAGCAATATTTCGTACGTGGGAGGATTTCAACGTTTTACAGATCAAAGTATAAATCCACAATCGGGAAGTTGAATGGAAACAAACACATTTCCGTTTGAATGAAAGCATACAAGAAAATGAGGAGAAACATATCATTTGGCATTATTACGCAGAGTGCAAATTTTTAAGAATAAAATATATCCCTTCATTTCTGGAAACCTTTTTTATTTAGTTATTGACTCTAAATTTCAATATATGATCTGAAAGTGAGTTTTAAATATTATTCTGCTTATTACCAGTTGGTTTTTCTTGAGAATGAATATTTTCAAGAATTGACTTTTTGCATACCTCATAATAAAGCATTCATTTCCAGTCAGGTAAAGCTACATTCATAATTTATTTATAATATATGTCTGTGAAAATGATGTTACCAAAATTTCTTTTATACGAGAAACACGCTTTTATTACTTTTTTTACTGAATCTAGGTCTCATTTCGTTTATTTTATGTAAAATCTTTCATTAAGGTAGTTGATCCACGAAAATTAGACCTCAAGCAAAAGTAGATAATTTTGCTTTCATGAATAGCAATATTATTATTGAAGGGCTATTTTGGGAGAGAAAAAATTAATTTCTACGAAAAAAATTTGAAATACAAAAAAATAATTTTATTAATAAATTTTATTTCTGCCCCAACTTTTTTTCTTATCACTTCTTACCAAATTTTAAACAATTATGCGTTTTTAATAAATTACAAATCAATTTTTCAAGAAAAAGATTCCCTACAACTTAACCATTTCCAATTTTTAAAAATGAATAAATTATCAAATTCAGCAATTTGTTTATAAAAATTTCTTTTTGGAAAATGTTTTTTTAATGGTTTCAGCCATTAAAGCATTTATTTTTAAAAATCAGAAACGGTGAAGTTGTGAGAAATCTTTTCTCTGAAAAAATAATTCATGATTTATTGAAATCGCACAATTTTTTAAAATTTGGTAAGAAGCGATAAGAAAAAATGTTGGGTCAAAAATAAAATTTATTAATAAAATTATTTTTCTGTGTTTCAAATTTTTTTCATGTAAAATAATCTTTTCTCTTTCAAAATGGCCCTTCAATAATAATATTCCTATTCTTGAAAGCAAAATTATCTATTTTTGCCTGAGGTCTAATTTTCGTGATCGAACTACCTTAAAGTTTGTATTTTTTAAACATACATTTTTAACATCTGAAACGAAATTTGTGGAAGAAATGTGTATGAAGAAAAAAAGTGGAATACCAGAAGTCCACTTTACTTTTAGAGAGTATTTTACGCAGAAATCTTTGAGCGTGTAAAATCTAATGTCAATATTTTCAAAATATTCGGCATATTTGTGCTCTTTCATAACTGCTTGTAGGAAACACTCAAGTTTCGGTGGTTAGCAATACTTTATCTTAAGTGTCTTTATCTTCGCAAAATTTTTTTTAACAGGTGATTAGCTGTGTTTGACAATTTGATGATTGAATTGGAAAACAGCCATCAAAACAAACAAAATGCGTAAAACCATCTTTCATTTTTCGTAACTTAAAAATACAAATATTACGAAAGTTTTTTATTTACAAAATTATAATAGGCTCAAGGAGAAATGAAAATTTTTTCTGAAATAATAAGAGGTTATTTTTATAATAAACAGTTGAATTATTATTAGAATTTTGAGATTTAGTATTAGGTTCAATTTACATAGTTATTAACCATTTAAATAATAGAATGAGATAACCTACGAATCTCCTGTGTCCTTTTTGAAGTAAACAAATCGTAATTGTAATTCTCAAGCTTAGTGGGCTTCTGGTAAGTGAGTTAGTGAGTTGATTTTACTGTAACCACCTAGAAATTAAAGCGGACTTCTTAGGTTCCTGCTTCTTCCTCCTGCAGGCCAGGGTAAATATATATATATATATATTCATTTTAGGTAAAATATTACATTTTCTTGATATTTTTCATAGAGTAGAGTTCAATTATTTAATTTTAAACACATTGAATACAAAATGTTTAATGATCCATTTTTTGTATATATATAGTAAATAAAGTTTGCTCTTTTCTTGGGATTTAGATTTTAATTTTGACTCAAATTCAGTTTATGTTTGCCAATATGTAAGAATTTAAAAACAGTTTTTGTAATAATGTTTGAATTTCAATTTTTGAGTGAGAATTAAATTGTATATAACTATAGCTATTCTGTTGAATTGATTTAATATTTTACCATTCATAGTATTAACAGAATTATACTTATTACAGGGATTATATTCATTTTAGGTAAAATATTATGAACATTTTCTTCATATCCATTATAGAGTAGAAATTCAATTATTTAATTATAAACACATTGAATAAAAAATGTTTAACTATTTATTTTTTTGTCTATATATAGTAAATAAAGTTTGCTCTTTTCTTTGGATTTTAATTTTGACTCAAATTCAATTTATGTTTGCCAATATGTAAGAATTAAAAAAAAATTGTAATAATGTTTGAATTTAAATTTTTGAGTGAGAATTAAATTGTATAGAACTATAGCTATTGTGTTGAATCGAATTAATATTTTACCATTCATAGTATTTACAGAATTATACTTGTTACAGAGATTGTTTTTGTAGTGATTTCTAAAAGAGGTCATGAATCCTGAGACAGCTGGTGTGAGCCATCTGCGAAAACAATCATTTCATGAAGATGAGTACCGAGCTTTCAGAATCGCTTTAGACGTGAAGGAAACTGAAATTGCAGAGTTTTGGAAAAACATTGACAAATTAAAATCAAAGAAAGAGTTTGCTCAGATTCATGAAAAATTCACTAACAATATTATAAAAAAGAAAAATATTCTGAAGGAAAAGAATAAAATTTGTGATGAAAAAGTGAGACAAAGTGACAAGATGAAAGACAAAACTTATATTCCATTAAAAGTTGAAAGAGATGGAGAAAACTTACAAAATCTTGTTGATTCCAAAGAAAATGTACCTCTGAGTGCTGAGAAAGAATCTGTGTCAATGAAAAAAAAATCAAAAGGTGCTAGAAAAAAAGAATCAATACAAAAGAAAAAAACTGATTATCGACACACGAGTGTAACAGATGCAACCAATACATCGAATGCAAATGAAATCATAAAGAAAGTAAAAATATCAAAGGACACACGTGCACTAAGAGAGAAAAAAAACTTCATAGTGCGTGAACAAATTGAAAAAGGAAAGAAGGCAGAAGTCTCCAAGTCGAATGAAGTGAGAAAGAATACAAAAAAGGAAGAAAAAATATTACATAGTAATGCGGAGAATTCTGGGAAGGAATTTCAAGACGATGTAGCAGAAAATCAGAAATCTAAATCAAACTGTCAACTGGAATTTAAAGAAGAGAAAGATTTAGTAAATCACAAAAAAACCCTTATTAAAAGAAATCAAGGGGCTTCAAGATTTTCGAGAATAAAAGACAAGAATTCTACTAATAAAAAGACAAATGATGAAGAAAATAAAGAGGATGAGATAGTTAAAAAGCAAAACCAAGAAACGAGGACAAATCCACGAAAAAAAATGAATGAAAAGACCAAAAATTTCTCAGAAACTGAAGAAAAAGAGAAAGTGGTGGAATCAACAAAAAATAAAAGAATTGAAGCGAAAATGAAAAAAAGCAGAATTGACAAAACAAAAGTTGTTAAGGAGGTCGAAGTAGAAACAAATTTCACAGAAATAAAACGCACAGAAAGTGGAAATGACGAGAATGAGATTAAAAAATCGAAGGTAACTGATAAATCTGATGCAAAGAGACGAAGATCGAAAACTAATAAAAATAATATCCAGAAACAAAATGCGGATCATCTTGATGAGCGAAACCAGCAGGGAAGTGCACCCAAAATATCAAGAAGCCGTGAAACCGATAAAAGTATTGAATCAAAAAGGAAGAAGAAGATTGCGAGAGAGAAGAAAGATACAAATTTATTACAAAAGGGTGAAGAGAAATATGTGAACAAAAAAAATGAATCGGTGACTGAAAATGTAAATCCCACGCCAACAGAAGAGACTAACAAAGTTGACACTGGATCAATCAAAAGTGTTACTTACTCGGATATGACAAAAGAACAAAATAATAAACATTTAGATGAAGACTTAAAAAGTAAACCAGAAGAGATGAAAACGAGTTCGATAAATCTAACTGACACACAAGATAAAATATCACCTAAAAAACAAGCAGAAAGTTTAAAATTAGTTGAGCGTCGTGTGACTTTTAAAAGTATAGATGAAACCAATTTCAAAAAATGCAATTCAGTTTATAATGACATCAATAATTTGCAAGAAAAAAACAATCTCACAGAAAAATCTATTGAAAAACTCTCATTGGCACAAGCAAGTCAAAATCCATATTTACTAGAGAATAAAATCGATAACTCGGAAAATTTTGAACCGTCATCTGAAAATCTAAAGATGCTTTTTATTCCTACACAATGTGGTACTTTTTACATTTTTATTTATTAGAATTTTTTTCTACTCAAGGTAGTTCGTTCACGAAAATTGGACCTCAGGCAAAAATGGATAATTTTGCTTTCAAGAATAGCAATATTATTATTGAAGGGCTAATTTAAAAGAGAAAAGATTATTTTTCATGAAAAAAATTTGAAACACAGAAAAATAATTTTACTAATAAATTTTATTTATGACCCAACTTTTTTTATTATCGCTTCTAACCAAATTTTAAAAACTTATGCGATTCTAATAAATCATGGTTCATTTTTTCCTACTTCTGAAATTAAATTAATTATTATCAAATATAGCAATTTGTTTATAAAAATTTTGTTTTGAAAAATTGTTTTTTTATAATTTCAGCCATTAAAGAATTCATTTTTAAAAATTGGAAACGGTCAAGTTGTAGAGAATCTTTTCCCTAAAAATATGACCTGTGATTTATTAAAATCGCATCATATTTAAAAATTTGGCTCGAAGCGATAAGAAAATAAGTTTGGGCAAAAATGAAATTTATTAATAACATTATTTTTTTGTGTTTCAAATTTTTTTCATGAAAAATAATCTTTGCCCTTTCAAATCAGCCCTTCAATAATAATATTGCTATTCCTGAAAGCAAAATTATCTATTTTTGCCTGAGGTCTAATTTTTGTGAACGAACTACCTTAATTGATACATCTTTACTTGTTTCAGAGAAGAAAAATGTTGGGGATTCTAAAAGGAAAAAAACGTTGTATGAAATTGAACGCGAGATTAGGCTTAAACGCAAAGAAAGTCGTCATGCGAAGAAAATGGCAAACGCAGTGGAAAAACTGAGTAAATACGCCCTTAAAGAAATTAGGAAACTTGATTTGAAAAATAATGGTGCTATGAAACGTTATCGTAAGTTTTTTTGTTACGTTACCTAACAAATTCCATTAGAAAATTTTTTTGGGAGTTTTGCTATCTGATTATGTCACCAATAGAATTTTCGAACAGTTAAATAGTATATTTCGTATCAAGTGCGGAAAGGCGTATTTTAACGTAAGAGCGAGTCGTGACTCGCTCGCGCGTTAAAATACGTGTCGCACCTGAAACGATCGATATTTTTTTTTCGCTGTATACTGAAAGTTAGCCTAATCGATGTCGTTTTGCGTGCAGAAAGTTTATTTTCCCGCACTAGTGTGGTAAAATTTTAAGTTTTATTTTAATTTTCCACACACTTAAAATTTTACTGCATTAGTGCAGGAAAATCAACTTTTCACATGCAAAACGACACCGACAAGACTACCTTTCGGTGTACGACAGACAAAAAAACTTTTTATTTCATCTTCAACAGCAAAATTCAAGTTTTCTTAAAACTAAGAAAAATTCGGTGAAACCTATTGATTTATTAAAGGAGCATTCTACTGTGACGGGCAGGAAAATAGATATTTTTTAGGAATTTTTTTTTATATGAAGACAATTGTTTACGATTTGATTATTTTCACTGCAAAGAATAGTTTTCATAGAAAACAAAAATATATAAATACAATAAAAAAATGCCTCGCAAATTTCACTACTGCTGGCGTTGGTAATGAATCTGGATTAGCGAATCTAAAATAAAAAAATCGAACGAATTAATTATCAGTAAAGATGTCATTATATCCCGTAATAAATTCATCTATTTTAAATGAAGAAAAAAACTTTTCTTTTCAGAGTTAAAAGAATAAATTCGAAAAATCACGTTTTTTGTTTGCTTTATTATTAATAAAATAATATATAAATTATTATTAAAAAATTATAATTTTACTACGGGACGGAGCCATTAATATGTGGAACATTGTATCTAATTTTGAAAAAGATCGATTTATTATTTTTCTTTATTGCTTACGCCCGAAACAAAATCGTTTTTAGAAAAACGCGTTTCAGTTTTAAGGGGGGAGCCTCATGTAAACGACTGTTTTTTGGGGAATTTTTTCCAGAAAAATGAAAAAATTTGTCAAATCGGAATAAAGTGCATGATAATATTGACTATACAAAGTATTTGAAATTTTTTTCATATAGTTGAGAAAATCCAAACTAAAATGAATCATTCAAATTTTTTTGATTAAACTTAGTCCTTCTGCTTCGAATGAACCTAAATATAGCAAAAAAAAATAATAATTCGAAATTTGGGGACATTTTTAAAAAAGTGACCTTTTTTATCATAAATAAATCGATAAAAACAATATTTAACATATCAATTATAATATATATTTAGGTTCATTCGATGTCCAGTAAGTCAAAGAATATCTGTATAAAATTTTAAGTCGATCGGTTCATTAGTTTTTGAGCTACATTCCCCGGCGCGCAAAAAATTAACGTTTTGAGCAAAACGCTTTTAAAGTTGTCGGTCTTGAAAAGTAGAGTTCAGAGTGAATTCCGTTGGTGACTTCGTAGGGACCTTTAGAACTTTCTCTTGGGTTTAAAACTTTGGAGATACATTCTTGAGATAGCAAATGAATTTTTGAAGCAATAAAAAAAATGCAAAAAAATTTAATTTCAAATGAGGCTACCCCCTTAAGTATGAAAATTTTATATAAATTTAGAATGACGTACAGTTTGCGATTCCAGCTTCACACAAGACACCTTCAGTTTCCTCCCTGACCTCGTTTTCAGCCCTTTTTCCTGTCTTTTAGCTAATCTACCCTCTTTTGAATTTCACAGTAGAATGCCCCCTTAAATGCACAAATTACGTAAGGCGTTCTTTAGAAACTTTTGCCCCCTCGCTCCTTTATGTAAGACTTTTCCTATAGTTAATGCATGCAACTTTGAAGTAATTTGTAAATTTGTAATTACGTAATTTCTGCATGGTAACTATAGGAGAATGAAATGATATTTTATAATATATTATTTTACAATGAAGTAATTTTGTGATTTTTATTTTATATTAGATAAAATTTATAGTTTTTGTTTCGAAGATAATAATTGATTAAATAATTATAGATTTCTGTTTGTGTCCAAAAGACATACAATTTTATTTTCAAAATTAGGAAGATGGTAGAAAATTGTACCTCTACCGTCTCTTTTGAGACTGGAAAATGGCTTATTTCACAATTGCTGCTATTTTCTCCACAAGTGGTGAAAATGGCCATTTTCCCCTCTTAAACCAGACGCTAAAAGTACAATTTTCACTAGACGTGATAGGAAAATTAATTTTTTCGTATAAAAAATATATTTTCGAAAAGTCGAAAGAAAATCGAAAGAAAATATTCTGAAAGTTAAGCTATTTTTATGATTTGCAAAACTTCAAAACCTAGAAACTGATAATTTTAACTTTGAGCAAATTTTATTGTTGGTTTATTAATTCAAAGAAAATACAAAAACCAAAACGTGTCTATCTACGGCAGATTTTATCTCCTCTATCATCTCCCAAATTTTGAAAACCAAATTTCATGTCTTTTGGACACAAAAATGCAGAAATCTATAATTATATAACCAGTTATCATCTTCAAAACAAAAACTATAAATTTTATCTCTTATAAAATAAAAATCACAAAACTACTTCATTGCTGCTCTTGTTGCAAACTTCACACTCATTGGCAATGGCTCGTTTTCCCCACTAGTAAAACAAATAGCTATTCACATTGATAAAAAATATAATTGAGTCATGTGGTAAGTTTGGTTCATAGATTAAATTCAAAAATCTGGAATTTTGTATTTTTATATTTGAACTTCAAATAATATTTTGAATAAAATATCTAAGGCCTTTAATTTCTGTGATTTATTTTACAGTTGATCTTGGTTCGATTTCTGAATCTGATTCGGAGACTGATTCTGATTCTTCTGCGTCTTCGTATGATTATTACTGCAGCGAATGTTCTTGTTCCTCTTCCTGCTCATGTTCATGTTGCACCGATTCTGGATCATCTTATGATAGTGAATACAGCATTTGCTCCGCTCTTTTAAATTGTTCTTCGAGTAGCAATCATTCTGGTTCCTCATTTAGTTCCAGCAATTCAAGTGATTCTGAAGATTTTGAGGAAAATTAAAAATAATATTTCACTACTAGAAAACAAGTAGTAAAAATATAATTTTATTTTTCTGTTTTTCTCAATTTAACGATATCTAATATCTTTTATACTTCGAAAAATAAGTTATTATAAGACTTCTAATATTAATATCTTCGTATGAACGATTCGACAACTATTAAATTCCACAATTCGACTGCTTCTAGCAAATGATATTCAAATCCAAAAAAAACAATTATTTTTCTACTAATTTCATTCAGTGACTGATTTCTACGTATAAAATTAAGAGAATACTGATTGAAATTAATAGAAAAATATATTGTCATGACAATTATAAAAATCGATTCCCTCACTCATGATTATTATATTATGTAAGTTCCATGAAATCAGATAATAGAATTTTTAATAAGGCGATTTGTAAACAATGATTGCATGTGTATGATTTCAAGTGAATTAATTTATTTTACTTTTAAGTAAATTAATATTTTATCATCTTTGTTCAAGTTAATTTCAATTCAGAATAAAGATCATTCATAATAAAAATTTGTATTAATTCGAATTCTACATTAAATTAGGATAAATAATACACAAACATAATAGCGCCTTTGCGTGCATAACTTGAAATTTATGAGATTAACGATTTTATGCAACAGATGCTTTATACAGCCTTTAAATAGAAATGTCTATACGTCACTGCTGTCGTCACGTCCCTTTGCTACGTCAATGGGAAATAAACGAAAAGTACCCATAATTTTCCCATTTATGTTTCCTGAGCAATATAATGTAACTATATAAACACTATGCTCATTGGATCAATAAAAAAACCACTATTCTACTTGACCTTTAAAAAAGATAAAATTCCTATGACTAGCTAAGAGTTAGTACGTAATAAAATCCTGTTGTACTTGAAACATTATTAGAGGTGCAGCAGTTAAGATGACGAACTTTGTTATCTAAATGCTTAGATTTTACTCACGAATAACATTCTTAGTATTTATATTATTTTTATATATTTATATATATTTTATACGTGTAAATATTTACATTTACCTTATATTTACATGCACGGAGAAAAATAGTTCGGGAAACTTTACTCAACTGTTGAGCAAAGTTGGGACACATGGACAAGTTGGAGATTATATAATATTAAGTTAATAATTTGTGACGTACTAATTGTCGAAGAATACATCACAGGTCAATAAACTTGAAAAATGTAGAGTAAAGTTTCAAAACGTACATCACAAATTATTGCAATAATATTAAATAATCTCCAAATTGACCATATGTCCCAAATTAGCTCAAAAGTTGAGTAAAGTTTCTCGAACTATTTTTTTCCGTGTAATGAATAATCATTACATAATCATTACATGGAGAATCAACCTTTGGATCAATTTTCATAGTTTTGATAAGAAAATATATTTATGATTCGCACATAAAATTTTTTTTTGAATTTTTACTAAATTATTATTTCTGCAGAAGAAAATTGAAATATTGGTTTTAAATAAACATGTTTTTAAGATTTTTTTGACGTGTACTTTAGTTTTATTTGATCGTAGAATAATAGCAGAGCAAGATCATTACATTATATAGTCAAAAACTAGTATGATCAACAGTTGTTTTATAAACTGCTAAAAATTCTTATGCAAATATACGTTTTGCTAGAGATCGATTTATTCTTGTCAGATTTAGTCGGTCTGTGGAATAATATGTACGTCGTCACATCTATTAGAAGTAGATTAGAGTAGTTCAGTGCTTTCGCGAATTGATACTACGTCACGTATATAATTATGTAAGTTTCTCGTCAGTGGTGATAAATTGCTTCTTTCAGAAAAAATTGTGTTATCATTAAATTATTGAAATTCGGTTTTTGACGATAATTTTACTGAAAGTGGATCGATCTAGGATTGAGACACTGGATAGTATAACCCCACATACAATTTTTGATTTTATTCTTAAAAAAGTTATTTTTCAAGCCTTCAGGACTAATTAAAACGGCTCTAAATTTTTTTTTGTGGGGTTATACTATCCGGCAGCTCAATATAAAATTGAGAAAAATCATAGTTTAGATCAACACAACAAAACTGGTCGATCATAATCATAATCGAATTACACAAATTTCCTTTTCGTCAAAAATTGTTCATTCAGGTTTTTGGCTATTAGAAATATTAATAAATTAATAAAACGAATCATGAAAAGTTCAATTGGATAAAAATGCTAGATTTTTTATGTTCGGAATCGATAGACAAATTTTATTCGTTTTCGGATATGATTCAATCAATAAAAATTTTTTATTTCTAAGGGATTCAAGCCTTTGATGACTCATTTTACTCGGAATAAAATTTTTCACACTTTCATTGGAAAAGTCTCGATAAAAAAAACTTATGAATAAGAAAAATTAAGGAAAATCTCGGTTCAACGAACTTTTTTTTGACTGTCCGACTAATCCTTCCTTAATAAAAAAATTTATAATTCAGCGGTGCCTTTGAACATTTGAGATATGGATTTTTCTGTAGTTTAACACAAAATTCAATTTTAAATAAAATTATATTGATATATAGCTTGCAGGTGTTAGCTGAAAAGTTCCCAAACAAACTTTGCTTTGTAAAAATAACATTTTTATTGTACCATAAAAAAATTAATCATTTATAACTTATGGCAGTTGGTTCTATGTTTGAATTTAACGATTTCTATCTTATTGAAATTCTAAATGTGTATCAATACATATTGTTATATAAAATATTCACCGTTTGATATAATGTTTCGATATTTGCCAGTGTTTGGGAATAAATGTTGGAGGCAAATTTGCGACCGTTATAAATTCTTTGGGATTCCAAGTATGGTATGGCAAGCAGATTATCCTCACATAGGATCGACGATCTCTGAGGATCAACCTTGAAGTAATGACAAGTTCAAGGAACTTCTGAGACAAACGCCTACGCTATATCATTTACTTGCTTTTGGTGAGAAGATCAATGTCAGTAATATAGGCAACAACAGTTCTCTTTGAATAAGGTTTTTATGTCTCAGGTAATAATTTTATCTTAAAAGCAATACAAGATTCGCACTCGGATTCGTAACACTTTTGGCTCAAGTAAGCGCCTCTTATTCGAAAGTTTTTGTAAAAATGCCATTTTCACCTTTAGCACTCAGTAAAAAAAATTTTATACCCAAACAAAATATTTCTAAGGTAGTTGTTGCAAAAATCAGGTTTTTGGAAAAAAAAGTTTTTCTATGATTTTAAAACTTGGAATGATATTATCAATCGTGTCTTGTGAAAGAAAAAACATTATTTTTTGTGAAAAAAATTTAAAATTTACGAAAAATAATACTTTTAGTAATGTTTTTTGCAATAGAATTTTTTCTTACTATCGCTTCTTACAAATTTTTTAAAAATGATTTGATTTTCATAAATTGTGGCTAATTTTTTCGAAGAAAATATTTTCTGCAAGTCTACTGATTCCAAATTTGAAAATAAGTGAAAAATATCCGAATATAGTTGATATTTAAAATTTTTAAAAATTCTTAATTATTAATTATAATATTAATTTTAAAAATGAATTTTTTTGTTCAAATTCGTTTGAAAAAGTTTAATTCTCTTTAGGGGAATATGTTGTGGGCAGGCGAGGGTTAAAACAAAAGAGCTTTAATATTGCTTTTAATTCAAACCAATTAAACGAAGGATTTAAGGATATAAACTGGTATTAATTTGAGGCATGGCTTAGATCCAGCTTACATTCTCCTCGAGAAAAGTTACTGTTCTGCTGGAACAAGTTCTTGTTCAACTTAAGTGGATTAAAATCCAGTTCTGAAAGGAATAAAGAAATTCGAAAATTTTGCCTGAAGCAAGTGCAGATGAGCTTACAGGAATAAAATGTAGATTCTCCATGTCGTAAGACCGGTGTTGGCTTATACATATATAACAGTGACATTGAGAGGAATCCATGGATAGTTGCACGAAACACTTCGAACAAACATGATCGAGGTAAGCAACGTGCTTTTTTCTAAACTTGAGACCTGAGGGTTCTAACTTTCAAATTCACGATAAATGATTTTCCACAATTAATTGAATATTACCTTTGCATAAAAAGTTTTTCCACAATATTTATCTCAGTGATAGAAATAAAAATGAAAAAGGATTAAAAGTGAAGTGTAACATGTGCAGTGAATCAATAATAAGGATATTGTTAATTCCACCAAAAGATCGTTAATTTCTTTCCAAATAATTGATGTGGATACAAAAATTCATAATAAAGTCTACTTTTATAAATTTAATTTGCATCGAGAAAGATTGGAATCATCTTAGACTAATTGTTCTTCCACAATTAAATATCATAAATTACTAGTAATTTCCCTTCTAGAAAAAAATAACTGAACCCGATTGGGACTGAGCAATCTGATTGATCCATTTTAGTAACATCATTCAAACCGATTAAATGAATCGGATTCAATGATGTTTCTGAAAAGGGTCAATTGGATTGCTGGGTCTCAATCGGGTTCAATTATTTTTTACTAGAAGGGTTGTCACGTGTGTTTCTTAAAATATTAATTTTTCAGATCGCATTGATATTTTTGGGTATATGTGGAGTGTTTTGTGCTCCTGCAGAGCCTTACGCCAATCAAAAGTTTCTAGACGAGGATAATGAAGCGATAATCATCGATGCGGTGGAACCACTTCCAGGGGTGTTAAACCTCCATGAAAAATCCATCCCCATCTTCAGGTTGAAATATCCTAGTTATGTGGGAGCAAACAACTTGCGTGAAAGATCGCAGATACCTTCGAACCTTCTTGGGATCAGAAATCTTCATGAAAAAGGAATGTTGCCAGAATTTACCGCCGTTAAAACATCACCATCCTACGAGCATAATCCTTTCTTGAGGAAACCAAAAAACAATATTGAAAATTTTTGAACCCATGTCAGCATTAATATAAACTGCCCTTATGATTACAATTTAAAAAAAGCTACAGGGATTTTCAAAAACTCACTATACTGCAAGACTATTTTTTGTCTAACTTAAGTATTAGATTTGGCTTATTTTTGTTTACATTTTGAAATAAGCTATAATGTACCACTAATTTATTTTTCCCTAGATAAGAAAGTTATTATTTGTATGAAAATAGACGATACGTAATAATTGCGATGTAGAACACTTGCTATTAGCATAGGAGATGTTTTTTATGAAAAATTGAATGAATGTATTGAATAAATAAAAATATTGTAAAATTATTATACAATTAATAAATGGATTTTTTAAATCGATTCCAAGCATGTACCTTACGATATTTGTGGGAATAAACCTTCGTGGGTTCCATGTTTCTTGTGGAGATGTCGACACTGACTGGATTCAGAGGATTATAAGGTAGAGTTCTAGAAAATTTAACCTTATCAGTTGGGAAAAGGTTGATTTGTTTTCCACTACGTGGTGCTATTGTTCACATTTTTAAATGATTACTTTAGAAATATTAATAGACTTTTAATCAGGTAAATACCTGTTTGAGTACTTACCTCAAAAGTTCTTATTTTACTTCAATTATACATAACTCATTCGAAAAAAGTATTAGATTGACTATTAGATTAGGTATTGGAAAATCTAATACTATTTCCGCGTCAAGAGTATTGGAGTTAAATACTGTTGGGTATTGGAGAAAAAAATACCAGGATGCACTGAATTCAATACGTAAATGCGATTTAATAATTATGGAATAGTGATTTTCTTTACCAATACTTAAAGTTATCGATCAATCGGACCACGCGACTATATTATACATTAATTCGAGAATTTTCACTAAAACGAAGTTGACAGATGTTCTACATCGTTTTCTCTTGTATTTCCGATATTCTAAGGAAGATATTTCGTAAAATCAATTCCATAATTAGTAAATTGTTATCGGAGTATAAATCTTAAGTATTTTTTGGCTAAGTACAAATAAAGTTATTTTCTTCAAAATTATAATTTGGAAAAACCTGATATTTGAATATTTTCCTACGATAATTGTCTATAACAATGGTTATTGTCACCCTTTTAATTATTTTTGTGATTTAATGTCATTCCTACATTAATACGAAGCACTTCCAGAGAAAAGAAAATTTTTTTACCGATAATAAGACTATTTGTTGAACAAATTTTTTAATAACAAATAAATAAAATAATAAACAAGGTTTTTTTATTCTGTGAGTCCGCAAATATTTATTCAAGACAATATATAGTTTACCTAAACAGATATTAAAGCGTAAAAAATTTTAGTTTTTCCATATTTTGAGTAAAAAAATTATTAATACAAAAATAGAGGAGACAAAATTTCTGAAAACGAAGCTCTTCAGAATTTTATGCATTTTAATATTTAACAAAGGAATAAAATCCGGACCAAAGTTGAAGGCTCTGGACATTTTTGAGCGAAAAAAGTGCATTTCCTCCCAGTGTGCACCGGGCGCGTCCGGTTGCGGATAGAGAGGCCCTGTACCAAGGGTTACTGCTGAATACGGATACAATACTAATTTAAATAAGCAGTCGCAGACAATGTTCCAGGAATGGTCCCGAAGGAAAATTCCCTAAGCCAAGGTGTTAACAACCAGACCAAGGGCGCGATGCGTGAAGCCCGACGATTGGATCACGCGCCTTAGGCGGGCAATGCAGATGTGCCCGCGAAACTGGCAGATTTTTCTTCGCAACGTTTCTTTACTTCCGAATAATCGTCGCTAGAGATCAATTGAATACCTCCGTAGCCCTGGTAGTTACCCATATTTATTCCTACAGGTGTGCTGCCAAGATAAACAAGACTGCCGAGGTCGCTCTGGAATAAAAACAATCAATATCGATATGACTTCCCATTATTTTAGATGAATGATGAATAATAATTTATAATTATGTCAAAATGTACATGAATAAGTAATTACATCATCTACACGAAATTGATTTTCTTTCGTTTTAATACAAAAATCAACAGAATCAGGAAGAATTGCGCATTCTGATTTATCTTCTTTCACAACTCTTAGCTTCACAAATGTTCGGTCCGGTGTGGGCTGCATTCCTCTTATTTTGTTGAATCCCACCATATAATTTACATCAGACTGATGACTAGGACTTGGAACATATGTTGTCAAAGCCTTTACATTCTTCTCCAACTAGAAAAAGTGTCAATGTGTCATTTGTGTTGCATGAGAAATGAATATATAGAATGAAATTAAATTGATGTTCATATATACAAGGTGCGTTCCAAAATAAACGAGACTTTTGTCATAAAATTTTTTTTGGTGGCGCCATCTGTGAATGAGGTAGTGCGTTGGAAAGTTATATGCCTCCCTGACTTCCAGTGACAGTTTCATGACATTCGGTTCAGTGGAAGCAGTGCTCCCAGATCGTGGATGGAATTTACCCCCTCCACTTTACCAGTTTATTGCAAAAAAAACAATTTGCAAATATAATTTGAAGAAATTGTTGAAGTGTATTACTTTTTCAAGTTGTTCTTTAATTATATTTGAAAGTTTGCCCAAATTATACTTGAAAAATTGCTTTTTTAAAAATTAAATGTCAAAATGGAGGGGGTAAATTCCATCCACGATCTGGGAGCGCTGGTGGAAGCGAAGTTATTGCGTCTAAAGTGTCAGTGTGTTTGTGTCATCGGTACAAAAATGAGTTTCGAACAAAGAGCTAATATCAAATTTTGTTTTAAAATCGGTAAAACGTTTACCGAAACATTTGAATTGCTGAAAAAAGTTTATGGCGATGATTGTCTATCTCGTGCCAGAGTTCATGAGTGGTTTACACGTTTCAGAGATGGTCGTGAGGACATAAATGACGATGAACATACGGGCCGCCCAAAATCAGTGATCACCGAAAACTCCATCGAAATTGTGCATGAATTTATCAAAAATGAGCCGAAATCATCTTTGAAATTCATGGAATCGGAGTTGAATATCTCCAAAACATCGATTTATCGCATTTTAACCGATCATTTGGGCTTACGAAAGGTCTGTGGACGTTTTGTTCCCCACAAGTTAACTGATGATCCACTCTTGTGACTGATTTTTTGACTAGAAATCGCATTTTAACCATCAATCACTCACCGTATTCACCTGATATGGCCCCCTGTGACTTCTACCTATTCGGAAAATTGCATTTGGCCATGAAAGGAAAACGTTTTGCGTCCGTAGAGGCCATCCAAAAGGCTTGTACCGACATCCTGAAGGACATTCCGGTCAATGACCTGAAACACTCTTTCGAAAAGCTTTTGGATCGCGCAAAACAGTGTATCAAGGCCGGAGGGGACTATTTTGAATAAATAAACTCGAATTTATCAGAACAAAGCTCCTGTCGTTTCTATTTTAGCTCAGTCTCGTTTATTTTGGAACGCACCTTGTAGATATCACATATTTAGATCTGCTAAAATCTATTGTACTGAAATTCATGTGACACATGCAAAGAATACTTCCGCGCGGAAGTGTTTTAGATCAAAAAACTTTTCTGTAACATAATGATTATAATTACTATTCTAGGTACTTTTAAAAAAATCAAAAACTGCGCAAATGGTTTCTGATAATGTTCATAAATCTCAATCCATTATCCTTATAACATTTTTGGATAAAACCAAGTTTATCAATATTGCAGTTCACAGTTAAACTATAGGGGATATGAAAAAAACTTTATAATTGTAAAGTGTTTACTACAAAAATGTCTACTAATTTTCATTCTGACAATTTTTTTTATAATATGTACATTTGTCTTTTTAATTAACAAAAATACTCTTAAGAACTCTTCACATGAATGCGGTCTACATATTTTTATTAGGACATTTTCGACAAGGATGTATATTTTATATTTTGATTTTAAAACCACTATTGAAAATCAAGAATTCCATTTTCTAACCAAAATATATGGGATACGAAATAAGCGTAACAATGAAAAATCGTTTGCTTAAATGTAGTCTATGAATTGTTTTCTTTTTGTTGAAATATTTAGAAGGAAATAAATGATTTCGATTGTATTTTTTATTAGAATTTTATAGAAATTTATATACAGAAAGTCGAGCGAGAAGCGCGAGTATTATGATGAGAATGTGTTTCTCAACAAGGGTAAAAATGGAGATCACAAGAATATGAATGACTACTAAAAAACATAAATGATTACCGAAAAAGAAAAGATACTGTGAGGAAAAATAGTGCAGAACTCATTTTCAAACTGCGTAGCACACTCTTTTCTCACATGGTAATCAATCCTGGTTTTTGGTAAACATTCATATTCTTAAGTGAACGAAATTTTCTTTTCCATTTAATATAAAAAAATGTAGCAATTTTAGTGTAAAGGACATAGAACACCGAGCCTCTCAAGTGCTCTGTAGCGTTCTTGGTATTTAGTACGCGATTCAAAATGAATGATTACAAATTATAGGTATTATTTATTTTATGCCCAATAAGTTTATTCTGTCAAGAAACATTATTTCTGTTTAAAGACTACATGAATTTTGTGATTTCAAGCACGTGTTTCTTTAAAAAGTAATTTTCTAAAGAACTTTGTAAGCAATGAGTTAAAATCTTAATCTGTGATAAGGTAGTAATTTTTGAAAGTGACTTATAATTTGTAAAAATTTTTCCGTTTGCTGGAATCTCTCACCTCCATGACTGCAATGCCAACAGAAATTTCACAACTCTCAGTGGGTACATCAGAAATAAAATCCTTAAAGTTTATAAATCTTTTAACAGGCTTCAAATTCTTCCAACTATATCTTTTTCTCATATCATTCACATAAAATGGAGTATCTTCGAGACTGAAAAAAGAATTATCAAATTAACAAAGCACAATTATTCGAATGTTTATTGATATATTAGAAATGTACATTCTGTAAAACTTTTCATATGTAAAAATTACTACTGTGAGAGTAATTCTCATTCTGAGACTTTGAACTTATAGTTATTCTATTTTTAAATTATTATCATATATAAGCTTTGAAAATGTATTCTAAAACTGAATACCAAATAAACTTGAGCTAAATAACAAAATTTTAATTCATTAATTTATTGCTAAGGTTTAATGTAACATAGAAGGTGATTTCAAACCTACATATCAACATAATTATATAGTAACTCTTCCTGTACAATCAATTGACGCGACTAGTTTTTCGGAAATATCAATGTTTTTTCATTTCGTTATAATAATTTGGTAAAAAACTTGTTTTACGTGTTCCTATTTATCTAACTAATATCTTATATGTAAAATTTAAGTAATTTATTCCCAGTAATGATACATGGATTCTTTATAATTAAATATAAATTAATTTACCATTTTAGCATAGCCTGATTAATGTATGTAAAACCGTATCGTCGCGTGATCATGTTTCCAAAAAAGTAATGGTAGAACTTTATTCCAGGAGTGTCCAGTTTTGGTCCTAACGAAACTATATAATCGTATTCACTTTCAGTGAGCACGTTCTCCTTTTGATGAAGGTAGATTGAATATACTTTACCTTCTAACATCGACAAATTTGATTCTATACCAAAAAAAGAGAATTTACATTACGAAATAGCATTCCGGAGGAGTGCATAAAAATAAAATTATAATTTACGCTTGAGTCTAATTTAAAAAGACATTTTAAAATAAACCTTCAACAAAAGTCTTCTTATAAAACGGATGATTTGTAAAACATTTTTCTCATAATAATTTTGAAACATCTGTATAGTATATTGTGTCAACCCAGGTGCGAATTTCGGTTGGCTGCCAGAGTTGGACCATCGGGCCACTGGAAGAATCAATGATTTTCCATACTTATAATCGATTCAGAATCATCAGAATCACAGTAAGATTCAGAAGAATCACCGGGAATAGGTCAGGATCGCCAACTGTGGTAGTTTCAGTTTTACCAATTTTAGCAGCCAACACTGGCAACCAAAGATGTGCCCGACCGTCGACTCAACTATGGCCCAGACTCGAACCGACTGTCGGGCCAAATTTGGCGAATTGCTTTAGATGATCGTGACAGTTCAGTCGGCCTACCTCTGGGCCACGGTTGAACCAATCGTCAGCATATTATCAACTATATTCCGTTGACATTGCATGACCAACTGTCGGCCCAACTGTGGCCCAGACACGAACCGACTGTCGGGCCAACTGTTCACGACAGTGGACGAAGAGCGTCATCATTTCACTAGTTGGCCCGACCTATGGCCAACTAGGTTGGACCAAATTTAACAAGGTTCGCCCAACCGTGGACCGACGGTCAATTCGCACCTGGGAAGGGGAGGAAGATAAGAATATCCTTGCTTTTCCCTTCGTCAAGCATACAATTTTTCATGACATTTCTATTAAAAATTCGACTCTGTGGTCCAAAATCACTAATATTCTGTAGGTCAAAGTTCTCCCACCCCAATTTGCGAGGTTCCCAAAAAAAATAAGGTCCTATTATTTTTTTAAATTTTGATTTCAAAATGAGGTGCTCCTCCCCCCAAAGTTATTGAATAAAATTGAATGGAATTTTGGAGTTCAATAAAGATAAGAAATTATTCACATAAGACAAGTTTGCTTAATAGTACGTACATATAAACTTTGTTGTTCCAGTTAAGGATGTAGACTAGGTACAGTCAATCTGAAAATTAACCAATCTTTATAATGATTTATGAAATCGACAAAAATAGATCCATTATTAATTCCTACAACTTTTAAAGGAGGCTTCCAAGCGAAATTTAGAAAAAATTAGTTCAGGTTATAAATATTTAGTTAAAAAAAGTTGTTTAGATTTTAATCTTTCGTTTCCTCTTCACAAAAAAATTACAATTTTTATTTAATTCTAATGATTAAGGTCTCATTTTACTCTTTGAAGGATTCCCTGCAATTCTATTTGAATGAGTATTATTAAAATTTACACATCATTGTTTATAACAAAATTAACTGTATAATTTCTAAACAAAACTTTTTCAATAAAACTCATCTGAATAGAATTGCAGGGAATCCTTCTAAGAGTAAAATGAGGCCTTGATCATTAGAATTAAATAAGAATTGTAATTTCTTTGTGAAGAGAAAACAAAAAGTTAAAATCTAAATAACTTTTTTTAAGTAAATAATTTTGATTGGAACTATTTTTTTCTGAAGTTCGATTAGAAGATTAGAATCTATTTTTGTCTATTTTATGAATCATTATAAAGATTGGTGAATTTTCAGATTGACTGTACCTAGTGTACATCCTTAACTGGAACATTAAAGTTTATATGTGTATGCACTCATATAGATACGTAGTTATGTTTGTATGGGGACTACAAATGCTTTTGTGACAACGTAGAATATGACGTTTGAAAATTTGAATTTTCAAAAGTATATCGCTGGGAGTACTTTAAACCTCACTTCTTTATAATAATTTTTTATTTCATGAAAAGATGTCACATTATTAGATTAGGTTCATTCAATTTCAGATCGATCGGGCAATTCGGGTCGATGTCACCGTTTCGCATCAGAGTCGCAAAATAAGTTCTAAATCGAAATGTAAGAGATACGTTTTTTAACTTTTTGCTTAAATGTTTTATTTTTCTGAATTATCGGGTTTTGACCCATTCATGTTTTCAAGCTAAGCCACACAAGGTCCAAAAAACGAGAAACTATTCAATCAATTCTCAGCATCAATTTTCTTCTCATATGTAAATGACAGTGTCAACTTTGACCGAGTATTACAAAATATATAAATATACATAAAACATTCATATATAATTTTTATAATAAAGATATTTTTGGCGTTCCCCGGCTGAAAGTGTGAACTGTGGTCTTTCCATATGGCATAAAGATTAAATATCAAAATTAGACGAACGCTTACGTCATGGAAATTAATATTGATTAAATAAAAATATAATTTTAAAATAAATATTAAATGTTTTAGTAATCTTATGTGATATTAATAATGAGGAGTTTTGTTTACCCAATGCCTTGGAATGAAGTATAAAACCCCAAAGTAGAGCACCCAAAATTTTCCACATATTGTCGCTTTTTGAACGATACTAATTCTCACCAGTATTTTTTTCAGAAAGAGATTGACTTGTTTTGAAGCTTTCTGTATATAAACGCTTGTAAATAGTTATACTTTAATAGAATGACTCGTATGTATGTGTATCTATAATTATTTTTTCTACATCTTTATTAGGCTAACATAGCTGATAAAATTTTTCAAAGGCAATATATATTTACGTCGTAGAATTTTAGATAAAAAATCTGGATAATTCGGCCTGGTATAATATCTAAGAATTTCCTGAAGCTAAACCAATTAGAATATTATGATACCTATACAATATTTATGATATCTATTATAATTATAATGTATTTTTACTAATATTGTGAACTCGAACCTTTCAATGACGAAAATTACTTGAAAAAATTGTACCACTGGGCTAGGCAAATTTTTAGAAGATTTAAGTCCTTGTTTTCAAAAATATAGGAAAGAATTTGGTTCATCAAATAAAAATTTGATTGTATCAATCAATTAAATGCATTGGTATACAGTTGGCAGAAGTTTTATTTGATTCTACTGAGAAAGGCTTGGCATTACTCAAAAGTTGGTTGTTTGCCAACACTGAATGTTGGTACTGCGCCGGTGCTGATTCAGTGCTGCACCGATGCTTGGCAATACACAAATGTTGGTTGTTTGCCAGCACTGAAAAGCAGTACTGCGCCGGTGTTTAGCCAGTGCCGCCCCAGCGGTGTGCCAACGCTTGGCACAGTGCTGATCGGCAGCACTGGCATTACTCACGGGTTACAACCGGAACGGTACCGCGCCGGTTGTAAGGATTTGCAGTACACCGATTTTTCCGCCTGGGTAATAGCACTTTCGGCGGAAAACGGAACGTCTTCTAGAGCTCTCCCGCTTTTCTCAAAAAGCTGTTTTAGACGTCTAATAGATGATCCTGTGTTACTTGGGGTGCATATCTTCTCTTTTATATAGCGTTTTAGTGACGCAATAATTTATGTAACATTCAATTTATAGTTATTATTCTTTGGACACTTTTTAAGAGATGCTAGAAGTGAGAACTGCGGTCTTTCCATATAGGATAAAGGTAAAATATCAAAATTAGACGAATGCTTACGTCATGGAATAATAACAAATAATGATAACAATGATAACTAATACTGATTAAATAAAAATATCATTTTTGTAATTAGTGTAGTATGTTTTGATAATCTTATGTGATATTAATTATGAGGAATTTTCTTAACCCAATGTGTTGGAACGAAGTGTAAAACCCCAAAGTAGAACACCCAAAATTTTCCACATATTGTCGCTTTTTAAACGAGACTACTTCTCATCAGTAACTTTTTCAGATAGAAATTAACTTGCCTTAAAGCTTTCTGTATCTAAGCGTCTGTAAATATTCATACTTTATCAGAATGACTGGCATGTATTTGTGGATATCATTATTTCTTTAACATCTTTATTAGGTTACAATAGCTCATAACATCTTTCAAGGCAATATATATTTACGTCGTAGAATTTTAAATAAAAAATTTGGAAAATTCGGCCTACTAAAATATCTAAGAATTTCCTGAAGCTAAAACAACTAGAATATTATGGTAGCTACTCTTTAAATCTGAATTAGCGAAAAGTCTATCACTAATTTTCTTCAGTGAAAATGTCTACTGATCATGAATTATTTTATACTATTTCTTTTAGTAATTTTCAATTTTTTACTAAAGTTATAGTGAAAAATGGCTATACTGATTAGTAGGAATTTTCACTAAAGCAAATTAGTGACCGACTTCTCACTAATTCAGATTTAGAGAGTATAATATTTATAGTATCTATTATAATTATAATATATTTTTACTAATATTGAAAACTCGAACAATTCAATGACAAAAATTACTTGGAAATATTGCACTATTGGAGCAAGCCAATTTTTAGAAAATTTGAGTCCTTCTTTTTAAAAACATAGGAAAAAATTTAATCTATCAAACATAAATTTGATTGTATTAATCAATTAAATACATTGGTATACAGTTGGCCAAAGTTTTGTTTGATTCTACTGAGACCCCGGTTGTTTTAACCAAATTTTTTTGTAAAATTAATAATTTGGTATATCTAACGTAAAATTGACCTTAAGCAATCGAAATTTTGTGTAAACGGACCAAATAAATTTTTATAGACAAAAATTTTATAATTTTATAAACATTCTACTTTTATTGAACTTTAATCATACATGTTTACAAAATAAAACTACATCAAGAGAAAACTCGGAAAATTAGTTAAATTCTAATAAAATTAACTAAGAAACTAGTAATTCTGCTAACTGACCACTTGGTTGTTAATTTTACCAGTTTTTTTTTCTGTATTTTCTGTATTTGTTTTTGGAGAACTGTAAGACTATCTTATTCGCATATGGAGCGATTTTATTCGCTTTGAATCAAGCGCAGAACAATGGTGGGGTTTTTACAGTGATTAACATTTACCTCGAGCCCTGAACTTGTCCTTATTCACAGGTTACGATGTTTTACGAAAATACCCCCATTTCGCTATTACGCCAGGTAAAAACAGTAATATATAGTGTGAATTCAAACAAAAATTACAACTAAAACTATACGAATAGAAGATAATGGGTTTCGACTCGCTGTTATATATTGATAAAGACTGCTAAATTGGTCTGTTCATTTTCGTTGAACACTGAGAAAAAAATGCTATTGAATCAAAAGCATTTCTTTACAAAAGCATGTATACTATTAATTCATAAAAATATACTATAAGAACTAATAAATATGTTACTAATTCTATAGCATATTGATTTGAATCCATGATATACATGCTTTTGGAAAGAAATGCTTCTGATTCAATAGCATTTTATAGTATAGGATATACTATAATATTTTATTTTATTTTATAATATTTTATAGTATAGTATAGGAGGAAATGCACTTTTTTCGTTCAAAAATGTCCAAAGCCTTCAATTTGTGTACGATTAAAAAAAAAAATTCAACATTAAGGTGCATTAAATTATGAAAGGCTTTGTGGAAAGAACTTTTGTCCCGTCTATTTTTGTATTAATAATTTTTTTACTCAAAGTTTGGGAAAACTCAAATTTATTACATAACAATTTTTTATACGTTAATAACTCCTTAGATAAACTGTATACCAGGGGTGTTAGTTGAAGTTTTCCGGTTTTTTCAATAAAGAAAACACTTAATTCTCAAGAGAATCTCAAAAATTTTTTATTCAAAGTATTGGCTATTGGATTCTACACATTTTGCCCATCTTTCAGGCAAATCATGGATACCATTCCAAAAAAACTTTTTCTCTTTCAAGGCAAACCATTCGACGAGCCATTTTTCGACTTCTTCAAAATTGGCGAAGCGCTGCTCTGCGAGTGAGTGTCCCATCGATACGAAAAGGTGATAGTCGGACGGGGTGAGGTCTGGAGAGTACAGCGGGTGCGATAATATTTCCCAATTCAATGCGTCATGTTGTCATGTTGTAGGATAACTTTGCCATGTCTTCGGGCCCATTCCGGCCGTTTTTCGATCAACGCATGATTCAAATTGATAATCTGTTGTCGGTAGCGATCCATATTCACCGTCTCACCAGGTTTTAATAACTCGAAGTACACCACACCACACTGGTCCCACCAAACACAGAGCATTGTCTTACGGCCAAAGCGATTTGGCCTTGGAGTCGATGGCCCGACCTCACCAGGTGAAAGCCATGATTTTTTCCGCTTCGAGTTCTCGAAATAAATCCATTTTTCGTCCCCCGTGACAACTCGATGCACAAAAGATTTCCTTTCAAACCGTTGAAGCAGCATTTCACAAATGGTTTTTCGATTTCTATCGTTCAGTTGGTGTGGTACCCATTTTCCAAACTTTTGGATTTTTCCCATGGCTTTTAAACGTTGGCAAATTGCTCCTCGGGTCACATTTAGTGTTTGTGCCAATTGTTGTTGTGATTGGGTTGGGTCTTCATCCAATAACGCCTACAATTCCTCGTCTTCGAACTTTTTCGCTGCACCAGGATGTTCATTGTCTGTTAAATCGAAATCTCCACTTTTGAATTGACGAAACCATGTCTCACATGTTCTAATCACTCGAGCATGTTCACCATAAGTTTCTACCAGCAATCAATGAGCTTCAACTGCTTTTTTCTTTTGATGAAATAAGAAAAGCAACGAATGCCACAAATGCGATTTACTTGGAACGAAAATCGACATATTCACTGAGGTAAACAACTATGATGCTATTATTTTGGCAGAATGTAATTGTGTATTTTTGAAGGTTATTGTCCATAGAAAAATATGACATAGATGCCAAATCATAGAAATGTATACTAGAGTCCCTAGAAAAATAGAGTCTTATTTTATTTTTTTTTTGCATTTAAACGAATAAATGAATTATGAATACACTGTTAGAAATTCATGTCATAATTCTCTGTCACACGTCACTGAGCTTTATGCTGTTACCATGACAGAAAATTCTGTTACGGTTTAGAAATTTCTGTTTCTGGTAACTGCATAAAGCTCCAGTGACATGTAACAGAAAACTCTTTTACGACATGA
Source organism: Diplolepis rosae (assembly GCA_030998225.1). Taxonomy (NCBI): domain Eukaryota; kingdom Metazoa; phylum Arthropoda; class Insecta; order Hymenoptera; family Diplolepididae; genus Diplolepis; species Diplolepis rosae. The sequence goes on along the minus strand of JAPYXD010000710.1, from coordinate 18,112,683 downwards.
GTGACAAGTAACATAAATTTTAGTTTCTGTAGCATAATTTTTCGTTACCTGTAACATAAAATTCAAAGATCCAAAAAAAATTTTTTTGGTTAATTAACTTTAATAAATATATAATTTATTCAACTATTATGTTATTAATACGATAATGTGGAACATACACAGTGTTCCGTAAAATTTGAATGAATATACATATATATATATATATATGCATTCAAATCTTACACGTATATATATTTTACATATGTCATCTTACTGTGACATATGTGTCACAGTATTACTTTTTTGCAATTTCTCTGGTATATTCTTCGTGAACAATTACGGACACATTCTTCGAGTGTCAGAATCAAACACTCTAACCACAGCTAGAGTGGACTCTAACTACAGCTACTCATACGGATTAACGCAGACACGCTCAATGGTCGCCATCTTGGGTACAGATCGGCAGAATTGAGCTGAAGTTTGTGACGTCTCGTGTGACGAATTTTTTTTATTTTCTTTCTCGGTCGTATGACCAACAAGACAATAAAAAATTTGAAAAATAGTGATTTTTTACCAAAAAACATGTTTTAATGCGAAAAATAAATTTTTGAAGTTGGACAAAAGCAAGACATTTCTCGATAAACTCGTCAAATTATCTCGAGAACTAAGAACGTGGCCAAAAAAAGGAGATTGGTTTTTGATTGCAGATACATTATGCAACATTAAAAAAAATATAAATTAAAATTTGAGTTTGCGGAGCGAAACCAAAATTAGGAAAGTTTGACCCGGGGAAGCCATTTCTCGACAAACTCGTAAATTATCTCGAGAACTAAGAACGTGGCCAAAAAAAGGAGATTGGTTTTTGAAAGCAGATACATTATGCAACATTAAAAAAAATATAAATTAAAATTTGAGTTTGCGGAGCGAAACCAAAATTTGGAAAGTTTGACCCGAGGAAGCCATTTCTCGACAAACTCGTCAAATTATCTCGAGAACTAAGAACGTGGCCAAAAAAAGGAGATTGGTTTTTGAAAGCAGATACATTATGCAACATTAAAAAAAATATAAATTGAAATTTGAGTTTGCGGAGCGAAACCAAAATTTGGAAAGTTTGACCCGGGGAAGCCATTTGTCGACAAACTCGTAAATTATCTCGAGAACTAAGAACGTGGCCAAAAAAAGGAGATTGGTTTTTGATTGCAGATACATTATGCAACATTTAAAAAAATATAAATAAAAATTTGAGTTTGCGGAGCGAAACCAAAATTAAGAAAGTTTGACACGAAGAAGCCATTTGTCGACAAACTCGTAAATTATCTAGAGAACTAAGAACGTGGCTAAAAAAAAGAGATTGGTTTTTGATTGCAGATACATAATGCAACATTAAAAAAAATATAAATTAAAATTTGAGTTTGCGGAGCGAAACCAAAATTTGGAAAGTTTGACCCGAGGAAGCCATTTCTCGACAAACTCGTCAAATTATCTCGAGAACTAAGAACGTGGCCAAAAAAAAGAGATTGGTTTTTGATTGCAGATACATTATGCAACATTAAAAAAAATATAAATTAAAATTTGAGTTTGCGGAGCGAAACCAAAATTAGGAAAGTTTGACCCGGGGAAGCCATTTCTCGACAAACTCGTCAAATTATCTCGAGAACTAAGAACGTGGCCAAAAAAAAGAGATTGGTTTTTGATTGCAGATACATTATGCAACATTAAAAAAAATATAAATTAAAATTTGAGTTTGCGGAGCGAAACCAAAATTAGGAAAGTTTGACCCGGGGAAGCCATTTCTCGACAAACTCGTCAAATTATCTCGAGAACTAAGAACGTGGCCAAAAAAAGGAGATTGGTTTTTGAAAGCAGATACATTATGCAACATTAAAAAAAATATAAATTGAAATTTGAGTTTGCGGAGCGAAACCAAAATTTGGAAAGTTTGACCCGGGGAAGCCATTTGTCGACAAACTCGTAAATTATCTCGAGAACTAAGAACGTGGCCAAAAAAAGGAGATTGGTTTTTGATTGCAGATACATTATGCAACATTTAAAAAAATATAAATAAAAATTTGAGTTTGCGGAGCGAAACCAAAATTAAGAAAGTTTGACACGAAGAAGCCATTTGTCGACAAACTCGTAAATTATCTCGAGAACTAAGAACGTGGCCAAAAAAAAGAGATTGGTTTTTGATTGCAGATACATTATGCAACATTAAAAAAAATATAAATTAAAATTTGAGTTTGCGGAGCGAAACCAAAATTAGGAAAGTTTGACCCGGGGAAGCCATTTCTCGACAAACTCGTCAAATTATCTCGAGAACTAAGAACGTGGCCAAAAAAAGGAGATTGGTTTTTGATTGCAGATACATTATGCAACATTAAAAAAAATATAAATTAAAATTTGAGTTTGCGGAGCGAAACCAAAATTAGGAAAGTTTGACCCGGGAAGCCATTTGTCGACAAACTCGTAAATTATCTCGAGAACTAAGAACGTGGCCAAAAAAAAGAGATTGGTTTTTGATTGCAGATACATAATGCAACATTAAAAAAAATATAAATTAAAATTTGAGTTTGCGGAGCGAAACCAAAATTTGGAAAGTTTGACCCGAGGAAGCCATTTCTCGACAAACTCGTAAATTATCTCGAGAACTAAGAACGTGGCCAAAAAAAGGAGATTGGTTTTTGATTGCAGATACATTATGCAACATTTAAAAAAATATAAATTAAAATTTGAGTTTGCGGAGCGAAACCAAAATTAGGAAAGTTTGACCCGGGGAAGCCATTTCTCGACAAACTCGTCAAATTATCTCGAGAACTAAGAACGTGGCCAAAAAACAGACTTTGGTTTTTGATTGCAGATACATAATGCAACATTACAAAAAATATAAATTAAAATTTAGGTTTGCGGAGCGAAACCAAAATTAGGAAAGTTTGACCCGGGGAAGCCATTTCTCGACAAACTCGTAAATTATCTCGAGAACTAAGAACGTGGCCAAAAAAAGGAGATTGGTTTTTGATTGCAGATACATTATGCAACATTAAAAAAAATATAAATTAAAATTTGAGTTTGCGGAGCGAATCAAAATTTGGAAAGTTTGACCCGGGGAAGCCATTTGTCGACAAACTCGTAAATTATCTAGAGAACTAAGAACGTGGCTAAAAAAAAGAGATTGGTTTTTGATTGCAGATACATAATGCAACATTAAAAAAAATATAAATTAAAATTTGAGTTTGCGGAGCGAAACCAAAATTTGGAAAGTTTGACCCGAGGAAGCCATTTCTCGACAAACTCGTCAAATTATCTCGAGAACTAAGAACGTGGCCAAAAAAAAGAGATTGGTTTTTGATTGCAGATACATTATGCAACATTTAAAAAAATATAAATAAAAATTTGAGTTTGCGGAGCGAAACCAAAATTAAGAAAGTTTGACACGAAGAAGCCATTTGTCGACAAACTCGTAAATTATCTCGAGAACTAAGAACGTGGCCAAAAAACAGACTTTGGTTTTTGATTGCAGATACATAATGCAACATTACAAAAAATATAAATTAAAATTTAGGTCTGCGGAGCGAAACCAAAATTAGGAAAGTTTGACCCGGGGAAGCCATTTCTCGACAAACTCGTATATTATCTCGAGAACTAAGAACGTGGCCAAAAAAAGGAGATTGGTTTTTGATTGCAGATACATTATGCAACATTAAAAAAAATATAAATTAAAATTTGAGTTTGCGGAGCGAAACCAAAATTAGGAAAGTTTGACCCGGGGAAGCCATTTCTCGACAAACTCGTAAATTATCTCGAGAACTAAGAACGTGGCCAAAAAAAAGAGATTGGTTTTTGATTGCAGATACATAATGCAACATTAAAAAAATATAAATTAAAATTTGAGTTTGCGGAGCGAAACCAAAATTTGGAAAGTTTGACCCGAGGAAGCCATTTCTCGACAAACTCGTCAAATTATCTCGAGAACTAAGAACGTGGCCAAAAAAAAGAGATTGGTTTTTGATTGCAGATACATTATGCAAAAATAAAAAAAATATAAATTAAAATTTGAGTTTGCGCAGCGAAACCAAAATTAGGAAAGTTTGACCCGGGAAAGCCATTTCTCGACAAACTCGTCAATTTATCTCCAGATCTAAGAACGTGGCCAAAAAAAAGAGATTGGTTTTTGATTGCAGATACATTATGCAACATTAAAAAAAATATAAATTAAAATTTGAGTTTGCGGAGCGAAACCAAAATTAGGAAAGTTTGACCCGGGGAAGCCATTTCTCGACAAACTCGTCAAATTATCTCGAGAACTAAGAACGTGGCCAAAAAAAGGAGATTGGTTTTTGAAAGCAGATACATTTTGCAACATTAAATAAAATATAAATTTTTATTTTAGTTTTCGGAGCGAAACCAAAATTTGGAAAGTTTGACCCGTGGAAGCCATTTCTCGACAAACTCGTCAAATTATCTCGAGAAATAAGAACGTGGATAAAAAAAGACTTTGGTTTTTGATGGGATATACATTATGCAACATTTAAAAAAATATAAATTAAAATTTGAGTTTGCGGAGCGAAACCAAAATTAGGAAAGTTTGACCCGGGAAGCCATTTCTCGACAAACTCGTCAAATTATCTCGAGAACTAAGAACGTGGCTAAAAAAAAGAGATTGGTTTTTGATTGCAGATACATAATGCAACATTAAAAAAAATATAAATTAAAATTTGAGTTTGCGGAGCGAAACCAAAATTTGGAAAGTTTGACCCGAGGAAGCCATTTCTCGACAAACTCGTCAAATTATCTCGAGAACTAAGAACGTGGCCAAAAAAAAGAGATTGGTTTTTGATTGCAGATACATTATGCAACATTAAAAAAAATATAAATTAAAATTTGAGTTTGCGGAGCGAAACCAAAATTAGGAAAGTTTGACCCGGGGAAGCCATTTCTCGACAAACTCGTCAAATTATCTCGAGAACTAAGAACGTGGCCAAAAAAAGGTAATTGGTTTTTGATTGCAGATACATTATGCAACATTAAAAAAAATATAAATTGAAATTTGAGTTTGCGGAGCGAAACCAAAATTTGGAAAGTTTGACCCGAGGAAGCCATTTCTCGACAAACTCGTCAAATTATCTCGAGAAATAAGAACGTGGACAAAAAAAAGACTTTGGTTTTTGATTGCAGATACATTATGCAACATTTAAAAAAATATAAATTAAAATTTGAGTTTGCGGAGCGAAACCAAAATTAGGAAAGTTTGACCCGGGGAAGCCATTTGTCGACAAACTCGTAAATTATCTCGAGAACTAAGAACGTGGCCAAAAAAAAGAGATTGGTTTTTGATTGCAGATACATAATGCAACATTAAAAAAAATATAAATTAAAATTTGAGTTTGCGGAGAGAAACCAAAATTTGGAAAGTTTGACCCGGGAAGCCATTTCTCGACAAACTCGTAAATTATCTCGAGAACTAAGAACGTGGCCAAAAAAGGAGATTGGTTTTTGAAAGCAGATACATTATGCAACATTAAAAAAAATATAAATTAAAATTTGAGTTTGCGGAGCGAAACCAAAATTTGGAAAGTTTGACCCGAGGAAGCCATTTCTCGACAAACTCGTCAAATTATCTCGAGAACTAAGAACGTGGCCAAAAAAAAGAGATTGGTTTTTGATTGCAGATACATTATGCAACATTAAAAAAAATATAAATTAAAATTTGAGTTTGCGGAGCGAAACCAAAATTAGGAAAGTTTGACCCGGGAAAGCCATTTCTCGACAAACTCGTCAAATTATCTCGAGAACTAAGAACGTGGCCAAAAAAAAGAGACTGGTTTTTGATTGCAGATACATTATGCAACATTAAAAAAAATATAAATTAAAATTTGAGTTTGCGGAGCGAAACCAAAATTTGGAAAGTTTGACCCGAGGAAGCCATTTCTCGACAAACTCGTCAAATTATCTCGAGAAATAAGAACGTGGACAAAAAAAAGACTTTGGTTTTTGATTGCAGATACATTATGCAACATTTAAAAAAATATAAATTAAAATTTGAGTTTGCGGAGCGAAACCAAAATTAGGAAAGTTTGACCCGGGGAAGCCATTTGTCGACAAACTCGTAAATTATCTCGAGAACTAAGAACGTGGCCAAAAAAAGGAGATTGGTTTTTGATTGCAGATACATTATGCAACATTTAAAAAAATATAAATAAAAATTTGAGTTTGCGGAGCGAAACCAAAATTAAGAAAGTTTGACACGAAGAAGCCATTTGTCGACAAACTCGTAAATTATCTCGAGAACTAAGAACGTGGCCAAAAAACAGACTTTGGTTTTTGATTGCAGATACATTATGCAACATTAAAAAAAATATAAATTAAAATTTAGGTCTGCGGAGCGAAACCAAAATTAGGAAAGTTTGACCCGGGAAGCCATTTGTCGACAAACTCGTAAATTATCTCGAGAACTAAGAACGTGGCTAAAAAAAAGAGATTGGTTTTTGATTGCAGATACATAATGCAACATTAAAAAAAATATAAATTAAAATTTGAGTTTGCGGAGCGAAACCAAAATTTGGAAAGTTTGACCCGAGGAAGCCATTTCTCGACAAACTCGTCAAATTATCTCGAGAACTAAGAACGTGGCCAAAAAAAAGAGATTGGTTTTTGATTGCAGATACATTATGCAACATTAAAAAAAATATAAATTAAAATTTGAGTTTGCGGAGCGAAACCAAAATTAGGAAAGTTTGACCCGGGGAAGCCATTTTTTCGACAAACTCGTCAAATTATCTCGAGAACTAAGAACGTGGCCAAAAAAAGGTAATTGGTTTTTGAAAGCAGATACATTATGCAACATTAAAAAAAATATAAATTGAAATTTGAGTTTGCGGAGCGAAACCAAAATTTGGAAAGTTTGACCCGAGGAAGCCATTTCTCGACAAACTCGTCAAATTATCTCGAGAAATAAGAACGTGGCCAAAAAAAGGAGATTGGTTTTTGATTGCAGATACATTATGCAACATTAAAAAAAATATAAATTAAAATTTGAGTTTGCGGAGCGAAACCAAAATTTGGAAAGTTTGACCTGAGGAAGCCATTTCTCGACAAACTCGTCAAATTATCTCGAGAAATAAGAACGTGGACAAAAAAAAGACTTTGGTTTTTGATTGCAGATACATTATGCAACATTAAAAAAATATAAATTAAAATTTAGTTTTGCGGAGCGAAACCAAAATTAGGAAAGTTTGACCCGGGAAGCCATTTGTCGACAAACTCGTAAATTATCTCGAGAACTAAGAACGTGGCCAAAAAAAGGAGATTGGTTTTTGATTGCAGATACATTATGCAACATTTAAAAAAATATAAATAAAAATTTGAGTTTGCGGAGCGAAACCAAAATTAAGAAAGTTTGACACGAAGAAGCCATTTGTCGACAAACTCGTAAATTATCTCGAGAACTAAGAACGTGGCCAAAAAACAGACTTTGGTTTTTGATTGCAGATACATAATGCAACATTAAAAAAAATATAAATTAAAATTTGAGTTTGCGGAGCGAAACCAAAATTAGGAAAGTTTGACCCGGGGAAGCCATTTCTCGACAAACTCGTAAATTATCTCGAGAACTAAGAACGTGGCCAAAAAAAGGAGATTGGTTTTTGATTGCAGATACATTATGCAACATTAAAAAAAATATAAATTAAAATTTGAGTTTGCGGAGCGAAACCAAAATTAGGAAAGTTTGACCCGGGGAAGCCATTTGTCGACAAACTCGTAAATTATCTCGAGAACTAAGAACGTGGCCAAAAAAAAGAGATTGGTTTTTGATTGCAGATACATAATGCAACATTAAAAAAAATATAAATTAAAATTTGAGTTTGCGGAGCGAAACCAAAATTTGGAAAGTTTGACCTGAGGAAGCCATTTCTCGACAAACTCGTCAAATTATCTCGAGAAATAAGAACGTGGCCAAAAAAAGAGATTGGTTTTTGATTGCAGATACATTATGCAACATTAAAAAAAATATAAATTAAAATTTGAGTTTGCGGAGCGAAACCAAAATTAGGAAAGTTTGACCCGGGGAAGCCATTTCTCGACAAACTCGTCAAATTATCTCGAGAACTAAGAACGTGGCCAAAAAAAGGAGATTGGTTTTTGAAAGCAGATACATTATGCAACATTAAAAAAAATATAAATTGAAATTTGAGTTTGCGGAGCGAAACCAAAATTTGGAAAGTTTGACCCGAGGAAGCCATTTCTCGACAAACTCGTCAAATTATCTCGAGAAATAAGAACGTGGACAAAAAAAAGACTTTGGTTTTTGATTGCAGATACATTATGCAACATTTAAAAAAATATAAATTAAAATTTGAGTTTGCGGAGCGAAACCAAAATTAGGAAAGTTTGACCCGGGGAAGCCATTTGTCGACAAACTCGTAAATTATCTCGAGAACTAAGAACGTGGCCAAAAAAAAGAGATTGGTTTTTGATTGCAGATACATAATGCAACATTAAAAAAAATATAAATTAAAATTTGAGTTTGCGGAGCGAAACCAAAATTTGGAAAGTTTGACCCGAGGAAGCCATTTCTCGACAAACTCGTCAAATTATCTCGAGAAATAAGAACGTGGCCAAAAAACAGACTTTGGTTTTTGATTGCAGATACATTATGCAACATTAAAAAAAATATAAATTAAAATTTGAGTTTGCGGAGCGAAACCAAAATTAGGAAAGTTTGACCCGGGGAAGCCATTTCTCGACAAACTCGTAAATTATCTCGAGAACTAAGAACGTGGCCAAAAAAAGGAGATTGGTTTTTGATTGCAGATACATTATGCAACATTTAAAAAAATATAAATAAAAATTTGAGTTTGCCTAGCGATACCAAAATTAAGAAAGTTTGACACGAAGAAGCCATTTGTCGACAAACTCGTAAATTATCTCGAGAACTAAGAACGTGGCTAAAAAAAAGAGATTGGTTTTTGATTGCAGATACATAATGCAACATTAAAAAAAATATAAATTAAAATTTGAGTTTGCGGAGCGAAACCAAAATTTGGAAAGTTTGACCCGAGGAAGCCATTTCTCGACAAACTCGTCAAATTATCTCGAGAAATAAGAACGTGGACAAAAAAAAGACTTTGGTTTTTGATTGCAGATACATTATGCAACATTAAAAAAATATAAATTATCTGCAATCAAAAACCAAAGGCTTTTTTTTGGCCACGTTCTTAGTTCTCGAGATAATTTGACGAGTTTGTCGAGAAATGGCTTCCCCGGGTCAAACTTTCCTAATTTTGGTTTCGCTCCGCAAACTCAAATTTCAATTTATATTTTTTTTAATGTTGCATAATGTATCTGCTTTCAAAAACCAATCTCCTTTTTTTGGCCACGTTCTTAGTTCTCGAGATAATTTGACGAGTTTGTCGAGAAATGGCTTCCCCGGGTCAAACTTTCCTAATTTTGGTTTCGCTCCGCAAACTCAAATTTTAATTTATATTTTTTTTAATGTTGCATAATGTATCTGCAATCAAAAACCAAAGGCTTTTTTTTGGCCACGTTCTTAGTTCTCGAGATAATTTGACGAGTTTATCGAGAAATGTCTTGCTTTTGTCCAACTTCAAAAATTTATTTTTCGCATTAAAACATGTTTTTTGGTAAAAAATCACTATTTTTCAAATTTTTTATTGTCTTGTTGGTCATACGACCAAGAAAGAAAAAAAAAAAAAATTCGTCACACGAGACGTCACAAACTTCAGCTCAATATCGGCAGAATCTATTTTTCTAGGGACTCTAATGTATACATATCTCTAGCGACATCTATGAGTAAAACCGGAAAATTTCAACTAACACCCCTGGTATTGTCTCAAATGAATATTTAGGGACTGAAAGAATACAGATAATTTGTTTATTATTCCATTTGATGGTTATAAACAAATTTTATAAACAATTGGGTAAACAGTCTCATTACCGGTAAAAAAAAATTTCTTTTTGTTAAAAATTCTTGGTATTTATGTACACTGAGAAAAAAATGGTATTGAATCAAAAGCATTTCTTTCCAAAAGCATGTATACTATGAATTTATAAAAATATACTGCAAGAACCAATAAATTTGTTACTAGTTCTATAGGATATTGATTTGAATCCTTGATATACATGCTTTTGGAATGAAATGCTATTGATTCAATAGCATTTTTTTCTCAGTGTAGGAATGCGGATAAAGGGGCCCTGCATCAAGGGTTACTGCTGAATGCGGATACAAAACTAATTTAAATAAGCAGTCGCAGACAATGTTCCAGGGATGGTTGAAGGGAAATCCCCTAAGCCAAGGTGTTAACAACCAGACCAAGGGCGCGATGCTTGAAGTCCGAAGATTGGATCACGCGCCCTAGGCGCGAGATTCAGATGTACCCGCGAAAGAGGCAGATTTTTCTTCGCAACGTTTCTTTACTTCCAGATAATCATCGATAGGAATCAATTTAAATTCTCCGTAGCCATCGTAGTAACCTATATTTATTCCTACAGGTGTACTGCCATGATAAACGAGACTGCCGAGGTCTTTCTGGAATAAAAACGATCATCAATATCTATATGACTTCCCATTATTTTCGATGAATGATAAATAATGATGTTTGATTATGTCAAAATATATATGAATAAATAATTACATCATCTATACGAATTTTATTTCCGATCGCTTTAACACAAAAATCATCAGATTTAAGAAAAATTGAGCATTTTGATTTATCTTCTTTCACAACTCCTAGCTTCACAAAAGTTTTGTCTGGTTTTGGCTGCATTCCTACCATTTCGTTGAATCCAACCATATAATTTACATTAGACAAATGAGTAGGATTTGGAACGTATGTTGTCAAACCCTTTACACAATCCGCCAACTAGAAGAAGTGTCAATGTGTCATTAGCGTTGCATGAGAAATGAACATATAGAATGAAATTGAATTGATATTCATATATTTATATCACATATTTAGATTTGCTAAAATCTTTTGTACCGAAATTCATGTGACACATGCAAAGAATACTTCTGTGTGGAAGTGTTTTAGGTCAAATTACTTTTCTGTAACATAGCGATTATAATTACTATTATAGGTAGTTTTAAAAAAATCAAAAGCTGTGAAATTGGTTTCTGATAATTGTTAATAAATCTTTATCCATTATCCTCATAACATTTTTAGATAGAAGCAAAATTATCAATATTTCCTGGTTTTTCATATTCATAAGGGAATGAAATTTCCTTTTCCATTTAAAATTTAAAAAATGTAGCAATTTTTATGTAAAGGACATAGAACACCGAGCCTCTCAAGTGCTCTGTAGCGTTCTTGGTATTTAGTACGCGATTCAAAATGAATGATTACAAATTATAGGTATTATTTATTTTATGCCCAATAAGTTTATTCTGTCAAGAAACATTATTTCTGTTTAAAGACTACATGAATTTTGTGATTTCAAGCACGTGTTTCTTTAAAAAGCATATTTCTAAAGAATTTTGTATGCAATGAGTTGAAATCTCAACCTGTGATTAATTAGTAATTTTTTAAAGTGACTTATAATTTGTAAAATTTTTTCCCGTTTGCTCGAATCTCTCACCTCCATGACTGCAATGCCAACAGAAATTTGATATCTCTTAGTGGGTAAATCAGAAATAAAATCCTTAAAGTTCATAAATTTTGTAACACGCTTTAAATCATTCAGATTAAATTCTCCTCTGATATCATTCACATAATATCCAGGTCCCTCATTACTGAAAAAATAATTATCAAATTAACAAAGCACAAATATTTGAATGTTGTTTAATATTAAAAATGTATATTCTATAAAAAAATTTTATATGAAAAGATTACTGCTGCAAGAGTGATTCTCATTTTGAAAGTTTAAACTTATACCAGGGGCACTATTTATATTTTAAGCCTTATAATGAAAAATAGTAATTTGTCATCAAAAATAGCTTTATTTTTTTTCAAAGTATTCTTTTTTATAAACCATACACTTTTGCATGCGTGCGAACATCTCTTGAGCATTTGTTTGCACCAATCGACTCTTGCATCTTTTTGAGCTTTTGTCAAATTATGTGGGATCCAACGAGAACAAATCTTTTTCGCGCTTAAATGTTCATGCAATATTTTATATATGCTGGTGGAACTAATGCCTAAGGTTGCCTCAATCTCACAGTATGTCATATGATGATCTTGTATTACCAGTTTTTGCACAGCATTACAGTTTTTTGGCCCAACAACTAATTTTGGACGACCTTTACGAAATTCGACGGTGAGCGAATGGCAATCACGACTCAATTCCATTTTTTTTGCTGAGACACAATTTTCAAGTCAGCGTAAACAACACAAATACCGGTCAAATGACAAAACGTTCTGAAGGTAGTTATAGTCAAAAATGTCAAACTTTCCAGTGCAAATGTCAGATGGTACCTGAGAACACTCTGTGTTGCCAAGGCTAAAAATATAAATAGCGCCCCTTGTAGTTACTCTATTTTAAAATTAATATCATATATATGCTTTGAACATATATTCTAAAACTGAATATCGAATAAACTTGAGCTAATTAACAAAGTTTCATTCATTAATTGCTGAGTTACACAGAAGGTGATTTAAAACCTATAAATACAGGGTTTCCCAATAGGGGTGATATGATTTTGAATATCCCTATCGGGCTCATTTGAACTGAAATTTTTGACGTCTGCTGTCAGTTGTCATCAGTAAGGTTTGCCATTTAATCATGAGTAGTTTAACGCTTCCACAACGTTTGGAAATTGTCCAATTATTTTATGAAAATTCGAGAAGTTTTGTCGGTGTTCAAAGAGCATATCGTGCAAAATATGGTCGTCATTCTGCTCCATCCGCGCTCTCAATTCGTCGAATAATCGATAAGTTGGAGAGTGGATTTACTCTATTGGATACTAAGCCTAAAAATCGAATGCGTACCGCACGTTCTACACAGAATATAGCCGCCGTACAGGCCAGTATCGAGGAAAACCGTGAATTGTCCGTGCCACGCCGATCTCAGGAATTGGGCCTGTCCAGGATGACTACCTGGCGTATTTTGCGATTGGATCTTGGCCTGCATCCCTATAAGATGATTCTGGCCCAAGAACTGAAGCCTAATGACCATCGTTTGCGTCGGGAGTTCGCGGATTGGGCTCTGGAATCAATTGAAAATGATCCCAATTTTCATCAAAAAATCATCTTTTCTGATGAGGCGCATTTTTGGCTCAAGTCTCGGGGGACATTTCGCCGATATATTGTTTAAATCATAAATGGCATAGAATATCCAATATAATAAAAAAGATTTCGATCAATTCCGAATGAATATTCAGTGTTTTTTTTCAATTTCAAAACATATCACCCTTATTGGGAAACCCTTTATATATCAATGTTCTTTTATTCCTTTATAACAGTTTGATCAAAAAAATTTGTTCTCGTGTGCATATTTATCTAACTGATATCTTGGACGTAAAATTCAAGTAATTGATTTCCATTAATGATCTTTGGACTCTTTATAATGAAATATAAATTAATTTACCATCTTAATATATTCTTAGAAATGAATGTGAAACCGTATCGCGGTGTTATCATATTTCCAATAAAGTAATGGAGGTACATCTGTTTTGTTTTGGCTAGTTTTGATCCTACCGAAACTATGTAATCGTAATCACTTTTAGTGAGGACGTTCCCCTGTTGCTGATAGTCAGATGAATATACTTTACCTTCTAACATCGAAGAATTTGATTCTATAACAAAAAAAGAGAACTGACATTATGAAACAGAATTCCGGATGAGTACATAAAAATAAAATTGTAATTTAGGCTTGAGTCTAATTTAAAAAGACATTTTAAAATAAACCTTCAACAAAAATTTTCTCATATAAGGGATGATTTGTAAAACATTTTTCTCATAATTTTGAAACATATGTATAGTATATTGCGTGATAGGGGGAGAAAGACGAGAATATCCTTGCTTTTCCCTTCGTCAAGCATAGAATTTTTCATAAAATTTCTATTAAAAATTCGACTCTGTGGTCCAAAATCACTGATTTTCTGTGGTGCAAAGATCCGCCACCTCAATTTGTGGGGTGTATCGTATTTTAAGAATGTACACTAGGTACAGTCAATCTCAAAATTCACTAATCTTTATGATGATTTATAAAATCGACAAAAATAGATCCACTATTAATTCCCATAAATTTTGAAAGAAACTTCTTAGCGAAATTTAGAAAAAAATAGTTCAGATTAAAATTATTTACTTAACAAAAGTTATTGAGATTTTAATTTTTCGATTCTGTTCACAAAGAAGTTACAATTTTTATTTAATGTTAATGATCAAGGCCTCATTTAACTCTTCGAAAGATTTCCTGCAATTATATTTGGATAAGTTTAATTAAAATTTAAACTATCATTGTTTACAACAATAATAACTGTATAATTACTAAACAACATTTTTTCAATAAAACTGATCCAAACAGAATTGTACGTTCAAACGAACTTACCTACGCTCATCGAATCATTCGTCACACTTGTGATGAAGACGAGAGAACTTGATGGGCGTCGAGAGCGAAATAACGGGGAGGGCCAGTAGAAATCGCATCGGGGCCTGCACCCGCGGTCCTGCGTCTCGAGTAGACTTGACTGTCCGCGTCTCCCCTGGGTGGCGCGGCTAGTCGGTTATCCTAGTGGGCGTGTGGCCGCGGATGGAAGTTCCGAGCGAACGGATGACGGAAGAGTCGTACGCGACTTTAATGGAACCAACCACCCGTGAAGTTCAAAGCCGAAAGGCGGTTCCGCGGGTGGTGTATTGGTTCGAGAGAGGGGGTTTTTTGGTTTTAACAGGTATGCCTAGACCCGTCCTAGGAGAGTCCTGTACAACGTCTATAAAAGATTTTGCCATTTTCCCTCCTCACCAAAAAGAAAAAAAAAAAAAAAAACGAACTTACCTAGTGAAGTTTGATCGTACTTATACGACCGCCTCGTTCGAAGGGATTACTATGTAGTTCCACTACTTTCCCTTAGACTGTCACAAAGTTTAGAGCCAAAAATCTCTACGGAGTGCAACCTCTCGAGTGCACTCCTTGAGACTTCATTTCGTTTAGAGAAGATCTGAAAATTGTCCAAAAGTTCTTGTGGGTATCCAGAAGAACTTGTGGGAGGGAATAGAAGTATTTTGTAGAGGTACGAATTAAAAATATTTTGGGTAGGGAGTAATCCTTTCGAACGAGGCGGTCGTATAATTACGATCGAACTTCACTAGGTAAGTTCGTTTGATCGTAAAATTATACTTCCCGCCTCGTTCTTGGGATTACTATGTAGATATTCAGAGCTGACAATTTTAAATACCCCTTTTATTTATTATTATTATTATTATTATTTTTTAAAACAAAAGAGTTAATACCGCATTGAGATAATACAGATTTAGTCCAACGGCTAAGGGTTTGAGACCCTACCTCTCTATGAGGTTTTTTGGTTGCCAAAAACAGCTTTTTAGTATTTCTTTGCTTTTCTGTGACTCGCAAGTCAAAAAATTTCTGTTTCAAAAGTAAACTGTCGTATTGGACTTCATGCTGATCGTATATTTTCGCGAAACCAAATTAAATTAGGATGCAAAGAACTTGGTAGAAAAAATCTTTCGTCATAATTGCCATCAGCGATCAGGAGAGCTTGAAATTTAGCTTTTTCCAATGCTTTAGTGTAGCCTATTCCGTAGGGTATTGCCGGGCAACCTGAGACGAGACTACCAATTAATTTGGCAAACTCCCGAATAGTAGAAGAATGCTTCTTTAAGAAGATATCTATTAAAAAAATCAAGTTGTCTCTTTTTTGTGAAGGTAATCCTAATGTCAGGTGCTCTGAATTCAAATCAAAGCCCAAAAACTTCAAATTTCTGTTAGGGATGAGGGAACTTTTCTCGTAATTAATTACGAATTCCAGTGATTGAAGTAACACAATAGGCGTTTGAACATTGTGTAAAGAAGCTTTGAAGGAAGCACCGAGAAGAAGAAAATCGTCTAAATAAACTACCGAAAAAAAACCTTTTTCCCTTAAATAACTCACAACAGGTTTCCTAATCTTCGTAAAGACAAACGGACTAATATTAAGACCGAGAGGTAAGCAGTTAAATTCGAATAAAATATTTTCAAAAGAAAACCTCAAAAACTTTCTGTATCTAGGAGGTAAAGTAGGTCTTTTGGGGCAAGGACCAATGTATTCAGGCCGAGTCGTAGCCGAGCGCGCGCCGAAGGTACGTGCGAGAAGGAGACGAGGACTGAATACATCGGTCGAGTCCCAAAATGACCGACCTCCGTGGTACACACGATATTTTTTGCAAAATACGTCCTAAAGAAGTATTTCGAGTGTCTGTAGAATGGTATTGAGAGTGTCCAATTACGACTTTGTGGAATAGTAACATGTTATAACAATAATATTGATAAATATGGTACGAAAGGTGGAGGAAAGGGCTGTAGGGGGGAGAGGCCCAGGTGGGGGTGCAGGGGGCAAAGTACCTGCCGGGGTATTCGGGGAGCCGTGCCCCGGAATTGTATGAAATGAATATGATTGGATTTAATAATGTATGGAAAAGTATGAACTTTGGTTAGATCAATTAAATATTTTTCTGGAACGTAAAATGTTTTTTCTTCAAGTTTAAAAAATTTTAGGTACAATTTTTGGGGTATTCAGTATTTCATGAAACAAATTTGATTGAATTTAATAACATATGGAAAAGTATAAACTTTGGTTAGATTAATTAAGTATTAGCACTGAGACCAGAACGTGCGAGATGGCTCCCTGGTGAGCAATGAAGGAGTTAGCTTAATCGCTGCTGTCGCCATCTTGCGGTCCGATCAAGTATTTGCTTGGGGGGAAATATAATCCATTTTTCGCAACTGTGCAGAGGACGTAAGGAACAAAAGTAGGATATAAGGAACGAAAGTAGGACTTAAGGAAGAAAACAGATACAATATGAACATGCTGGTCGTAAATGGACAACTTTACAGCCGCTCTATAGGGGCTCGAAGTACTACTTTAGTGCCAGTTTTGCAAAAAGTATTTTTTTCTGAAGTTCGCTTAGAAGCCTTCTTCATACATCGTAGGAATTAATAATGGATCTATTTTTGTCGATGTTATAAATCATTATAAAGATTGGTGAATTTTCAGATGGACTGTACCTAGTCTACATCCTTAACTGGGACATCAAAGTTTATGTGTATGCACTCATAGAAACACGTAGCTATGTTTGTATGGGGACTACAAATGCTTTTGTGACAACGTAGCACATAACGTTGAAAAATTTGATTTTTCAAAAGTATCGCTGGGAGTACTTTAAACCTCACTTCTTTATAATAATTTTTTATTTTATGAAAAGATGTCACATTATTAGATAAGGTCTAATAAATTCTACATTGAAATGTAAGAAATACGTTTTTTATGATTTTGCTTAAAAGTTTGATTTTTCTGAATTATCGCGATTCGACCCATTAATGTTTTCGAGCTAAGCCACACAAGGTCCAAAAAACGAGAAACTATTCAATCAATTCTCAGCATCAATTTTCTTCCCATATACAAATGACAGTGTCAACTTTGACCGAGTATTACAACATATATAAATATACATATAACATTTATATATAATTCTTATAATAAAGATATTTTTGGCGTTCCCCGACTGAAAGTGTGAACTGTGATCTTTCCATATGACATAAAGATCAAATATCAAAATTAGACGAACGCTTACGTCATGGAAATTAATACTGATTAAATAAAAATATCATTTTCGTAATAAATATTAAATGTTTTAGTAATCTTATGTGATATTAATAATGAGGAATTTTATTTACCCAATGCGTTGGAATGAAGTATAAAACCCCAAAGTTGAGCACCCAAAATTTTCCACGTATTGTTGCTTTCTGAACGAGACTAATTCTCAGCAGTAATTTTTTCAGAATGAGATTGACTTGCTTTGAAGCTTTCTATATCTAAGCATCTGTAACTAGTCATACTTTATCAGAATGACTGGCATGTATATGTCTATCATTACTTCTTCTTCATCTTTATTAGGTTAACATAGCTCATAAAATTTTTTAAAGGCAATATATATTTACGTCGTAGAATTCTAGATAAAAAATCTGGTTAAATCGGCCTACTATATATCTCAGAATTTTCTGAAGCTAAAACAACTAGAATATTATGATACCTATACAATATTTATGATATCTATTATAATTATAATAAATTTTTAGTAATATTGTGAACTCGAACAATTCAATGACGAAAATTACTTGAAAAAATTGTACCACTGGGGCAGGCCAATTTTTTAGAAGATTTGAGTCCTTGTCTTCAAAAACATAGGAAAGAATTTGGTTGATCAAATAAAAATTTGATTATATCAATCAATTAAATGCATTGGTATACTGTTGGCAGAAGTTTTAATTGATTCTACTGAGACTCTGGTTGTTTTAACCAAATTTTTTTGTAGAATTAATAGTTCGGTAAAGAGAAAAATATTTCCCCAGAGCCCCGAACTTGGCCTTATTCACAGGTTTACAGGTTTGCTGTTATGTATTGATAAGGGCTGCTAAATTGGTTTGTTAATTTTCTTCGAACACTGAGAAAAAAGTTTCTTTGAATCAAAGAAACATTTCTTTGATATACGACCATAGAAAAAATTTCTTTGAATTAAAGAAAGTTTTGTTAATTCAAAAAAATTTTATTTGAACCAAAGAAATATATTTGTTTAGATTATAGAAAATTTTTTCGAATCAACGAAACTTTCTTCAATTCAAAGAAATTGTTTCTTTGACCGTATATCAAAGAAATTATTTTCTGGGTGCAACGATTCTTTGCTTCCGATATATCATGGCTAGACATCCAGTGGACTATTCCGTAGGCAATGTAGGATCTACAATTGTAGATCACAAGACTGCCGGTGTCTTCCTGAAGTAACAACTATACTATCCGTAAGTCTCATTGTTTTAGAATTCTTTTTAATTTAAAAAAATACCATTGAAAATCGAAAATTCAAGTTTTTAACCATAATATGTAAAATCGTTTACTTGAATAAAGTCTACGATTGTTTCTCCTTATTAAGACTGTAAGCACATTTATAAATTTATTATCAAAAGAACAAATATATACTTTAATATTATTAAAGTTACTGATACAAAGGATTTTTACAGCCCTTCTTCGGTGTTCATATTTATCTGATACCTTGAACTTAAAATTTAAGTAATTTATTCATTAATGATACTTAGACTCTTTATACTGAAATATAAATTCATTTACCAGTGTAATGTAAGTCCATTAAGGTAGTTCATCCACGATAATTAGACCTCAGGCAAAAATAGATAATTTTGCTTTCAAGAATAGCGATATTATGCGATTTTAATAAATTACGAATCACTTTCTCTAGGAAAAGATTCTCTACAACTTAACCGTTTCCAATTTTTTAAAATAAATTCTTTCATAGCCATAAATAAACCGTTTTTCAATAGCTGTATTTATTATTCCTACAGAAACTACATAATCGAATTTATTTTTGGTGAGAATGTGGTAAATGCGCTTATGATCAATCGTTCTTTGTATTCAGTTCAGTATATAATTGTCTCTAAAGCAGACGAAGATAAATAAAGTCTGACATTTAGTCTTTTTAAATATTTAAGCGTTTTTCTTATTCAATATAGGATGTATAAAATATAGATAATGTCTTCAGATTTAGAAACATTATTAATTGCAGTCCAGTCTAGACTCTACACAAATACTAATTATATGCTGTAGTAATTAAGGATACTAGAAATTTGATGATTCTTCAAATATACAGTTTGAAAATTATATTCTCGATGAAAGAATATGTAGTCAATCCTATTAGGTTACCTATTATATTCAGTTCTGAGTGCAATTACGGTTGACGAAGACTCTTTTATGAACGTTGATTAGACGAGCGGCATTGCCGTTACGAACATAGGAAAGACGAAGAGATAGACAGTAAAAGATGGAATAGTAAAGATCCGGGGATGCTCGTAGGTTCAGGGGAAATGGAAATGGGGATAAAAGGAACACGGGACCTCTGTGAGTTAATCGAGTTGATGAAGAAAATTTACTTAGAATCCTACCTAATTCGATTACTGCACATCCGATCTTTTTAATGCTTCGATGATTCCGTAATTAAGCGAGACATTTTTTATCGATCCCTTTTTTCTTCTTGCTATTTTTCCACGTTCACATGTGCATATTAATTAGAGTGTTCCAAAATGACAATTTCAGACTTAGAATATAAGAAAAAATTAGAAAATAATATACAGTACTACTTAATAGCATTATCACACGATTTAAAATAATTTGAAAATATAGAAATAAAATAATAATCTGATTTTTGAATATATTTTATTTATTATTTTTTATAGGTTACAATACTTATAAAATCATAATGTTTATAATTGAATGTATTAGTTAAAAATTTCGTTTTTCTATTGCTGAAGCTTATATTATTTTTAATTCTTAATCAATCAGATTAGTGTTTACAGAAATTTATAATAATTTTTTCAATTCATATCAATTAAGGTAGTTCGTTCACGAAAATTAGACCTCAGGCAAAAATAGATAATTTTGCTTTCAAGAATAGCAATATCATTATTGAAGGGCCGATTTGAAAGAGAAAAGATTATTTTTCATAAAAAAAATTTGAAACATAAAAAAATAATTTTATTAATAAATTTTATTTTTGCCCAAACTTATTTTCTTATCGCTTCGAGCCAAATTTTTAAAAATGATGCGATTCTAATAAATCACGGTTCATTGTTTTAGAAAAAAGATTCTTAACTACATGACCGTTTCCTATTTTTGAAATTGAATTATTTATTATCAAATACAGCAATTTGTTTATAAAAATTTTGTTTTGAAATTTTTTTTTTTTATTTCAGCCATTAAAGAATTTATTTTCAAAAATTGGAAACGGTCAAGTTGTAGAGAATCTTTTTCCTAAAAAAATTATTCATGATTTATTAGAATCGCATAATTTTTAAAAATTTGGCTCTGAGCGATAAGAAAATAAGTTTGGGCAAAAATAAAATTTATTAATAAAATTATTTTTTCGTCTTTCAAATTTTTTTCATGAAAAATAATCTTTTCTCTTTCAAACTAGCACTTCAATAAGAATATTACTATTCTTGAAAGCAAAATTATTTTAAGTACCATCCCTTGTTTTGAAAAATTGACTTTATAGAGTTTGATATCGCTTTGAAATTTGATATTAAAATAGTTGAGAATTTTGATTTTAACAATTTTACTTTTGTAAAATTATGTAATATTATGATGTTCAATTTATTTATTTTTGGGAATTTTTAAAAATATGAACAACATAATTTAGTCTTATTTAATTTGACTCTTAATTTAATTTTGTAGCTATTCTAGGAATACAGTTCCTTCAAATTTTTTTACCCAAGTTCAAGTCGTTTGCGATTACAAATGAACTATCATTAAAGTTTTAATATTGTAAATTAGACGAATCCTAAAAATCATTACGTATTACAAAACGTTAAATAGAATGTTCTGTAATATTCAGGAACTGAATTTTGATTATATTCATAATCTTATGAATTTTTATACAGTTATTCTTGAACATTGTGAACATTTTTTTTATTAACGATTCATGTTCGAACGATAACCATTATAATCAAAATTTCTAGAAATCAATAGTCGTGCAAAATTTATTACTTTTTTGATGATGCATATTTATGATTAAATTTTTCACGACATCAAGTTAATTGGATTTTTCTTTCAGGAACTAATGTAAACAGTGGTAAATAAAAATTTAATTGGGTTGAATTAAATATTCCAACAGTACAAGTGTTATGAAGTAGAAGAATGAATGATTTGCGTATATAATACGAAAGCGTACGGGCTTATTTCTCAAAGTAAGTAGTTCAGGCGCCACGGGCGAAGTTGAAATGTGACGACTGGGACCAATTTCACGCAAACACGGAAATGCTTCCCAACTCGACGAATTAATTTCCTGCCGGAGCCACTGTTCAATTAAATACCTTCGAAAAACTTATATTCGCGGCTTTCAGAGAAGTACAGTGGGAAGAATAGGATATAGTCAAGATTTAATATCACTTAAGATAAGATTTTAAAGAAAAAAATCAAAAAAATTTTGTAATGAATTTTTTTTCAATATTCATGGATAAATATTTATCAAGTAGAAATGCCAAATGTATTTCATATCAATATATAAGTGGAACTTTCGATATAACTCTTTGGATTCTATGGACCAAAATACGTGAAGTGCTTGTTTCATTTCGCATCAGACTACAAGTTTAATACTTGTATTCGTAGCTGTTGCACGTACTGTTTAGTCGTCTTGTTTATTAGATTTTTCGTATAGAATTACAATTTTGTTTCTCTAGTTCAAAAAAAAAAGTTAGAAAAGAAGCAATATTTTATATTACACCACACTGAGAGAAATTTTATTAGTTGTGCTGACTAAAAGGTCACAACTATATATTTTTAGTAAGCAGTACCAAAAATTTTGTAAAACTTACCAATGCTCAAAAGTCTATGGAACTAAGTATGCTACTAATTTTTTTTTTGTAAAATTGATCAAATTCATTTATTTTGATAAAAGTAATTATTTTATTTCCATATGCAATATTTCGTGTGTGAACATGACTTGCAATTCTTTGGTAATAGTAAACTTCAAGAAATAATTGTATAGACGAATTAGATTTTACCTGCTTATCAACTGTTTTGAATCGTTTTGAAATCGTTACATACATTGATTTCGTAAAATTTTGCTTCTGTTTTTCATCAAAATGAGAAGAATTAAATAATGGTAATTTTAAAGTACAGTACCGGTCAGAATTGTCCGGCCACCTGTTTTTCGATAATTGCTTAAATTATCCTAATTTGAATTATATAAGTAAAAAAATTTGTTCTCTTAATTAAATTTAAAGCTATCAAAATTCTTTATAAAATGAGCCCAGCATGAATTCGTTTTGTTAAATTTTGAAGAAGTTATTGCAGAAATAGTCAAGATTTCAATGCTTTCTTAAATTTTAAATAACTTTCGAAGTAATCAACATTTTTTAATGTTCTTGGGCTCATTTTAGAGCTAAGATTCTACAAAATCGCATTAAATTATCATTATAAATCTATAAATTTTTACTTGCATAATGCAAAGAGTTAAAATTGTAACAAAAAAGTAGGGAAATTTCGAAAACATTTCATCTGTAGGTAAATCATAATAGAGATCATATGAATATATATTTTAAGGTGATTCGATACAAAATTCAGGATTATATGTTTTATATATATTATAAAAATGTTTTTCTAAGCAAAAGCAATATTGGAATATTTCCAACTTTTTTATTTGAACTTTAACCTCGTGCAGTATGTAAGAAAAAAATTACACATCAATTCCAAGAATATTGATCGATTTTGTAGAAATTTAGCTTTAAAATTAGTCCAAGAACATTAGAAAATGTTGATTACTTTGAAAGTTATTTAAAATTTAAGAAAGCATTGAAATCTTGACTATTTCTGCAATAACTTCTTCAAATTTTAACAAAACGAATTCATGCTGGGCTCATTTTATAAAGAATTTTGATAGCTTTAAATTTAATTAAGAGAACAAATTTTTTTACTAATATAATTCAAATTAGGATAATTTAAGCAATTATCGAAAAACAGGTGGCCGGACAATTCTGACCGGTACTGTATAATTGTAAACTGTTGTGCAGTTTTTGATGAAAAACATCTCAACAATTATCATCCTTTGATACATTTTGAAAAACAATAATTAAAAAAGTTTTTCTCTTAAACAATTCTAACCTAAGAAAGTTCCCATCGACATTAACAGAAATAAAATAGATAGAATGATAAATTTAACATTTTTTTCAATGTTGCAATTACTATTTTAATCATGTACGGCTGAAAAAATTAATCAGTTTCTAATTAAGATATTGGAATAGTTTTTAATACAACTTTTCTCCGTTATGTTGAAAACATATATATTTTTGTAATAACTAAACTGGACAAATAGTAATATCAATTAACGCAATTAGTAAGTTTTACAAAAACGTATTGGTAACATCTATTATAAGCTCGATACAATGTGGGAATGCATGAAAATAGTCCCGGCTACAAAACGGACCGACTAATCGGATTTTGTAAGTTTTACTATACATTTTAATCATTGCTGCTCAGTTAATATTGCTGTAAGAACTAAGGTGCTTAGATGATACAGAGTAAAAAACATACTTGCACTTCTTTTGAAAATCTGATTTTCGGTACTTGTAGAGCGGGTTGAAACTTTAAATGTAGGGTTAAAAATTACAGTTTCGATCTGCTCTACATTTACATCAAATCAAATTCTCAAAAGAGTTGCAATCAGTTGTTATAAAAAATAATATGCATTACTCGAAACAATACACAACGGATTGAACGAGTATGAAGTTTGCTGCACTGGTTATAGCGACTACGTCCCTAGCGAACTGGCTGAACGGTAGCTTTACGCTGTAGCGTAAAGCTATCATAAAGCTATCGTAAAGTAGCATTATAACTCATGAATGAGGCAAAATAAACATTCAAAATGTTTTTATCCTTATTCTACGTTAAAAATAACGTTAACTGGTAATTGAAATATGCAATAATTTTATTTACTTACAATAAAAGTTAAAAAAACATAATACCTGTCATTGAAGGCAATGCAGTGGTTCACCTTTTGTGGAACGTCTCCGTTAAAGTTGACCATTGGTTGGAGTGAGACACAACTATACTTTCATCTCACTCAAACAAATAGTCAGTCCTGATGGTGAAAACATGGAAAGTGATGGACCACTGCACTGCCTTCAATGATAGGTATTATGTTTTTTTAATTTTTAGCGTAAATAAATAAAATTATTGTATATTTCAATTACCAGTTAACGTTATTTTCAACGTAGAATAAGGATAAAAACATTTTGAATGTTTATTTTGCCTCATTCATGAGTTATAATGCTACTTTACGATAACTTTACGATAGCTTTACGCTACAGCGTAAAGCTACCGTTCAGCCAGTTCGCTAGGGGTTATTCTAGCCATAAGAACAAATCATGTTTCTGTAGCCATGGGTCAAGTAGCGACAACAAGTCTCGCTCGTTACAGTCACTTTTTTTTCAACTACATTATTCCTAGTCATTATGACCAGATCCTATTTTTCTCTGTGTAAACAAGCACTCAAACTGAAGGCAACTAAATCTTCTATAACTTTCTATCCTAAAGTTTTCAGATCGGCCCAGTAGCTTAGATGCTAGAGATTTCAATACGTTGGAAAAGTTGGATTTTTTAGCAAAAATCGAGGTCAAAAATTCACATACCATCCTGGGAAGAATAGAAATCGCAAATATTAGTCGATCGGGTAAGGAGCCTTAGAACATGCCACCGTACACTGGGAGAAAATGCACGTTTTTCGTTCAAAAATGTCCAGAGCCATCAATTTGGTCCGATTTCAAATACTTTTCTCAACATTAAAGTGATTTAAATTCTGAAAAGCTTCGTGGCAGGAACTTTTGTCTCGTCTATTTTTGTATTAATACTTTTTTTACTCAAAATATAGAAATTAAGAATAGAAAATTTTATGAAAAAATTAGGTAAACTCATTGAAAATTATGGCCCTTTCGTGTAGAAAAACAATTTTCTTGCACTTGAAATGTTTCAAACTATTTCGATTGAAAATATGATTTTTTTCTACATAAAACTGCCGAAATTTGAAATTTGTTCATCTTAATTGTTTATAAACATTCCGATTGTAACAATTTACCAAATATTATCACAGATCTATCATTTTCAGGAATAGCTGTACCCATTCTGGCCTTCAAAGGAAATTTAAATTGGATAAAACCTTGAATTTAAATATTTTGTCACATGAATTATTTATAACAATGGTTATTGTTAACTTTTTAAATATTTTGTGACTAGCAGGCATTAGTCTAATAGTTCAAAACATTTTCAGTGCAAAAAAATTTTTTTTCTACATGAAAGGGCCTTTTTGAATTTGTTTATAAAAGTTATAATTGTTATATTTTATTAAATATTATTGAAGATTTATTATTCCAATAAATATGTGAAGTCGTTCTGGCAATTGAACGAAATTATAATTCGAAAAAACCTTGAATTTTAATGTTTCGCCATAAGAATTGTTTATAACAATGGTTATTGTCACATTTTTAATTATTTTCGTGATTTAATGTCATTCCTACATTAATACGAAGCACTTTCAGCAAAAAGACAATTTTTTTTACCAATAATAATGCTATTTTCCAATTTGTTAAAAAAATTTGTGTATAACAATTAAAAGGAATAATAAACAAATCACTTGTATTCTCTGAAAAAAAAATTTTTTTTTTAAATTTCAGATTTTTCATATTTTGAATAAAAAAATTATTAATACAAAACTAGAGGAGACAAAAGTTCTGAACACAAAGTTCTTTAAAATTTAATGCATTTTAATATTGAAAAAAAAATAAAAATCGGACCAAAATTGGAGGCTCTGGACATTTTTGAATGAAAAAAGTGCATTTCCTTCCAGTGTGCACCGGGCACGTCCTCAGGTTGCGGATAGAGGGGCCCTGTAGAAGGGTTATTGCGGAATACGTATACAATACTAATTTAAATAAGCAGGCCCAGACAATGTTCCTCAGATGTTTGAAGGAAAATCCCCTAAGCCAAGGTTTTAACAACCTGGCTAAGGGCGTGATGCGTAAAGTCCAACGATTGAATCATGCGCCCTAGGCGCGAGATGCAGATGTACCAGCGAAACAGGCAGATTTTTCTTCGCAACGTTTCTTTACTTCCAAATAATCATCGATAGGAATCAATTTAAATTCTCCGTAGCCAGCGTAGTTACCTATATTTATTCCTACAGGTGTACTGCCATGATAAACAAGACTGCCGAGGTCGCTCTGGAATAAAAACAATCAATATCGATATGACTTCCCATTATTTTAGATGAATGATAAATAATAATTTATAATTATGTCAAAATGTACATGAATAAGTAATTACATCATCTATACGAATTTCATTTCCGATCGCTTCAACACAAAAATAAGAAGAATAAAGCAAAATTGCGCAATCTGATTTATCTTTTTTCACAACTTCTAGCTCCACAAAAATTTGGTCCGGTGTTGGGTATTTTCCTCCTATTATTCTGTTGAATCCCACCATAGTATTCACATCAGACTCATGAGTAGGATTTGGAACGTATTTTCCCAAAACCTTTACATTCTTCTCCAACTAGAAAAAGTGTCAATGTGTCATTAGTGTTGCATGAGAAATGAATATGTAGAATGAAATTGAATCGATGTTCATATATAAATAGATATCACATATTTAGCTTGCTAAAATCTATTGTACCGAAATTCATGTGACACATGCAAAGAATACTTCCGGGCGGAAGTGTTTTAGGATAAATGACTTTTCTGTAAAAGAACGATTATAATTACTACCAAAATTAGATTTACCAGACCGGTCGAAAAGACTGGTGGTATATTTCATTAAAAATTTAAAACAATGTTTTTATATTAACAAGTTGTATGATTTTTAGAGCAGCGTATGAATGAATAAATAGAGAAATGAAATAAAATGAAATAGATGAAATAGATAATGTTAATAGAATAAATGAAATAGATATGAAAAAATGCTGGTAGTCCTAGTGTTGAAGGTATTTTATGAATTTAAGTGAAACAGGAAATTCAATTTACTTAAGGCTCTATCAGCCTTAAGGAACACATTCTCATCATGGCGCTCGCGCTTCGCGCTCGATTTTCTGTATACATTTCAGTAACTTTTTAATAAATTACATGATTAAAATAATTCATTTTCTTCCAAATCTCTCAAAAAGAAAAAACAATCGTAGATTTTATTTAAGGAAACGATTTTGCAGAACAACGCTTATTTCGTATCTCACATATTTTGATGAAAAAAATCGAATTTTTATAATATTAAAAATCAAAACATAAAATATACATCCTGTCCCGAAATTTCTTTATGAGAATTTGTAGACCTCATTTAGGCAAACAATTTTCCATCTAAATGTTTTTTTTGTATCTCACATATTTTGTCTAAAAAATGGAATTTTTGAATTTTAATCGTATTTTTTGGAATTGAAACGAAAAATATATCTTTTATCAGAAACTGTGTCAGACAAAATTTGTAGATCTTCTTGAAACGAACAACTTTGTATTATTACGTTTTTTTGGTAATTCGAATATTATTGTTAAAAAATTGAATTTTGGATTTTCAATAGTTTTTTTTTTAAATAAAAAGAAAAATATGCATCTTATGAAAAAATGTTATAATTCAAATTTGTAGGACTCGTATTCTCGTATAATTTAACTGGAAAATGGAATTTTGATATTGACTTTTTTCGAATTTGAATATGCTGTAACATTTCTAATTTTGATTTAATCAAAAAATGTTATGAGGATAATTTGTAGAGATTTATGAGCACTATCAAAAACCAGTATTGGAATTTTTTATTTTTCCAAAAAATTATTTTCAAAAACACAAAAGTAGTGCTCAATCCCTCAATTTTGATTGGATGTGGCTGGTTAACGAACTTGTCCTTACTTTTTCGGCTCCGATAACGTGTACCAAAGCTCAATTCAATCTGATAATTCTATCGAGAGTTATGCCGCACACGACCTACTACAGACAGACAGACAGACACTTTCGTAAAAACCATTTTTTCTGACTCAGGGGGGTCTCAAAACGTAAAGATTTGATGAAAATTTCGAAAGTCATTTTTCACATAAAACCAATACCTTCTCATCCATGATGAGAATGTAAAAATATATTCTTGAAAATTATTTGCCTAAATGGGGCCTAAAAATGTTCATTAGGATATTTTGCGACAAGATGTATCAGGTGTACAAATAAGTTTCCGCCGTTTTTTATCAAAAATTGGGCATTTATCGTGAAAGAACGGAACCTTTTGTTTTATTCAAAGTATTGTCCATTGTATTGTGCTTGTTGCGTTTGGCACGAATCTTGATCCAATAATGCTTCCAATTCCTCATCTTCGTACACTTTCGGCCTTCCGCTACGTTCTGTATTTGACGTAAAATTCACCGTTCATAAACTTTTGCAACTACTTACGACAACTTCTCTCACTTAAAATAGCCTCAGTATATGTTTTTACCATAAAAGGAATCGATGTACCTGAGCTGCAGATTTCTTCAAAGTGGAGAAATAAATCAAAAGTTCCCGCAAATGACGCTTATTCGGCTCAAAAATCGACTTTTTCGCACACAAAAGAATATATTATACTGACAGAAATTCACTAATATTTCAAGGTTATTAACACAAGGTTTGATAACAATTCACGGTAGGTGTCAAGGCTCCTATGAGAGGATTCGTCTCAGATCTCTTAGCCCATAATATTAACCAACTTGTCCCGGATGGGGACTGGAAATTGGTATCCACACCGGTCCAAGCCACTGATGAGCAGATTTCAAGGTTATCTTGTTGACAGATGCCCAACCTTACGCGACAGTGACTATTTTGGTAAACATTCATATTCTTGAGTAAATGGAATTTCCTTTTGCATTTAAAATCAAAAAAATTTAGCAATTGTTATGTAAAGGACATACACATAGAACACTGAGCCCCTCAAGTGCTCTTCAGTACTCTTGGTATTTAGTATGCGATACAGAATTAATTATTACAAATTATAGGTATTATTTATTTGATGCCCACAATAATTGTTTTCTGTCTAAAAACATTAATTCTGTATAAAAACTACACGAAGTTTGCAATTTCAAGACACGTGTTCGTTCAAAAAGCATTTTTCTAGAGAATTTTGTATGAAATGAGTTGAAATATCAACCTATGATGAGATAGTAATTTTTAAAAGTGACTTATAATTTGTAACAATTTATTCCTGTTTGCTTAATTTTCTCACCTCCATGACTGCAAAGTCAGCAAATTTTTGATAATTATTAGTGGGTTCATCAGAAATAAAATCTTTAAAGTTTATAAATTTGTCAACACGCTTTAGATCATCCAGTTCGAATTCACCTCTTTTATCATTCACATAATATGGATAAAATTCATTACTGAAAAAATAATTATCAAATTAGCAAAGCACAATTATTCAAATGTTGATTAATACTAGAATTTTTATCCTATCAAACGTTTTTTACGTAAAAATTACTACTGCTACACTGAAAAAACAGTATAGCACATAAATTATATTTCAAGCAAAGAAAAAATGCCTCTAACAAATCGACAAAAGCCGCGAATAAATGACACTTCTTTCTCAGTTCGAGGTTAGAGTCGCGTGCATGCGAAGCAAGGTATAGCAAACCAGTATAGTTGTCTCACCTATACCAGAGACACTATATACCGGTATAGGTCAGACAGCTATACTTCTATCTATGCAAGAACGAAATTATAATGGTACGATGGCAAAACACACATTTCGGTGCGTCACGCATTCAGATTAGCTACAATACCAATATAGTATAGTCACGACAGGTATTTTGCTGAACTAAAATTCTCTATAGTTTTCTCAGCTATACTGTTTTTTCCGTGTAGAGCAATCCTCAATTTTAGACTTTAAACTTATGCTCGTAGTTACTCTATTTTTAAATTATTATCATATATAAGCTTTGAACATATATTCTAAAACTGAATACCGAATAAACTTGAGCTAATTAACCTTTTAGCTACTTTAGAAGCAAGGATTTCAGAGTGTTTTTCTACGTCATTTGATGGACTGAATACGAAAAAAATCACTGAGGTATCCTTGACCTTGAAAATCCACAGTCAAGGTCACATTTCATTTTTTGCATAAGCG
Organism: Diplolepis rosae; assembly: GCA_030998225.1. Taxonomy (NCBI): domain Eukaryota; kingdom Metazoa; phylum Arthropoda; class Insecta; order Hymenoptera; family Diplolepididae; genus Diplolepis; species Diplolepis rosae. The sequence continues at coordinate 18,081,871 of JAPYXD010000710.1, read as the reverse complement.
AAAGTTGGAGATGGCTTTCCAGCGTCATTGATGCGCTAAAAGTGGGAAAAACAGTGAAAAAATCCTCAAAGCATCTTTGACCTTCAAAATATCTATTTCGAGGTAAAATTTTAATTTCCAGCACAAACGCAGTGAGCTTCAACCTTTTAGCTGAAGGTTACATAAAATACTGCGACATTCATTCTCAGCATCGTCCACGTCGTTGATCCTGGGTCATGCTGAGAGCGAATGTCAGAATATTTCTTGACATCTCCGAGGATGTGGCAGTAGCTCAGTGTTCGCAGAACGTGGACGTAAACGGCCCCCACCATGGACTCTACCAGCTCATGGCTTCTACCTCGCTCTACTGCCATAGGTTGGTTGAATGAGGAAGACACAATGAGCTCGAAGCAGCTATGGTAGGGGCCGTTTACGTCCACGTTCTGCGAACACTGCAGTAGCTTGCTGCGTTTGTGGTAGAAATAAAATTTGACCTCTACATAGACGTTCTATATAATAAGAGTACCTGCGAAAATTTTTTTATGTTTTTTTACGTATTCAGCGCATCAAACTACGTACGAAAACCTTCTCAAAACTCGGCTTATACTAGAGATGAAATTTGACCTTGAAATAGAGATTTTCAATGTCAAGGGTGTCTGTGGGAATTTTTTTACTATTTTTTACGTATTCAGCGCATCAAACTACATAAGAAAACCTTCGAAAAACTTGGCTATATTACACGGAGAAAAAAACCTGACTATAATAGTAAGAACACTAGTTATGCTTTTGTAGCAGGTTTCGTTCTTGTTATCCTGGTGAAAAAATCATACATTTTAAGCAGAAATCCCTTCATACTAAAGAAGTACCAAGTTTCATGCTTTCAGAGCAGTTGTGCCTTGCGAACATAGTTCGAACTTCGCCTTACTGTGATTGCAAGAAACCCATCCTATTTCAATATGAGTTCTCTTACAACCGAGGTGTTAGGCCACGCCTACTTTCGAACGTAGCACCTCACGTGTTCCCTCGGTTGTAAGAAATTCATCCTATTCCAGTATGAGTTCTCTTACAACCGTAGTCAGGCGAGAACCTTGCTACACGGAGAAAAAAATCTAACTATTATAGTAGGCTGAGCTCTATCCTATTAAAGCACCGAACTTAATGTGCGAAATTGGTATGAGCTTCTACCAGTATTGGCATCAACTCGTGCATTTTTAGCATGAAATGTCTTATACTATATAAGAAACAAGTGTATGTCATTATTGCTAGTGTCATATGCTGTCATAGCAAGGTTCTTATGTATAAATTTTGTATTTTATAAGAGGACAATTTGTACTGAAATTTACCTGCAGCTAAAAGGATAACAAAGTTTCATTCATTAAATGCTGAGGTTTAATGTTACACAGAAGGTGATTTGAAAACTATATATGAACATAATTATATTGTAACTTTTCTTGAACAAGCGATTGGCGCAACTAGTTTTTCGGAAATATTAATGTTTCTTTATTTCTTTATAACAATTTGATTAAAAAATTTTTTTGCGTGTCCATATTTATCTAACTGATATCTTGGACGTAAAATTTACGTAATATCATGAAATATAAATTAATTCACCGTTGTGCTAAACCCCAAGCAGCGTATGTGAAACCGTATCGTCGTGTGATCATGTGCCCAAAAAAGTTATGAACGAACTTTGGTCTAGGGTTGGTCAGTTTTGATCCTACCGAAACTATATAATCGTATTCATTTTCAGTGAGCACGTTCCCCTGTTGCTGATAGTCAGATGAATATAATTTACCTTCTAACATCGACGAATTTGATTCTATAACAAAAAAAGAGAATTGACATTACGAAACAGAATTCAGAATGAGTACATGAAAATAAAATTGTAATTTAGGCTTGAGTCTAATTTAAAAAGACATTTTAAAATAAACCTTCAACAAAAATCTTCTCATATAAGGGATGATTTGTAAAACATTTTTCTCATAATTTTGAAACATCTGTATAGTATACCAGGGGTGTTAGTTGAAGTTTGCCGGTTTTTTCAATAAAGAAAACACTTAATTCTCAAGGGAATCTCAAAAATTTTTTATTCAAAGTATTGACCATTGGATTCTACATATTTTGCCCATCTTTCAGGCAAATCATGGATACCATTCCAAAAAAACTTTTTATCTCTTTCAAGGCAAACCATTCGACGAGCCATTTTTCGACTTCTTCAAAATTGAAGCGCTGCTCTGCGAGTGAGTGTCCCATCGATACGAAAAGGTGATAGTCGGACGGGGCGAGGTCTGGAGAGTACGGTGGGTGCGATAATATTTCCCAATTCAATGCTTTTAATGTGTTTTTCACTACTTTAGCGGTATGAGACGGTGCGTTGTCATGTTGTAGGGTAACTTTGCCATGTCTTCGGGCCCATTCCGGCCGTTTTTCGATCAACGCATGATTCAAATTGATAAATTGTTTTAGGTAGCGATCCGTATTCACCGTCTCACCAGGTTTTAATAACTCGAAGTACACCACACCACACTGGTCCCACCAAACACAGAGCATTGTTTTACGGCCAGAGCGATTTAGCCTTGGAGTCGATGGACCGACCTCACCAGGTGAAAGCCATGATTTTTTTCCGCTTCGGGTTCTCGAAATAAATGAATTTTTCGTCCCCCGTGACAATTCGATGCAAAAAAGATTTCCTTTCGAACATTTGTCTATCGTTCAATTGGTGTGGTACCCATTTTCCATACTTTTGGATTTTTCCCATGGCTTTTAAACGTTGGCACATTGCTCCTCGGGTCACATTTATTGTTTGTGCCAATTGTTGTTGCGATTGGGTTGGGTCTTCATCCAATAACGCCTGCAATTCCTCGTCTTCGAATTTTTTCGCTGCACCAGGATGTTCATTGTCTGTTAAATCGAAATCTCCACTTTTAAATTGACCAAACCATGTCTCACATGTTCTAATCACTGGAGTATGTTCACCATAAGTTTCTACCAGCAATCGATGAGCTTCAACTGCCTTTTTCTTTTGATGAAATAAGAAAAGCAACGAATGCCGCAAATGCGATTTACTTGGAACGAAACTCGACATATTCACGGAGGTAAACAACTATGATGCTATTATTTTGGCAGAATGTAATTGTGTATTTTTGAAGGATATTGTCCATAGAAAAATGTGACATATATGCCAAATCGTAGAAATGTATACATATCTCTAGCGACATCTATGAGTAAAACCGGCAAATTTCAACTATTTTACCCTCTGGTATTGCGTGATAAGGAAAGAAAGACGAGAATATCACTTGCTTTTGCCTTCGTCACGAATTTAATTTCTTATAACATTTCTATTAAAAAGTTCGACTCTCTGGTCCAAAATTCACTAATTTTCTGTAGGGGAAAATACACCACCTCAATTTGGGAGGTGTATCGTATTTTAAGGATGTACACTAGGTATAGTTAATCTGGTAATTCACCAATCTTTTTAATGATTTATAAAATCGACAAAAAATAGATCCATTATTAATTCCTACGAAGTGTAACGCCCTGGTTACTCACTTTTTATTATATTATTTATTTTTCCTCGTTTTTTGTTCAGAAAAGAGACCTGAAAAGATTTCTTAACCGGGAAACAAAGGGATGAGGGTAGCCAACAGTAAAAATTCAAGAATATCACAATTATTAACTTCCTTTTATTAAATATTTTGAATACAAATATGATGAGGAGTTCCCCTTGAAAATTCCTCCTGGGAAGCAGCTTGAAAATGAAAGGGGGAAGAATTTAGAGATCTATCTAAGTTCAAATTAGAGACTTAATAAAAATTTGGTACCTACAGGAAATGTCTTATCTTAGTGATTCGAGTCCATCTGATCCTTGTGTTCCCTGAGTACAATGATGAGGATAATTTATATAGATCCGAATTGATATTTAAATCCTCCAGCACCACTAATAATCCAAATTTACACGTACTTTTTCACAATGATGAACGAACTGATAAGCCAATGGAAATGAGTGACGACTGAAACTATTGCTTTCTAAGAGAGATCTGAAGTTCAAATTAGTCCGACGGTCACTCTTCTTAGGAGAGTTCCGAAAGTTCGAGATGGTCTGACGTAACTTTTCTTAGGTGAGTTCCGAGGTTCAAGATGGTCTGACGGTCACTGAAGATTTGCGGATTTGCAGGTGATTTTATCGACTGTTTTTTCGGTCGATACTGATATGAAATCCGCCATTTTTCGATACCGCCGAATTTAGATACTAACATGACATTTGAAGATGCTGCCTGAAGGGTTTTCTTACAGCCAAATAAGACCATAATTGTTTCCACGAAGATTCCAACACATTCTTCTATTTGTTATCCCTAAAGCGACAAGATTTCCTCCTAATTTTATTCCCACTCAGTTACAGATCTGCTAAATTTTCGTGCGTGTTCCTCTAGCTTCCCTATTTGCCTTGGGTGAATGGACTTTGCAGAAAGTAGAGGGTTAATGGTTTGTGTACATAACGCATTATGATGAATTCCGATGGGTATCCCCAGCTGAGTTTTGTCTAGACATTTAGGGTTTTTCGACGATCAATATATAGACATACCTGTTGCTTTTAGTTGTTAATCCTTTTAAATTATTAATTTTACACATATTATTTTGTAAATAAATATTGATAGTTACGGGACGTGACAGCTTAAGTATGAAGGAGGCTCTCTGAGCGAACTTTAGAAGAAAATAGCTCCGATCAAAATTATTTACTTAAAAAAAGTTATTCAGATTTTAATTTCTCGTTTTTCTGTTCACAAAAAAATTACTTAATTGACTAATGATCAAGGTTTCATTCAACTCTGAAGGATTTCCTGCCAATATACTTGGATAAGTTTTATTAAAATATAAGCTATGATTGTTTATAACAATAATAACTGTATAATTACTAAACAGCATTTTTCAATAAAACTGATTCAAATATAATTGCAGGGAATCCTCCAAAGAGTAAAATGAGGCCTTAATAATTGGAACTAAATAAACATTGTCATTTTTTTGTGAAGAGAAAACAAAATATTAAAATCTAAATTACTTTTTTTAAGTAAATAATTTTGATCGAAACTATTTTTATCTGAGGTTCGCTTAGATCCTCCTTCATACTTTGTAGGAATTAGAAATGGATCTATTTTTGTCGATTTTATGAATCATTATAAAGATTGGTGAATTTTCAGATTGACTGTACCTAGTGTACATCCTTAACTGGGATATTAAAGTTTATATGTGTATGTACTCATAGAGATACGTAGCTATGTTTGTATGGGGACTACAAAGGCTTTTGTGACAACGTAGCACATGACCTTGAGAAATTTGATTTTTCAAAAGTATCGCTGGGAGTACTTTAAACCTCACTTCTTTATAATAATTTTTTATTTCATGAAAAGATGTCACATTATTATATAAGATAATTATTATATAAGAGATACATTTTTTATCATTTTGCTTAAAAGTTTGATTTTTCTGAATTATCGCGATTTACCCATAAACGTTTTCGATCTAAGCCACACAAGGTCCAAAAAACGAGAAACTATTCAATCAATTCTCAGCTTCAATCTTCTTCCCATATGCAAATAACAGTGTTAATTTTGACCGATTATTACAACATATATAAATATACATATAACATTTATATATATAATTCTTATAATAATGATATTTTTGGCGTTCCCCGGCTGAAAGTGGGAACTGTGGTCTTTCCATATGAGATAACGATCAAATATCAAAATTAGACGAATGCTTACGTAATGGAAATGAATACTGATTAAATAAAAATATTATTTTCGTAATAAATATTAAATGTTTTAGTAATCTTATGTGATATTAATTATGTGGATTTTTGTTTACCCAGTGCGTTGGAATGAAGTGTAAAACGCCAAAGTAGAACACCCAAAATTTTCCACATATTGTTGCTTTCTGAACGAGACTAATTCTCAGCATGTAAATTAGTCATTTTCTCAAATTCACTAAGTTTCTTTTTCAGTTTAAGTGAAACAGGAAATTCAATTTACTTAAGGCTCTATCGGCCTTAAGAAACACGCATTCTCATCATGACACTCGCGCTTTGCGCTCGATTTTCTGTATGCATTTTTGTAACTTTTTAATAAATTACATGATTATTGATAAATTTATTTTCTTCCAAATATCTCAAAAAGGAAAAACAATCGTAGACTTTATTTAAGGAAACGATTTTGCAAAACAACGCTTATTTCGTATCTCACATATTTTGGTGAAAAAAATCGAATATTTTAATATTAAAAATCAAAACATAAAATATACATCCAATCCCGAAATATCTTAATGAGAATTTGTAGACCTCATTTAGGCAAACAATTTTCCATCTAAACGTTTTTTTTGTATCTCACATAGTTTGTCTAATAAATGGAATTTTTGAATTTTAATCGTATTTTGTGGAATTTAAACGAAAAATATATCTTTTATCAGAAACTGTGTGAGACAAAATTTATAGATCTTAATGAAACGAACAACTTTGTATTCTTACGATTTTTTCGTATTTCGAATATTATTGTTAGAAAATTGAATTTTGGATTTTCAATAGTTTTTTTTTTAATTAAAAAGAAAAATATGCATCTTATGAAAAGATGTTACAATTCAAATTTGTAGGTCTTTATGTAAAAAATAATATTGTACCATAACGTTTTTTCGTATCTCGTATAATTTAACTTGAAAATGGAATTTTGATATTGACTTTTTTCGAATTTGAATATGCTGTAACATTTCTAATTTTGATTTAATCAAAAAATGTTATCAGGCTAATTTATAGAGATTTATGAGCACTATCTAAAACCAGTATTGAAATTTTTGATTTTTTCAAAAAATTATTTTCAAAAACACAAAAGTAGTGCTCAACCCCTCAATTTTGATTGGATGTGGCTGGTTAACGAACTTGTCCTTACTTTTTCGGCTCCGATAAAGTGTACCAAAGCTCAATTCAATCTGATAATTCTATCGAGAGTTATGCCGCACACGACCTACAGACAGACAGACAGACAGACAGACGGACAGACAGACAGACATACAGACAGACAGACAGACACTTTTGTAAAAACCCTTTTTTCTGACTCAGGGGGTCTCAAAACGTAAAGATTTGATGAAAATTTCGAAAGTCATTTTTCACATAAAACCAATACCTTCTCATCCATGATGAGAATGTAAAAATATATAATTTTCGTAATTAATATTAAATGTTTTAGTAATCTTATGTGATATTAATTATGAGTATTTTTGTTTACCCAGTGCGTTGGAATGAAGTGTAAAACGCCAAAGTAGAACACCCAAAATTTTCCACATATTGTCGCTTTTTGAACGAGACTAATTCTCACCGGTCGTTTTTCAGAAAGAGATCGACTTGCTTTGAAGCTTTCTATATCTAAGCGTCTGTAACTAGTCATACTTTATCAGAATGACTGGCATGTATACGTGGATATCATTATTTCTTCTAAATCTTTATAAGGTTAACATAGCTCATAAAATTTTTTAAAGGCAATATATATTTACGTCGTAGAATTTTAGATAAAAAATCTGGTTAAATCGGCCTACTATATATTTCAGAATTTTCTGAATCTAAAACAACTAGAATATTATGATATCTATATACAATATTTTTGATATCTATTATAATTATAATAATGTTTTAGTATTATTTTAAACTCGAACAATTCAATGACGAAAATTACTTGAAAAAATTGTACCACCGGGGCAGGCCAATTTTTAGAAGATTTGAGTCCTTGTTTTCAAAAACATAGGAAAAAATTTGATTGTATCAATCAATGAAATACATTGGTATACAGTTGGCCAAAATTTCGTTTCATTCTATAGAGATCCTGGTTGCTTTAACCAAATTTTTTTGTAAGATTAATAGTTCGGTACATTTAACGTACAATTGACCTTAAGAAATCGAAATTTTGTGTAAGCTAAGTAAATAATGTTTTATAGACAAAAATTTTATAATTTTATAAGAAGTCTACTTTTATTAAACTTTTATCATACATATCATACATATCAACCACTTGGTAGTTAAGTTTACCAGTTTTTTTCACTGTAAAAATGGTATCATGCATGTTTGCGACCTGAGTCGACAAATCGCAACTGACATTTTGAATTTTTAGATGCAATGCAAGTTGTGAATTAGACCATTTCTCATCTTCGCTTGAGTTTTTCCCTCACTACTTGACTGTGACAAAAAATCCTAGGTAATTGCAGCACAAGCTGTCAATAAGGCCGTGCGTTTGAAGTTCGCTTTTCTGTATTTTTCTACTTTATTAGATGAGTATATTTCTTATCAATTTAAAAAAATACTATTGAAATTTGAAAATTCAAGTTTTTAACCATAATATGCGAAATACGAGAAAAAACGTGAAAATGCTAAATTTTTCACTTCAATAAGGTCTACAGAAGTCCAGAGTCTTCAATTTTGGTCGGATTTACAATTTTTTTTTCAACATTAAAGTGCATTAAATGCTGAAAGGCCTCGTGGAAAGAACTTCTGTCTCGTCTATTTTTGTATTAATTATTTTTTTACTCAAAGTATGGAAAAAATGAATTAAATTAAATTTAAATTAAATTAAATAACAATTATTTACGCGTTAATAACTGCCTAAATAAACTGTAAGGGAGATGTACCAGGTACGGGACGATTTTTTTTTCGGCCATATCTTTTGACTGAGTTAACATTTTGAGTTCATGTAAGGATCAAAATAAAGCTAATGTATTTGCGTAACTTTTATCTGGTTATGGTATATTGATATCATACACAGAAAAAAATTATGACCATTTTCGTAAAGTGATGTTTTTCGGACCAAAAAATTTTTGGCACCAGGTACAGGACACCTAGAAAAATCCGATAAAAATGGGAAAATATGAAGTAAACTCACCGTAAATTAAGAAAATGTCAATTTTTATTGATTTTGAAAGATTTCAGTGGCAAAGAGGAGTATAAAAAATGATGTTTTTTCTTTATTTCAATCTAATTGACAAATGGACAAAACCAAATCAGAATATCAATTTAATTGTTTAAAAACACTTTAGTTCGATAAAAATATTGATACATGACAGTAGATATCCCAAAAATACATTTCATGTAAAAAATCCCAAGTGTCCCATACCTCGTGAAACAAGCTGTCCCGCACCCGGAACATGACGCCATTTTTAGATGACGCCATAAATTTATGAAATGTTCGCGAATTGGCTCCATGCACCATTTCATCATAAAATAGATGGAAAATATTAAATTTATATGCAAAACACCCACCTTGTTCTGTTCAATAACTCTGAATAACAGCACTTTGAACATAATTCGATAAAACTTTTTAAAATAATTTTCACACACGATGTCTTGAGCTAACACAAGGAATGCGACTATTCACATCAGTGTTTTACCAAAAATTAACTGCTGTCATTAGAAACATTTGACACTACTTTAATTGGCCATATTCGTATTTTAGCATTGAAAGAATCAGCTGTCCCACAACTGGTACATCTCCCCTATATTTTCTCAAATTCATGTTTGGGGACTGAAAGAATACAGTCTCATTATCGATAAAATTTATTTTATTTATGTAGGAATGCGAATAGAAGGGCCCTGTACCAAGGGTTATTGCTGAATACGTATACAATACTAATTTAAATAAGCAGTCCCAGACAATGTTCCCCAGATGTTTGAAGGAAAATCCCCTAAGCCAAGGTTTTAACAACCAGGCCAAGGGCGAGATGCGTAAAGTCCAACGATTGAATCATGCGCCCTAGGCGCGAGATGCAGATGTACCCGCGAAAGAGGCAGATTTTTCTTCGCAACGTTTCTCTACTTTCAAATAATCATCGATAGGAATCAATTTAATAGCTCCATAGCCATCATAGAAAGCCACATTTATTCCGACAGGTCTACTGTCAAGATAAACAAGACTGCCGAGGTCTTTCTGGAATAAAAACGATCATCAATATCGATATGACTTCCCATTAATTTAGATGAATGATAAATAATGATTTTTAATTAAAGTCAAAATGTCCGTGAATAAGTAATTACATCATCTACTTGAATTTGATCTCCAGTCGTTTTAACACAAAAATCAACAGATTTAAAAACAATTTCGCATTCTGATTTATCTATTTTCACGACTCCAAGCTCCACAAATACTCGGTCCGGTGTTGGGTAGTCTCCTCCTATTCTGTTGAATCCCACCATAGAATTTACATCAGGCTCATGAGTAGGCCTTGGAACGTATGTTGCCAAAACCCTTACATTTTTCTCCAACTAGAAAAAGTGTCAATGTGTCATTAGTGTTGCATGAGAAATGAATATGTAGAATGAAATTGAATTGATGTTCATATATACAGTCTGTTCAACAAGAGCGAGTCCTGGATTTTTCAAAAACTATTGGAGATTTAAAAACGTTTTTTTTTTTTTAACTAAAAGTACTCTCGAAGGACTACGGCGCTACTATCTAATAGATAGTCCAGTTCCCATCGTTGTCCAGAATGGCCTGGTACATTTTCGGCATGCTTTACACTAATTTTTCAGCGTAGTCCGTTGGTAATTCTTGCTATATCTTCCTGATTTTTTGCGAGATCTGATTCAGGATGAAGACACGTTTTCCCGCAAGCTTCCTCTTTAAAACACTCCAGACATTTTCGATTGGATTCGTATCGGGGGACTGTGATGGCCAGTCCAAAGTTGTGATGCCATTTTCTGTTTTCCAGGCGGTGCAGAGACGGCTTCGATGTTCGGGTCGTTATTTTCATGTAAGATCCAATCGGCCGTATCGGCTCCAAACATCTTTGTAGCAGACCTTAGAAGACCACGTTCATATATTTGGAGTATTTTCTGAGCATTCAAGTTCTCGGTGAAGAGCTCTAAACACCCAAAACCGCGCTGTGAGAAGCATCCAGAAACATGGACCTTCACGGGGTGTTTTTTATTGGCTTTATAACGCTCAACCCACTTTTTCACAAACGATTTCGACTTTTTGATGTATTTAGCAGCGGCTGTATAGGACATAAGTGGTCCCTTTGGATGGGTACACAAGAAGACCGCTTCAAAACGTTTTGCGTACATAGAACTCATTATGACTCACGTCTGCTCTCTCTGACGATTCGAGCGCTACTGAATCGCCTTGGTAATTGTGCCGTAGTCCTTTAAATGTACTTTCATTAAAAAAAAAAGTTCAAAAATCTCTAATAGTTTTCGAAAAACCGAGAACTCGCTCTTGTTGAACAGACTGTAGATATAGATGTTGATGCTAAAATCTATAGTACCGAAATTCATGTGACACATGCAAAGAATACTTCCATCCGGAAGTGTTTTGGGTCAAATGACTTTTCTGTAACATAAGGATTATAATTACTATCATAGGTATTTTTGAAAAAGTCAAAAACTTCAATATTGTTTTCTGATAATGTTTATAAATCTGTATCGATTATCCTCATAACATTTTCGGATAAAATCAAAATTATCAATATTTCATTTCGCAGTTGAACTATAGGAGATATGACACTATTGAAAATCAAGATTTCCATTTTCTAACCAAAATATGTGGGAAACGAAATAAGTGTAAGAATGAAAAATCGTTTGCTTTAATAAAGTCTACGAATTGCTTTTTTGTTTTGAGATATTTAGAAGGAAATAAATGATTTTAATTATAATATTTATTAGAAGATTACAGAATTGTATATACAGTAAGTCAAGCGAGAATTGCGAGTATTATGATGAGAATGTGTTCCTCCACACGGGTAAAAATGGAGTTCAGAAGAATTTGAATGATTACTAAACAACAGAAATGATTGCCAAAAAGCACACTCTTTTTTCACATGGTAATTATTCCTGGTGTTTGGTAAACATTCATATTCTTGTGGGAACGGAATTTCTTTTTCCATTTAAAATCAAAAAATCTTCGCAATTTTTATGTAAAGGACATACACATAGAACACTGAGCCTCTCAAGTGCTCTTTGGTGCTCTTGGTATTTAGTACGCGATACAAAATGAATTATTACAAATTATGGGTATTATTTATTTGATTCCCACAATAATTTTTTTCTGTCCAGAAACATTATTTCTATGTAAAAACTACACAAATTTTGCAATTTCAGGACACGTGTTTCTTTAAAAAGCGTTTTTCTAAAGAATTTTGTATGAAATGAGTTGATGTATCAACCTATGATGAGCTAGTAATTTTTAAAAGTGACTTATAATTTGTAACAATTTATTTCTGTTTGCTTAATTTTCTCACCTCCATGACTGCAAAGCCAGCAAATTCTTTATGATTATTAGTGGGTACATCAGAAATAAAATCCTTAAAGTTTATAAATTTGTCAACACGCTTCAGATCATCCAGTTTGAATTCACCTCTTTTATCATTCACATAATATGGATAAAATTCATTACTGAAAAAATAATTATCAAATTAGCAAAGCACATTTATTCGAATGTTGATTAATACTAGAAATGTTTATCCTATAAAACGTTTTTTATGTAAAAATTACTGCTGCTAGAGTAATCTTCAATTTGAGACTTTAAACTTATGCTCGTAGTTAATCTATTTTTGAATTATTATCATATATAAGCTTTGAACATATATTCTAAAACTGAATACCGAATAAACTTGAGCTAATTAACCTTTTAGCTGCGGGGGTGGTCGATATATCGACCACTCAAGAGGCACAAATTAATTAATGTTTTCAGGCAGAATTTGATGTTTTGAATACGCAAAAAGTAGTTTTAAAATTCCCTGAAACATGGTTGACCTTGAAGATCGTTATTACAAGGTCAAATTTCATTTCTAGTAGAAGTGAGGATTTCAGAGCGGTTTCATACGTAATTTGATAGACTGAATGCGAAAAAAATACAAATATAATCACTGAGGTATCCTTGACCTTGAAAATCTACATATCTATTTCAAGAAATATATGAAATTTTAGTTTCCATTACAAATTAAGTCAGCTGCAACCTTATATCTAAAGGTTACATAAAATACTGCGGCATTCATTCTCAGCATCGTCCACGTCGTTGATCCTGGGTCATGCTGAGAGCAAATGTCAGAATATTTCTCGAAATCTTCGGAGAAGATATAATGAATATAAATTAATTTACCATTGTGCTAAACCCCAAATAGCGTATGTGAAACCGTATCGTCGTGTGATCATGTGCCCAAAAAAGTAATGAAGGAACTTTGGTCCAGGAGCGGTCAGTTTTGATCCTACCGAAACTATATAATCGTATTCACTTTGAGTGAGCACGTTCCCCTCTTGCTGATGGCGATATGAAAATACTTTACTTTCTAAGATCGACGAATTTGATTCTATAACAAAAAAAGAGAATTTACACTACGAAATAGCATTTCGGAAAAGTGCATAAAAATAAAATCATAATTTACGCATGAGTCTAATTTAAAAAGACATTTTAAAATAAACATTCAACAAAAGTGTTCTTATAAAACGGATGATTTTTAAAATATTTTTCTCACAATATTTTTGAAACATCTGTATAGTATCTTGTGTGATAAGGAATATACAAAGAATGACAAGAATATCCTTGCTTTTCCCTTTGTCACGAATTAAATTTTTTATAACATTTCTATTAAAAGTTCGACTTTGTGGTCCAAATTCACTAACTTTCTGTAGGGCAAAGATCCACCAACTCAGTTTGGGAGTGTAGCGTATTTTAAGGATGTACACTAGGTACAGTCAATCTGATAATTCACGAATCTTTATAATTGTTATGTTCACAGTTTAAATTAGTTTGATGTACCGATCATAGAGTCTCTGACTTTATATCTCTACCTTACCGACTTAAACTTGTATAATTTAGATTTTTCAATATGGCGAAATAGACTGGTCAAGAAAAAGGTGTGCACTGAAAAAACAGTATGGCTAAGAGAACTATATTTTGGTCCTCAGAACCAGAAAATATTGCTATCAGACCAATGCTACGGTATGGTCCCCAGAACTATACGAGTATAGGTGAGACAGCTATACAAGTTCGCTGATATGACAATACCATGTATAGCGATCGTAAACAAAATATTATGCCATCGTTATCGCTCTTGTGAATTTTCGCGTGTGATAAAACAATACGCGATACGCAAAAATGATCTTTCAAAGAAAGAAAAAATGCTCCAAACAAATTGACAAAAGCTTCGAAAAAACGCCTCGAAAAAATGACACTTCTTTCTTTCTCATTATCAATGGAACTAAATAAACATTGTAATTTTTTTGTGAAGAGGAAGCAAAATATTAAAATCTAAACAACTTTTTTTAAGTAAATAATTTTGGTCGAAACTATTTTTTTCTGAAGTTCGCTTAGAAGCCTTCTTCATACTTCGTAGGAATTCACAATGGATTTATTTTTGACGATATTATATATCATTATAAAGATTGGTGAATTTTCAGATTGACTGTACCTAGTGTACATCCTTAACTGGGACATTAAAGTTTATATGTTTATGCACTCATAAAGATACGTAGCTATGTTTGTATGGGGACTACAAATGCTTTTGTGACAACGTAGTACATGGCGTTCAGAAATTTGATTTTTCAAAAGTATCGCTGGGAGTACTTTAAACCCCACTTTTTTTTAATAATATTTTATTTCATGAAAATATGTCACATTATGAGATAAGGTCTAATAAGTTCTACATTGAATTGTAAGAGACACGTTTTTTTATCTTTTTGCTTAAAAGTTTGATTTTCCTAAATTATCGCGATTTGACCCATTAATGTCTTCGAGTTAAGCCACGAAAGGTCCAAAAAACGAGAAACTATTCAATCAATTCTCAGCATCAATTTTCTTCCCATATGCAAATGACGCAGTGTTTACTTTGACCGATTATTACAACATATATAAATATACATATAACATTTATATATAATTCTTATAATAATGATATTTTTGGCGTTCCCCGGCTGAAAGTGGGAACTGTGGTCTTTCCATATGAGATAACGATCAAATATCAAAATTAGACGAATGCTTACGTAATGGAAATGAATACTGATTAAATAAAAATATTATTTTCGTAATAAATATTAAATGTTTTAGTAATCTTATGTGATATTAATTATGAGTATTTTTGTTTACCCAGTGCGTTGGAATGAAGTGTAAAACCCCAAAGTAGAACACCCAAAATTTTCCACATATTGTCGCTTTTTGAACGAGACTAATTCTCACCGGTCGTTTTTTCAGAAAGAGATTGACTTGCTTTGAAGCTTTCTATATCTAAGCGTCTGTAACTAGTCATACTTTATCAGAATGACTGGCATGTATATGTGGATATCATTATTTCTTCTACATCTTTATTAGGTTACCATAGCTCATAAAATTTTTTATACAACACAAGCATGTTTTTCTCACTTTTTGACGCGTGTTTTGCGGGCATAAAGTTTGTCATTTAAGCCCTAGGGCGTAGATAGGGGAGCAGTGCATAAAAGTAGTCATTTAAGTACCCCCCACTCCCTATTTACGCCCGCAGGGCTTAAATGACAAACTTTACAAAAAGCGAGAAAAACATGCTTTTGTTGTATAAAGTACCGTGTACGTGCGCGCTCGCCTTCGCCTCGAAATGTAAACATTGCACTCGACTTAAATGATCAACTTTACCCCCTTGTTGTACAATGTACTATTAAAGGCAATATATATTTACGTCGTAGAATTTTAGATAAAAAATCTAGTTAAATCGGCCTACTATATATTTCAGAATTTTCTGAAACTAAAACAACTAGAATATTATGATACCTATATATGGGTCATTCCATATTAGATTGACAGTCGATGTCGCAGATTTGAACGAGATAATTTTTTTTCGGTTCTTTATCAACAATGAATAGACACGTATTTTTTTGTTTGGCCAAAAAAAATTTTTTTGCAAGTATACGATTTTTCGAATTTTCTAAGAAATGATATTTTCGACATAGTAAGCGCATTTTAAGCTTGTTTATCTTGAAAACAATTGTTCGCACGAAAAAGTTTCCAAATTACGAAAATGAGGGTTTTGACTCTTCTTTACAGAGATTGTTGCGAAAAAATTGTTAAAATATTTTTTAACATACAAAAGTAAAGAAATAAAAGCAAAATCGTTTTTTTTCCAAATCTGGCCCCTTTAGAAATTTTTTTTTTTCGTCGATTTAGATTCTTTGAAGTCTGTTATAAAATATGACGATTGAATCAAAATGGCTGGATCATTGATTCGGAAGTTATGGAATTTTGAAGAGGCTCGCGCGGCCTCGAGCGCAATCCGGGCGCTTCCACACGCGGCGAGCGTTTACCTTTAGTTTTAGGACTAATAACTTACGCCCGGTAAAACGCTCGCCGCGTGTGGAGGCGCCTGGATTGCGCACGAGGCAGCGCGAGGCTTTTCAAAATTCCATAACTTCAAAGAATCTAAATCGACGAAAAAAAAATTTCTAAAGGGGCCAAATTTGAAAAAAAAACAATTTTGCGTTTATTTCTTTACTTTTGTATGTTAAAAAATATTTAAACCATTTTCTTTGCAACAATTTTTGTAAAGGAGAATCAAAACCCTAATTTTCGTAATATGGAAAATTTTTCGTGCGAACAATTGTTTTCAAGATAAACAGGCTTGAAAGTGCGCTTGCTATGTTGAAAATATCATTTCTTAGGAAATTTGAGTCCTTGTTTTCAAAGACATAGAAAAAAATTTGGTAGATTAAACAAAAATATGATTGTATCAATCAATTAAATGCATTGGTATACAGTTGGCCAAAATTTCGTTTCATTCTACTGAGACTCTGGTTGTTTTAATCAAATTTTTTTGTAGGATTAACAGTTTGGTACATTTAACGTAAAATTGACCTTAAGCAATCGAAATTTTGTGTAAACTGACTAAATAATGTTTTATAGACAAAAATTTTATAATTTTATAATCATTCTACTTTTATTGAACTGTTATCATACATGTGTACAAAATAAAACTACATCAAAAGAAAACTCGGAAAATTAGTTAAACTCTAATAAAATTAACTAAGAAACTAGTAATTCTGTCAACTGACCACTTGGTTGTTGATTTTACCAGTTTTTTACGTCTAAAAATGGTACCATGCATCTTTGCGACCTGAGTCGACAAATCTTAACTGATATTTTGAATTTTTAAGTACAGTGCAAGTTGTGAATGAGACCTCTTCTCATCTTCGTTCGAGCTTTTCCCTCACTACTTCACTGTGACGAAAAATCCGAGGTTATTTCAACAGAAGCTGTTAATAAGGCCGTGCGCTTAAAGTTCGCTTAAAGTTCGCTTAAAGTTCGCTTAAAGTTCGCTTTTCTGTATTTTATGTATTTGTTTTTGGAGAACTGAGAGTTTATTTTATTCTCTTAGGGGGTGATTTTATTCGCTTTGAATCGAGCGCAGAACAATGGTGGGATGGCTTTATTCACAGGTTAGGATGTTTTACTATCAATTTTGACCTTGAGGTCAATGTTCAAGGTCAAATGTAGATAAGACCCTTTTCTTAAATGAGAATCCTTATTTTTTACTGTTGATTTGAAAAGAGCGGGAAATTTCACGTCAAAAATGACCTGCGGAAAAATGGTTTTTGTGGTCTTGGAAAGGTAAAAAATGAACGCCAAATGTCTGAGAAACGACCAGATGCCCTTTTTCTGAATTTTCTTGATTTTTCGGGGTTAACAAACGTTTAAGACGCTTCACAAAAGGCGATGAAACACCCGAAACGTGAGAGGCAAGTGGAACTCACGACAAGAAAGCACCCCAAATGAAACAGAACTTACTACGTCCTCGCTGTTGTTTCTGGGTAACGCTAAAACTATGGACAAAGTGTCTTTTTGTTTTGTAACTAGTCACAGAGAAGTGACATTGTCAAGATTTTCACTTTTGTAACTACATAGTCACAGTCTTTACATCATATCCGAAATGATTGTTACTGTCTGCGTGAGTTGGGGGGGGGGGGGGGTTATAACATTCTAAAGCCTAAAGCCTACAAAAAAAATGTATCCTGGCACAGAGTTCAATTTAAGAAAAATCGTCTTGAGCTTCAAGTTACCTTGAAAATTGACCTGATGGTAATGATGGTTAAGGTCACACCTTAAAATTTCATCGACTTTTGTGAAGCATAAAAAAAAACCGAAGACATTTGACCTTAATTTTTTACTTTTCCAAGGTCACAAAAACCATTTTTCCACAGGTCATTTTTGACGTGAAATTTCCCGCTCTTTTCAAATCCGAAGTCAAAAATAGGGGTTCTCATTTTAAAAAAGGGTCTTACCTCCATTCGACCTTGAAAATTGACTTCAAGGTCAAAATTGATGGTACAGTGAAATGTTCCCCTGGGTCCCGGTCAACCTTTGCCGGAACCATTATTTCGTAGATAAAGTATTTTAGAAGATATTTGGGATTATAGATTAAAATAGGTCACCGTGTACATTGATAAGGACTGTTACATTGGTTTGTTTATTTTCTGCGAACACTGAGAAAAAAGTTTCTTTGATATACGGTCAACGAAAAAATTTCTTTAAATTAAAGAAAGTTTTGGTATTTCAAAAAAAAATTCTTTCATCCAAAAAAATAGATTTGTATACATTAAAGAAAAAATTTTTTAATCAATAAAACTTTCTTCAATTCAAAGAAATTTTTGCTTTGATCATATGTCAAAGAAAAGCTTCTTTGATTCAATGAAACTGTTTTCTGGGTGCAACGATTCTTTGCTTCCGATATATCATGGCTAGACAACCTGTGGACAATTCCGTAGGCAATATAGGAATTCCTAATTATTCCTACAATTGTCTCGTCAAGTAACACAAGACTGCCGGTGTCCTACTGAAATAACAACAACTATCAGGATCGATATGAACTTTCATTGTTTTAGATAAATGATAAATAATAGTTTGTATTTATGTCTGAATTTATACAAAAAAGTAATTAACAGATAAAAACTAGGAAGGGCAAATGTTTCCGCATTTTAATTTGTAAACATTTTTTTTATTTTGTTAATAGTATATTACGTGCCTAGGCGCATAATGAGGGTTATTACGCGATGAGTGACAATGCTCGCAGGAGATTGAAGCCGAGACAAAGCCGAGACGAAGCCGAGGCGCGATCAGTCCTGCGAGCATTGTCGCGAGTCTCGTAATTACCCGAATTGTGTGCATTGGCACGTATTCTATTTTATGTGACTTCGGTGCGTATACGAGTTTTTATGCGTACACTCGAATCTAATCTATAGTATTCATCATGATTCTCGTCCATTGCACTTGATATTTCGCGACTAGTTCCGGCCATTTGGATTTTCTCGATCTTGTGTAGTAGTAGCGTATTGTAATAGACGCATGCGCAGTTCAAATGTACAAGGCTTTGTCAGTACGCGGTGCCAACGCCGTACGAAGAAGAAGAAGAATAAGAAGAAGATTACGCTCCGCTGTATGGTTATAGAGCCCTTGCGCACATCTATTTTTACATTACATTCCTCTGTAGCGTAATACACTACATACTGAAAGATATTGTTCAACGTTACTTAGGTCTATTAGAAATAAAATCGCTTAAGGCTATGTATTTTATAATATAGGCTTCAAATGATCTAAACCGAATTGTCTTCTCATGTCTTTTACATAAAATTTGAATTCTTTAATCTAAAATACAGAATTCTTAAATTGAGGAAGAATACTCATTGAAACGTTTGTTAAAGCAAGAAAATGTACATTCTGTGAAAATTTTTCTATTTTATTAGATGGGTATATTTCTTATCAATTTAAAAAAATACTATTGAAATTTGAAAATTCTAGTTTTTAACCATAATATGTGAAATACGAGAAAAAACGTAAGAATGCTAAATTTTTCACTTCAATACGGTCTACAGAAGTCCAGAGTCTTCAATTTTGGTCGGATTTACAATTTTTTTTTCAACATAAAGTGCATAAAATTCTGAAAGGCCTCGTGGAAAGAACTTCTGTCTCGTCTATTTCTGTATTAATTATTTTTTTACTCAAAGTATAGAAAAACTGAAATTTTTTACGCTTTAATAACTGCTTAGATAAAGTGTAAGGGAGATTTACCAGGTACGGGACAGGTTTTTTTTCGGTCATATCTTTTGACTGAGTTAACATTTTGAGTGCACATAAGGATCAAATTAAAGCTAATGTATTCGCGCAACTTTTACCTGGTTATGGTATATTGATATCATACACAGAAAAAAAATGATGACCATTTTCGTAAAGTGATGTTTTTCGGTCCAAAAAATGTTTGCCATCCAGTACGGGACATCTAGAAAAATCCGCTAAAAATGGGAAAATATGAAGTAAAAACACCGTAAATAAAAAAAATGTCAATTTTTATTAATTCTGAAAGATTTCAGTGGCAAAGAGGAGTATAAAAAATGATGTTTTTTCTTTATTTCAATCTAATTGACAAATGGACAAAACCAAATCAAAATATCAATTTAATTGTTCAAAAACACTTTAGTTCGATAAAAATGTTGATACATCCCAGAAAACACTGTTATATAACATGTATGTAACTGTTACGTAACAGATTGTAACACGTTACATAGCTGGTGACTTACATGTGAGTCACTTGTGGCGCAAAATGTAAGACACTGTGTGATGAATTAGTTCTATAACAGCTCTGTAACGCTGTGATGTAATGGGTCTGTAACAGACTTATGTAACATATGTGCTATATTGTTATGCAGCATCAATGTAAATATGTTCTATATGTGTTACGCAATTATGTTACATAAAAGTTTTGTAAAAGCGATATGTAAATAGTATGTAACGGAGATATGTTAAACAGATATACGATGATAAAATATTGATAATACAAAACTTATTTCTGTGAGTCAAATTTTGCACCTTTGTGTTATTTGTCGATTACTGAATATTATACTTAGGGCATGTGAAATTTTACCATAAGAGCAATTTAGTTTACACAAGTTATTACACACAATTTTTAATTTTTCCAACTATTATTGATGTCGGTATTCGGGAAATTAAAATATCTATATATAATATTACATGATTGTTACATATCTGATAATAAGGTGCATTATACACAACTTACAGAGAAGCACTACACAATAATGTCGTCATAGTACACTTACGTAACACTGCATAGAAAGTGTTATAGATCATTCGCGTAACCAAGTTACAAAATCAAAGTTACAGTATTGTCACATAAAAATTATGTCACACTGTTACGTAGCTGTTACTAATGTACATTTTATACAACTAACACAACTATTCCGTAATATTATCAATTTACCATTACGTAATAAATCAACGAAATTGTAATAGATCATTTAGGAAACCAAGTTACAGAAAAGATGTTACGTGATTACATAACATTGTTACGTAGCTGTTCCTAATGTACATTACATACAACTCACAGAACTACTCCGTAACACTGTTACATTACCCTTACGTAACAAAGAAACGATATTGTTATAGATCATTCGGGCAACCAAGTTACAGAACAAATGTTACATGATTCTTACATAATAATTTTGTCACATTGTTACATAGCTTTTATTAATGTACATTATACACGACTTAAATAATTATACAGTAATGCCGTGACAGTTCACTTACATAACATTATGAAAAAACTGTTACAGATTATGTGTGTAACACTATTAGAGAACGAATTTTACATTGTTTTTCTATAGCATATACATCCCACTGCTACAGAATTGTTACATTCACTCTTTTATTGATCTTTTACATCTTCACGCGGTAACAATCTTACATAACATTGTTCCCTTCCCGTTATATAGCAATTACACCACTGAACAATAAAAATCGTTACATAACCATAAATAACTATGTTACTTTTTTGTTATGAAGCAGTTACATAACGTGTTTGCTGGGATGACAGTAAATATGCCAAAAATACATTTTATGTAAAAAAATCTAAGTGTCCCATACCTCGTGACACAAGCTGTCCTGCACCCGGAACATGACGCCGTTTTTAGATGACGCCATAAATTTATAAAATGTTCGAAAATTGGCATATTGTCTCAAATGAATGTTTGGGGACTAAAAGAATAGTCTCATTATCGGTAAAAAAAATTTTGTTTGCTAAAAGTGCTTGCTATTAATGTAGGAATGCGGATAGAAGGGCCCTGTACCAAGAGTTATTGCTGAATACGTATACAATACTAATTTAAATAAGCAGTTGCAGACAATATTCCACAGATGGTTGAAGGAAAATCCCCAAGCCAAGATGTTAACAACCAGGCCAAGGGCGTGATGCGTGAAGTCCGACGATTGAATCACGTGCCCCAAGCGCGAGATGCAGATGTACCCGCGAAACAGGCAGATTTTTCTTCGCAACGTTTCTTTACTTTCAAATAATCATTGATAGGAATCAATTTAATTGCTCCGTAGACACCGTAGGAAGCCACAGTTATTCCTACAGGTATACTGCCATGATAAACAAGACTGCCGAGGTCGTTCTGAAATAAAAACGATCATCAATATCGATATGACTTCACATTATTTAAGATGAATGATAAATAATGATTTTTAATTATGTCAAAATGTTCATGAATAAGTAATTACATCATCTATTTGCATTTCATTTCCGGTCGGTTTAACACAAAAATCAACAGATTTGAAAACAATTTCGCATTCTGATTTATCTTTTTTCACAACTCCAAGCTCCACAAAAGTTTGGTCCGGTGTTGGGTAGTTTCCTTTTATTTTGTTGAATCCCACCATATAATTTACATTAGACTCATGAGTTGGAATTGGAACGTATGTTCTCAAAACCTTTACAATCTTCTCCAACTAGAAAAAGTGTCAATGTGTCATTAGTGTTGCATGAGAAATGAATATGTAGAATGAGATTGAATTGATGTTCATATATAAATAGATATCACATATTTAGCTTGCTAAAATCTATTGTACCGAAATTCATGTGACACATGCAAAGAATTCTTCCGGGCCGAAGTGTTTCAGGTCAATTAACATTTCTGTAACGTAACGATTATAATTACTATCATAGGTATTTTTGAAAAAGTCAAAAACTTCGATATTGTTTTCTTATAATCTTTATAAATCTGTATCGATTATCCTCATAACATTTTTGGATAAAATCAAAATTATCAATATTTCATTTCGCAGTTGAACTATAGGAGATATGACACTATTGAAAATCAAGAATTCCATTTTCTAACCAAAATATGTGGGATACGAAATAAGTGTAAGAATGAAAAATCGTTTACTAAAATAAAGTCTACGAATTGTTTTTCTTTTAGAGATATTTAGAAGGAAATACATGATTTTAATTATAATATTTATTAGAAGATTACAGAATTGTATATACAGTAAGTCAAGCGAGAATTGCGAGTACTATATTGTGATGAGAATGTGTTCCTCCACACGGGTAAAAATGGAGTTCAGAAGAATATGAATGATTACTAAACAACAGAAATGATTGCCAAAAAGGAAAAAATACCATAAGGAAAAACAGTGCAGAACTCATTCCCAAAATGAGTAGCACACTCTTTTTTCACATGGTAATTATTCCTGGTGTTTGGTAAACATTCATATTCTTGAGGGAACGGAATTTCTTTTTCCATTTAAAATCAAAAATTTTCGCAATTTTTATGTAAAGGACATACACATAGAACACTGAGTCTCTCAAGTGCTCTTTGCTGCTCTTGGTATTTAGTATGCGATGCAGAATGAATTATTAAAAATTATAGGTATTATTTATTTTATGCCCAGAATAAGTTTATTCTGTCCAAAAACATTATTTCTATGTAAAAACTACATGAAATTTGCGATTTCAAGACACGTGTTTCTTTAAAAAGTATTTTTCTAAAGAATTTCGTATACAATGGGTTGAAATCTCAACATGTGATGAGCTAGTAATTTTTAAAAGTGACTTATAATTTGTAACAATTTGTTCCTGTCTGCCTGTTTCTTACCTCCATGACTGCAAAGCCAGCAAATTTTTTATGATTCTCAGTGGGTACATCAGAAATAAAATCCTTGAAGCTTATAAATTTTTCAACACGCTTTAGATCATCCAGTTTGAATTCACTTCTTTTATCATTCACATAATATGGATGAATTTCATTACTGAAAAAATAATTATCAAATTAACAAAGCACAATTATTTGAATGTTGATTAATACTAGAAATGTTTATCCTATGCAACGTTTTTTACGTAAAAATTACTGCTGCTAGAGCAATCCTCAATTTCAGACTAAACTTATGCTCATAGTTACACTATTTTTAAATTATTATCATATATAAGCTTTGAACATATATTCTAAAACTGAATACCGAAAAACTTGAGCTAATTAACCTTTTAGCTGCGGGGGTGGTCGATACATCGACCACTCAAAAGGCACAAATTATTTAATGTTTTTAGGCAAAATTTAATATTTTGAATACGTAAAAACTAGTTTCAAAATTCCTCGAAACATGGTTGACCTTGAAAATCGGTATTTCAAGATCAAATTTAATTTCTAGTACAAGCGAGGATTTCAGAGTGTTTTCCTACCTAATTTGATAGACTGAATACGAAAAAATCTACAGTCAAGGTCACATTTCATTTTTTGCATAAGCGAAAGTTGGAGATGGCTTTCCAGCGTCATTGATGCGCTAAAAATGGGAAAACAGTGAAAGAAAATCCTCAAAGCATCTTTTACCTTCAAAATATCTATTTCGAGAAATATATGAAATTTTAGTTTCCAGCATAAACGCAGTGAGCTCCAACTTTATATCTGAAGGTTACATAAAATACTGCAGCATTCATTCTCAGCATCGTCCACGTCGTTGATCCTGATCGGTCATGCTGAGAGCGAATGTCAGAACATTTCTTGACATCTTCAGAGATGCGGCAGTAGCTTGCTACGTTTGTGGTAGAAATGAAATTTGACCTCTAAATTGACGTTCTATACAATAAGAGTGCCTGCGAAATTTTTATTATTTTCTTTTAGGTATTCAGCGCATCAAACTATCTACAAAAAACTTTTCAAAACTCGGCTTATACTAGAAATGAAATTTGACCGTGAAATAGAGACTTTCTAGGTCAAGGGTGTCTGCGAGAATTTTTTAATTATTTTTACGTATTCAGCGCATCAAACTACATACGAAAACCTTCTTAAAACTTGGCTTATATTAGAAATAAAATGTGACCTTGAATTCGCGATTTTCAAGGTCAAGAGTGTCCGCGGGAATTTTTTTTTACTATTTTTTTCATATTCAGCGCGTGAAATTACATAGAAATACTCTCTCAAACCTTCATGACAAACGAGACAAATTTTTTACATTGCACTTTACATTGCCTGCGGGGCTGGTCGATATATCGACCAGCAGTCAGGTCGGGGACTCTACCTGAGATATCCAGTAATTTTATGTATAAATTTTGCAGTTTATAAGAAGCCGATTTGTACTGAAATTTCCCCCCAGTTAAAAGGATAACAAAGTTTCATTGATTAATTGCTGAGGTTTAATGTTACACAGAAGGTGATTTGAAACCTATATATTAACATAATTATATAGTAACTTTTCTTGAACAATCGATTGGTGCAACTACTTTTTCGGAAATATGAATGTTTCTTCATTTCTTTCCAACAATTTGATTTAAAAATTTTTTTTGCGTGTCCATATTTATCTAACTGATATCTTGGGCGTAAAATTTACGTAATTGATTTCCATTGATGATACTTGAACACTTTATAATGAAATATAAATTAATTTACTATTCTGCTAAACCCCAAACAGCGTATGTGAAACCGTATCGTCGTGTGATCATGTGCCCAAAAAAGTAATGAGTGAACTTTGGTCCAGGGGGGGTAAGTTTTGATCCTATCGAAACTATATAATCGTATTCACTTTGAGTGAGCACCTTCCCCTCTTGCTGATGGCGATATGAAAATACTTTACTTTCTAAGATCGACGAATTTGATTCTATAACAAAAAAAGAGAATTTACGTTACGAAATAGCATTTCGGAAGAGTGCATAAAAATAATAAAATTATAATTTACGCATGAGTCTAATTTAAAAAGACATTTTAAAATAAACCTTCAACAAAAGCCTTCTTATAATACGGATGATTTTTAAAATATTTTTCTCAAAATATTTTTGAAACATCTGTATAGTATCTTGCGTGATAAGAAAAGAAAGACAAGAATATCCTTGCTTTTCCCTTCGTCACGAATTTAATTTTTTATAACATTTCTATTAAAAGTTCGACTCTCTGGTCCAAATTCACTAATTTTCTGTAGGGGAAAAATACACCACCTCAATTTGGGAGGTGTATCGTATTTTAAGGATGTACACTAGGTACAGTCAATCTGATAATTCACGAATTTTTATAATGATTTATAAAATCGACAAAAATAGATCCATTATTAATTCCTAAGAAGTATAAAGGAGGCTTCTAAGCGAACTTTAGAAAAAAATAGTTCCGATCAAAATTATTTACTTAAAAAAAGTTATTGAGATGTTAGTATTTTGCTTTCTCGTACACCGAAAAATTTTTTTTTCCGAGAGTCAACTATCACCCATAGTTAAGTTTAACCTAGTTGAAATAACACGGATTCCTGTTTAAGAGAATCACGTACATATAGTTGAAAAAACCAATATAAACCTTGTTACAGAGAAATAAAGAATTCTAGTTCAATTA
The DNA here is from genome assembly GCA_030998225.1 of Diplolepis rosae. Classification (NCBI taxonomy): domain Eukaryota; kingdom Metazoa; phylum Arthropoda; class Insecta; order Hymenoptera; family Diplolepididae; genus Diplolepis; species Diplolepis rosae. The sequence continues at coordinate 18,055,263 of JAPYXD010000710.1, read as the reverse complement.
ACAATTAAACTCAATTAATATTGCTATGTTGTTATTACAAAACTCCGCTGTAAAAAGAACATGTTCTGTATTTATAACTTTTTCACTGTGTAAACAAAAACTTATTTTTGTCAATAATTCTTTAAAATCCACTTTTATCAATATAAATTTTGCTCTAGTAGATCATAAACGTAAAGTTGTTTATTGGTTACGTTTAATACATGCGCCTGAAAAGATCTGTCCGTGAAATCAACTTGCTTTCTTTGTTTTTCTTACTAAACTTGAACTTTTTCATTTCAACTAGGATTGCAAAGTTGGCGTCTGTCCTAACTAGGCAAAATAGTATACGGGTACAAGGAATTTTTTTCGGTGTAGCAAAAAAATTACAATTTTTATTTAATTTTAATGATCAAGGCCTCATTCAACTCTTTGAAGGATTCCCTGCAATTATATTTGGATAAGTTTTATTAAAACATAAGCTATGATTGTTTATAAAAATAATGACTGTAGAATTACTAACCAACATTTTGTCAGCAAAACTGATCCAAATAGAATTGCAGGGAATCCTTCAAAGAGTAAAATAAGGCCTTAATCATTGGAACTAAATTAAAATTCTAATTTTTTTGTGAAGAGAAAACAAAATATTAAAATCTAAATAACTTTTTTTAAGTAAATAATTTTGATCAGAACTATTTTTTTCTGAAGTTCGCTTAGAAGTCTCCTTCATACTTCGCAGGAATTAATAATGGATCTATTATGGCGATCTTATAAATCATTATAAAGATTGGTGAATTTTCAGATTCACTGTACCTAGTGTACATCCTTAACTGGGAAATTAAAGTTTATATGTGTATGCACTCATAAAGATACGTAGCTATGTTTTTATGGGGACTACAAATGCTTTTGTGACAATGTAGCACATGACCTTGAGAAATTTGATTTTTCAAAAGTATCCCTGGGAGTACTTTAAACCTCACTTCTTTATAATAATATTTTATTTTATAAAAAGATGTCACATTATAAGATAAGGACAAATAAGTTCTACATTGAATTGTAAGAGACACGTTTTTTATCTTATTGCTTAAAAGTTTGATTTTCCTAAATTATCGCGATTTGACCCATTAATGTTTTCGATCCAAGCCACTCTCTAAATCTGAATCAGTCAAAATCTACTGATCATCAGTGAAATTTGACTGATTCAAATAGATAAAAAGAGGTTAATGTAAATCAGTCAAATTTCACTGATTCTTCAGTGGAAATAAACTGATTTAACAGTGAAAAATACTTTTTTCACTGATTCAATCAGTGAAAATTAACTGATTTGTCAGTGGAAAATATTTTTTCACTGATGATTCTCAGCATCAATTTTCTTCCCATATGCAAATGACAGTGCACGGAGAAAAATGGAGGGTCAGCCTGAATATCTAGAGGGTCAGGTCGACCAAATATGATGATCGACTATAGAACAGCCTTCTAGATAATCAAACTGATCATCGGTAGAGGGTCAGAAAAAAATAATCGATTTGATCATTGTAGAAGGTCGATTTGATCATCCTTGAGGGTCGAAATGAAAATTTAAAACAAGATATTCAACTTGATCATCCCAGAGGATCGATTTGATTATCTTGATAGTGTGACTGTTTCTGTGTGGTAATCAAGCTGATTATAAATCGAGAGTCTCCCTGATTATGTCCATAAAATTATGGAAGGACTATTTGATAATCTAGAGGGTCGGTCTAACTCTCAAAATTTCGAACCTCTAACTTCGACCCTCCGTTTTTCTCCGTGTACGTAATGGAAATGAATACTGATTAAATAAAAATATCATTTTCGTAATAAATATTAAATGTTTTAGTAATCTATGTGATATTAATTATGAGGAGTTTTGTTTACCCAGTGCGTTGGAATGAAGTGTAAAACTCCAAAGTAGAACACCCAAAATTTTCCACATATTGTCGCTTTTTGAACGAGACTAATTCTCACCAGTAATTTTTTCAGAAAGAGATTGACTTGCTTTGAAGCTTCCTGTATATAAACGCTTGTGAGTAGTTATACTTTATCAGAATGACTGGCATGTATATGTGGATATCATTATTTCTTCTACATCTTTATTAGGTTAACATAGCTCATAAAATTTTTTGAAGGCAATATAAAGGGTTTCCCAATAAGGGTGATATGTTTTGAAATTGAAAAAAAACACTGAATATTCATTCGGAATTGATCGAAATCTTTTTTATTATATTGGATATTCTATGCCATTTATGATTTAAACAATATATCAGCCAAATGTCCCCCGAGACTTGAGCCAAAAATGCGCCTCATCAGAAAAGATGATTTTTTGATGAAAATTGGGATTATTTTCAATTGATTCCAGAACCCAATCCGCGAACTCCCGACGCAAACGATGGTCATTAGGCTTCAGTTCTTGGGCCAGAATCATCTTATAGGGATGCAGGCCAAGATCCAATCGCAAAATACGCCAGGTAGTCATCCTGGACAGGCCCAATTCCTGAGATCGGCGTGGCACGGACAATTCACGGTTTTCCTCGATACTGGCCTGTACGGCGGCTATATTCTGTGTAGAACGTGCGGTACGCATACGATTTTTAGGCTTAGTATCCAATAGAGTAAATTCACTCTCCAACTTATCGATTATTCGACGAATTGAGAGCGCGGATGGAGCAGAATGACGACCATATTTTGCACGATATGCTCTTTGAACACCGACAAAACTTCTCGAATTTTGATAAAATAATTGGACAATTTCCAAACGTTGTGGAAGCGTGAAACTACTCATGATTAAATGGCAAACCTTACTGATGACAACTCACAGCAGACGTCAAAAATTTCAGTTCAAATCAGCCCGATAGGGACATTCAAAATCATATCACCCCTATTGGGAAACCCTTTATATTTACGTCGTAGAATTTTAGATAAGAAATCTGGTTAAATCGGCCTACTATATATCTCAGAATTTTCTGAAGCTAAAACAACTAGAATATTATGATACCTATACAATATTTATGATATCTATTATAATTATAATAAATTGTTAGTAATATTTTGAACTCGGACAATTCAATGACGAGAATTACTTGTAAATATTGTACCACTGGGACAGGCCAATTTTTAGAAGATTGGAGTCCTTGTTTTCAAAAATATAGGAAAAAATTTGGTTGATTAATCAAAAATTTGTTGTATCAATGAATGAAATACATTGTTATACAGTTGGCCAAAATTTCGTTTCATTCTACTGAGACCCGGGTTGTTTTAACCAAATTTTTTGTGGGATTAATAGTTGGGTACATTTAACGTAAAATTGACCTTAAGCAATCGAAATTTTGTGTAAACTGACTAAATAATGCTTTATAGACAACAATTTTATAATTTCATAAACATTCTACTTTTATAGAACTTTTATCATACATGTATACAAAATAAAACTACATCAAAAGAAAACTCGGAAAATTAGTTAAACTCTAATAAAATTGACTAAGAAGCTAGTAATTCTGCCAACTGACCACTTGGTTGTTAATTTTACCAGTTTTTCCAGTCTAAAAATGGTACCATGCATCTTTTCGACCTGAGCCGACAAATCTTATCTGAAATTTTGAATTTTTAAGTACAGTGCAAGTTGTGAATGAGACCACTTCTCATTTTCGTTCGAGCTTTTCCCTCACTACTTCACTGTAACGAATGATCTGAGGTTATTTCAACACATGCTGTCAATGAGGCCTTGCGCTTTAAGTTCGGTTTTCTGTATTTTATGTATTTGTTTTTGGAGATTTGTAAGACTATCTTATTCGCTTTGAATCGAGCGCAGAACAATGGTGAGGTTTTTCCAAAGAAAAACATCTAGTTTTAATCTATGCCAATAGCGAATATACAAAAATCAACTTAGATATCTTATTAGGCCAAGTTTATAAGATTCTTTATCTGAAATTGTACGACGTAAATACACATTGCCTTTGAAGAATTATGTAAACTGTTTTAACGTATTGAAAATGCAGGAGAAATAATGATAGCCACATATACATGCATATAATTCTGACAAACTATAACCACATTACAGACGGTTATATATATGAAAAGATTGTAAGCTAGTCAGTCTCTTTCTATACAAATTACTGATATGAATAAGTCTTGTTGAAAAAGTGACAATATCTGGAAAATTTTGGGTACTCTACTTTGCAGTTTTACACTTCATTCCAACGCATTGGGTAAATAGGATTTCTCATCTTTAATTACATAGGATATTATTAAATCATGATGTATAACTCTCATAAATACAGTTTATAAATGATAAATAACAGTTTTAATAATGAAAGTGTTGCTCGAATTGTGACAAACAATTTTTTTTCATATGGACTGACCAGCTGGCAGGTTTGGCCAAACATTATCGGAAATATACCAAAGCCTCACACTAGGGGAACTAGGTTTAGGAACTTCTTAGAATTAGTTTGTGATGGCGCGGTGCGAGGGGTCGAAAGAGTGGTGACGTAAACAATTTGAAGTCGTTAAGTGCCGCAAGAAGAAAAGGTGGCTGCGCCACTTTGCGGTGTTCACTTTAACACTCTCCCATGACTGAAATTGTTCTTACGGTTCTAATTATTTTGATCTGAGTTATCATGGTGAATTATACACTCTTCTAATTATCGACATAATCGACTGAAATGATTTAGAAATTTTTTTATATATTTCATGATATATCCGTGGCCAAATTGGCGTAATTAGATTCTGTGAGAAAAGTTTTGTGGAACCTCCGTAGCTCAGATGATAGAGCATTCGACCGGCAATCGAAAGGTCCTGGGCTCGATACCCAGTGGAGTGGAAGCGTTCCTTTTTTCACAGACAAAATTGTTCAAATATATATTGTAAATTCCATCTGGTCTTAAATGCCGTTAATTCTAAATCACAGGTTGATAGGGTCGATATGGTAGAGTTCGGTTATCATGGTGAATGACACACTCTTCTAATTATCGACATAATCGACTGAATTGATTTAGAAAAATTTGTATATAGTTCATGATATATCCGTGGCCAAATTGGCGTAAATAGATTCTGTGAGAAAAGTTTTGTGGAACCTCCGTAGCTCAGATGATAGAGCATTCGACCGGCAATCGAAAGCTCCTGGGCTCGATACCCAGCGAAGTGGAAGTGTTCCTTTTTTCACAGAAAAAATTGTTCAAATTTATGAGTTATGTTTTGTTGAACTAATATTTGAATTCATCCAAAAACATTTACTTTGTTACATTATACTTTGGCACCTATAATGGTTTTTAAAATGGTTGAAAAGTATGACGGAATTGTTTTTTAAGTTATCTCTTTCATAAATGAATTATTTTGTTGAAGTTGCATCCAAACAATGTGTTTTTAAAATATGCCAAAGCAAAAATTATACTTTGATTTGTACACTAAGAAAAAAGTTTGCTTAAAACAACTAGATTTCTGGTTATTTCCAACGGAAAAAATGCTATCGAGAGCCGCACTAGTAATTCCGGTTAAAAATGTGAGAAATTCTAGTAAACACTTTTCGGTTGTTTTGATCTTTTATTTCAGTTAATTTAATAAAATTTTCTAGTTGATTTGTATAGACACAAACGCTGCCAACGGCGTATCTTGAAAATACTTAACCTATTTTTTCCTGTAACATTAACTGGAATAATAATATCAGAATATATATAGGGGAGAAGCGTCGAAATTGGCGCACCTAATAGAAAGTGCGAGTTTAAAAAGAAAGTATATGACTAAAAATTATGAAAAAATATTTATTTAATAGCTGGATATCTTTTCTATACTTTCCAATGGATAAAAATTGCATTAAAAATTATTAAAGCAGGTTTTTATTCAGATTTCCGAAAGACTGCACCTGCGTCAATTTACCCGCCATGTCGGGTAAATTGACGCACTAATATTATAATCTTCTCTTGCCACGTATTAGTTATATTTTCATAGATTTAGAATTACATTTCAGTAGCAAAGGTTGATGAAAAGAGGTAGTTATAATTTGAAACTAAATTTGAGATAGTATATCAAGATATGTGAAGTTTTTTATACCTTTATTCACATAAACCAGCCAAAGTTAAAATATATTTTATATTTGTACAATAAAATACTGGCAATTGTGGATATTTAAGTGAATATTCAAATTGAAATCATTTTTATAGAGAGTTATTTGAATTTGTAATCAGAAGTATATACAATTATTAAGTTTAGAAGACTTATAAATAATAGAAACAATCAATCAAAAATACAAATTTTTTACTTACATTGCTTTCACATCTTAAAATCGAGAAAACTTTCAAAACACTGTCAGACTGCAAATTAATTATTAAAAATCGCTTTTAAAATGCCTTAATACCTCAAACTTAAAAAAAAAATTTAACCACTGATTGTTCAAATGAATATAACCTTACAAAGTCGTTACATCAGTTTTGCGAACCACATTACCTCCCATGTCACAAAAAATCTTAAGAAAAAGATTAGCAGAAAAGTCCAGCAACATTCAAATGTATATATCTATATATTAATAATTGTGTACTTACTATCTTCTTTATATTTTCAATCATAAACATCCGAGCACTTGACTTCAGTCACCGGTTTCCAGAAACACAACACGTGTGCCAACTTCGCCTCTGATTTGAATCTCGTATGCACCAATTTTGCCGCAAGTGTATCGTTCATTAATTAAATACTTTTTACGTAAAATGCTTATTTTTTCATACAAATATTCTATCCTAATCGTAAGATTAAATATCAAAGATTATAAAATCGTTGCATTAATCTAAATCACCTTGAATTACTATTATTTAACGATTTAACTCAATGGCTTCGAACATAACCATTATGCCAAAAAACGATTAATCGCAATAAAACTGTATTAAGCAATTAGATTTTTATAATGTTTTCTATCAAATACATATCATACAAGAATGCACACGATAGAACTATTTTTATTTTTTGTTATGTTATCATTTTCTGAAAAATAGGGTGCGCCAGTTTAGACGACGCGCCAATTTCGCCGCTTCTCTCCTAACCAGAATTTTGCAACCATAACAAGTAAACAATTTTCCTGGTGAAATTAACTAAAAGTTTAGTCATTTTAATCAGAAATTTTTTTAACCGTTTAGCTTTAGTAAATTTAACCGAACCATTTTTCTGAGTGTACGTACTCATCGAAGTAACTATTTTAAAACTTAAGAGTCTTTTTTGTTGTTGTTGCAGAATCAAATTCGTCACTATTGGAAAGTAAAATGCATGGAAGTGAATTTGTAAGACATTCTTACGAGTTTCTCGAAGAAAAAGAATTAGATTTTGTGGTTTCCATAGGAAATATTATCGGACCTTCTAGAACATTTTATCATAACTTTATTGGAAACATGATTTCAGATCGATACGCTCTTGCTTTTTTTAATGAAGTTATATTAAATGAGTAAATAGTTTTATGTTTTATCAAGAAAAGTAATTTTGTATGAAAGAATATTATCACTATTTAAAATTAAAATGCTTGTTGCAATAAAATTATAACTATGTCATATCTCCGCGGAGAAAAATGTATTATAAGATTTAATATCCCGGTCCAGTGATTATGGGGCAACTATTTAGATTATAAACAGTATAATCTATTGGATCTATAACTTAATTCGTGCGGTTTTTTTTTTTTAATTTGAACGTTTATTTATGAAAAACATGTACAATAGTATTATTCAAAGTATTGCCCATCTGAAGCTATGACTTTTTCCCATCTTGCTGGCAATTTGTGGATTCCATCCTAAAAGAACTGCGCCGGCTTGGCGGCCAAGAATGAATCAAGCCAATTTTTGATACCCTGTTCTGATGTGAACCATATTCCAGTGAGGACCTTCTGCATCGACCGGAACAAATGGTAGTCAGAAGGGACAAGATCTGGCCTATAAGGCGGGTGGGGTAAAACTTCCCATCCACTGTTTTCCAAATAGTTCTTAACCGGAATAGCAACATGGGGCCGAGCGTTGTCATGATGGAAAATTATTGCCTCGTGTCTGGTCACATATTCCGGGCGTTTTTCGGCTATTGCTCTCTTCAAATGGATTAATTGTGTTCGGTAGCTTGGGGTTGTCGTAATGGATCCATTTTTCATCACCAGTAACAATCCGATGCAAAAATGACTTCTTTTTGTGGCGTTCCAGCAGCATTTCGGACATGCAAAACCGCCTCTCAACGTCTATCGGCTTGAGTTCACGTGGAACCCAATTTCCTTGCTTTTGAATGTGTCCAGCTGCTTTTAAACGTTTTGAAATGGCTGCTTGAGTGACTCCCAAAGATTCTGCGAGCTTTTCTTGTGTTTGGCAACAATCTTCATCGAGTAATGCTTCCAGTTCTTCATCTTCAAACTTTTTTGGCTGCCCAGGACGTTCTTCGTCTTGCAAGCCAAAATCACCACTTTTAAATCGTGCAAAACATTTTTGGCACGTCCGCTCAGCTAGAGCATGTTCACCATAAACTTGCACCAAAATACGATGGCTTTCGGCAGCAGTTTTCTTCATATTTAACACTTTTTCAGGCACAAAGTTCGACATATTTGAGTGAAAAAAAATTATTGTTGTTTACGCTTCAAATGAATGACATATACTGAAAAAGACGCACAATGACAGTAACTTTCCAACGCATTTTCGGAATATTGAAACGATGGAATAATAATCAAGTTAAGCCATCTCATAGCAAACCGCACGAATTAAGTTATAGATCCAATACATTGTGAGAAGCATAATCCAGATTATAAGTAGCTTTTATAATTTAAATGTCGTGTTGCATTGTGGTATTCTTTGTGTATAACAAGTTGTACAGAATGTAAATTTTTTAGATTTTTAGTTTGTGGACGGAAACAGTTTGTTAGAGCAGAAAGAAAAGAGACGCCTTTGAAGGATTTGCATCCTGTTGAATAATTTGTAAATATGGACAATTTTCTTTCTGATAAACCCAATGAAAGTCACCCAATTTCTATTGGTATTGTGATTGCAAAGGTAAGAGATTTTTACAAAAATGAACAAAATTTTCAGAAATAAAATTGCTTATTTGAAAATCATCGCCTCATCACTACTGTGGGTTTCATCTCATTGCATTAAAAATTTGGTAGTTCAGTTGGTATCGAGAAATAAAAATGCTGCAATACCTTAATGTCATAATCCAGCGCTATTTTAATTGTTTTAAGAGCAGAAACAAATCTTAATATTAGAATAAGTAGAAAATTCGATCGATGTAGGAAAGGCCAATAGTAAATAAAACACCAAGTATTTTCGTAGGTCAAAGAGGCGACGTTTCGTTGGCTTGGTTTGCCAACCTCATCAGGCTAATTTATTAAAAGATCAAATCATTAAAATTCACTAACATATACAAGAAAAGTTATAGTTAGAAACCTTACATAGATTAAAAAATTACCTTAGGGGTTCAGTTCGAATTAAAAATTAAGGTTTTGTTAACAGTCAAAATTTTTCAAAACATTTGAGCCGACGGTGTTATGTCTACTGAAAGTATGTCATGATCGCTCGTCGTATTTATTTATTAATAACTAATACAAGTAAGGAAAACATAAACAAATATTGGTGATAGCTATATGTCTAACGGAGAAAATTTAATATAGAATTTTTCAATCATGAATTTATTAACTTAAGGATCGGGAAATAAATTTTGTTTAAAGTGTAGATATCTTCTTTTTTGTTAATACTGTTGTGATTGGATTTTATGTGTATCATTTCTGACTTTAATCTTTTCTTATAATTTGGTTCTTGATCTAGAATTTTAGTTGCTTCAAATAAAAATTTTTTGTTATGTATGGAATATGAACTTTAATTGTTTGTTTGTAAATATTGGTTGACTTGTTGTTTTTTCTGGTATTATTATTATCTAAAGAACAATATTTTATTTTAGACATACGTCTTTTTACATTATTTTCAATAAAGTTAATAGGATAATTATTTTTAGTTAATAAAGATTTTAATTTGATAAGATTTTTGTTATGGAACATTCTTTCAGACAATAACAACGCTCTATCCACAAGATTATAAACAATGTTTTTTTTATGTTGGATTGGATGATTTGAAAGATAGTTGATCATTCTACCAGAAGAAGATGGTTTTTGAAACCAATCGGTAATAATGCAATTATGGTGTCTGATTAGAGTCATATCTAAAAAATTAATTCTATTATTGAGTTCTAATTCGAAAGTGAATTGTAAATTGGAGGAATATGAATTAAAGGTGTTAATTATTAAATCGACATGTTTTTTATGGACACATAAAATAGTGTCATCTACATATCTGTAATAGAAAAGAGGAATACAGTTATGATCAGTTTTCAATTTTTTTAAACAATATATCTCCAAATCATCCATTACAATATCAGCAAACAACGGTGATATAGGTGAACCCATAGGAGTGCCTTCGATTTGTTGATAAACACTGCCATTAAAACTAAAAAACGTATTTTCAAACAGATATTTAGAACAATTGACAATTTCATTGAAAGGTATTTTACAGTTTTGATGAATGCGGAGCCATCTTTTTCTAAACTTTCTATAACTAGTTTACTTGGAATGTTGGTAAATAAAGAACTGACGTCAAGAGATAAAAGTGTATGGTCATCATCAATGATAATGTCTTTTATTTTTTCTTTTAATTCAAAACTATTGTTAATGTGAGAAACAGGAGTATTCAAATTATCTTTTAATTCATCATAGAGAATTTTGGCCAAAAAATAAGTCGGGCTATTGATAAGAGAAATAATGGGACGGAGAGGAACATCTTTTTATGTATTTTAGGTAATCCATAGCATCTAGCTAGAACTATATTTTATTTACTATTGGCCTTTCCTACATCGATCGAATTTTCTACTTATTCTTAATCATGGAGGGCGATAACTTCTACCATTCATCAAATCCGAGTCTTGGATTGGAAACAGACTCACCATTACTGGTAACATCAAATTTTTTTTCAATTTATCGAAAGACACTATGAACAAGATTTGAAGAACCTTCTCAAACAATTTTCTACCACGAATCGACTTTTGGCCGAGTCTACTGCTAAGCTTCAATTCCTCTTGAGTTGTAGAAGTCATGATCTTATACCTCAACATATCTACAATCTCTATATATAGGTGAGACTAAGAGATCTTTGAAAACACGCATAAATGAGCATGAAAACAAAAAAAGTATAGAATCTGTAATTTGTCAACACCAAATGAATTACAATCATGAATTTAATTGGGAAGCAACTAAAATTCTAGATCAAGAACCAAATTATAAGAAAAGATTAACGTCAGAAATGATACACATAAAATCCAATCACAACAGTATTAACAAAAAAGAAGATATCTACACTTTAAACAAAATTTATTTCCCGATCCTTAAGTTAATAAATTCATGATTGAAAAATTCTATATTAAATTTTCTCCGTTAGACATATAGCTATCACCAATATTTGTTTATGTTTTCCTTACTTGTATTAGTTATTAATAAATAAATACGACGAGCGATCATGACATACTTTCAGTAGACATAACACCGTCGGCTCAAATGTTTTGAAAAATTTTTACTGTTAACAAAACCTTAATTTTTAATTCGAACTGAACCCCTAAGGTAATTTTTTAATCTATGTAAGGTTTCTAACTATAACTTTTCTTGTATATGTTAGTGAATTTTAATGATTTGATCTTTTAATAAATTAGCCTGATGAGGTTGGCAAACCAAGCCAACGAAACGTCGCCTCTTTGACCTACGAAAATACTTGGTGTTTTATTTACTATTGGCCTTTCCTACATCGATCGAATTTTCTACTTATTCTTAATCATGGAGGGCGATAACTTCTACCATTCATCAAATCTTAATATTAGTTTCGTTTTTTTCGTAATCATTGAAATAAAAAATGATACACGGAGAAGAATGAATCATAAAATTGAATATCCAAGTTCAGTGAATATAGGACAGCCATTTAAATGATAACAGATATAATCTTAGTTATAACCCCCATAGCACAATACCTTCCCTAAACGTTCTATGAACGTTCCCATGGAATGTTCGGGAGGTTCCATCGGAACGTTCAAGGAACGTTCCTAGAATTAAGAAAATGTCCGGGTTTTTTGAACGTTCCAAAGCAATGTTCTCTGAATGTTCCTGTGGAACGTTCCAGTAACGTTAAAAAGGAATATTGAGAGAACGTTCCGCAGCAATATTCAGAGAATATTCAAAGAGAACGTTTCTGGAACCTTCCATAGGAACGTTCAGAGAGCATTTGTATCGAACGTTCGTAGAACATTTCGTGGAACATTTTTTGAGAATGTTCCTGGAATTATTTTCTACGGCATTCAGGAAACTTTCTTTATAGATAATTCTGCATCTTCAAACATACTAATGCAGGGAATGTTTTTTATAAATAATTTTGGGCATTAATTTATAGGTAAAATGAAAAGAATTAATTGCAGATATTAATATTTGGTTTATATATTTTAAAATACTTTAAGTACAAAGAGGAAGATGCTATAACGTTTACTGAAACATGTTTTTAATAAAATATTTAAATAAATTACATTTTTTCATAAAGGTAACATTTGATTAACTATAAAGAAAGTTTCCTGAATGCCGTAGAAAATAATTCCAGGAACATTCGCAAAAAATGTTCCCTAAATGTCCCCGCGTAATGTTTCTAAACGTTCTCTGCGAATGTTCCCTGAATGTTCCCACGAAAAGTTCTACGAACGTCAGATACAAATGCTCTCTGAACGTTCCTATGGAAGGTTCCAGGAACGTTCTCTTTGAATATTCTCTCAATATTGCTGCGGAACGTTCTCTCAATATTCCTTTTTAACGTTACTGGAACGTTCCACAGGAACATTCAGAGCACATTGGTTTGGAACATTCAAAAAACCCAGACATTTTCTTAGTTCTAGGAACGTTCCTTGAACGTTCCGATGGAACCTTCCGAACATTCCACGGGAACGTTCATAGAACGTTCAGGGAAGGTATTGTGCTATGGGGGAAGCGGTATCATGTTAGAACATAGAAAAAATTGTAGGTTATGTCATTTATAATCTGGATTATACTTCTCATAATCTAGATTATATTGTTTATAATCTAAATAGCTGTCCTATAGTCACTAGACCTAGATATTAAATTTTATAATCCATTTTTCTCCGTGTACTCTTTTTATTCTGGAGCAAAGTGAAGATTTTCAAGAAAAATATGTTTTCGACTTTTAATCCAGTTTACGAAATCTCAAGAGCAGATATTTCTCTTGTTAATTAATATAAAAATATTATTTTGGCAGTGTTTTTGTCTCTCTTGAAAAATTTGACATTTTAGGAGTTAGGCTGTTTCCTTATTACATCCGACATTTGTTTACAAAATATGTTGATTTTCATAAGAAAATTGTTGAATCATGTAATCGTGGAATATCTGATTCAAGGATGCGACTATACTATATCAAATAAACAAAATTTACTTAGTCAATCCTACTCTTCCTCATAATATTAGGTATCTCTGATTTCTTCGATTCAAAATATCATTAATCAGCAAGAATGAAAATTACTTCCAAAGAGGAAAATAATTTTGATTGACTCAATATACTCATTTTGCTTTGAATAAGTAACACTTACGGGTACAAAATAATAGGTGGACTATAATATATTAATAATAATTGATTACAAATTATAACACATTTTAATTTCTTTCAGTTGGAAAGCAAGATAGAAACTTTGTCAACATACTTTCCATGTCCTGTTTTTAACAATGTTGCAAACAAAATTGTGGTATTTAATCAGTTTCGAGAATTTAACCCACCATCAAGAAAGAGTATTATAAAGAAAGTGGTCCAGGTTCTGCCTGATGAGAATTGCACATACTCTTTTGGGCCTGGTGAATTTTGTATTCAAATACCCGAGCGAGAGACTTGGTTGGATAAGGTAATTAATTTCTTGGGTCAATTTAGATATAACTGAAAATCTTTATTTGTTTTTCTTAAACATTAAAAAAGCATATCAGTACTGATAAATGTTTTTATTTCAGGATGACATAGGCGGTCCTGTGTTTAATAACGACGAACTTGTAGGAATAATTAAAGATGATCACTTAAGGAATGGGGCAGTCCAAAGGATTTCTATTGATGAACATACAAGGCTTGTTGCAAAAGTTTCCGAACAAGCTTAAAATCAAGAAAAATTGAATTTTTGTCGGTAAAGTTAATTTCTTTTATTCAAAATAGCCCCATTCCTTTATCTCACAGATCTCACAGATGTTGACACTAGTATTGACTATTTTTGGCAAAAATTTCGAACTCAACCATCTAATTTGAAATCATTAATCTCAATGCTTAATAATTCAAAATAGCGTATGCGTTTCGTTGGAACAGATGTTTAATATGCTGCAATTTATAGTTTTGTTGTATACATGTTTAATTAAAAGTATAATATGCATATGAACGATGATGTATTCTAATTTTTTTAGCAAGCATTTTGAACAAAGCCATTAGAATTTTTTGTTAGATCTCCCTGGAACCAGAAAGTCGAGTTAATTCAACCCGAATTGTTCTTAAAACAATCAGAATTCATGAAGAAATTTCAGGATAGAAATGAAGTTGGGATAGGATGGCGAGAATATTCAAACAGAACAGGGATACGGGAAGCAGTAGTGAATTCATTTTCACAAAAGCAACTTTCTTCAATAGTCAAAGGACTTCAATAGCCCTTTCTCCAAATTTCTGGCTCGATAATAATATTTCATAGAATAGGGAAAAATAGAAACGGAATTAGTTCTTAAAATTGAATATTCTATTATAATTTATTTCCAAGTTCTGAAACACCGTGCAGCTTCCGAAATCACAAAATTTAACAATAGCTGTTGAATAATCGTTACAAAATCATTTAATACTTCGACAAAATGATCAGAAAAATAATGTGTTATTAAAATTACAAAATTTTGTGGATCGCAAAATTTTGTTCCGTCACAATATGCATTATTTAATCACGTGATCCGATTGGTTCTTGGCCTTGAGAAATTAATTTTTCATCTTAAGGAACTATATGCTTACATTGAGTAAACTTGTGCAGGTAAATACATTTCATTGTTTGAAAAATATTCTATGACCAAACATTAACTAAACACAAATAACACAAAATTACTTTTTGATAAATGACTACTTTAAGGAGGAGCGATCCATGTCTTGAGTTGAAAAAATCGATTTTTTTTTTCAATAAATTCATTCTACACATATACAAAAATGTGTCTGCGAAGATTTGGGCCAATATTCCGAAAATTGACAAATTGACGGATATTTTCATCGTACGCGGCGCCAAGCCTCTACCCGTCGCGCTCGAGCTATTGAAATCCCTTCACTCGGAAAAAGGATTTGGGAGAAAGCTATTGGTAATGTAAAAAGACACAGTCTAATGAAGTTAGGATGATTTTCGGAAAATCCGACATGAATGTGTGTGTATGTGTATTTTGATACTTTTCTGTCTACAAAAATTTTAATCGCGTTTTCCTAAAATCCGGTTTTTCAAAACGGTGTAACGGATTACACAAGAACGACTTGACCCATTTTGTTAAAATTTTTATCTCTTCAAGAAAACATAATCCTGCTGGGGTTGAATGTACGCGTTTGGCAAAAAAAAGAAATTTTCAAATATTTTTTTATAAAGAACAATTGCAAAAAATCGAACTTTTTACATACTACTGTGGGCAAAAACTGAGGTGAATTTTGTTCTAAAATAAAAAATCTCTATTTTTTTATCCAAATCAATTTCATCCCCTTCAAAGTAATCCCCTCCCGATATTTGATAATTGATTTGATTGACGTGTTGCTCGTCAGTTGATGTTGATGGTCGTCCGGGGCGTTCCAAGTCATCAACACGTTCTCTGCCTTTTTTGAAGTCTTTGTACCACTTATAAACATTTTTCTGCGACATCGTCAAATCACCGAAGGCCTTCTGCGACATTCTGAACGTTTCCGCAACTGAAATTTCATTGCGCAAACAAAATTTAATGGCACTTCTTTGCTCAACAAATTCAGACATTATAAAAATAGAAAAAATCACTTTTAATCGTTTAGAAAACACAAGCGTAACTGTGTAACAAATGATGAAATTTGGCCCAGATGTCAGTAACAGTAGGACCAACATAAAAATAAAAGAGTTTGCTCGAATCGGTTAGCCCGCGAAGTTTGAATTAAAAATTCACCTTAGTTTTTGCCCACAGTAGTATACCGATGTAATATCTAGAAAAAATCCAAAAATTAATTCAATTCCAAGTAAAAGTGATAATTTAATTTTTTTATTGACACTTTTTTGATTATACCTTTAATTGTTTAATACCTTTGAATCGGCCCTACATGTCACATTGTTTACAATTGCGCGCAGCGCAGAGTCAACTTCGGGCGCATGGATTTTGCAAAAAAGAATGATTTTCCCAAATTAGAACAGTTTTTATAATTTTTAAATAAAGAATTATGTGTTTACAAATTTTGGACTACCTAACGTGAATATTTTTTTTTTAATCCACGTGAAAAGTTTTGTTATGTTTTTGGCTCGAGACATAGTTCGCTTCCCTTAAGCAAAGATATATGTGGAATTCTTAAATGAGTCTCAAGTACAAAATAAATTGAGGTAATGAGTTATGATTCTTGAAAGGCTAATAAGTTTTGAGAAAGTCTTTAATACTAATTTGCATTGGAAAAGCAAAAGAGGACGAAACGAAGATAAAGAGACGGAAAGAAGAAGAATGAGACGCTAGAGAGCGAGAAAGTCTCGTATATGTACGTTAGGAGAGATATTCTAGGTTGCATAAAATGTAACTTCTATGGAGTCCCCAGGGGATATAGTACCCCAGGAATAAAGCATAAACAAGTATAAAAGACAATATCCTTATTATAAAAAATGAATTGCTGAGAAGATAAAGTAAATGAACTAATTTCGTTCGTATAGATTTGATTTTTGAAATTATTTTTTCGGTTTTTTTCTTCAGAAACGAGTATTTAAAGTAACACAATATAAGTAGAATTTATTTTCATGCGCAAATAAAGAATCTTTCTTAGAGCAATTCTCCGTTTACCTCAGCTATTTTTCTCAGCATTGGCAGTTTTCAAACCTTTAACCATTCTACAAAAGACCAATTCGACCAG
Organism: Diplolepis rosae; assembly: GCA_030998225.1. Taxonomy (NCBI): domain Eukaryota; kingdom Metazoa; phylum Arthropoda; class Insecta; order Hymenoptera; family Diplolepididae; genus Diplolepis; species Diplolepis rosae. The sequence continues at coordinate 18,038,143 of JAPYXD010000710.1, read as the reverse complement.
TATTTCAGCAGAAATCGCTGCAGAGCCATACCAGAGTCACGATTGTTCGATTGCAACTTAACTTTCTCAATCAGATTACGTTCCAGAACCCATGTGGTCTTCGACTGCCAAATATATTCTAGTATCTCAACACAATCTCATTTAAATCAACGTCTTAGTTTCTGTAGTATTTTCTATATCCACATTTCTGGTATTAGAACTACATGCAAAACAAATGAACATTAGAATTTACTTGAATAATAGTTATTTCTACTAGTTTGACTAGCACTTATATGAATATTATATGTATTTTGTGTATCATATCGGCAATCTATTTCATGCCACCAATGTTTGTTTCATCATTAATCCTCTTCGCAAAACACATTGGTGACGACCTGTTTTTCCTCTAGTAACTGTAAGTTTGAAAAGTGACTTTTTTTCGAAAAGTAACTTAATTTCAAAAAGTTACTTTTACGAAAAGTAACTCAATCTCAAAAACTTACTTGTTCGAAAAGTAACTTAATCTTACAAAGGAAACTTGTTCGAAAAGTAACGTAACTCACCCAGAAATGCCAAATATATTCTGGTATCTTAACATAATCTCATTTAAATCGACGTCTTAGTTTCTGTAGTATTTTCTATATCCACCCCAGCAAACACGTTATGTAACCGCTCCGTAACAAAAGGGTAACATAGTTATTTCTGGTTATGCAACGATTGTTATTGTTCAGTGATGTAATTGCTATATAACGGGAGGGTAACAATGTTATGTAAGATTGTTACCGCGTGAAGATGTAAAAGATCAATAAAAGAGTGAATGTAACAATTCTGTAGCAGTGGGATGTATATTCTATAGAAAAATAATGTAAAATTCGTTCTCTAATAGTGTTACACACATAATCTGTAACAGTTTTGTCGTAATGTTATGTAAGTGAACTGTCACGGCATTACTGTATAATTATGTAAGTCGTGTATAATGTACATTAATAAAAGCTATGTAACAATGTGACATAATTATTATGTAAGAATCATGTAACATTTGTTCTGTAACATGGTTGCCCGAATGATCTATAACAATATCGTTTAATTCTTTGTTACGTAAGGGTAATGTAACAGTGTTACGGAATAGTTATGTGAGTTGTATGTAATGTACATTAGTAACAGCTACATAACAATGTTACGTAATTTTTATGTAAGAATCAAGTAACATATTTTCTATAACTTGGTTACCTAAATGATCTATTACAGTTTCGTTGCTTTGTTACGTAAGGGTAATGTAACCATGTTACGGAATAGTTATGTTAGTTGTATATAATGTACATTAGTAACAGCTACGTAACAGTGTGACATAATTTTTTTGTGACAATACTGTAACTTTGATTCTGTAACGTGGTTACGTGAATGATCTATAACACTTTCTTTGCAGTGTTACGTAAGAAACTATGACGGCATTACTGTGTAGTGCTTCTCTGTAAGTTGTGTATAATGCACGTTATTATCAGATATGTAACAATCATGTAATATTATATATAGATATTTTAATTTCCCGAATAGCGACATCAATAATAGCTGGAAAAATTAAAAATTGTGGGTAATAACTTGTGTAAACGAAATTGCTCTTAAGGTAAAATTTCACATGCCCTTAGTATAATATTCAGTAATTGACAAATAATATAAAGGTGCAAAATTTGACTCACAGAAATGAGTTGTGTATTATCAATATTTTATCATCGCATATCTGTTTAACATATCTCCGTTACATACTATTTACATATCGCTTTTACAAAACTTATATATAACATAATTGCATAACACATGAAGAACATATTTACATTGATGCTGCGTAACAAAGCACATATTTTACATAAGTCTGTTACAGACCCATTACATCACAGCGTTATAGAGCTGTTATAGAACTATTTCATCACACAATCTGTGACATTTTGCGTCACAGGTGACACGCCTTTAAGTCACCAGCTATGTAACGTGTTACAATCTGTTACGTAACAGTTACATACATGTTATATAACAGTGTTTGCTGGGACACCTCTGGTATTAGAACTACATGCGAAACAAATGAACATTAGAATTTACTTGAATACTAGTTATTTCTACTAGTTTGGCCAGCACTTATATGAATAATATATGTATTTTCTATAAATTTTACTTGGGGAATCATAAAAAATGCAATGCAACGGAAACTTATTTTGGCAATATAATTTACTGACCGTAATTGTTTTCTATTCAGCTTTAGAAATTTTAAATAACTTAATATAAAAATTATAACTATGAAGAGTCATGGGTGATTTACCTTTTAAGGGGAAATAGTTATCGTTACCGTTACAACACGAAAAACAAAATAAAAGTAATATAACAATTGTTTTATATCTCGCATGGTTTTATCAAAAATCGGAATTTTTTATATTTAATAAAATGGGGAGAGTAATTTTGGGTGCTCGGAAAATTTTGGTTTAGTATCAATATTTCAGTGCAATGAATAATTAAGGTGTGTTAGTTTTATTCAGAAGAGTTTGCAAAACATAATCATGGCACTCATTTTGACATTTTTTTTAATTGCATTATATTTATCACTTTGTATACAAAAAATGTCGTGGGGGACATTATCATCACTCTGCATGTGGGGTAATGTCGTCACAAACGCTACTTAATACTACTAAAGTAAAATATGTGAATTTGTCTTAATTAAGTATTCAAATGTTTAATTATACTCTAAAACTCGATTTCTATTAAATTAAAATAGTTTTTTACCCTTCGTACTTGGGAGGTGACTTTCAATCGCCCTTTACTTCCTTCTTTCAGATGTAAAGATACAAAAAACATTGAAATAAATAGTTTTATACATTAATTTTTATGTGGAATAGTTTTAAATTAGCTGTAAGATATTAATTAAGTAAGCGGAAATTCGTTTCGAGCTGATGTTTCATCCAAGCAAAAAAGGCCTCGAGCGCAAAGGATTAAGGAATTTGAGAATGAATTTTCGTAAGAATGTAAAATTTCTCTTACGAAATTTGTTGATTTATCATATTTGGAAGAAATTCTGAAACAATATAAAATAGTGAATAAATAGATTGATGATTAAATAACCTTCATGAAGATAAATAAACAAAACGAGAATAATTATTGTTTATTATTTCAAATATTCACAAAATGGTTAAAAACATGAAAATACTTAATTGAAAAATCAAAATAATGGAAAAAATTTTCAAATTAAATAAATCGGAACATGTACTCATGAATAACTAAACATATTAACAAATAAATTTACGAATTAAAGGAATCAATTAAAAAAGGGGTCAATAGATTGGTGAGTCAAGAATATGATGAAACGCATGTTTTTGAAAAATGACTTTAAAAAAAGTGATGGACAATACCCCACTCGCCCATATATTGTGCAACTAGGGAAAATAAATGATTTTTTCGTGTTGCACACGATTTTTTTTACTGAGGGTCAAAAAATGGACTTGTTTGCCCCGCAGGGGATGATATAGAAGTTTGAGACGTCTCAAACCCAAACTTGTGACGAATTGTGAGACGAAATATTAGGAAGGAAATTTTTATACGAGACGGAAATTTATCCCTAGATCAGGTTACGAAAGAAGACAATAGAAGCAATAAACATTACCTCTATAAACCGGAGGACTTTTATGCCTCAGTTCGGGATGAAATTTAAGTGCATAGAACCCTTGGGAAAGACGAAAATTTTATGATTTCGAGGTTAACGCAAAATGTTCGTAAAAAACTTTTCACATATTATAACCCTACATGTGCGAAGTCCGCAAAGATTGCATATATGCATATATGCTATAAGTCGTATCGTCTCACAACTTCTGTCGGCCAGCTCGAAGTCAAACCCCAGAGCAGATAGTGCGTCATGACAATAGAGGCAGTAAACCGTACATTTCTATATGCAACATGAAGCTGAAACTTCGCTTTATAATCTATGCTAAATTACGAATCTGAAATGACGTTTAGCTTCGAGCTATTCAGCGTTGAAATAGACTTTTATTTCAACAAAATTTTATCTTTTTTTTTGCATAAAAAACCAACTTCCCATTCGACGCGAGCTTTCTTATACACTGAGAAAACAGTTTTGTCAAATCAACAAAAATATTTGGTTAGTATTTAGCTAACAAAATTCTTTTGTTGTGTCAACAAAACATTTTGCTATATCAAACAAATTTTGTTGGTTAAACAAAATTTTTTGTTGGGACAACAAAATATTTTGTCAGGATAACAAAAAAAGTTTTGTTGGATAAATTTTTTTCTCAGTGTACGAGTCTTTAGCTTCGTAAAGGTTTTCTCTATCAGAGTTTGAAAAGTTAAAAAAATAGGAGGACATCATAATTTTTTTCGACCGTCTATTAAGTAAATTTATTCCTTACGATTAGGAAATTTTGTGTATAATATCGGCAATCTGTTTCATGCCACCAATGTTTGCTTCATCATTTATCCACTTTGTAAAACACTTTGGTGACTCGACCTATTTGATCTCTAGTAACTTTAAGTTTGAAAAGTTTCAAGTAGATTCGAGCAGTAGATCCCGAGTAGCAACCTCATTCATAGCGCACTATTGTTAACAAATTAAGCATCCTCAAAACTTCAAACGTGAATATCTCAGAATGGTGTTTTTCAAAAAGTGCCTTGGCGGTGAACACGATTTCTCAAAAACCACTTGACCGATTTATCTGAATTTTTTAAAAATTCTTCCTTATCACAACCCGGTGTACTCGAACGATCATTTCATCATTTGCTTCAACAATAATTTTTTTCTAAATAAATTTTGAAGACCAAAAAAAGTAACATCACTTCCTAACCAAGTCTTAATAATTTTTGGCGAGTTACTAAAGATGTGTGTGGTGTAACGTTGTCATGGTGAAAAATTATACCTTTACGATTGACCAATTCTGGCCGTTTTTCATTGACCGCTGCGTTTAATTTGTTCAGCTGACGACAGTACACATCCAAATTAATCGTTTGGTTCCTTGGAAGCAGCTCAAAAAATACCACACCTTTCCAATCCCACCAAACAAACAGCATAATATTTTTTGATGCAATGCAGCTTTCGATGTTGTTTGTGGTGGTTCATCACACTTGGAACATGATCCTTTTCGAACGACGTTGTTGTAAACAATCCATTTTTCTTCACCAGTGATAATTCGTTTCAAAAAAGGATCAAATTCATTGCATTTAAGATGCAAATCACAAGAGTTAATGCGTTTTGTCAAATGAATTTCTTTCAATTCATATGGAATCGAAATATCAAGTTTGTTAACGAGTCCAAGACGTTGCACATGATGATTGATTGTTGATTTTGGTATTTTTAACATTTCTTCAATCTGTCGCACAGTTACATGACGATCCGATTTGATTATGGCTTTGATTTGGTCATCATCAACTTCATTTGGCCGATCTGAACGTTGCTCATCTTTGAGTGAAAAATCCCCAAAACTGAATTTATCAAACCAATTTCGACACTGTGTCTTTTAAGGGGGGAATCCCGTGTAGCGAATGCAAAAGATCGATTTTTTTTTGGCTTAAACGATAGCTCCTGGAATGACCGAGTAACGATTGGAACCCGTGAGATATCAAGAACTTACTTTTTTCTAACAATTTTCTCTATGTAGATCTTGACATGCGTTTTTCTTGGTTTCACACTTTTCAAAATTGCCCGATTCATAGCTTAAAAAGTATTTGACTGATCGACTTAACCCTTTCAGGGGCACATTTTTCTGGTGCATCTACTCCAGATATGATACTGACTATATGGGTTTTCAGGGTTGCTGATTACGAATCTGAAGTCAGATTTTCAAAATTCAAAATGGCGGTTCCAATATTGCGGTCAAAATTTTCAAAAAAGTGTAAATTGATGCGAAATTTTGGTTATATGGGTTTTCAGGGTTGCTGATTACGAATCTGAAGTCAGATTTTCAAAATTCAAAATGGCGGTTCCAATATTGCGGTCAAAATTTTCAAAAAAAGGCAATTTAATGCTAAGTTTCGGTTATAAGGGTTTTTGGGATCGCTGATTACGAATCTGAGGTCAGATTTTCAAAATTAAAAATGGCGGATCCAATATGGCGGTCAAAATTTTCAAAAAAAGGCAAATTGATGCTAAATTTTGGTTATAAGGGTTTTTTCAATTGCCTGCGATCTGGCGATCCCGGAAGAAAGGAATGTGATTCAGAAATTTGATCATAAAAAAATTAATAATGAAAGTACGCAATGATAATGGTATTGTTTCAATGACTTATGTTAGGTCTGTCGTTTGCGAGTGTATCACTTTATTTCGCCGCAATAACATTTTTTATTAAGATTCACCTAGCAGTCACGGTAAAAAATGATTAAGACATTTTTCTATGGAAAATACTGAAAACTAAGTGGTGAAGAAAAGAATTGTATAACTTTTATCCGCTGTTGTGGGCCAGAGTAATAGTACGTGTAACATGCACATTGACCATTCAGTGTAAAGAAAGTTACTAGGACCTCAATGATGACATAAGATCTTAGAGTTATAAAGTTGAATAAATATATTCATGAAATTATAAATAATTTTCCCGTAAACAATGTTAAATAAATAAGTAAATTACGAAATATGAAAAAAATTCATTATTCGAAATATTTGAACATTTTTTTTGAAAAAACTAGCGTACGAAAAAATCCGAAAAAAATATATATCATAAAACTAAGTGTGTAGAATACGTCCAAAAATCAGCAGAGGCTTACGTTTGCAGGTTACGGAAAAACCGATTTTTTTATGAAAAAAACGTGTTTTTTCATGTTACTTTTTTATAACAAACAAATATATAAATAAAATAATGCAATTTTTCACCAGATTATAATAAATCAGATTTCTAAGAGTCTAATAAGTATATATTTGCATAGATAAAGTGCCAAAATCTATCGGAAATATAAAAAAACTACGACAAAAAAGGTGGTACATAATCGTCCCACTGCCCCTGAAAGGGTTAAACTCGAGTATACAGATTGCTTAAATGTGTCATTTGTCGGTGAACCACTCCAAATCGAAAAAAAAAATTTTTCAACAAATTCAGGAAAATTTGTGGGTAAAAATCGGATTTTTCTTCAAATGATCGCCATTTTGTGAAATATTAATATTTTTCAAAACTTTTTTGGTTCACTGACTAACTAAGGATCTAAAATTTAAAAAACTTTTTGTTTTTTGTGTTTTAGACGCCTGTCTGAGGAGCTAGAAATCGGGCAGATTGACCTATCAAATTTGGACATGTCGGAAATCCGCCCTTATAAATCAAAATATTATTGATGTATCAGTCTGAAATAAATTTTTTTTATACTTCAAGAGTACCTCAATAAACCACAAAAGTTTTGGAAAGATTCGTTATTTTTTTCATCCCCAAAAATACTCTAATTTTTGGGCTGTTACACGGGATTCCCCCCCTAAGGCTTCCTCGCCAGACACATCACGTAACTGTTTAGAAACCTGTGTTGCGTTCTTTCCTTTACAGAAATAAAAAAGCAAAATATGACGAAAATGCTCGTTTTTACACTCCATCTTAAAGTTGATGCCAAACAAGCATCTGTGAACGATATTACGCGCAATTAGTTACTAAAGCAAGCTAAGAGTGAGAGCTAACAAATGCCAGAAGGAAAAAATCACGACATTGAAAGAAGCCATTCAAAAAGATGGTCAAAGACATTTATATGTGAAATCGGCAATTACTTCTGGGACAACTCAATAGTTAAAAGTAGCTAACTACTTACCGTGACTTACTATACAATATTAAACTTTTTCTAGGGTATCATTTTGATCATGGTTTTGGATTTAGAGATTTAGACAACGAAGATTGAAAAGATGAGGTTTTCCATATAATATAGGTATTACGTATAAAGTCGCTTTTATGGCCATGACTACACATTTTATGAGGTTTAGATTTTGTCTGGTGATATAAATACGTGATGACCCATAAAGTTGTTTATCAATTAATATATTCTCATAATCATGGATAAATCTAGCCTTTGAAGAATCCTTCATAATTTTCAGATAATAATTAATAATTTGCAAATAAATTGATCACAAAATACAGGTGGAAGTCTACTTGATAATTTGTTAGTTAAATTGAAATTATTTAGATGTGTAGAGTGACTGAAAATAAGAGTAATATTTTGGAGAAGAATATTTAATTTTGACTGCTGTGAAATTTGATTTTTTGATTAATTCAATTTTAGAGATTTATGATTGAAGATTGGGAGGCGGAGTTTTGTATGATTTAATAGGGAATATAGAAGTTGTAGATTCCAAAGAGTAAACTATTTATATTTCTGTACTCGGACCACCGAATTTGATGACCTCAACCTCGGCAATTGCGTGACGCTGACTTCCCTGAGGCTACAATTGGATCCACCTTCCTTTCTTGCGCCGCGACTTCCGTCGCGAGATCGATCGATTTCCGTCCTTCGTGTGTCATGATGGATAGAGGTCTGTTCCGCAGGAACTGGCGTCGTCCCCACATAATCTCGATAAGCGATCACCACCTCAACATAAGGGCCTTCAAGTTTCGCTAGATTATTATTTTTTAAGGATGAGATGTACCGAAAATCTTCTGATTCGACAGAAAATCAAAGTAAGCGTCGCCAAGATCATCATGAAATTTTACAAAAGAAAAATGCTGTTAAAGTACACTGTTAAAAATATTATAGAAATTTTTACAAATTTGTATATGAAATTTTATATATCTGTGTTACCAAAATTAACAATGCACGAAATTCTATAAATTTTTTATATTGTAAATGATATATTAAATATGTATGAATATTTATTAAATTAAATATTAATTAATTATTTATTAAATTTAATATAAAAGTATATTAAGTAATTTGCATACACAGTATTTGAAAGTTAATATACATGAAAGTGTCGATAAAACAGGATATTTTACTGTATAATTATGCAAATTACTTCATATACTTTTATGTTAAATTTAATAGATAAATTCCTAACAGTGTACTTGACTCGCAGAAAAATAAGTTTTGGAAAAAAATATTTAGTAGCATGTTTAGGAGCTGCAACATTATTATTAATAATGTCTTATGATATTTAAATTTCAAAAAATGATGGGATTTGATTGTATGAGGGCTTGGTTTCCTAGACAAAAGATTTTCCGAAAATTGACAGTATCGGATTTTTGAAAATTAATATTTTTATTTTTAAAATTATAGAAATGAATGTATCATTAGTTTATTTATAATCAGGAATTCCATGCTGTCAAGTTGTGCGAAATGTTTTTTTCGGAAAGACAAGCCCTTGTTTATTGAAATCGCATCATTTTTGGAAAATTGGTGTTTAGAAACAAGCAAAAAAGTTTAGTCATAAATAAAAGTATTTGAATAAATAATTTCTGCGTGTCAACAAATTTTTTATGTCAAACAATCATTTTTCTTTCGAACGATATCATTGAGACTAAAATTAATTACGATTGAATTTAAATTCCGTCTAACAGCGCTTAATCAATGTTCTACCCTATTTTCGAGTCCATTGATTCAAAACTCTACAATTTTAATTAAAAACCCGAGATGCTCGATTTTTCACATTTGCTTTGTGGTGACTGTATTATGCTTTTGCTCTCATAAAAATTGTAAATCTTATGAAAATTTGTAAGTTTAAATATTTATTTATTAGAAATCTTATAGTTAAGTCGTTGACAAACATTGTAAACATAAATACAGAAAATTCATAACAATTACAAGGTTGTGGAGAAATATTGACGAATATAAGTGTTCCCATTAAACATTTTCAAGGAATAATGAGTAAACTTATTTATTCCTTCGAATTTCAGTCAAGTTTCTTATTATCAATTTAAAAATATAAATTAATCAGAAAATCATAATTTATGCATTTATGTAATGATTAAATGAGTAATGATATCAAATAATTTCCATCCTCGGAATTTGTACGATTAGTGTATACATAGTATAACGTAAAAAATTCGAAGCATGATAACGTTCATTTAAGTTTGAATCACGTGATATGAAAATGGATGAAAAGCTTTCAAAAAATATTTCATACTCTAAAATAAGCGATTCGTTTTTAACACAGCTTTCACAATGAAGCTATTTTTAAATGTATATGCAATCAAATTTATACATATTCATTAATCATCATTTTTGACGTGAGGGCCATGAGAAAAATCCCTCATAATTGTTTCGGATTCAACTTTATCCCACGCTATTCCGTCTTATTCCTCGCCAATCCGAATCAATTCAAGCCAATTTAAAAAACGCTTTTCAATTTCGCTCGATGTAAATCGTCTGAGAATCAATCGAACTCAATCCAAAAGTTTAAATTCGATTGATCCGTATTCAATCCATTTCAATTTGACTTAATCCGAGGTCGGAATGATTCCATTTGAAATTCTGATTGATCCTCTTCAAAATAAATTGTGAAAAATGACATCATTGGTCCCAGAAAATAGTGGTTGTGAGAAAAATCATTTGTAATTTGCGTGGATCGCATAACGCATTGGTTTCTATTTTCCTGGCTTGTAACTATTTAAAGCACAAATAATATTGTATTTTCACGTTTCATATCACCAGTTTTTATCGTACCCAAACTAAAACAAGCAGATTAGGTAGTTGTTTGTTTGCTTCTTGCACATATATTCTGGACCAGATATAGCATATGCATGTTCCCATCTAATCTATATAGTAGCCTGGACTCACAAATCTCTCTAGATATACAGAGTGTTTGAGAATCAATAAAGCGTAACAAAAGCTGGAACTTTCCCGTTCATGAAGCTTTGCACGCTAGAACATGTGAAACTAGCCTGTATACATATGTTTAAGCTAGTCCTGTAGCGATCAAATGAGCAACTATAACAATTTTTCGAAAATGTTTCATGCGCGTTGCAAAATTCCGAACATTGTGCGAAAATTTCTTTTCCGTTATAATTTACTATTAATACCTATAACGATTGAAAAAAAAATGTTTTCCATTAATTTACAATCTTTATTTGACTCTCGGAGTATTTCTTTCGGCGAACTTCGGCAATCATCGTGCTGCGCCAATTACTCGCACGGAGAAAAAAAAACTGTTGAATCAACAGATGTCATCTGCTGGAATAGGGACAGCAGATTTTTTTTGTAATATTTACAGATTTTTCTGTTGGATTCACAGATTGTTCGTAAACTCAACAGATGAACCTGTAAAATTTACAGAAATGTCTGTTAGAATTACGGATTTCTCTTTTTTCTTGAAATACGCAATTCTAACAGACATGTCTGTAGATTTTACAGATTCATCTGTTGAGTTTACAAACAATCTGTGAATCCAACAGAAAAATCTGTAAATATTACAAAAAAAAACTGCTGTCCCTATTCCAGCAGATGACATCTGTTGATTCAACAGTTTTTTTTTCTCCGTGCGGGATCCAATCACGGACTCACCCGACCAGATGACAACTGTTATTGTCAGCTAAGCTAATTTTTTTTTTCGCTAATTGGTGATATTATGAGTCCGCGAAATGACTTTCCATAAGAGCCCATGTTAAAATTCCATATTTCGAGACGTGATGATTCAAAATTTAATACGGTAAGGCCCAAAATGGCAGAGAACTTTTCGATCGGGAGGAGTCTAATCTATCGATATATGAAATAAAAAATGGCACTCAACCACCTCCTTCCCCACTACCGGACTACCTTAATTAGATATTTGTGCGTCTCGGTACAAGCTGGCACAGTCGATCTTCGAAATCAGCGATGTTGCAATTACGATAATTACGATAATTTACTTCTAATAGGGGAATTGCGTCTCAAATGGTCAATTTTTGATAATCATATACATATAGTAAATTTGTGCAGAAATCGCCAGAAATGGTACAGACTGGTGATGAAACCCACGATGGACCCTGGGGAGCCAGGACTGGCCCCAGTCAGGCCATAGGTTTCATCCCCAATTTAGGACTTGAGACCTGAACCAGGCCAGGGCCACGGAAAAATGTCTGCATGGGAATTAACTTTGGTTTTTCATATAGAAATATTGTAAATATTGTAACGCCGAGACAACTAATTATGAGCTTTCTGGGTAGAAATCGATATATTAGGTTCGGCCAGAGCCACTGCCATATTTCTGCTCAGGTTTGAAAAAGTTAACAAACATAATACACTCGAGATTCCCTATAACGAGAAGCTCGAGCATCGGAGACCTCTCTGCATCGAGCGCGAGAGGGATCCCCTCCATATCCTACTTGTTGCTATGCGCTGTTAGGCGAATTATATGATGCGTGCAGTCAGTCTGTTAGTGATGCCATGTGAACAATTGTATGTACATAGTAAAAAAGCGTATAAAAAAAGATTTTTGCGAGTATTAAACATGGAATTGACTTATTTGACGGTATGTACTAGAAATACTAAAAATATAATAATATAATAAAAAAAATATCTATGCTTATCAGGTGTATTTTTGAATATTTCCAGAAAAAAAGAAAAGTCTTGATGATAAATGTAATAAACAGTAATATAAATGTTAAAATGTTACAAAAATTATACATTCTGATTAATTGTAATTATATAACATTTTCATACATATTGTTTGAAAAGGGAGAATTTTACTTATCTACAGTAATGTGTGAAATATCAAAATTTCCAAAAAAACTTATGCAATTTTAATGTTTGATAACCGTCTTTACTCCAGAATATTGAAAACTCTGGATTGGAAAAATTGAATATTAAATTTTTCAATAGAATGGTATGTTGATGGAAAATTGGCTTTAGGGTCCATAAAATGATTAAGTCAAATTTAATCAAACGTTTCGGCTCTGATCGGAGCCCTCATCAGTGATATTTATTAAAATCTAGAAAATACAAAAAAAAAATCAGACAAATTGTTCCAAACTATATATATACAGATTTCAACATAGTTTGGAAATAGTTTAAGAAATATATTCAAACGAATCCCTAATAGCCTCAACCAATTCAGTTTGTGAATCATATTGTTATAAATTGTTCAAGAATGCTTTGAAAATAGTTTTCAGACAAATAGTTCATAAATATATACATACATATTTCAACATGGTTTTATAATAGCCTAGGAAAATATTTCAAACACATGTGAATTTTGTTTAAAAATGTCCTTAAGGTTGCTTTCGTAATAGTTTTCAGACATATATTCAAAATATATATATATACATATTTCAACATAGTTTTAAAATAGTTTAAGAAAAATAGTCCAAACAAATCCCTAATAGCTTCAACCAATTCAGTTTTGTTAATTATATTGTTATAAATTGTTCAAGAATGCTTTCAAAATAGTTTCAGATAAATAGTTCAAAAATATTTATATATATATATATACATATTTTAACACAGTTTTAAAATCATTTAGGAAAAATAGTTCAATCAAATCCCTAATAGCCTCAACCAAATCAGTTTAGCGAATTTATTTGTAGACACCGGTACGTACAAGAAATGCATAAATGTGAATATTTTTATACATAGCTTATAAATAGTATTAAAATAGTTTGGAAAAAATTAGTCAAAAGATAGCCTTAATTGTCTACACCAGGCTATCCATTTTCAGTGTTGCACCAAAGAATATATCCAAACTTTCCTTCTTTTATTTAATATATCAAGTACCCCTTTTGTTGCCATATTTTATGTACTCCAGTAACTCCGAGAAAATATGTGAAATTAGCGATATGAATTTTTTTTTTGTATTTTCTAGATTTTAATAAATATCACTGATGAGGGCTCCGATCAGAGCCGAAACGTTTGATTAAATTTGACTTAATCATTTTATGGACCCTAAAGCCAATTTTCCATCAACATACCATTTTATTGATATTAAGGGCCAATACAAGGTACAATACTTTTAATTATTAAATTTTTCATTTCAAATACTGTAAAATTACACAATTAATTAATTTTTAAATAATTGACCAATTATTTTATCATTAATTTGTGATAAAAGCCATCAAACTCATTGATTACTGTTTCAAATTCGAGAGCGCATCATTCCGTAGTATCTCGTTATAGGGAATCTCGAGTGTAAGAGGTCATGACAGTTTACACTAGATTCATTATAAAATATTATCTTTGAATCGAAATATATTAATAAATGCTTTACCTGACGTTAATTTTGCAACTTTTACCGGCACAACATAGCTCAAACTTTGAATTTTTAGTTCTAAATTGTGATGAATTAAAATTATGACCTCTTTAATTAAAAATAATATAAATGTCATATTATAATCAAAGTATACTTATTTGTACTTTCTAAATTTGTATCAGTAAAATTCAATGAGAAATAGTGCATAAAAACTAATTATTATTATTCACCAATTTTTAATTATTTAATGCGAAAACTATTTCAATATGCATTTTATAAAATACGTTTAGTGAAATTTGTAAAAAAAAGCCACTGTGGTGAAAAAATACAATGATGTAGCATTTAACAACCAATGCAATTGCAAATAAAATAAAAATAAGAATGTGCAAAATAATTTGTTGGGACCGAACATTTTATCCCAGTGTCAAAAAATACGGTCAAAATGTCTGCATTTTGCAATTTTTAATTAATCAACTGGTTTGTACTCTACTTTTAATCTATGCGCATTATAAAATAGACATTAAAATACTGTTTATCAAACTTATTCTGGTAAAATCACTTCACCTCTAAAAGTATTACGCTGTTAAATGTTAATGTGTCCATATTAGACACAATCCCGTGTAGAAATTTAAATAGGATCTTTAAAGGCCCCTAACTAGAGTCCCTGTTAGTAGTTGGGCTCTGATAGGTTTTGCTTGTGTCCCATTAATTTTTAATAGCTGTATAAAACATTTACGATACATTACATAAATACCAAAATATTAGAACCTGAAGATGTAATCTCCCTATAATTTAATACACTGAGAGAAATCGGCTTTGGTTCCTGTGCACATAGCACATAAATTTTTTGTACAGTAGTTGCCTTGACCGAAAAAGTTGAGAGAAGCTACTACTTTTATAGTTATCATGACAGTAATTTGGACTTTTTTGTGTATTCGGTTGTTGTGACCAAAGTTGATGATTAGAATGAGCTTTATACGTACCCCAACGGTTAGTACACGTACATTTTCTTTATGTGTACTGCCAAGCTCCTTTGGTTACTACAACCGCAGCGTTCGCTGTTGCGCTAGACAAATCAAGTATAACTTTCATTGAAAGATATGCAGCCTAAGTTGAATCCTGCCAATTCTCGTTCTCGATTCCTGGACTATATTTCACCGTGCCAAGCATTATCAGGTAAATAATTCTATTATAAATATAGTTTGACAATTCTTTCTAAATGATAAACGATTTTGTTCGGGGACAATGCAATGCGTTCCAATTTTGCTGTCTCGTCGTATTTTGTCAAAACTATAGTCAGTCAAAAAAAGTTTATGGTGATGA
The DNA here is from genome assembly GCA_030998225.1 of Diplolepis rosae. Taxonomy (NCBI): domain Eukaryota; kingdom Metazoa; phylum Arthropoda; class Insecta; order Hymenoptera; family Diplolepididae; genus Diplolepis; species Diplolepis rosae. The sequence goes on along the minus strand of JAPYXD010000710.1, from coordinate 18,022,743 downwards.
AAAAAGTGACAATTTTTTAACTTAATCGACGAAAGTTATCATAAATATCATTATACCGGATTATTTTTCTTAGATCTTTTCGGTGAAACTTTATTTTTTCTCATCAAATTGAATTTGTATTTTGATAACTAAGAGAACCATACCTATAACCTCAAAAATAATTTTGGCTGGGTATTTACTGTCCGTAGACTTAGTCATTTTAACTAAACTCTATGCGCGGCTTTACGATGGACTTTGGTTCCTATAACCGCAGCGCTATGGTATTTCAAGTACCAGAATCGTGGTCTCAGTAACGTTCCTTGCAGTTGAAGTAAACACTTTTCCAATGTATGACAGCCACTACCATGGTTGTCATGAGAACTTTAACATTTTTGTAAAGACGATTTTAACAAAAAAACTTTGGTCAGTGAAACCTAAAATTTCTCTCTGTGTAGAGCGTATATCTAAAAATTTTACCTGTGTTATTTTGACATTGGGGATTTCCCTTCCCTTATTATTTCATGCTATTTTGAATTTCAGAAGTGTTTGGTTGAAATGTCTAACAAAGATATTTCGAAATTTCGAAAATGTTCAAACCCTCAAAATATAAAAAACTGACCAAATTTGGGGCAAAAAGTTTCTTGAAGTAAACGATTATAGGAAAGACAAAAGAGGACGAACGAAATAAAAAGATGGAAAGGGTTTTGGAAGTTTGCTTTCTTTTTTCCATTTTTGTTGGTTTCTCATAATCGTTTATATTAAGAAATTTTTTTGGTCCAAATTTGGTCGTTTTTTTTTGGATTTTAAGGGTTCCAACATTTTCGAATTTTTGAAATTTTTAATGATTTTTTTGTTTGAATGTTAATATAAATTATTTATAGGCGTTTTATTTTTTATGTAGATGGTTGTGGGTATTAGATACAAAAGACGACGGAAGAAAGAAAAAGAAAAAAGGGGTTTTGAAAGGTTGCCTTCTTTTTTCTTTCCCCCTTTTTTGTTAGTTTCTCATAATCGTTTATTTTAAGAAAGTTTTTTGTTCCAAATTTGGCCGTATTTTTTGTATTTTAAAAGTTCGAACATTTTCGAATTCTTGAAATTATGAATCATACGTTTTTTTGGACGTTAAGATGAATTTAGGCGTGTTTTTTTATGTAGATGGTTTTGGGTACTAGAGACAAAAGAGGAGAAAAGAAATAAAAATTGGTCTATACAAAGAAAAAGAAGGAAGGGGGTTTGGAAGGTTGCCTTCTTTTTTCTTCCTCCTTTTTTGTTAGTTTCTCATAATCGTTTATTTTAAGAAAGTTTTTTGTTCCAAATTTGGCCGTATTTTTTGTATTTTAAGAGTCTGAACATTTTTGAATTCTTGAAATTTTTAAATTATACTTTTGATTGAACTTTAAGATGAATATGATTCTGTAGTGATACGAGTTCGAATTTAGTTTTGACAAAGATATGTTAAAAGGTGAATAGATTTCCATGTCAAAGAAATAGGAAATTTTTACTAGAGCCTGATCAACACCTACTTAGATTTCACTTTTCTAGATAGTCTGGTCAAAAACCAATCGACGCCTATCTTCAAATAGGGAGAAATGAGGCGATTTCCGCACGGGATTCCCCTATACTGAATTTGCTTTCGGTAATTTTAGACATTGCTAAAAATACTAAAAAATATATGCTAAATCACAGGACCTTTTACAGATGGAAGTACGATTGTATTTCTTATTAATCTAGTGAATAATTAGGAATTATCATGAAAGGTAGACGATAGGAATTAAATATTGTACATTATGGTGAACATTTGAAATTTAGCTAACATTATTAGAGCTTTGACGTAATTTTATTCATTGATTATGCAATTAATGGCGAGGAAAAGCTGCGAAGGCGCAATCACGCGATAATTACATTAAGGCTAAGAGCTATTCAAGAGCCTTCACGTTGGGTGACACAACTAATTGTATAAGGTTGACTTCTGATAAACTGAGAGTGCTTATATTTCGATAAATGAGTGGATAAAGCGATAAAATAAGATTGGCCATTTATACCATGAGTAACTAGTCGATTTTTTAGAATCTTATTAGTTAATTATTAATTCGATATAGTTTATGACCATTACTAATAAAAACAATAATTCAAAATTTCTAGAATTCGAAAATGTTCGAACCCTTAAAATACAAAAAATGCGGCCAAATTTGAACCAAAAAGTTTCTTAAAATAAATAATTATGAGAAACTAACAAAAAAGGTCTTGTGCTCTTCGCATACGTTTAAGTTTATTTCTTATAATTTAATACTGAAGCTCAAACCAACTTAATGATATTAAAGATGATGTAAATTAGTCATTTTCTCAAATTCACCAAGTTTCTTTTTCAGATTAAGTGAAACAGGAAATTCAATTTACTTAAGGCTCTATCGGCCTTAAGGAACACATTCTCATCATGACACTCGCGCTTCGCGCTCGATTATCTGTATGCATTTTTGTAACTTTTTAATAAATTACATGATTATTGATAAATTTATTTTCTTCCAAATCTTTTAAAAAGGAAAAACAATCATAGACTTTATTTAAGGAAATGATTTTGCAGAACAACGCTTATTTCGTATCACATATTTTGGTGAAAAAAATCGAATTTATTTAATATTAAAAATCAAAACATAAAATATACATCCTGTCGAGAAATTTATCGATAAGAATGTGTAGACCTTATTTAGCCAAACAATTTTCATCTCAAAGTTTTTTTTGAATCTCACATATTTTGTCTAAAAAATGGAATTTTTGAATTTTAATCGTATTTTTTGGAATTGAAACGAAAAATATATGTTTTATCAGAAACTGTGTGAGACAAAACTTGTAGATCTTTTGAAACTAACAACTTTGTATTCTTACGTTTTTTTCTTATTTTACATATTATTGTTAAAAAATTGAATTTTGGATTTTCAATAGTTTTTTTTTAATTAAAAAGAAAAATATGCATCTTATGAAAAAATGTTACAATTCAAATTTGTGGGACTTTATGTAGAGAATAATATTGTAACATAACGTTTTTTCGTATCTCGTATAATTTAACTGGAAAATGGAATTTTGATATTGACTTTTTTCGAATTTGAATATGCTGTAATATTTCTAATTTTGATTTAATCAAAAAATGTTATCAGGATAATTTTTAGAGATTTATGAGCACTATCTAAAACCAGTATTGAAATTTTTGATTTTTTTAAAAAATTATTTTCAAAAACAAAAGTAGTGCTCAATCCCTCAATTTTGATTGGATGTGGCTGGTTAACGAACTTGTCCTTACTTTTTCGGCTCCGATAAAGTGTACCAAAGCTTAATTCAATCTGATAATTCTATCGAGAGTTATGCCGCACACGACCTACTACAGACAGACAGACAGACAGACACTTTCGTAAAAACCATTTTTTCTGACTCAGGGGGTCTCAAAACGTAAAGATTTGATGAAAATTTCGAAAGTAATTTTTCACATAAAACCAATACCTTCTCATCCATGATGAGAATGTAAAAATGTTCTTTACTCCTTTTTTGTTGGTTTCTCATAATGGTTTATTTTATTAAATTTTTTTGGTTCAAATGTGATCGTTTTTTTTATATTTTGAGGGTTTGAACAGTTTGGAATTCTTAAAATTATGATAGGTGGGTTATTTTTAGTGTATACATTAAAAATAACCCGTAAAAAGAAGACAACCTTCCAAAACTCCTTCCTTCTTTGTCTTTCTTTCGTCCTCTTTTGTCTTTATTTCCCACAACAATCTACATTTTTGTATTTTGAGCGTTCGAACATTTTAGAATTCTTGAAATTCTGAATTATACTTTTCTTCGGACATTAAGATGAATGTGGGCGTTTTTTTTATACAAATGGTTGTGGATAATAAAGCCAAAGAGGACGAAAGAAAGAAAAAGAAGGAATTGGTTTTGGAAGGTTGCCTTCCTTTTTTTCTCTTCCATTTTTGTTGGTTTCTCATAATCGTTTATATTAAGTAATTTCTTTGGTCCTTAAGTCAAGTTTTTAGTATTTTGAGGTTTCAAACAGTTTTTAATTCTCAAAATCTCGAATTATACTTTTGTCTGCACGTTTAGATGAATTTGACATTGTAGTGACACGGGTTCAAATTTATTTTTAAAAACAATAATTTGAAGTTTTTTTCATCAAACTTGATTGACACCTTTCTTGTAAAGATGTTAGAGTTATGCAACAGTAAAGTTTGGTTTAGAATTACTTGATGGTCCCTTGGTAGTTTATTCGTTTTCGAGAATGTCTTCAAAAGTTTCGAGGAATTTGAAACCAGAAACTTGCGACACCAACAGACCGCGACAATTCAATCTCTATACGCGTTAACGTGACTAGAATAAGACAGTATTTTACATTTCACTCTGTTGTTTTTTTATCCTTCTTTCTTGTACCTTTCTATACATTTACACCCTCTGCAAAAAAGAATACGACTCTTGTAATAGAATATATGTTGTTTTCGTGTACAAAGCTTAAGTTCCTACTCAATCTTTAATTGTAGAAGGCATGTTTCGCTGAAATAAGCTGTTTCCTTGCCAAACTACATTTGCTCCATCTTTTAACAATTAAGTAAGGAAGCAATGAATTGTAGGAACAATTGTTGATAATCAGGACTTTGAATTAACGTAAGCAATCAAGAATTGTTCTCCTATCTCTAAATGAGCGAAAATGTTTGAGAGAGAAAGAACACTAATAGCTTTATTGTAATAGGTCAAGTGCATCAAGAAGGGGAAAAGCTTTGTTCTTTAAATTATGAAATGAACTGAGAAAATGTTTTCTTTTCTGAAAAAATATTTCTAACCTGATTTTAAGTTCAAATTGGTTTTTTGTGGATGTTGGATTTCAGACAATGTCAGGTGCAGAGACGTACCTTAACTTCGAATAAAATAAAGGTGTAAAAAAAATAGTTGGAGGAATAGAAAGTTATATCATGGAAATAGTGCTAAAATATAAAAAAATATTATCAATAGTAGTAAAAGCCGAAGAAGGAATTTTTGATTGATCGTATCGCTGAAGGGTTTACAATTCGTGGTTTGGAAATTAGATCAATCATCCGATTGAAAAAGGTAATAAAAATTTTCTTTGAAATATATCTATTGTGATTTTTCTGAAAGGGTGATTTTTAATTTTAAAAGGGTATTTGGAAAGGATTGCTCAATTTAAAGATGAATTTTTCATTCAAGACTTCTATTTCATTAAGAGAACAATCGACTGAATAGTTACCAATAAGTTATAAGAAAATCCAAATTTTGTTCCCCTTTAAAAATCAAAATTTAAAAATTCATAAAGAGAGCTATAAACAATTTTATTTCAAAACTTTACGTGATTCTTAAATAAGAAATATTTAAAAGTTAGTTGTTTTTTTCAAACGCTTAAATTTTAAGGAGAAAAATTTGCAGAACTTTAAAAGTATATTTGCACAATTTTATGGAATATTATCTTTAAATTTTAAATGAGGCTTGTAACCACTAATTTCCTAAAAGAGGGTTACACCAATTTACTTCAAAATATCGCAAAATAAAAAAAATATTATTGCTGCATGTACTCCAGTTCTTGACAATTTTATGGTGAACTTTAAAATTTAGATAAATCTCACAAGTAAAATATCTTTTTCATCCAATCACAATATATTCATTAAAAATATATTTCATTTTATTAATAGAATACTCCTTTTCGATCAATTAATTGTACTCCTGAAATAAAGAATTGTAATATTAATAATGATAAGACAGATCATTTGGACGATTGTATGTAGATTTATTTTTGGTAAAAAGCTAACACCTTGTCTTTTCTCCAGAGACATCCTTAGGGTATCACAATTAAAAAATTTAAAAAAGTGCATTACATTATTTAAACGAAATAAGCCATACAATCATTACGCTCAAATAATAAAATTTTTAATTGATAGAATTTTTCAAGAACCAGTTTTTAAAAATAGAACTGGATCTAAATACTTCTGTAACATTATTTCAAATACTTATCAAACCAAGTTTAGTATAAATAAATTTTTCTAATGTGAAACAACATTAGACTCAACAATTTCTCAAATTTCAATCACTTTTCATTTGCTGAAGTTGAAAATTAATTTAAATTTTGCTTGGAAATTCGTTCAGCCACGATAATTCTATAAAACTTCAATTAAATTAGATTTTTTTTTAATAGCCTAGTCTTCTTTTAATATGAAACCTAGCACTTAAATACATTATATACAGAACTCTATTTTCTAAGTAGAGTGTAATCTTAGTACCCAGTACATTAGAGTTTCAATTTCTGTGTATTATTATCTTAAATTTCGTGTCGCCTGAAATCAGTAGTAAAGACCAAATATAGTCAGACATGCACTCGCACTATTATAGAGAGAGCAGTTTACTGTCTTGTATATTAAAGGAAGTCAAGGAGAAGTTTGTGTTACAGATAATAAGCCATATCTTTTCAAAGTAGATCTTGCACCTTTGCCAGTTTTCAATATATGTATACACAAGTATTATATTTGATATTCAAAGCAAGTTGACGCACGTATTCTCACAACTTAGTAAGTATCAAATTGCTCAGCCTCTCGCTTCACAAACCATATACTGATAATGCTACTTCCTCTTTAATACAAACGAAATGTGGCTAAAGGGAATTGAAGGGGTGCATCTCGGTTATTCAATTTTTTTTCATCCGACTGTCACTCCGAGGTAAAACTTTTTCTCTTTCCAACTACGCCACATCCTGTCATGCGAGTACTTTTGTCATATGCGGGATATAAAAAATCGGTAAGCCGTTACACAGCTCGAATGAAAGAAGAAAGGGAGAAATTCAGGATGAGAGAAGCACTGATTTTTTCATGCTTTTCATCTCGACGAATTTTAATTAAATACATCAAACCGCGAAAATCTACGACAATGTTGAAGTACTGTGGCATTTCTACGGTGGCTACGAAAAATTGAGAAGACATTGATGGCTCTCTATTATTGTCACAGTATCATCAAAACTAATTTTCGTAAACACGAAACTTTCTATTCATAGAAAGTTTTATATTTGAATGGAGGAAACAATTTTTTCGTGAGTAAGCTGTAATCTATAGAGCAAGTTGCCTCAATGTGATTGAAAGGATTCTATTGATCTTTCAGTTTGCAAGAGAAATACGAAAAACAATTTTTCAAATATATAAATAATTTTTTTGTACGTGTCTTACGTATTTTTTCCGGGAATTAATAATAATTATTAAGATTCCCATATATGGGAATTTATATCATTTAATTGCATGTATTATGTTTTCGTTATCATTTAACTGAAAAAATATAACGTTTTTATTTCTTGATTGTTCACATTATTTTGATTATCTAGTGTTCTTATATTTAGTGAACGTTATTCATAAAACGAGTTTTTATTTGGCCGTTTGTGATTAGATGTGCAGATTTTTATGATTTTTTCGGAGTAAATTTGTACGAGGGATAGTAAAAGTGAGGTTGGCTTTTTCTGAAACGAAACTCCATGTCGCTTCGTTAACATTCCTACATAAAACTGCTTGCAACCTGTACATTTTACCTGCGTAAAATGTACAATTGTATTTCCTATACGCGCAAACGCGACAAAAATTTCTCGACTATTCCTCAGCAACAAGCCACGTACAATCCGTCAGCGATACGTGTTTCGTACCTGTCAGGCTATAATCACCTTCACACGTTTTCACCAGCGTGCAGCCAATTTATATCAAACTTTCACAACCTTTCTATTTTCTTTTAGCTCCAATAAAATTGAAGTGCAAATGAACATTGAAATGCTGTCCTTTGAACGATATTTAAATTGGAATTAATATTAATTTTGGTACTGAATAATATTATGAAATTAACAAGACAAATAATATTTTTCCCGCTTTTTGGAAGTTCTACCATTTTATATTATTTAATTGCTATATTGCTTAATTTGGATGAGTTTGGAAACTATACGTTAACTTTTAGTAATGTTCCTGATGCGTATGAATTATTTGACTAATATAATGAAATAGGAATTTTACAGTAAACATTAATTTTCGTAAGTAGATAAGTTGTTATGAAAAGAAGTTGAAATTTCTTGGTCCAGAAGTGAAATTTGTAATTGAAAAGAAATATTCTATTCAAAAAGAAAAATATTTGTCAGGGAGAAATTTATTGCAATTGAATAAAGAGAATAATTTACTTGCGAGAAAATAGTATTGATACAATTAGAGCAAATGTGATGTTAATTGAATTTTATGTCTACTTTAATTCGAGGTGATATTTACTCAAAAGAATTGAACTAGAACCCTTTTAATATATTTTTATACTTCTTGAGTGCCGTGAAATTAAATTATAAGTACCCATTACGATAAATTTTCGAAATAATTTAGTACCTTTCAGTTGAGAGAAATATTTTATTATTCGAATCAAAACCGATATGTTTTAAAATTTTATTATTCTGAAGAGGTAGAAATTATTTATTTAAAATTTTTGCTCTTAACTGAACTTTTTTTGATATTCTTAATAAAAATTTTTTCAAAAATCATGGAATTTCATGGTAAAGTTGTAGAGAACCTTTCTTTTAAAAAACTCTCATTTATCAAAAGCCTATGATATAAAAAAAATTGTATGCGTCCGTATAAAAAAAGTCAAATCAACAATACAGCATTGTAATTGAATAATTTTTTCGTGTTTTAAAATGTTTTCGTGGAAAGTAATCACTTTCCTTTCAAACGATAATATTGATAATCATATTATATCATTCGATTTTTTTTTTAAATTATTTTATACCTTTAACTTTTAGGAATAATTTAAGACATTAATTATTTGAATAATCCAAATATTACAATTCGTTGAAACAATATTCCTTTTGTTTCTGCGTTTTTCTCGAAACTACTTTTTGTACACCGGTGGAATAAATATCTCGAAAACCATTTGGCCGATTTACTTTAAGGTTGTTGATCCACGAAAATTAGACCTCAAGCAAAAATAGATAATTTTGCTTTCAAGAATAGCAATATTATTATATATATTAATATTATTATTATATATGAATGGCTATTTTAAAAGAGAAAAGATTATTTAACATGAGAAAAGTTTGAAAGACACAAAAATAATTTTATTAATAAATTATATTTTTGCCCCAACTTTTTTTCTTATCGCTTTTTACCAAATTTTAAAAAATTATGCGATTCTAATTAATTACAAATCACTTTTTCAAAAAAAAATATTCTCCAGAACTTAACCATTTCCAATCTTCGAAAATGAATAAATTATTAACAAATTCAGCAATTTGTTTATAAAAATTTCGTTTTGGAAAATGTCTTTAATGGTTTCAGCCATTAAAAAATTTATTTTTAAAAATCAGAAACGGTGAAGTTGTGGGAAATCTTTTCTTTGAAAAAGTGATAAATGATTTATTAGAATCGCATAATTTTATAAAATTTGGTAAGAAGCGATAAGAAAAAAAGTTGGGTCAAAAATAAATTTTATTAATAAAATTATTTTTGTGTCTTTCAAACTTTTTTCATGTTAAATAATCTTTTCTCTTTTAAAATAGCCATTCAATAATAATATTGCTATTCTTGAAAGCAGAATTATCTATTTTTGCTTGAGGTCTAGTTTTCGTGGATGAAAACTACCTTAAATTTGGAAGACATCATATTAATAATGTTATCTAGGGTGTAGAATATACTTTTTTTAATAAGATGTATAACTAATTTTTGATAAATTGTTTAAGTTAATTTTTTTTTCAAAAACTAAACAAAAATTTCAAACTACTCTCATTTGCGTTAAATTTTTCTTCGGCTATGCTGCAGGATAGATATTATATCACTTAATACAAAAATCTTCAGTTTTTTAATTTTAGTTGAACTGTAAAGAGCTTTACAGAAGTGTACATAACTCCGCTATTTTGAAATATTGTTTACACAATTAATTCATCAATACATATTGTAAAATGTGATTATAATAAAAAAAATTTTTGGAATAGTTGGGTCGAAAGATATTGCTTATTTCTATGAATTTGCTATGCTCCTAAGGTGGCCTAACCCCTTTGATATTTGGTAATAAAATCCCACTAAGGTAGTTGTAAAACATAAAAATAAAATAAATAAAAATAAATAAATAAATATAAAATAAAAATAAAGTAAAAAATAATACTTTGAAATAATGTTTCTTGCGATAGAACTTTTCCATCTTACCAATTTTTAAAAAAATGTTGTCTTTTTATAAATCATGGCTTATTTTTTCAGGGAAAATATTCTTACATAATTACATAATTCATAAAAATCTAATCATTTTTACAAATTGTTGAGAAGCGATAGTAAGGAAAAATTCCACCACAAAAAATATTATTAAAATTATTATTATTCGAAAGTTTCAAATTTTTTCATGAAAAATAATTATTTATTTTCCATAACACACATTAATAATATCGTTTCAAATCTTAAAATTACAGAATTACTTTTTTATCCAGAGACCAGATTTTCAGCGCAAGTATTATTAAATCACAAAAACTGTTAATAGTATAATGAAATTTAGCCTAAAAAGCTAATTTTTAGTCTGGTATTCAAATTCATAATATTATCGAAGGTTTCCATTAAAATGATTAGTTGGCTAGGTATTTTCTAAAATATAAGGAAATTCATTGAGGCAAAGGTGCAACCTTGTCTCAGTAGAACAAGGTGCACGATTGGCGTGCTTGCACTCATTACGTACTCACGACCGGGTGCGGTCATCGGTCTGGCGTAAATTGGGTTAGATTAATCGGAATGGTGAACGCAGCCCGGACGGGTTAGGACGGCTTAGGATGGATGGATGAGTTACAAGACATAAGTCGTGCGTATCTTGCACGTAGTACTACATGGAATGTAGGCGGAGGATATCAGTGTGTTGGTTCGTGTAGAGTCAGAAGCCTTCGGCAAATGCATGCCCTGTAAATTGCTTGGCATTTAATTACCATGAGTAGGCAGACCTGGCACGCTAAACGTAGAGACCCCTCTTACGTTTACAACACACTGTATTCCGAGAGTACCGCTAAATTAAACACCCGCTTCAGTCAAACAGTACACATCTACTCGGCCTCCACTCGTTCCCGAAAGTTTCTCTTGACTCTTGGCGCTCTAATTGGGCCCTGTCTACGCGTTCTTCTTTTTTTTTTGCTCTACTAACCTATACCTTGCATTCTAATCTTTTTTTCGCCTTTCTTCTGATGCTTAGTTTGAAAACTAACTCAAGGCAAGTAGTCGAAAAATTCGATTTTTATCTTTTATTTATCCTAAATAAAATTATGAAGAGTTTAGTGAAATTAAAATCAAAATCGGATGATTAGAAGGGGAGTTATAATTTTTTTTAAAGTGAACTCACTGAGAGCGCCTAGTGGACCATTTACTAATTCCAAATCATGTCAGTCGATCACTCTTCGTGATAACGGAACTCTACTATATCGACCTTATCAAAATGTGATTTAAAATTAACTTAACGTCATTTGAGACTAGATGGAAATTCCAATATATTTTGAAAAAATTTTCTGTGAGAAAGGAACGCTTCCACTCGCTGGGTATCGAACCTAGGACCTTTCGATTGCCGGTTGAATACTCTATCATCTGAGCAATCGGAAGGTCCTGGGCTCGATACCCAGCGGATTCGAAGTGTTTCTTTTTTAACAGAAAATTTTTTCTGTGGACCTTTCTTCGGAAAAACTTTTCTCTTGTAAAATTAATTTCCGGCATAGATTTGTACACTTTTCTCAGTAACGATTCGAAAAATTTCAGTCAAATTTTCACTAGGATAAATGTGATCTAGCAAGAAAGTCACTAGAATTTTGATTGTATTTTTTTCCTGGGATACACATTTTTTGTTACGAAAGAGATGCCCTGATCGATAGACATTTTTTTAAGTTCCGTTTACTTAGGTTTAAAAATTGACTGTTTTTTTTTTTCAAAAAAGACACTGCACAAATATTAGAAGGTATATACATGAAATTTTTTTGAAAATTTAGACATGATCGGCTCAATAGTTTTGAAGGAATAGGTTTCGAAAAGATGCCCTTTTCTTAAAGAAAAAAATCCCCTTAATGCGATGATAAAATTTTACATAAATCTTAAAAACTCATTGAGCTTTTTGAGCTTTAACCGGTTCTGCTGTTCTAGTTGCATTCCTGAAGATCATTTGCTAAACTTTTCCTCCTATTAAAGCGCAGTTTTCTCTCCTTTGTTTCAATTAAATGCAATATGAATCCCAAAGGAAAATTATCTAAAGAAATGTCTTTTGAAGTATGGAATTTTATTTCTGAGAATATATTTAAAATCATTCAAAAGGAAAAAAATTTTAAAGAGAGAGCTTGAAGAAATTATTAATTATGTTTGGAAATGTTATTGACATAGAAAAGCATTTTTGAGTCTTATGGAACCCTACAAATTTGAATGTGAAAATTCAAGTAGAAATAAATTAAAATCTAATTTCGAATTCCATCCAAGAAAGATAAACGAACAAAATGAGTTCTCGAAATTTTCTTTGACTGGCAACAACTTTTTGAGGGAGTTAAAGTTTTTTATTAATCATGTGTACTTCTCGATCGCAAATTTTGAAATAGTTGTCAAAATTTCCTTTGACTGTAAAAATTTCACTTTTACTAAGAATTTAGATAACTATTTTCGAACTCTTTACTCAAAATTAGATGAAATTAATAAAAACTGTTAGGGAAAGCTTTGAAACTTTAACCCTATTTAAAAGTTGATGTCATTTCGATTTTTCAAGTTGAAAAGAATATTTAGAAAAGAAAATATGTTTTATGTAAAATCTCAATTATTAATTCGTATAATTTCCTTTTTGAAATGTAATTAAATTATTTTGAGACGAATCTTTATCACATGAAAATATAGAACTGAGTTTTAAGCTTTATAAAATCTATTATGTTATTTAATAGCTATCTACCTATCAAAAGTTTCAATTCCAATCAAAAATTTAATTGATTAATATTTCATATATTCTTTTTTATTAATAAAGTCTGAGAGTAGTAAGAATAATCACGTCTGGATAAAAAAAAGGCCAGATGTGCTATTTTCGAAGTAAATTTTTAAAAGATTGACTAATTACGTGACCGCTTTTGCTTTGTCTGTATTAGTTATATTTAACACACATGCCGTAGCTTACTCCCGTGACTCAAAAGCGTCGCGTGTTTCGTTAATGCTCCTTACGTTTATCTCGAAAATTAACCGCCGGACACCCTCTCCTTTTGATATAAGTATGTTTTACTTAAGGACGTTCTAAAAATTATTCAAAGCTGAAAGTAATAAAGATATTATAAGATTTTATCTCATTCTCAGAAATAAATTCCTCCCTGATTAATACAAAGTGTTGAAATTCTTAATAAAGAGTCAATAATGTATTTTTTGAAGATAATCAATGCAATTCTCAATTAACAGTAATAAATTCGAAGAAAATTATTATTTTAATTATTTGCAAAATTGAAATTACCAACACTGCTCTGCAAAACTCTTTAGACAATTGTTTTTCGCCATTTAGATGGATTTTATAATTTTAAAGTTTTCTTAGAATTTGAATAACTTTCGAAATAAGTAGTATTTTGAAACTTTTCTTGGCTTATTATATACTGTTACAAAATTAACATCAAATTATAGTATATTAACGATACAGTTCAGTAAATACATCTTAAAATTGCGAAACATTTACTGAATTTCCTGGAATATTTCTTAATATTATGGAACTGTAACAGAAGTTTCACGAAATTCAACTTAATATTACAAAATTGCGACAGAATTTTCAGTCCCAATTAACTGGATAAAACTTCAGTTACCTAAAACGTAAGTTTTTCTGTCTCTAGTTTCAGAACTTCAAATACAGGTATCAGAATTTTCAACAATTTCTCACCGAAAATTAAGAGATTATTTTCAAATTTACTGAAAACTAACTGGATTTTTTCAAATATTATCTTAATTTTACTGAATTATAACTCTATAATATTTTAGTTTCGGCTTAGTTTTAGTATCAGAAAATTTATGCCAGAATTTTAAATTGAAGAGAAAATTTGTCAACTTTCATTTACAAATCATTGAATAATCCAATACTTGTATTTGCAAATTTTGAAACTCGAACAGAAAAAATTTTATGCTCTAGGTAACTGTAGCTTCATGCAGCTACATGTAACTAAAAATTATATTAGAGTTTCGCAATGTGATATAAAATTTCTGTTACTTTTTAACTAATTTAAGATACATTTTCTTAAAAGTATCATTTTCACATCATTTCCCGTTAGATTTCTAACTTGAAAATTCCGTTATTTTAGAACATTTCTGATAGTATAATGGTACATTGACATAAAATATCAACAATTTATCAAACATATTTTTATTGTTTTTTGGATACTACTGAAGTTGAAACTTAGAATAACAAAGTTGTGAAAATTCAAAACATTCTGAAACTTGTAAAATGGATTTTAAAATTAAGGAACATTGATAATGTGAAATCAAATACAAAAAATAATTAAAAAATGCACACCCAGAAAATAGTTTCTTTGAATAAAAAAAACATTACTTTGATATACAGCCAAAGAAAAAATTTCTTTGAATTTAAGAAAGTTTTGTTGATTCAAAAAAATGTTCTTTAATGTAGGCAAATCTATTTCTTTGGATCAAAGAAATTTCTTTGGAATTAACAAAACCTCCTTTACTTCAAAGAAATTTTTCTTTGATTCAAAGAAACTGTTTTCTCAGTGCAATTATTTTTAATATTCTTCATGTAAATTATTTTACCAATTCTCCTTTCTAAGCTCAGACATTGGCAGCATCCAGGACAAAATTATTAGTTCTTTTTGTTACATTTCTGAAACGAGCAAAAAAATGCATTATTTCATTAGTTATCTAAAATTTAATAAAACTTTGAATTTCAACTTCATTTGCAATATTTTCGCTAACAATAGTCGAAAGCACTCTGCTTTTGGGTTATTGAATGCATCATTTTATTACCTTCCATACTATTCGAAGGAAAACATGTAAACTGAGAAAAGAGTTTCTTTGAATCAAAGAAAGTTTTGTTAATTCAAAAAAATGTTCTTTAATGTAAGCAAATCTATTTCTTTGGATCAAAGAAATTTCTTTGGAATTAACAAAACCTCCTTTACTTCAAAGAAATTTTTCTTTGATTCAAAGAAATTGTTTTCTCAGTGCAATCATTTTTAATATTCTTTATGTAAATTATTTTACCAATTCTCCTTTCTAAGCTCAGATATTGGCAGCATCCAGGACAAAATTATTAGTTCTTTTTGTTACATTTCTGAAACGAGCAAAAAAATGCATTATTTCATTAGTTATCTAAAATTTAATAAAACTTTGAATTTCAACTTCATTTGCAATATTTTCGCTAACAATAGTCGAAAGCACTCTGCTTTTGGGTTATTGAATGCATAATTTTATTACCTTCCATACTATTCGAAGGAAAACATATGAACTGAGAAAAGAGTTTCTTTGAATAAAAGAAACATTTCTTTGATATGCAGCCAAAGAAAAAATTTCTTTGAATTTAAGAAAGTTTTGTTGATTCAAAAAAAATTTCTTTGATTCAAAGAAATAGATTTGTTTACATTAAAGAAAATTTTTTTTAATCAACAAAACTTTCTTCAATTCAAAGAAATTTTTTCTTTGGCTGTATATCAAACAAAATTTTCTTTTATTCAAAGAAACTCTTTTCTGGGTGTATTATTATGTAACAAAAAAATGAATATTTTTTATGTTAATGACAAAAAACAAGTGTCTTAAGACTTTTGCACGGCAGTATTTGCGAGTGAGACTTGTACTATAATTTACTGATACAAGTTGGTAATTTTTAGTAGACGAGAAAAGCATACTCATTTGTGGAGAATCACGACTTGCTTTTAGGAATTTTGCAGTTAATCATCTCGTTGTTCAGGTGTTGCTAAACGAGAATAATAATTTGTCGAGACAGTGACGTGTTTCTATTAAACTTCGTTGCACGATATATTTTAATTTGGTGGCTCTGCGAGTTAGTACTTCTGGGTTGAAACAGGTTACGCTTAGGGTGGCTCTTTGGGGGTGTTTTTGATTTGTTGGTTCCCGTGAGGACAAGAGGTACCGACTACTTGGGGTGGGTAACCGCACATTATGTGATTTCTGCTGGGAGCAACCTAACTTTGCGATTGAATTGTGAAGTGACAATGGCAATATGCCAGATTCACTCCCTGCCTCTCTTTCATATTTTGATTGTCCTATTTTTTCCATAAACACTAAACTATCAATATCCATCGGTTCATTCCGCAGGTTTTGTTAGCCTATTAAACTTATTATATTTAAAAACGGACTGAAATCCCTTTTTCCTTTCCTCTGTTTGAACAAACATCCTCGCTTTTAATGGCTAGCTTCGTAAATCTTTATGGCGCTGGAGTCGTCGTAAAGAGATAGATATGAACAGTTGACTCAAGTTCTAGTAAAATTGTTTCATTTCCGATTTCTGTTTCGATTTGTTGATCTACAAGGAATGCATGAGTCTCAATTTTGAAATTAATTTCTCCTTGTCTATAGTTTATTCGATATTTTTTTTATAAACTTTTTTTCAGAATGTCTGAACGAAAGAAATGTTTATTGTTTAATGGAGATGGTAAAGGGTATATTTTCTTTAAATAGAAATAAGCAACTTTATAGTAAATTAGTAAGTTATGAATAATATCGATTCAAAACAGTAAAAAAGTAAAAACCCACGATAAGTCAAATTTCTTACAATTGTAATTTTTTTTCAATGCTTTATAACAATGTTTTTTTGATGTGTCTTTCATTGAGATATCGGGTCAGCCATTCTGACTTAAAGGCTTCAGAAATTCATTAATAAATATCCTTTTTTTAAACTATTCCAGTGCTCATAATCTTGAAACAATGCCCGAAATTACTAGCAATTCAAAGTAACCCAAACTTGAAAATAAATTCAAATGACGAAAATCGGTTCAGTTTGGACAATCAAACATACTTATATGTTAAAGTTTATTAAATTTATTTATTGTTTATTAAACATACTTTATGTGTCAAACGTACATAAATGTTTATTGCTTTTTTCTTCTTTTAGGTTTGTCATATGTTTGCATGGGTTACATAGGCCCGCAAAAAAATGTTTTTCTGCGCGAAGAATGCTGCTATTATATTCCCATGTATGTTTTCCCGCTGAAACCGAATTCGTAACCCGTTTGACCCCATCACGTCAGGACTTCGTCTTAACCTCAAAAAACACTTCGAAAAATCACAAAATTCAATATACCTATAACCCCATAACCAAATAAGCCCTAAAATATGTAATGAATTAACCCCATAACCCTTCAACAATATGACCCCATAATATCTCAATTCCATAACCCCATAACCCTGTACATCGAAAAGGTCATGTACTCCAAAATTGAAAAATCTCGTGTATATTTTTTTTGTGACTTACAGTGATGAATGAACTTCATATAATAAACTCAAACACCCATCAACCTGTAACCCCTTAACCTCATAACCCTGTTCATCCATACTCTTATGTCTAACAAATACTTGGCGATCGTATGATCAGGGAGCTGGGACTGCCAAAAGATGTAGCAGAATATTAAGTTCACACATCACTGTAAGTCACAAAAGAAATATACACGACATTATATAGGGTTATGGGGCTAATGAGTAATGGGGTAGAGGGGTAATAGGTTGATAGATGTTTGAGTTTATTGTATGAAATCCACCCATCACTGTAAGTCACAAAAGAAACATACACGACATCATACAAGACTATGGGGTTAAGGAGTAATTCGGTAATAGCTTAATGGGTGTTTGAGATATTATGGGGTCATATTGTTGAGGGATTATGGGGTTAAGGCATTACATGTTTTAGGGCTTATTTGGTTATGGGGTTATAGGTATTTTGAATTTAGTGATTTTTTTAACTGTTTTTTGAGGTTAGGACGAAATCCTGACGTGCTGGGGTCAAATGGGTTATGAATTCGGTTTCAGCGGGAAAAAATGCATGGGAATATAATAATGACATTTTTCGCGCAGGAAATTTTTTTTTTTGTGGGTCTGTGTTATTATTGCCACGAAAAAGATCCCAAAATGTCACCGAATCGTAGGACTGTTTTTTTCTATCTTTTGAATATTTCTATTAACTTTTTAAAATTTGGATCTGGGGGAATTATTTTTAGATGTTTGATTTTTATTCTTCAAAATTTCATTTTTATTTAAAATTTTAAAATTTAGTTAATTAAGATTATACAAAACTTTTTGGAGCATAAGGAAGGAGGAAAGAAAAGAAAATCTCGAGGTTGCCTTCCAATACCTCCCCAATCTTATCTTGTTTTTTTCTGTTTTTAAATTATTATTATTTTCTTTTTGAAATAAATATACACTGCCCTGCAAAAGTTAAGACTCATCTGTTGTTTAATGTATTGTCGAAGTGTTTTAATTTTTATAAAAACAAGTTGAACATTTTTTTTCGATAATGGCATGAATGTTAATAAGCTTTTTTATCTGATGATCCCAAGTTGAAGGAAAAATGTTAATTTTATAAGAATATATTACAAAAAACGTTAAATTTAAATTTTTTTGTAAAACGTTAATATCTCTAAAAATAACTAACATTTTCATAAGATTTTGGTCTCGTTTTAAAGGTAAGTTTTCATAGTAATTTACAAACTGTTTAAGATATTTTCAGAATTTTTTCCTGGATTTTACCCTGGGGTCAAACATGATACAAAATATTCGTAAAATTTAAAAGATGTGTAGCTTCTCATAAGTTTTACAAAAAAATCTAAATCTAACGTTTTTTGTAATATATTCTTATAAAATTAACATTTTGCCTTCAACTTGGGATCATCAGATAAAAAAATTTATTAATATTCATGCCATTATCGAAAAAAAATGTTCAACTTGTTTTTATAAAAATTAAAACACTTTGACAATACATTAAACAACAGATGAGTCTAAACTTTTGCAGGGCAGTGTATAAATGTTTGATTGAAACGGTGTTTGTAATTTGAATTCGGATTTATTTTCGGTTTGTGTTACATTGAATTAAGAAACTTTTTGGAGGTTAAAAGTTTTTATAATTACTGGAAATTAAATTATGCCTAGCGCACGCGCACAAAAAAATAATTCAAGTAGAAAGATCTGTTCTTCATTTCTCACTGCTTTTATTCTCTGAGTCGAAATACTGTTTTGCTGAGTTTTTCGTATTACTGCCTCGTTAGTCTGAAAGCGTAGGGTGCTGCAGCCATGGCCTTGCATCTAGATTATCTTGCTGAGCTTGTTCTACACGACGGAATGGGGTATCCATGAATTTTTAAGCGAAGACAAGCTCACCTCACGATTGGTATCGAAGGTAATGTACCTGCCAGTCTAAAATAGATCTATATCACTAGCGAACCCCTTCAAGACGATCATTCCGAAGAATTTATATGTACTTTGTGTTCTCATATCTTTCCATCGAGATTTCATTATTTCCACTTTGATCAATAATAGAAAGAAGGCACAACCGTAGTTATATTAAGGTAGTTGTTGCGCCAAAAATCAGTCTCTGGAAAAAGAAGTTTTTCTATGAATTCAAGACTGGTAATTATATCATCAGCCGTCTCATATGTAAGGAAAGACACTCTTTTTAATAAAAAAAATTTTTAAATTACGGAAAATAATATTTTAATAATGTTTTTTGTAATAGGATTTTTCCTTACTATGGCTTTTTAGCAATTTTTTGAAAATGGTGCGATTCTGATAAATCATGAATCATTTTTTTAGGAAAAGGATTCTCTACAACTTTACCGTTTTCGATTTTTGAAAATAAATTCTTTAATGGTTGAAATCATTAAAAAACAATTTTCCAAAACGAAATTTTTATGAACAAATTGCTGAATTTGATAATAATTGATTCATTTTCAAAAATCGGAAACGGTAAAGTTGTAGAGAATCCTTTTCCTAAAAAAATGATTCATGATTTATCAGAATCGCACCATTTTTGAAAATTTGGTATGGAGCGATAATAAGGAAATATCCTATTACAAAAAACATTATTAAAATATTATTTTTCATAATTTTTAAATTTTTTTTATTAAAAAGAGTGTCTTTCCTTACATATGACACGGCTGATGATATAATTACCAGTCTTGAAATCATAGAAAAACTTCTTTTTCCAGAGACTGATTTTTGGCGCAACAACTACCTTAATGATGAGAGATCATTTTAAATAACAAAATAACAAAATTCATAAATAGGATTCTTAATCCTTGCGAATTTTCGTGGTTATTTTAGAATCTTATTTCCCTTGACACAGATCCTAGTTTTATGTTAAATTTGAAATTTATTTAACAGAGAAAGCAAAAGAGTCGTATGCGCCTAAACGTAACTTTTGCAAGACGTAGTTTTTCGAGAATGTTCATGGCGGAAAGAAACGCAGTGGTCGTTCTAGAGTTGCAAGTAGGGTCTCTGAGTCGTTCATTCTGTTAGAGAACTCTAGACGCTGGCGTTACGGCGAATTAATATTTGACAGGATTTCTATCTCGGTATATCGAGATCTCTCGAGGCTCTACTGGCACCTAACCCAACCCGAATGCATTACGATTTTAAAGGAGAGACCGATTGTTTTGGCCGCGTGCGCCAACTACGAACGTGCTACTTCAGGCTACGAAAAAGACGGTCCTTAAATATTTAGATTCTTTCGTAAACTACCTCGCCACCCAACTATATCCTTCCGGTCCCTCCTACTCTAACATTTCCCCCTTTTTCTCAGTTACGTCAATGTCACGCAAATTATTTAGCACTCAACTGGAATTTTTCTAAGACTTCGGAATAATCTGTTTTTGCGCCTTTGACCTAGAAAATTAAGTAAGTTTTGTCCGAATATGGTAATCATGTTTTAAAATTACGCTTGAAGGTAAGTAAAATTAGCATTTTAAACTCATTATTAAAATAATGTATTGATATATATATATATAATTGTTGCGTTAAATAGGGTAATAGTTATAGTTTTTATATTTCGAAATCATCGTTTATTACCTTTTTATTCAGTTGATTAGTGTTTAAAAATAATAAGAAAATAATCATTTATATATATTGATATATTGAAATTCCATTATTTTAAAAAAATTGGTGTTCACCTATATAAAAAAAAAGTTAAGTCGAGAGTAAAAGTTTCAAAGGAAACCATTTTTGTAGGTTAAAAAATCTTTCATGAAAAATAAACCCTTTATTTATAAATGGTATTATGAATAATGATATTTCAAGTTCTAACGTATAGTTGAATATTTTTTGCGGCAACATGTTTTTCTGCGAAGCAAGTACTTTAAACATTAAGAGGATGAAAAGACTCGATATATTTTTAGTGCAAAAGAATGGGTAAAAAAGTTATGTATAGCCATTTATCAAAGATAGGGTTCATTTATTCCATGAAATATGTATTGAAGACATGTTAAAGATACAGGAAAATATTCATAATACCTGAAAACAATTTTTCGAAACTAAAATATGATGTCTTGACATGCCTTGCCTTTTCTACTTGGGATTACTTATGAATGATCAACAGTTAAGTAGAAACGGACGGGGAGGGTAAGACACACTATGCAAAATAATCTATAGAATTGAAATAACAAAGTCTAATATATTTAAAACTAATGAATGCAATTATTTAAAATTATTCAGTTGTTCTTCTTTACAAATCAGTAAGAATCTTCATCGAGTACCTAATGGTTTTCATAATAAAATTATAATTAGATAAAATTTTATGTCCTATCGTGACACATATTTTTTACTAGAAATAACTGAAAAATAAAATTCATCAAGAATCAAAAGTTAAAAAATTATGTTAAAATTGTATATTAAGAGTTCTCTTAGAAATTTTTTTAAAATATGATTTTAACCATTTTACCCAAAAATGAGTATGAATTATTTAATGACGGAGAAGTTTGGTAGAAACTTTTGTCGTACACGTTTATTATCATGGAATTGAAAATGCTGAATCGGGTTGATGATTAAAAATAATCAATAAATGGCACATTTAGAAAATAGTCCATCAGATATTTTCTACCCTCACGCTCATTTCTCATCTATTTTGCATAATTAGATGAAGGTTCAAGTTCACCAGAATATTTAACGTTATTAATTGATTCTTTCCTTGGGATATTTTAGTAGTAGATCACGTGCGGTGTGACGTAATCTTCATCTCACTCTTATTTTTTCTACTTTAAGCAGCTCAATGAATGCCTGCTATTTGTTTCTCGTTACGAGAAATAACTGTCGGGTATTTCTTAAGGGTTCCGCAAACTGTATTCTCGCCAATGAACATCACTGGTAAAAAGAAGGTGACAATTAATATTGTATTTATGTCTCCAAAGTGAAAAATCTTCTTCTAATTTACCCCGACATTAAAAAAATGGGCAATTTTAAATTATCTAAATAATTCGTACGATGTTAGAAATTTCTGACAGAAATTTCCGAAACATGAAACTGAAGTTTCATGCAGTTACGCTTTCTTAAGACTTAAATTTTAAGAAAATTCAGTCATTTTTAGTAAATAATAGACAATTTTTAAATTTTATTCTACAAATAACGTATTTTCAAATTCTGAAACTTGCAAGAGAAAAAACGTTACGTTTTAAAATATACGTTTACTTGAGAGTATACAGAGAAACTCAAGTTTACAATTATTGTTAAATTATGTTTGAATTTAGGGAAAAATGTGTCATAGTGAGAATTTTTCGCAGTAAAATACTGAATTTTAGATGAACTATATTATAATGTACTATAGATTGTATCGAACTTTACTATCATATAATTTTTCGAATCTTTAGTATTTTGACTACGAAAAATCCCTAGTCTGTTAGGAATAATTACCATTGCACCTCAATTTTCCCTAGATTCCTTATATTTTCTAGAATTTTCATTATTAAAAAAAACATATATTGCTATACAAAGTTTCTCTGTGTATAATTTCCCGTTACTTTTATGCTGTAAAAATTCCGTCAATTGTGACAGTGAGTTTGAAATATATTTTCAACAAAAATGATGTGATCAGTAAATTAGAAGCATTCAAATATTGTATGTAAATAGTCGTTAAAAGAATGTTTTTAAAATTCCTAGATCTGACTAGTATTTTTGTAACTTGCTATTAGAAAATATCCCAGCAAACACGTTATGTAACCGCTCCGTAACAAAAGGGTAACATAGTTATTTCTGGTTATGTAACGATTGTTATTGTTTAGTGATGTAATTGCTATATAACGGAAAGGTAACAGTGTTATGTAAGATTGTTACCGCGTGAAGATGTAAAAGATCAATAAAAGAGTGAATGTAACAATTCTGTAGCAGTGGGATGTATATGCTATAGAAAAACAATGTAAAATTCGTTCTCTAATTGTGTTACACACATGATCTTAACAGTTTTGTCATAATGTTATGTAAGTGAACTGTCACGGCATTACTGTATAATTATGTAAGTCGTGTATAATGTACATTAATAAAAGCTATGTAACAATGTTACATAATTATTATGTAAGAATCATGTAACATTTGTTCGGTAACTTGGTTGCCCGAATGATCTATAACAATATAGTTTCTTTGTTACGTAAGGGTAATGTAACCGAGTTACGGAATAGTTATGTGATTTGTATGTAATGTACATTAGTAACAACAACGTAACAATTTCACGTAATTTGTTTGTAAGAATTACGTAACATCTCTCCTATAACTTGGTTACCTAAATGATCTATTACAATTTCGTTGCTTTGTTACGTAAGGGTAATGTAACAATGTTACGGAATAGTTATGTTAGTTGTATATAATGTACATTAGTAACAGCTACGTAACAGTGTGACATAAGTTTTATGTGACAATACTGTAACTTTGATTCTGTAACTTGGTTACGCGAATGATCTATAACACTTTCTTTGCAGTGTTACGTAAGTGTACTATGACGGCATTACTGTGTAGTGCTTCTCTGTAAGTTGTGTATAATGCACGTTATTATCAGATGTGTAACAATCATGTAATATTATATATAGATATTTTAATTTCCCGAATAGCGACATCAATAATAGCTGGAAAAATTAAAAATTGTGGGTAATAACTTGTGTAAACTAAATTGCTCTTATGGTAAAATTTCACATGCCCTAAATATAATATTCAGTAATCAACAAATAACAGAAAGGTACAAAATTTGACTTACAGAAATGAGTTGTGTATTATCAATATTTTATCATCGTATATCTGTTTAACATATCTCCGTTACATACTATTTACATATCGCCTTTACAAAACTTCTATATAACATAATTGCATAACACATATAGAACATATTTACATTGATGCTGCGTAACAATATAGCACATATGTTACATAAGTCTGTTACAGACCCATTACATCACAGAGTTATAGAGCTGTTACAGAACTAATTCATCACACAGTGTGTGACATTTTGCGTCACAGGTGACTCAACTGTAAGTCACCAGCTATGTAACGTGTTACAATCTGTTACGTAACAGTTACATACATGTTATATAACAGTGTTTGCTGGGATCTACCAAGGCAAAGTATATTTAATAAGTTACGTAAAACGTTATATCGTTTTCTGAAATTTGTAAAATAATAAAAAATGATTTAGTGATATTAAATTTCAGGTATAGTATCATGTTCAATGCCCTGATTCGAAAATAATTTATTGGTGTTCCACGCCTTTTTGGGTTCCTTCTTCGAGTAGACAATAACCCTTTTATTCTAAGTGTGGTTATTTGGTATAAGTTATCCCTATATTGTAATGGAAGAATTGAGTTTTGTGGCTTCAAGGGGTGTCACATAAGTGTCATTTAAAGACAGGTTAAAGCCAACCTCGAGGCGTCGGTTTCGATATATCGCCAACGAAGCCTAACATTCCGAGAACATAAAATATATATGGGAGACTAGGGTCTCGATAGTCTTTTTTAAAAATTCAGCAAGACATTGCCTCACCATAAAAATGTCAGCTTCTAAATCTTTGTAAGCATAATAATTTTGTATCTTTCTGCAACATTCAGAAAAATAATCAAAAATTCAATTGCCAAATTATACCATTATTTCGGGATTTTCTCACAAGTTTTCCTAATAATTCTAGTTTACTCATTAAGATGGTACTACTTGCTATCAAATTTTTCTCCATTTAAGATCTTGATAAGAGAATTACAAGTAAATTTAAATTTACATATTAAATGTATTACAGTTTCGATTTAAATCAGCGTGAATCCAATTTTCCATTAAATTCGTATTGTAAAAATATAATAAAATTCCAAATATTTTCGAGAGTGATAGTTACATGTACAAATTGTTATATAAATATAAATGCTTAATTATTTCTATGGTTACACGAAAAAAATGAAAATAAGGGAATAGGAATTGATTATTGACATTTCTGTCAAAAAAGTTTACGTCTGATTTCTACTGATTTTTTAATAAACAGAAGAGAGTGTAATATCGCTTGGCAATGATTACTGGAATTTAATAATCATTGCCAATCTGCGTCAGACTCTCTTCTGTTTATTGGTCAATCTGTTGGAATGAATCGAACGTACAATTTTTTTACAGAAAATCCTAGTAATCAATCTCGAATTCTTTATTTTTATTTCTCTCCGTCTATAAGAAGATATGTTAAAAACGAAACATGTTTGCAGTTTGTTCTTCAGTGCATTCCAGTCGTAATGGTGAAATAGAGAATGTTTATCGGATATCTTTTTATCCTCTTCGATATTTCTTCTCACTCTCTTTTCCATTGGGCTTGTACATCTTTTTCTTAGCTTTTAAAGGAAAAACTTCGACCCTCGAGAGAGATTAGGTTGAGACTCGAGGCTGCAAGAAAAACGAGAGTTTCTTACTGAATCGTAACTCATGGCTCATCTAAGAAAAAAGAGTTCCACCTCCGTGCTGAGATAAAGATTTTTATATTTCGACATACCTGCGGGGATCTATTCACCTTTGCTTTGAACCCATTTCATTTATTTCGATAATTGTCAACAAATAATTGAGTATGTTTCATAAAATAGTTGCAGTGCAGTTGTAAGTATACTGTAAACAATTTTTCGGAAATTTTTCCGAAAATAGTCGGACAGCTTAAAATACAAATGGATCGTAAAT
Source organism: Diplolepis rosae (assembly GCA_030998225.1). NCBI lineage: Eukaryota > Metazoa > Arthropoda > Insecta > Hymenoptera > Diplolepididae > Diplolepis > Diplolepis rosae. Next base: position 17,996,650 of record JAPYXD010000710.1, on the reverse strand, counting down.
TTTTCCCAAGATATATTCGGAAATATTTCCGACATAGAACTGGAAATAGTTCCCACTGTTTAGTCGGAGAAATATCCAGTTTATTAGGAAAAATTGATATATTTTATAATTTAAGTGGAAAAAGATCCAAAAAAAGTGAACAAATTTCTGTTTTTGTGGAATAATTTCCGCCTTTCATGGGAAAAATTTCCTACAACTTAGGAGATTTGTGAAATGTTCTCACCTTTTTGATATATTTCCTGATAGTTCGGAAATAAGTCCGAAAATTCGCTCAATTTTCCTCGAATTTATAAAATATTTCCACTTTCTGTAGTAAAATCTATGCTTCCTAAGGATGTAGGAAAAATTTCCTAATTTTTTTTTTTTTTTTTTTTGAATATAAATGGCCTTTCCGGTGTTGTACAGTTGTTATTAAAATTGTCAACGTTTCGACCAAATTTTTGGTCCTTATCAAGACTAAAATGAATATTATACATAATAATTAAATATAAAATTGACATAATAGTTACAAATAAAAATTAAAATTGAAATGAGAAAAGAAATACATACCAGTTACAACATTTTAAATAAATTTCTTGTTGACAAAAGATTTGTTGAATGTCATTTTTTGTAGTTAAAATGTTTGATTATAATTTTTTTTTAAATCCATGTTAAGATTTAAAATACACAAAAAATCCAGCTGTGTTGATGCAAACACTTGTGTTGTGTAGGAATTTTATGTTGAAATTCATTTAAAAGAATAAAGTAAACTTTGCTTGTCAATATAAATTTTGAGGTTAAAATGATTGAAATGTGACCTGTAATATAAAATTAATGTACGAAATGTTTGTTTTGTATCCAAAAGAAAACCATTATGAGAACAATACTTACAAGTTCTTCCATGAATAAAAACTCTTAGATTTTGATGAAAACAAAATCCTTATTTAAAAAATACGTTACATCTTTGGTGTTTATCTAACTACAATGATGAAGTAGCAAATGTATGGGCGTGTTCTAAGCAATCTCAAAAAGTTATATAGTGACAACGCGGTAAATTTGAAAATTTTAATGAAAATATTTTATTGAAAAAATTGTATTTCTTTTGAAAGTTAAAGGATAAAATAATTTTTAATTTTTATTAGTAATATAAAAATAGACTAGATGAAAATAAAGTTGAAAATATAAAAATCATTTTTTAATACTTTTGATAATATTATAGTAAATTGCACTAAGATTATCTATATCTGTTTTGTAGTTAACACTAGCATTTTCTTTTTGAATATAGATCATTTCTAACATTAGTCGTTTTTTAAAATTATTTTCAAAATCTAAAATGTTAGTATTTTTAAAATCAAAAGAATGTTTATTAGTAATAGCACGTTCTGCAAGTGCAGTTTTATTTTCTTTATTTTTAATAGATCTAGTGTGTTCAAGTATTGGAAAGGCCATTTATATTAAAAAAAAATATATTTGATGTTACCGGTATTTTCACCGGGATACCGGTAACATCAAATATATGTTTTTAATCAAATTTCCTAATACATAGTAGGAAAATTTACCGATATTTTTTACAGTGTACTGACTAAACATTTTCGAATGGATAGAATATTTATCTCATTGATTATTCAAGAGAAAATTACGAGACGAAATTGATCAAATAAAAGTAAAAGAATTTAATAATTAAAATGAAACTTCATGTCTAATGGAAAAAAATAAAGTAACAAATGACTTTCGCAGCTTTCAAAATACGTTTATTCACCTTTAAATCACTTTTGTAGGATAATTCGAATTTTACATCGTGCAATTTTGCACGGAATATTGTTACTGCGCTTTTTAAGAGCTATTGTGTTGAAATTAAAAGACGAAAAGTACCATTTTATCTTTTAAATATACTCTTAAAAAATTTAACTTTAATGTTAACAACCTAAATCAAATTTTGTCGACCAATTGTCACATTAGTTTAATGTAATTCAATGTAACATAACAAAAAGAATTTAATAGAGAAGATACTAAATATTAAAAAGTTGCGAAACTCCGAGCACAAAAGTTGAAAGAGACGTGAGCAGCCTAGAAACTCTTGTCAAAGAATAAACTTTTCCTTTTTAAAGCATCATGGGAAGTGTCACGCTGAAAATCATATATTTCCATGCTCTTCTTAAACTATACGCGCATGTTTTAATATGGAAATTCAAGGATTATAAGTACACATTACTAATATTCATAGTGTATTATTTCAGGTGATTTACTGTTATTCGCAATCTTACTATTCATAATGGACCGAAATGAGGAGCTTGTTATGACGTCTAGTACCGCTGCACCTGACTCCTTGAAATTTTAATCTCTAGATTCCATACCATTGTTCTCTCAGTGCTGGGAAGTTTCATTTCCAGTTCTTACAGTCATGAATGGTTACAGAAATGAAATTGAAAGTGCCGATTTTCAACATTTCATTGTCAGTGTAGTTCATTTTGGGCATTTGAGTCTTTGTTTCAACATTTATGGCAAGTACAAGAAGGCTTTAGTCTTTTGCTCAAATGTGATTACAACCATTGAAGTGCCAATTTAGAAATAAAAAACAGAAAGACATTTTCATGAAAACTTTAGCAAGTGGTTAAAATGTGAAACTTTAGGAAAGAGAAACTATGCGGACGACTTTTGAAAGTTGTTATCGAATATTGGAAGTTCGAATGCAGTGCAAAGAATAAAGAATAACGGAAAAGGAACTGAAAAGTGAGAATCGCTCCGATGTGGCACCTTCACGACGAACTCTGAAGATTAAGAAGAAAGAAACTTTATAAAAAGAACTTCCGTAATTCTCTTTAATAATCGTATTGGAAAATGTCAAACGCAGTTCCACAAACTTTGGAATTGGGAGAAGACTTGTTTTCATCACAATGAAACTATATATAAACATGAATTAAAAAGTTGTTTGAGATTGTAGTTTTAAGTATAGATGTCGTTTGTTTCGTAGAATAACGTATTACTTCTCGACATTTTTATGATTAATTGTCAATCCAAACAGCATTTTTGAATGAATATTTGTAATTTATATATTATTTTAGGGCCTTAAAACCATTTGAATTTACGTCCATAACATTCAATGATTGAGAGCAGGGTATTTTTCAATTTCATAATTAGGAGTCAATTAATTACTTGATTACTCAAATCTCACAGGAAAACAAGCATCTACAAATCGAAGAGACACGTTCCATTTAATGGTTTTTCAACTTTTTGTACACTGTTAAAAGTTCCTGTGAGAATTTTCCAAAACACGTAAATGAAGTTTTACACTGCAAAAAGAAGTGTCTTACCTGGTATCTTACTGTAAGATATGAGATGGGAATTTGCTATCTTCTGTCTTAAAATAAGATGTCTCACGAAGTGTCTTATTCAAAATTAAGACGACTTATGTATCTTGGTACGAATAAAGATGTAATTTCCGTCTTACAAAATAAGATATTTGATTGAGTTAGATAATGTATCTTAGTTTAAGATGTTTAGGGTGTCATAAGATGGTTCTGGCATAAGATGTTTCTGAATTGTAAGATATAGCAGGTCAATAAGTTAGCAAAATCTAAGACGCGTAAAGTGTCAAAGAAGTAGTGGTCGAAAGATAGAATCTCTCAAAGGGTTATAGTTACAGTTCATAATCTCAAAAAATGGAGCGTTTTGAGTGTTGCATGTTTTTCTTCTGTGGTGTAATATCAACACATTTAGAGGAATATATTGTTCATTTTCATCGACACGATCCTTCATTTAAACTTTAGATATGACGGATGTGGAGCTACATATAAAAATTGGGAATCGTATCAGCAACACGTAACTCGATATCAGGTATACCTTCTGTTTTAACGTAGTGGATACATTTGCTAAGTCGCTTATCTCCTTTCCCAATAGAGCATTTTCTTGAATTAATTTTTTTAAGAAGTACATATAGCCATGTAAACCACCACATGTATAACAGATACCGGTGTGCCGTAAGCTTTTTCTCACAATGTAGAGGTTATAAGGAACATGAACTGTCGGTAACTTAAGTAACCTGTGTTACCGATGGTTCAACTCAAGATATTTTACGTGTCTCCAATTAATATGCTTTAGGCAACTTGAATGTGACTACCGAAACATCTTAGAAATAACTACACAAGTATCTTATATTAAGACACTTCTTTTTGCAGTGTATACACTAACTATTTAATAAAATTAAGATGACCCAGCAAACACTGTTATATAACATGTATGTAACTGTTACGTAACAGATTGTAACGCGTTACATAGCTGGTGACTTACAGGTGAGTCACCTGTGATGCAAAATGTCACACACTGTGTGATGAATTAGTTCTATAACAGCTCTGTAACGCTGTGATGTAATGGGTCTGTAACAGACTTATGTAACTTATGTGATATATTGTTACGCAACATCAATGTAAATATGTTCTATATGTTTTATGCACTTATATTATATAGAAGTTTTGTAAAAGCCTTATGTAAATAGTATGTAACGGAGATATGTTAAACAGATATACGATGATGAAATATTGATAATACACAACTCATTTCTGTGAGTCAAATTTTGCACATTTGTGTTATTTGTCGATTACTGAATATTATACTAAGGGCATGTGAAATTTTACCATAAGAGCAATTTAGTTTACACAAGTTATTACCCACAATTTTTAATTTTTCCAGCTATTATTGATGTCGCTATTCGGGAAATTAAAATATCTATATATAATATTACATGATTGTTACACATCTGATAATAACGTGCATTATGCACAACTTACAGAGAAGCACACTACATAGTAATGCCGTCATAGTACACTTACGTGAGACTGCAAAGAAAGTGTTATAGATCATTCGCGTAACCAATTTACAGAATCAAAGTTACAGTATTGTCACATAAAAATTATGTCACACTGTTACGTAGCTGTTACTAATGTACATTTTATACAACTAACACAACTATTCCGTAATATTATTAATTTACCCTTACGTAATAAATCAACGAAATTGTAATAGATCATTTAGGAAACCAAGTTACAGAAATGATGTTACGTGATTCTTACATACAAATTACGTAAAATTGTTGCGTAGCTGTTACTAATGTACATTACATACAACTCACATAACTATTCCATAACACTGTTACATTACCCTTACGTAACAAAGAAACGATATTATTATAGATCATTCGGGCAACCAAGTTACCGAACAAATGTTACATGATACTTACATAATAATTATATCACATTGTTACGTAGCTTTTATTAATGTACATTATACACGACTTACATAAATATACAGTAATGCCGTGACAGTTCACTTACATAACATTATGACAAAACTGTTAAGATCATATGTGTAGCACAATTAGAGAACGAATTTTACATTGTTTTTCTATAGCATATACATCCCACTGCTACAGAATTCTTACATTCACTCTTTTATTGATCTTTTACATCTTTACGCGGTAACAATCTTACATAAAATTGTTGCCTTCCCGTTATATAGCAATTACATCACTGAACAATAACAATCGTTACATAACCAGAAATAACTATGTTACCCTTTTGTTACGGAGCGGTTACATAACGTGTTTGCTGGGGAAATTCAAGAAAATTTAGTTACTTTGTAGTAAATTGTAAATTGGTGAATATTTTGATACTTTTATTTCAGAATTCTAAAACTCGCAACGAAAAACAATTTTGCAACAGAAATGTAAAGTTATATGTAATTAGAGTATCATAATTTTGATATAAAGTTTTCCAAAATTCAGGTAAGTTTCGTAATATTAAGAGGAATTTCAACAAACTCTATAAATTTCTTGTAATCTTTAGACACGTTTAATTAAAAGAATCTTAAGTTCATAAAATTGTACGTTACCTTGATAATGTAAAATTTCGTAGAACTCAGAACATTTTTAACAACGATTCTTCATTTGATCCAAAATTGCTCGATCTAACTCGTATTTAAATAGACAAGTATATTAATTTTTCAAAATATTGTTGAAGATGAATAAAGTTATTGAGTCAAAAGTTAGAAAAAATAATTTTTTTCTTGAGGGAAATTTTTGTTATTGAAGTAGAATACAATTACTCGACCAGTAAATTTTCAACGTATTGTTCAATTGGTTCAGCTACTTTTTCAGGTGAAGAAGCCTGGATATAAAACTACAGAAGCAGTTATATGTAGAAATATAGCACAATGAAAGCAGCCATTAAACTGTGCAACGTAACTATCGAGAGATGGCGTGTGCACCTGTAGTTGAACTGAGGGAATCCAGATTTCATGGGGTTGTACTCGATGCATTACATTCTGCGAGTAACCCGTATGCGCAGAGAATATATCACGGGATTTTCAGCGTGAAATTTATGACCGCGTAGTCTGTGGCAGCCAGGATGGCACCAGCAATGGGGTCCGTCGTAGGTATAGATTACATATGGTTCAACCATAGAACAATATTTTTACCGAATGGCGAGAGAGTTTGAGAACAAGAAAAAGAAAAAAAAGAGAAATCAAATTTTGATATTTTTGGAAAATTTTAATAACTCTAGAAATAATTAACATTTTAAAAAATTTTCGGTTTTGTTTTTAAGAGATTCGGCCGTGGCTAGAAAGCTATTGGCCAAATTTAATCAATTACCACTTTAAAAACTGTTTAATCTGTTATTTAATACATATGCTAAGAGGGAAATATCTTTTTTAGTAAAATTACTGTAGATCAAAGTTCAACACAGTTTTTTTTCAAGTTGAATCTTTACAAATGAACAGATTTTAAGGAATAATGGCTCATTTCTTTCGTTGAGCCATTTAAAAAAACCCCACTATCTCTTAGGTTCTTTAACTAATCTCTCATTTTCTTACTGATAATCGGAAATTTCGAGAAATCAAATAAGTTTCATAAAAAAAAAACATTAGTTAGAAAATGAAGGAATAATTTGAAAAGTTTAAGATGTTGGAGTCTTTCGAAATTGATGGACGATCAAATTGAGCCATTATTTCTTAAAATCTGATCATTTTTGAAAAATAAACTTGGAAAAAACTGCATAGAACTTTGAGCTAGAGTAATTGTTACTAAAAAAGAGATTTTTTAAATTTTTACCCGGTAAAGCGAACATTTTTCTCTACTATTCTGCATTAGATAATCACAATTATAGGTTCACATGTTGTTTAAACCATTTTCAAAGTGTTTTCATTTTTATAAATACAAGTTAAATTTCGTCTTCTGATTTAGCATGAATTTCATTAACATTTTGCATCTAATGATCCCAAGTTGAAGGAAAAATGTTAATTTGATGAAAATGTATTACGAAAAAGGTCAAGTTTCGATATTTTTGGGGAATGTTAATAACTAAAAATAACTAACATTTCAAAAAGATTTTGGTCTTGTTTTAAAGGTGAGTCTTTATAGTAATTCGCTAAGTGATCGAATATTTTTAGAATTTTTTCTTGTATTCTGCCTTAGAGTCAAATATGATATAAAAACGTTATAACTTTTCAAATAAAGACTGTAATCTATACATTATATAAATAAACTCAAAATATCAATATTTTCATAAATATTTCTAAACTCAATTACAATATGATATTCACTGAATTATCAAAAATTCTTATGAGAATCTAGACATTTTTTACATTTTACGACTATTTTTAAAAAATGTTAATATTGGTTTTTAATGGTACTTGAAAATCTCTGCAAATTATCTTCATGACTTTTTGTTATTTGATCAAAATAAATTAAAGTTCTGGTATAAGCGGTGGATTTTCTTATTATGGTTCAAAAGTTTAAGAAAATTGATTCAAAAAAATCTATTGCACGTTTTGACCGCGTCTGTGGTATTTATATTTCCAGTGATTCGATTTATATATGGTGGGTTCCATGGTAAATCGGACGGGTTCAGGACTCCATGTTTCCGATTTACTTGAAATTTTAAGGATTGATAGACTAACATAAATAATGAAGAAACCCAAAATTTGAGATTATTTCATGCATTATTTAAAAAGTTATGGGATAAACAAAACAAAAAAATGTTTTTGTTCTTTTTCAATTATTTAAAAACTGAAACTAGGAAAAATTCTGAAAAAAATTACACAAACGTATAATTAGATGGCCGGTGTAGTAATATTTTTTGGAAACATTTTTACTTCAAAATTAACAATAAAAAAAATGTTTTTCTGAAACAAATTGATTTTTTGATAAAACGCAATCTTTGAAAAATCTGAAAAAATTCATAGCGATAGCCCCGAGTATAATGCAAATTTTAGGTATTTAATTAAGGCGCGCACTCGAAAATTGCGCGAAATATGAATTTTTTTGTAAAGTGATGCGCGTGGAATCACGATCTTCGATCGACGGCGTCGAGCGCGACTTCCACTAATAGTGTATTACTGTCTACTTTTTCGAAAACGTTATTATCAAAAAGTGATGGAAAGTAATTATTCATTGCTTATATTATGTACATGTTAATATTAATCTATTATGTTCACATGAATTTGCATCTTACCGCTTCTGTTACGTAGTATGTGCCACAAATGTTATTAGCTTTAAAAATTTCATTCGAAATATTACAATTTAATTTTTCTCGACGTAGAACTATTCGAAAACGTTCTGATTTCGAGAGTTTTATTATCAACGGGCGATGCAGAGTGAATGGAAAGTGTTCCTTTAATTGTTTTACATTTCGCAAACCTAATTTTCAAGAACTCATCTGCATTTTCGTAAACGCTCCTTAAACATAAAAAGTCATTCAAGTTTTTCAAATTTTCTACTGCCCACTCATAAAATTTTTGAGCGGTCAAAATTTCGTTTTTGATGCCAGATTTTTAACAGGATCGTCTAGCTATCCATTTTAATGTGCCTCCGACACCGTCGCAGGCTCCTTTTCCATGACCTGTTGCATAAAAATGCCGTTCACCCGCAACTCCAAAATCTATTAAGTGATGTGATAAATTGATAAAATTTATTTTGTTCTTGTACTGTTGATGTGCTCCATCAGAAAAATATTTAATTCTGTTAACGACTGTGAAATTTTTTTTCAAAGATGCAATCAATTTTTTTGTAATCAAGTGTACTGCAATTGTGTCATAGTTGAGGCAATCCGATATGCCAACGTAAGATACATGTTCTATTTTATTAGCTTTAATATTTTTGTAATAAATAACAAACGGGTGAACCGTTGCCTGATTATTATTCCAGTGGAAACCTTGAACGGCTTCCTGAACAACAAACGCGAAATTTTCTGAAAAATCCAGAGTAACGACGAAATTGCCGGTTTTCGAATTATCTTTGGCACTTCTGGAAGCGGTAAGATGCAAATTCATGTGAACATAATATATTAATATTAACATGTACATAATATAAGCAATGAATAATCACTTTCCATCACTTTTTGATAATAACGTTCTCGAAAAAGTAGACAGTAATACAGTATTAGTGGAAGTCGCGCTCGACGCCGTCGATCGAAGATCGTGATTCCACGCGCATCACTTTACAAAAAAATTCATATTTCGCGCAATTTTCGAGTGCGCACCTTAATTAAATACCTAAAATTTGCATAATACTCGGGGCTATCACTATGAATTTTTTCAGATTTTTCAAAGATTGCGTTTTATCAAAAAATCAATTTGTTTCAGAAAAACATTTTTTTATTGTTAATTTTGAAGTAAAAATTTTTCCAAAAAATATTACTACATCGGCCATCTAGTTATACGTTTGTGTAATTTTTTTCAGAATTTTTCCTTGTTTCAGTTTTTAAATAATTGAAAAAGAACAAAAACATTTTTTTGTTTTGTTTATTCCATAACTTTTTAAATAATGCATGAAATAATCTCAAATTTTGGGTTTCTTCATTATTTATGTTAGTCTATCAATCCTTAAAATTTCAAGTAAATCGGAAACATGGAGTCCTGAACCCGTCCGATTTGCCATGGAACACACCATATATATATATTCTGCAAATAATCCAGTTAGAGTATTACAATAGTATATTATGTGCTTGGGCACACAATGAGGGTGATTGCGTGACGAGCGACAATGTTCGCAGGAGATCGAAGCCGAGACGAATCCGAGGCGCGATCAGTCCTGCGAGCATTGTCGCGAGTCTCGCAATGTCCCGAATTGTGTGCATTGGCACATATTCTATTTTATGTGACTGTGATGCGGATACGAGTTTTTATGCGTACATTGGAATCTAATCTAGTACTTATTGTGGTTGTTTGCTGCGCTAGTTGTACGAAGCGGGCGCAAATTGGCGACTAGTCCCGGCCATTTTGATTTTATCGGTCTTGTGTAGTAGTCAGTGCTAACGCTGTACGAAGAAGAAGTGAGAAGAAGAAGAATAAGAAATAGATTGCGTTCCGCTGTAAGACTATAATGCGCATGCGCAGTTCAATTTCTACATTGTATTCCTCTGTAACGGAATATACAACATTGCTTTACTCTCAGCTGTAACGGAAAAACGAGTTTCCGCGGCTGAGGCACATAAATACTTAAATTTTGAAATTCTTAGTAGTTGTGTTTTGCATCAAGTTATATTGTATATTCATATCAAGTTATATACCATACATATAACGAATACACGTAAATCAACATTTTGGTTACACAGAACTTTTAGATATCTTAGTAGGCCAAGTTTATAAGATTTTTTATCTAAAATTATAAGAACTAGATATAGATACACATTGCCTTTGAAAAATTATATTAGCTATTTTTAACCTGATGAAAATTTAGGAAAAATGATGCATATAATTCTGACAGACTATAACCACATTACTGACGGTTATATATATGAAAAGCTTTATACCGAGTCAGTTCTTTTTTATACAAATTACTGATAAGAAGTTTCGTTCAAAAAGTGACAATATGTGGAAAATTTTGGGTGCTCTTCTATGGGGTTTCATAGTCTATTCCAACGCATTGAGTAAACAAAATTCCTCATAATAAATAGCATATAATACTATTAGAACACTTCATATTCATTACGAAAATAATAGAAATTAATTAATTAACATTAATTTCCATAATGGAACCATTTCTTTAATTTTGATATTCGATCTTCATCCCATATGGAAAGACCATAGTTGCTAATTTTTGCCTGGGAACGCCAAAAATATAATTATTATAAGAATTATATATAAATATATGTATATATATTTATATTTATATTTGAAATAATACTTGGTCGAAGTCAGCATTGTTATTTCCATATGGGAAGACGATTGAAGCTGAGAATTGTTTCAATAGTTTCTCGTTCATTGGACCTTTTGTGGCTCAACTCGAAAAAATTAATCTAATAATTTGACATCTTTTTATGAAATAAAAAATTATTATACGAAAATGAGGTTTAAAGTAATCACAGCAATACTTTTGAAAAATCAAATTTTACAACGTCTTATGCTACGTTGGCACAGAAGCATTTGTAGTCCCCATGCAAACATAGCTACGTATGTATATGAGTACATACGCATATAAACTTTACTGTACCAGTTAAAATACGATATATATCTAAGATTTCATAACCTTGCATGGCGTACGTACCATTAAGCAAACTTGTCTTATTTGCATAATTTCTTATCTCTATTAAACTTCAAAACATGTTACATTTACCGCATTTTTCGAAGAAATATTTTTCAATATTGAGCGCTTGAAGTTGTAAAGGCTTTTATCAAATTTCAAGTAGTAGGTAGTTAAAAACATGAATAAAATCATTTTTATGATCTTCATGTTAAGATACTTTCTAAGGTCGTCTTAAGGGAAACTAGTGCTTTGTAGATAAAAGGATCTAATTTTTATATATTAGAAATTGATATTAAGGGCATGTGATACGTGAGAAAAGTAGTATGTTCACTCTCTCAATCTGAATCAGTCAAATTTTCACTGATTGAATCAGTGATTTGCCTTTTCACTGATTCATCAGTGAAAAAAATATTCCTCACTGTCAAATCAGTCAATTGTAAACTCTTTTTAGCTATTTGAATCAGTCAAATTTCACTGATAATCAGTAGATTTGAACTGATTCAAATTTAGAGAGTATGTAAACAATTTGGTTCAATTTCTACATGTTTGTATCCATAATACATGAAATTTTGTTTAGTGAAGATGAAAACGGAAGTAGATACACTATTTTTTGTTTTGATAATAAAAAAACTTTCTATAATATTTTGTGAAATTGAACTTTTTTTCATTTTTGATAATGAAATAATCAATGCAGACGTATTTAGGCTTCAAACGTGTCATAGAGAAGGAAAGATTAGATTTTTTAAACCATTGATTTTCACATTAGTTACTAGAAATTGCACTAGATAAAACAGTGGCTATTCCACTATTTTGTATTCAGAGAATACATTTTTAGAATATTCCAAAGCTGAAATAATACTTTTACTTTTATGTTCTCGTTGAAATAAGTATTTTGAATCTTAAATGTCTTTTTTTTTGTTTTGTAGAATCAAATTCGTCCCTACTGGAAAGTAAAGTACTTAAAGACAGTTCAGATACTAGAACCCGTGAATTTCGCATTCTCCTAGGAAATGAATATGCTTATGTGGTTTCCATAGGAATTTTTTCAAAACCACGAAAAGAATTTTTTCGTAACTTTATTGGAAACATGATCTCGAATAGATACGCTTACACTTACATTGATAGACCTTCATTGAATTAGTAAATAACTGTTTGTTTGTCATAAAAATTAAATATGGATGGAAAAATATTATCAAAATTCAAAATTTAGATGCTTCTTACAATAAATATATAAGCTTGAGATTATTGTGATATTCTTCATATACACGGAAAAAATAAGTACTGGGAAATTTACATGACAGAGTGCTCGACTTTCAGATACGTTCAAAAGTTACTTAAAACTAGAAGTACCGTGTTTCTACAATTAGATCAATAATCCTGGAAAAAGTATAGAACTTTCCAAAAGTATATTCAGTAGAAAGTCCGTGAAAATTCTGAGTACGCAAAATATATAAAGTCTAGGGTAAGTGTGGGTATTACTGTGGATGCCCCAGTTACTGCGGTTTCAAATAAAACTAATGATATACAATGTTTTAAAGATATATAACGCTACAGAGCAATTAAAAACAATTAATTTCTAATCCAAGCATAATAAGTATCAACGAATTATCAATAGTTACGATATTTGTAGCTAATTGATTGCAATTTGAAACTCTCATGTTCCCGATTCCCATAGTTTTAATGCTTAGATTTGTAGACAGGCCATGAACACGTTCTGAAAAACTTGTTATAATTCCGTTTCTGAAAATAAAATATTTATTGTGATATTATTTTTTGCAAAGTAAATATCTTATTTTTCTAAATATTTATGCAAAATGACAAAAAATACGTTTTTTAATCATTATTTTACCAAAACAGTATTTGGTACATGATTTTCATAGGTGTATGAATTACTGCGATGTGTCAGGCGGCACTGCATAACCTTTCAATTTATTACAAATGCTTCGTTATGCTTACTTTTTATAATTGAGATTAAACAAAATGTTGAAAATTCCAAAATCGTTGCTAATGAGGTAAGAGGAAGTCAAGTAATATAATTTTAAGGTAAATTAAATAAGAGTTATAATATTATTTAATCTTAATTTGTTAAAAATGCTTCATGTTCACTTTTTATAATTTAGTTTAAATAAAATGTTCAACACTCCTTAATCGTTGCTAAAGATACAAGAGGAACTCAAGTGATATAATTTTAAGTTAAATTAAATAAAATTAATAAAATTATTAATCTTAATTTGTTACGAATGGTTCGTCGTGTTTACTTTTTATAATTGAGATTAAATAATATGTTCAACACTCCTAAATTAATTGTAAGTTCACTCAAAATAATATCGCAGTATTACGCGCGCAGAAATTTGGGTTTCCGCAGTAGTTGGAGCGCAGTAATTGGGGATTCCGCAGTAATTGGTGCGCAGTAATTCATGCAAACCCGCAGTAATACCTACATGGAACATTTTTTTTATATTCGCATTTTTTAAGTAAATCTGGTTTCTTTTCAGTGTTTAAGGACTGCATGCTACTTACTTAATACCAAATACTGCTTTAAAAATTAATTCGCGACGACTTTTTCATCGCAAAATCTTTTTTTTTAACTTTAAAAGCCGTCTTGATTTTCGACCCGCAGTAATTGGCACATTTACCCTATGAATCATTTGAGAAAATAAAGTTCAAAGATTGGATATTTTTACGAATTAATAGGGTAAGTGTGCCAATTACTGCGGATCGAAAATCAAGACGGCTTTTAAAGTTAAAAAAAAAGATTTTGAGATAAAAAAGTCGTCACGAATTAATTTTTAAAGCAGTATTTGGTATTAAGTAAGTAGCATGCAGTCCTTAAACCCTGAAAAGAAACCAGATTTACTTAGAAAATGCGAATCTAAAAAAAATGTTCCATGTAGGTATTACTGCGGGTTTGCATGAATTACTGCGCACTAATTACTGCGGAAACCCCAATTTCTGCGCGCGTAATACTGCGATATTATTTTGAGTGAACTTACAATTAATTTAGGAGTGTTTAAAATTTTATTTAATCTCAATTATAAAAAGTAAACACGACGAAGCATTCGTAACAAATTAAGATTAATAATTTTATTAATTTTATTTAATTTAACTTAAAATTATATCACTTGAGTTCCTCTTGCATCTTTAGCAACGATTAAGGAGTGTTGAACATTTTATTTAAACTAAATTATAAAAAGTGAACATGAAGCATTTTTAACAAATTAAGATTAAATAATATTATAACTCTTATTTAATTTACCTTAAAATTATATTACTTGACTTCCTCTTGCCTCATTAGCAACGATTTTGGAATTTTCAACATTTTGTTTAATCTCAATTATAAAAAGTAAGCATAACGAAGCATTTGTAATAGATTGAAAGGTTATGCAGTGCCGCCTGACAGATCGCAGTAATTCATACACCTATGAAAATCATGTACCAAATACTGTTTTGGTAAAAAAATGATTAAGAAACGTATTTTTTGTTATTTTGCATAAATATTTAGACAAATAAAATATTTACTTTGCAGAAAGTAATATCACAATAAATATTTTATTTTCAGAAACGGAATTATAACAAGTTTTTCAGAACGTGTTCATGGCCTGTCAACAAATCTAAGCATTAAAACTATGGGAATCGGGAATATGAGAGTTTCAAATTGAAATCAATTAGCTACAAATATCGTAACTATTGATAATTCGTTGATACTTATTATGCTTGGATTAGAAATTGATTGTTTTTAGTTGTTCTGTAGCGTTATATATCTTTAAAACATTGTATATCATTAGTTTTATTTGAAACCGCAGTAACTGGGGCATCCACAGTAATACCCACACTTACCCTATGAAATTATGAATATAGGCAGATAGAGCTCGCACAGCACTCGTGCATGAAAACTTCAAAGCCAGTTAATGAAATTTTTATGGACTATCAAAGGCAATAAGAAACAAAAATTATTTTCGCAAGCTGTCTTTTTCTATATACTATTTTATTGATTTTTATTACAAATTATATTACCGCTGTTGAAATTAATATTACGCTGATAGGATTCGAACCTTAACTTTTACTTAACCTACATGTATAACGCAGTCTAACCTTATAAATTAAACCGCACGGCTACCGAAGCACTTGCGATACTTTTCAAAAAATGTTGGGTACATTTTATCCTTTGAAAATGCAGGGCCGTGTAAGAAATTGCTGCGCCTTGTTTCGCCATCAATTTTATATAAGGCTAAGAAAAGTTTTTAGATGAAGAGACTTTTAATAAATTAATTACTGAATTCTAAAATATCAAATATAAGAATTTCATAATTTCTGAAGTTTATGTCAATTTACAAAGTAATAAAAAATTTTGTGTATCTAAAAAACTGACATTGACAACTGCGAATCGTACCACTAAAAATTTCACAAGACTTTCAAGCGCAGTCCAAGAATTTTTCTTTGATTTGTATAGCAGGTATTCATCTCTTCCTCTAATCAAACTATTCTATCCAAACTCTTTTAAAACGTGAAGCACTCTTTAGAAGAAGTATTATTTGCCTTTCTATGATTTTTTCAAAAACTATACAATAAAATTTGAAAGAATTTCATTCATTGACTGTGCTTGAATTAATCTAGGACATTCTTTCTTTTTTTCGATGAAGTTCTAAGCTTCTTAATAAAAAGTGTATAGGATCTTCGGAAAAATTTGTCCTGTCCAAAAGTCGAGGACTGTCAAGTAAATTTCCCAGTACTTATTTTTTCCGTGTATAACGAGTTGTAGAGAATATATAATTTTTAGATTTAAAAAACTATCTAATATTTTAATTTTATTAACTCAATCAATTTGTATTTAGTATTCATACAGATGAACATTTTATTGGAGCTGAAAGAA
The DNA here is from genome assembly GCA_030998225.1 of Diplolepis rosae. Classification (NCBI taxonomy): domain Eukaryota; kingdom Metazoa; phylum Arthropoda; class Insecta; order Hymenoptera; family Diplolepididae; genus Diplolepis; species Diplolepis rosae. The sequence continues at coordinate 17,980,286 of JAPYXD010000710.1, read as the reverse complement.
GAAAATTGAATTTGAAGGATTTGTATCTTGTTCAAAAATTTGTGAATATAAACCATTTTCTTTTAAATGGACCCAACGGCAATTTTGAATTATCTATTGGTGCTGCAGTCGCAATGGTAAGATATTTTAACAAACATGATCCAATTTTCTAAACATAAAATTGCTTATATAAAAATCCTCACCTCATCACTACTGTGTGCTTCATCTCATTGCATCGAAGATTTGATAGGTCAGTTGGTTATGAGAAATAAAAATGATACACTGCTTTCCTGTCATAAATCTGCGCTATTTTAATTGTTTAAAGAAGATGATAAGAAATTAATATTAGTTTCTTTCTTTTAAAATAAAAATTAAAGTAAAAATAGATACTCTTTTTGTTTTGGAACATAGTGATATATTTAAATATATATATATTTTCGAAATTTCCAGGAGGTAGCCTGTATCCTAATAACATCCAACTTTTGTTAAAAAAAATATTAATTTTTGTAAAATAAATTGTTAATTCAAAAATTATTTCCAAAGGAATCTGTATCTCAAAATCAAAGCGATAGCATATTTTCTATACAGAAATACTAAATCAAATTAACAAAATATAGTTAATGAAACTTTTTTTTTTCATAATAATTGGTTATAAGTTACAACACATTTTAATGTATTTTAGTTAAAGGACAGCATACAAGTAGGAACTATACAAACATTTCTTCCATCTCCTGTGTCTTCTACTGCTCCAAATAGAATGATTGGGTATAATCGGATAACAACGTATTGCCCACCAGATGAAGAGAGTTTCATAGAGATAGGTGTCAATGTTCTATCTAAAAAAAGTTGCAAAATCTCTTTTCAGTCTGATGAATTTTGTGTTGAAATACCCCAAAAAAAAACTTGGATAGATAGGGTAATTAATTTTTTTTGTGAATTTGGATATAAGTAAAAATATTTATTTTTCTCAAATATTAAAAAAGTATATCAGAACTGATAATTGTTTTTATTTCAGAACGACATAGGCGGTCCTGTGTTTGATAACAATGAATTTGTCGGAATAATTAAAAAAGATAGTGGCAATTGCGGAGCAATCGAAGTGATATCAAAGAATGATTATACTCAATTAAAAGGACGTTGTGAAGAATATACTTTGCATGATCAAATATAATTTTATATTCATATGGAGCATTCTGAAAACAATTTTCATAAGATTGGTCACTCCCTAAATTTGAATCAGTAATAGTCACTGGGAAACAGTGTACATACACTGTCTTATGACTAGTAATCGTATATGCACTGTTTTCCAGTTAATTTTATTGATTTGGATTCAGGGAGTATGAATTCTAAGTGCTTACTCTTTTCATGGTAGAATTTGTAGTTTAATTGTGTAAACGCGTTTTATAAATATATAATATGCATGTAAACGACGATGATGTAAATCTCTCAAAATAAGACTTGTTCTAATCTTGCCTCTCCTTCCATTGAGTTTTCCTACAAATTAAAGTCTGTCTTTATCGAGTACGTTAGACAAGTATAGCCAAATAAAAAATTCGAGTTGTTTTGGCAAGCATTTTGATTAAAAAAACTAGAAATTTGTCTTCGTTCTGCCTGGAACCAGATAATCGGGTTGATCCAAACAGGATTGTTGTATTTGACTTTCTTTAGATATTTTCTCGTTTCTATTAGATATAATTCCTCATAATTAATAACATAACATATTATTAAAACATCATATACATAATTACATCAAATACAATTTATAATTAATAAATAACACGATGAATAATGCAGATAATGAAAATGAGGACTAACTACACAGGTCAACATTTTATCTACACTGGAACACCAGAAACGGATTGGATATACAAAGGTTTTTGAGCTCGCTGATTACGATGAGAGGGTCAGTTAAACTCTATCACGTCAGGTTCAAGGTCATTTGAAGGTCAAGTGTAGAAAAAAGCGTCAGAAAAATCTGGGAAAATTCTTACTTATGTGTTTGAGGTCACTGAGTTCGAATCCAAGGTCAGTTAGTCTTGATCACCCCAAATTCAAGGTCATATTAAGGTCAAATATAAGAAAAACTGTTAGAAAAATCTGGGAAAATTCATACTTATTTTTTATGGTCACTAAGTTCGACACCGAGATCAGTTAGCCTTAACTCTGCGATGTTCAAGGTTATTTGAAGGTCAAGTGTAGAAAAATGCTTCAGAAAAATCTGAAAAATTCTTACTTATAGTATGTGTTTGAGGTCACAGAGTTCAAATCCAAGGTCAGTTAATCTTGATCACGCCAAATTCAAGATCATCTAAAGGTCAAATATAGGAAAAACTGAAAAAATATTTGTTTGTTTGTTATATTTGTGTCTCTGTTTATGAATTGCTTAATGAACTAACCTCCATATTGAAGAATTCATTATATTTTTTTGAATGCTTATGAAAATTTGAATTTATTGACCTTGAACCAGACGTGATGGAGTTTAACTGACCCTCTCATCGTAATCAGCGACCTCAAAAACCTTTGTATATCCAATCCGTTTCTGGTGTTCCAGAGTAGATAAAATGTTGACCTGTGTTATTGGAATTTCTGTAAAGAAATGTTGTCATCGGTTATTTCCAACTGATTTTACAATAAACAGAAGATTGGCAATGATTACTGGAATTCAGTATTTATCATTATTATTACACTGTCTTTTGTTTACTGGGAAATTAATTGGAAAAAAACCACTCGTAATTTTTTTTACAGAAATTCCAGTAATCAATCTCGATTTCCTTATCTTCAATTTGGTGTTTGTATCTCTAAAACTTGTCGATATATTTTTGGCTCAAGGAGTATAATTAAGCATGTATTGTACTAAACGATTTTTTTCCATACATAAGGGAGTGATAAAAGCACTAGAGCACGCTGCAAAGGGGCTTGAAAAAGTAAATAAAATAAGTTGATAGGATAGAAAGAAAGTTACTAGAGAAGAACAAAGTGGCAAGGGTGAAGTCCATCTGTTATTCACATTACTCTAGTAAATGGTAGGAAAAGCAATATTTTATATTTTCTTTCGAAGCCTTTGGCTTCTATTCTCAGCATACCATTCGCAGTACCCTATATAGCTTTCTTTTCCTATAACGTGCCTTTCGTCGGACACAAGCACAAAGTACTTCCATGAATTTTCGATAATCCAAATTGGATTCTCCGATTGGAGAAGCGAGAAATTGTTTTTCCTGAAGTTACGGGTTCGTTTAGTGGAGCTTCGGAGTATTTCTTTTGTTGTCTTTTTATATCCCCTTTTACTCCGTCACGAGCTCGCGAATTCGACTACATAAGGAATGTTGGAAATATCCTCTTGTAATAAGTATAAGCTCGGAAAATAGAATGGAAAGCTCCAGATTTTTGATTTCTGGTGATAAAATAACTTTTGGATAAAAAAAAACTTATTTTTGTATCCGAAATCACGCGAGCTTGTGGTTACTCGCTTATTCCAATTTTCGATTTAGAATTATCTCCAACCATGAATATTGTATTGTATTTAGCAAATTGAGGTATTTTGTTGTCAAAGGCTTTAGTATTATCGTGTGACTAGAATAATGAATAAATTTCCATTTTCTCAAAGATTCTTAGTAATTATGTTTAAAATTACAAATAAAACGATTGTTCTCGTTAAGTTATTTATTTTAAGAGCATTGGAAATTGTTTTATTTTGGAATTCAGTTTAATTTTATATATTTATTACCATATTCATGTTTCACTAAAGTTATTGATAGAAAATTCAATCTATGGAAAATCACATTAAATAATCGATTATCTAATTTAAGATTTTTGTATTTCATTAAAAAAATGTAGTTTTCAGAAAAAAATTTATTCAAAATTATCTATTTTTGATTTGTCTTTTATTGATATTGATAAACACAGATTTTTTTAAAGTGACCGGATTCCGATAATTAATAATAAATAGTAATATTAATAACGTAATAAAGGTTATTAACATTTTAAAAAAAGATGGAAATTTGAAGTTTTTTGTAATATATTTCGATAAAATTAACATTTTTCCTTTGACTTAATATCTTAGGATGCAAAATTTTGTTAACACTCATACTTTTATCAGAAACAAAAATTTAATTCATTTCAATAAAATTGGAGAAATTCTCCATATCTATGTGCGGCGATTCATTTTGAATTTGGAAATGTCCTATCGGGCCCTGGTTACTGCCACGACAAAGTTTCTGCATAGGTAGTGTAGTAAAAAAAATTCATATTTCATCTGCTCCAAAGGATTTAGAATGAAAAAGTTTGGAAAAAAGAAAGTACAATTTTAAACCGAAAATAGCGGTAAAAAATAACTGCAATAGAAATCCTCTAAGAATTTGAGATAATTATATATATATATATATATATATATATTTATACATTTTGCAATACGTTGATAAATTGCGTTTATATAAATAAAAAAAAATTTTCCCAGAATCTGAGAAAGATTTTATTCTGTATAGGAAGTAATAATTATACTTTTAGGGAATTAGTCGCAACATAATATTTACTTTTGTTTTTGCTATGCAGACTTTTTTTCTTTGCTATAGAATTTATTGCCTGATAATCAGTTTTTAGTTCAGTGTCCTTTGAAAAAGTATTCAATGCTACTTTATATCTTTTAACATTCCATAATATTATAAACTGTTGTATTGATTATTTCGGTAATAATTCCTCCGATTGTTAATTTCTATCACCGATGGTGATAAACAATTTTGCATTCAGCGGCTTTATTAATGAAATAAATAATGTAATGGATTTAAATGTAATGTTTCGAATTACTTGTTACTTGTCGGCTGTGATGAGTGAAAATTAATTATCTGACCTTCAGGGTAATATATTGTTTAATCGTTTAAAGTAATTAAATAATGAATAATCATTATGAGATATGGATGATGTATAAATAATTTGAGTTGTAAATTGAAATTTATAGATACTCGTATACTCAAAATGGGTGATTATAAATTTATGACATACCAGGATAACACGATTTGGAAAATAAATTGGAATCAGCCAAAAAAAAATAACGTTATGATTTAATCTTTCGTAAAAATAGTTCAACTCTGTTTTCATTTTAGTTTTTGATAAAATCCATATAAAAATTTTTCGTTTTTTCATTATTTTATATTTATTTATTTTCGCCAAATCTTACGCGTGAATTAATTAATATATTTAATTAACATTTTGTAAGTCTACAACTAATGTTTATACGATATCGTTTAGTATTTATAAAATTGATCAATATTCTAAAACTGCTCAATATCTATGGGTAATTAATTGATAATTGAATATATTTGTTAATGTTTGTAATTGAATTTAGGGTCAAAATGTAATTAATATGATCTTTGTATCAATTATTGGAAATCTAAATCTTTAATTCACAATTTAAAACTTTATATTGAATAATCTCTCTTCCATGACTGTTTTGTATTATTCAATAATCAGGACTTCTCGAATTTGTCAAATATTATTAAGCATTAACAAAATGTCATCCTTCCCTCAGTTTACATAACTAAATCATTAATGTTTAACATATTAATAATTTTTAATCTGCCAGATGAATCTTTACATTTTATTGTATTCATAAAGTTTTGAAAAAGTCTGTATAATGTATTTTACTAAAAAGAATATAATGTATCCTTGTCAGAATCAACTAATTAACTAAAAAAGGAAATTGGTAAGAATTACGTCTATAAATTATTTTCATCAAATATTCAGTCATCAGGGAAGGTGAAAAGGTATATTTTATTAATTATATTTAGATTTTTCGTAAAGTAGTAATTTAAACATATTTTCTGTATAAAATAGCCTTTTATCGAAAATCGACTAACGTTAGTCCAGCATTAAAATTTAATTTGAATTAGTAGTTAGAAAATAATCCTCATTGATATTATTGGTCACGTGACCTTTGTGTCTGTCATGTAATGCTTTTAATTTTAATAATAAATCACAGGATCAATTTATTACGTATTCTGTTGATTAAAAATTGAATAAGTAAACTACAATAATAACGAGATTGTATTTACATGAATAACTTACTATTCATCTGATTATCACCATTACTTTGTGTAGAAAATAAGTCACTTTTGAAATAACAAATATGCTGTTCTTACACCTACATGTTCAATTGTGAACATAAAATAATGTAACAATTTTATCTTTTGTTTCCTTCGTCTGCATTCTTTGGTTTCTATGCTCCTACACTCCAGACAAGCCTCCTTATGTATAAAGCTCAACTATGTGAACACACAAGAGCAGAGGGTGCAAGCAAATGGTAAAAGGAAAGTAGGTGGAGTAACACGTTGAGAGAAAGTAGGAGCATGTGAAACAGCCTTGCACAATTTCCATTTGAAAATTCTCTGTCTTCTCTCAGTCTGCTAGACTATTTTCCATGTTGTCCAGCATCGTCAAACGCTTGTCCATTCATTATCTTCCTAGTAATTAAACTGTTCTTCTCCAATTAAGAATTTCATTTCCTGTTAATTAAATCACAAAATTTCACACTTTCTGTATAATATATTTGCAATGCTGTTAAAAAATATAAGATCACATGTTTTTGAAACAGTTTTCAAAACGTTCTGATTATTATATAATATTCAGTTGAACATTTTTTCTAAATGGCACGAAAGAAAATTAAATTTTGAGTACAAACTTGAGGCAAAATATTATTTTTATAGGAGATTATTGATAAAAAGGAAAATTTCAATTTTTGTGGAAATTTTGATAAAAATAATTAACATTTATGAAAGTTTCTTAGCAAAACATGTTTTTAACATTTTCTAACTTTTACGACTTTTTTGTACCAAGTTTGATAGTATCGGTTATTTTCAAATTTATCAGAATTATTGCACTGAAGTTTGAAAGATATGGTTTATGAGAAACTTATGTGAATAAATAGTACATTGTGCAACTAGGGAAAAAAAAATTTATTTTGCGAGTGTGAAGTTTGATGCTCGAGCAAAGCGAGGGTAACAACCACACGAGTAAAATAAATGTTTTTCCCGTGTTGCACACGATTTTTTTTCTACTAGCGGGTCAGAAAGTGGATTTGTTTGCCCCGCACGGGGCAATAAATTCCACTTTCTGGCCCGCTAGTAGAAAAAATATATAATTGACTATAAATGTCTACGTTTGATGAATCCTTGAATCTGGAAAAAAGGGTTTTTTCAATTCTATCTGTTGGTCTATCGTTGTCGTCTGTAGAAAAGATAACTCAAAAAAATGAACAGACTAAAATTCATTTTGGTACACTTTATCCGGGACAGAAAGGAAAGGACGAGTTAGTTATTCACTCATTTTCAACAAAAATTCTGAGAATTAGGTCATTTTTGAGTTTTCAAATACTGTTTAAAAGAAATGTTAATATTGGTTTCTAACGGTACTTTAAAATCTCTACAAATTATCTTCATGAATTTTTGTTATTTGATCAAAATAAATTAAAGTTCTGGCAAAAACGGGTGATTTTATTATTTTGATTCAAAGTTTACGTCCGCAAGTAAAATTATTACTAAACTTTATTTCCCAATTCAGTCTCCTATTTATACCCCGAAGTTACTAATATTTATATAACTACGACTAGTTTAAATCTATGTTATACACAAAAATGAGTTTAACGTTGCGTTAACATATAATTTTATGATATGATATAGATAGATATAGACTTTTTTAGGCTTCAAACGTGTCATAGAGAAATATTAGATTTTTAAAACCATTGAGTTTCGCACTAATTACTAGAAATTCATATAGATACTTTAAAAATTCTTAATTAAATTTAGATAATCTTAATTAATAGTTATAATTAAATTAATTACACTGTCAAAACCTTGCGGAGTAAATGACTTGGACTTTAATAGAGTTCGGCCTTTGGAGTTGATCTTTGCCTGCATAAAGTAAAAATGAGTTATTCTATGGTGAAAAATCATTGTTATATTCAATTAGAGTTGTTCCGGCGCCTTTTATAGAGTACCGATTTAACTTCAAGAAGTGAGGCTTACGTAATGTAATTAAGGTCATGTCCCAGGTGGGCCACGTGACCAATTAAGTAATTTTTATTTTCGCCCATATAATTTTTTTTGTAATGAAAATACCATTATAAAACTTTGTAGTCCAAGCAACAGGGAATTTGTTATGAATGATTTATGACATTAATTATTTCAGAAAACGGACTGCGCCATCAGAAGAAAGGTTGGTCATAGAGTCATTGTGCCATGTTTTGGACAACGAAATATGATTTATAAATTTTTTATCAACATTTAAGACCAAAAAATCGCACTTTCTTTAGTTTTAGTTTATAACATTAAAGTTAATTATCCAATCTTAATGACATTAATTGAAAAGTTGTAGACAATTGAATTGCGAACAAAATGAGCCGCCGCTCGATCTGATTGGATTTTTAAACTTTTTAGGTTGAGGTTTGGTGGAAAAGTAGCAGACTTTATGCTCTTCAAATGTATAAAAAATGTATTTTGAATACGGCTTTTAAAAATATAAATCAAGCATAAGAGAACGTCCATCTTGGTTTTTCGCTAAAATGTTGCGAAGTTTATTAAAAAAAAGGCCAAAACATGGCTTGATATATATTTTTAAAAGCCGTTTTCAAAATAAAAATCGGACCACCTCTGCGGCAAGCAGACATTTTACAATTAATCGCAATAAATAAATTAAAGTGTCAATAGCGCGGAAACGTATTATCTTAACGTGTCCGTTTTTTTATACATTTGAAGAGCATAAAGTCTGCTACTTTCCCACCAAACCTCAAGCTAAAAAGTTAATATATAATATATAAATATATAAATATATATATATATATATATATATATATATTATATAAGATTATTGTGATATTCTTCATATATAACGACCCGTGTGGACAAATTTCATGGCGCTGGCCAGCGCCAGACCAGACTGTCTTGTTTCCAGTTCTGGCGCTAACTATAAAGCCTGGTCTGGGGCTGGCCAGGAATGTAACGTTTTTGTACAATCAGCCGCTAGTCAGCGGCTGGCCAGCCACGAGCCAGCGGCTAGACAGCCACTAATTCGCGGCTGGTTAGCCACTAATTGGTGGTCAGTTAATAAAGTTTTCGTTGAAAAAACATTTTAATTGAACATTTATCGATTTCGATTAAAAATCCTAACCTTTGAAAAGAATTTTCGTTCGCCAGGTAAAAACATTTTTGTCATGGAATGCTGACCAGCGCCAGATCTGAGCCAGACCAGAACTTCCAGACTAGCCGGTCTGGATATTGCCATCCCTGGGCCAGATCAGAAAATAGGCTGCCATGAAATTTTTCCACACGGGGAGTGGTAGAGAATGTATATTTTTTAGATTTAACAAACTTTCTAATATTTTTATTTCAGAAATTTGTGAATATAAACCATTTTCTTTTAAATGGACCCACAGGAAATTTTGAATTATCTATTGGTGCCGGAGTCGTAATGGTAAGAGATTTGAACAAAAATGATCAAATTTTCTAAACATAAAATTGCTTATTTAAAAATCATCACCACTGTATGATATATTTAAGATATATTAAAAAAATTATATATATTTTCGAAATTCAATTGAGTTTTACGAAATCCTAAAAACAAATTTTTCTCTTGTTGTTCAATACAAATATATAATTCTGGTAGTGTTTTCTGTCTACTTCGAAAAATTTGTCTTTCCAGGAGGTAGCCCATATCTTAATAACATCCGAATTTTGTTAAAAAAAATATTAATTTTCATAAAATAAATTGTTGAATCATGTAACCGTGATGTATATAATTTAACGATACCACTATTTCATCAAAAGATTGAATTCTAGCTATTGAACAAGTAGTTACCTTTATTTAAAAATTCTTTCCAAAGGAATCTGTTTATCAAAATGAAAACGATAGATATTTTCTATACTTAAATACTTTATCAAATTAACAAAATATAGTTAGTGGAACTCTTTTTTCTTCATAATATTCAGTATATCTGATTTCTTCGATTCAAAATATCATTAAATAAATAACACTTACAATTTCATAATATTCGGTAAACTATAATATACGAATAATAATTGATATAACTTATAACACATTTTAATTTATTTTAGTTAAAGGACAGCATAGGAACTCTACTAACATTTCTTCCATTTCCTATGTCTTGTACTGATCCAAATAAAATGGTTGGACATAATCAGTTAAAATCGCTTTGCCCACCAGATGAAGAGAGTTTCATAGAGATAGGTGTCAATGTTCTATCTAAAAAAAGTTGCAAAATCTCTTTTGAGCTTGATGAATTTTGGGTTGCTGTACCCCAAAAAAAACTTGGATAAATGAGGTAATTAATTTTTTGTGTGAATTTGGATATAAGTAAAAACATTTATTTTTTATTTTTCTCGAATATTAAAAAAGAATATCAGAACTGATAACTGTTTTTATTTCAGAGATATAAAGGCGGTCCTGTGTTTCATAACAATGAATTTGTCGGAATAATTAAAAATGATCGTGGTAATCGCGGAGCAATCGAAGTGATATCAGAGGATGATTATACTCAACTAAAAGGACGTTGTGAAGAATATATGCTTTCCATGATCAAATATAATTTTATATTCATATGGAGCATCCTCGAAACGGTTTTTACAAGAATGGTCACTCCCTAAATTTGAATCAGTAAAATTCACTGGGAAACAGTGTATATGCACTATTTCCCAGTTAATTTTACAGATTTGGATTCAGGGAGTATGGATTCTAAGCGCTTTCTCTTTTCATGCTATAATTTGTAGTTTTATTGTGTAAACATATTTCATAAATATATAACATGCATGTGAACGATGACGTAAGTCTCTTAAAAAAAGACCTGCACCAATCTTTCCTCTCCTTTCATTGAGTTTTCATACAAAATATAATCTGTTTATCTTTATCGAGTACGTTAAAAAAGTATACCCTATTGAAAATTCCGATGTCGTAAACTACGTCGAAAACCACGTCGTAAACTACGTCGGAAATTGGAATAGTAAACTGCGTAGTATACGACATGGTTTACTATGTGGTTTATGACGTAGTTTAATGCGTGGTTTACGAGGTGGTTTACTATGCGGTTTACTACGCAGTTAACGACGTAGTTTACGACGTAGCTTGCGACGTGGTTTGCAACGAATTGTTTGTTTAGATATTTAAAAATATTATCTTGTTTAATCGCAAGAGAGTCCCAGTATCCCTAAATTAAGTTCTTCAACTATAAGTTGTTAATGTTTATAAATTTAGTTTGTTTGATCAGTACGCATAGATTGCACTAATTAAGGAATAATTTTTTAAATAAAAAATTAAGCTGCGTAGCAAACCACGTCGTAAACTACGTCGAAAACTACGTTCTAAGCTATGTCCTAAATTGCGTAATAAACCACGTCATAAACTACGTAGTAAACCACGTCGTAAACTACGCAGTTTACTATCCCAACTTCCGACCTAGTTTACGACGTCGGGATTTTCAATAGAGTAACCTAATAAAAAAGTGGAAAAAGACCCAAAAAAAGTGAACAAATTTCCGTTTTTGTGGAATAATTTCTGCTTTTCATGGAAAAAATTTCTTTCAACTCAGGAGATTTGTGAAACGTTCTCACCTTTTTGACATATTTCCTAATAATTCGGAAATAAGTCCGAAAATTCGGTTAATTTTCCTCAAATCTATGAAATCTTTCCACTTTCTGTAGTAAAATCTATGCTTCCTAAGGATTTGGAAAAGTTTCCTAATACATAGTAGGAAAATTTACCGATATTTTTTACAGTCTGGAGAAGAACAAAGTGGCAAGGGTGGAGTCCATCTGTTCTTCACATTACTCTAGTAAATGGTAGGAAAAGCGATATTTTATATTTTCTTTCGAAGCCTTTGGCTTCTATTCTCAGCATACCATTCACAGTACCCTATATAGCTTTCTATTCCTATAACGTGCCTTTCGTCGGACACAAGCACAAAGTACTTCCATGAATTTTCGATAATCCAAATTGCATTCTCCGATTGGAGAAGCGAGAAATTGTCTTTCCTGAAGTTACGGGTTCGTTTAGTGGAGCTTCAGAGTATTTCTTTTGTTGTCTTTTTACATCCCCTTTTACTCCGCCACGAACTCGCGAATTCGACTACATGAGGAATGTGGGGAATATCCTCTTGTAATAAGTATAAGCTCGGAAAATAGAATGGAAAGCTCCAGATTTTTGATTTCCAGTGATAAAATAACTTTTGGATGAAACAAAACTTATTTTTGTATCTGAAATCACGCGAGCATGTGGTTACTCGCTTATTCCAATTTTCGATTTAGAATTATCTCCAACCATGAATATTGTATTGTATTTAGCAAATTGAGGTATTTTGTTGTCAAAGGCTTTAGTATTATCGTGTGACTATAATAATGAATAAATTTCCATTTTCTCTAAGATTCTTAGCAATTATATTTAAAATTACAAATAAAACGGTTGTTCTCGTTACAGGTTATTTATTTTAAGAACATTGAAAATTGTTTTATTTTGGAATTCAGTTTAATTTTATATATTTATTACCATATTCATGTTTCACTAAAGTTATTGATAGAAAATTCAATCTATGGAAAATCACATTAAATAATCGATTATCTAATTTAAGATTTTTGTAGTTTATAAATAGAGGCATCGCGATAAAACAATTCTTCGGAAAATAATTTTATCCATACTTTTCAGAATTATAATATTATCATTAATAGTATAGTTTGAAAGGGGGAAGATAATATTTCATGAAAAAATTTTAGTTTTCAGAAAACATTTATTTAAAATTATTTATTCTTGATTTGTTTTTTATTGATATTGATAAAAATAGATTTTTTTAAAGTGTTCGGATTTTGATAAATAAAAGTGTATTATCTCGGGAGAATATTCTTTCCAACTCAACCGCATCTAATTTTTGAATATTATTAAAGTAATGCAAAATATACTTATTAGTTCAAATAATTTCACATTTTAAAAGAGAGGTATAACTACATCACACACAGCGGGATACTGCGCAAGGCGTCACGTCACCAAAAAATATAATATAAAAAGGACACGCCGCCAAGGGTAAAGCTAGTCTTATGATCAGAATTTAAGTATGGCATTTTTGAAAGCTTTAAAAAGGATTCCCAGCGTGAAGTAATTGTAGCGTGCAGTTCACCAGTTCTTAAGGTAGTTGTTGCGCCAAAAATCAGTCTCTTGAAAAAGAAGTTTTTCTATGATTTCAAGACTGGTAATTATATCATCAGCCGTGTCATATGTAAGGAAAGACACTCTTTTTAATAAAAAAAATTTAAAAATGATGAAAAATAATATTTTAATAATGTTTTTTGTAATAGGATATTTCCTTATTATCGCTCCATACCAAATTTTCAAAAATGGTGCGATTCTGATAAATCATGAATCATTTTTTTAGGAAAAGGATTCTCTACAACTTTACAGTTTCCGATTTTTGAAAATAAATTCTTTAATTGTTGAAATCATTAAAAAACAATTTTCCAAGACGAAATTTTTATAAACAAATTGCTGAATTTGATAATAATTGATTCATTTTCAAAAGTCAGAAACGGTAAAGTAGTAGAGAATCCTTTTCCTAAAAAAATGATTCATGATTTATCAGAATCGCACCGTTTTCAAAAAATTGGTAAAAAGCCATAGTAAGGAAAAATCCTATTACAAAAAACATTATTAAAATATTATTTTCCATAATTTAAAAATTTTTTTTATTAAAAAGAGTGTCTTTTGGCGCAACAACTACCGTAAGACCCGAGAGTCATAAATTTACCGTGGTCCGTTTTTTCAGTCTTTGAAAGGATCTTAGGCTCAGTGTCAAGAAGGATAGTTGTTGTGTCCTTGTCATACCTGTGGGATATTCACTCCATCGCAGTCACACCTGTGGGAATCGCATCTCAGTCACACCTGTGAGGATTGCTTAAGGGAACTTAAAGAACTCACAAGGTACAGCCCCCCCCCTCATGTTAGTTGTTATTTTACCACTTGCCCCTGCCCTATTAGTTTGTATCGATTTGACATTTAGATTGATTTTTTTTATAATTAACCTTATAATTTTATAATACTAATTTACTCATAATTCAAATAAACTCAAATTGTCTCACTTATTAACATTGTGTTCTATCATTGACTTATCTCCATCCCTAAGCGAGGATCATTCGATCTTAACTTAAAACGAGGAACCTTCGATCAAAGTAAGTATGTACGTAGTTGTGACGTAACAGTAGCTAAGTTGTGAAGCATCTCATTTTTGAGCAAATAAGCTCTCACTTTTTAAATTCAATCATTTTTGGAATATTGATGTTTAGGTAATATAAAAACGAGTTCAGTTTAGAATTCAAATGTTGTCACCGTGTGGCGCTCTCGTTCGGCCGATTTCAATTCTTTTTTTTTGTTGTGTTGGTAGAAGTGTCATTGACGTTCTGTCAGATTTTCATCGACTTTTCAGCAACGAGTTTGCATTAAATTTTGTGTTAAAAATGGATTTAACGGTGCGCAGACTTTGGAAATGTTGGAGAAGTGTTTCGGCAACGATACTCTAACGAGATCGAAAGTTTTCCGCTGGCACGAACGCTTCAGAAGTGGTCGTGAGTCGGTCGAGGATGACAAACGCAGTGGCAGGCCGTCGACGGCGAAAAATAATGAAAACATCAACAAAATCAAAGGATGGATGACCGTAAGCCGCAAATTGACCATTAGAGAGATTGCAGAGGAGTTAAACATTGCTTACGGATCCGCTCAATACATTTTGGTAAATGATTTGGGCTTCAGACGTGTCGCTGCAAAGCTAGTGCCGAAAGACCTGAATTTCATGCAAAAAAGGGATCGCGTTGATGTCGCAAAAGACATGCTTTCCAAGGTCGACTCTGACCCATGATTCATCAAACGGATAATTACTGGTTACGAGACGTGGATTTATGAGTATGACACGCACTCCAGACATCAAGCAAGTGCATGGCGTTCACCCAATGAGCCGCGACCGAAAAAACCACGTTGTTTTCAGTCGAAAAAGAAGGTGATTCTTACGGTTTTCATGGATTACAGAGGTGTTGTGCATCATGAATTCCTTCCAGAAGGTCAGACCGTCAACAAGGAGTATTATTTGGGCGTTATGAGACATTTGCGAGAAGCAATTCACCAAGAACGACCAGATTTGTGGGCAAACAACTCGTGGATTTTGCACCACGATAACGCACCGTCGCACAATGCCATCATTATCTGTGAGCGTTTGGCTAAAAACGAAACGAATACCATCCAACAACCACCGAATTCACCTGATTTGGCTCCCTGCGACTTCTTCCTATTCGGTCGACTCAAGAAACCGCACCGCGGAACGCGTTACAGTACCCGAGATGAGGTCATGAAAAAATCGAAGATGGCTCTGATGGCTATACCGCAAACAGATTATAAAAAATGTTTCGAGGATTGGATCAAGCGCTGGCATAAGTGCGTTGCAGTGGATGGGGAGTACTCTGAAGGGGATAATATCGATTATGATGAATAAACTTGTATTTTTGATTTTAAAAATAAAGTCCTAAAACTTTTTGATCAAGGTGGTACATTGCAAATTTTGAAAGTGTATTTGAATATTTTGTCCCGCAATCTGGTTTTCCAAGAGGCAATTATCTTAACGATTGAAATAGAATTCGAAAATTATGTCAAAGAGTTTATTATATGAAGAGAATGTAAAGGAGAAGATAAAGTGAAGCTAGCCAAATAAAGATCGCGTAGTGGGGCTTCTTGTGCACAATTGGAAAAACTTTCAAAGGTGAATTCCGCATTTGCACAATATGGATCCGGATCGTCTACATATATGTCACGTCGACTAGTCACTAATTTGATTTAACGATAACGAGATAGAACACTACAATTTAATTAAAGAGAGTATGGTATATTTTTAACTTGATTCGTTACATCTCTGTTGCATGTGTTGGATCCAAATGTGATGTTATGTAAGCTACAGATTACTGTATTATTTTTTGAAGCGTATTCATAAACTGAATTCTGTTTATCCAATTAAAGTTAATTACCACACGCAAAAATGGAATATATTTGATGTAATTATTTAATTATAAATGACCATACGAGCATTATTTTGATGCAATATATTTTAATTAACTTACACTTCTTTTTATAAATCCTCTTTCGATTGATTATCGTGGATTCAATAATTGTTACAGATTATTTTACAACAATTAAAAAAAATGAATTTTTTATTTCACAAGGCATTGATGGTCTGTTCATATATTCAATGTAGTGCAACAATAATATTTTACTTAAGATTCCAATATACCTTGTATATTTGAATCAACTACAATGTAGCATTTATGAGAGATAACTTGATTTCAATATTGAAATGGATTTGCATCTTCACTTTGATAATAATTGCCTTTTGAGTTTAAGTTTACATGCAGTTTGGTTCTTCGTAAACAACAGACAAACGATCAATGTTGCCTAAAGTCAAAGTTTACTCTGTGGTCAAGCAAACTACAAGTTTCATGCGACTCGTAGTGGACTTTTGTGAAATATGTAACGACCTTCCAACAAGGACCTAAAGCAAAATATGTAAAATCTCTTTAGTATGCATTATTGCTGTTGTGTCATGCAACACAGGAATATCCGAAATTGGTATTGAAGAAATTTTTACGTCACATTATTTCGTACATGTGCAACAATAAATAACTAATTAGACATTTAGTCATATTATTTTAAGGTCATAGTCATGGAAATTTTGGAAAATAATTATACACATGTCTCCATATATGTCAGTATAGTTTCATGTGTGCGGTTCTTTTGACCTCCGTTTGTGGCTTATTCGGCAGAGAGAATCGATCGTTACGGAGAAATAATTGAAATTGACGCGTCGTGGTCATGCAAATAATCCCCGTACCCGCTAATTTCAGAGACTACCGAGTGATAACAATTTTCATCTTCTTGTTTGCCATTATCAACATACTCATTACAGCGCTTGAATTTCATACTGCGGTTAATATTTTAGCAAAATTTTAAGTAAATATAGAAATATATATCAATTTTGCATTACTATAGTGATTATACGAGCAAGAATATAAAGGCGATGGTGATTACGAGAATTAATTACAATACAGACTTCAAATTGCCACATAAATGATATATGACCAGTCAAAATTTTATTCGGTGGTCATTTACGGAACATTAAATGAAAACTTGTATTTGAATTTAAACGAAAAACGAGGAAAGTGAAGCGTTTTAGGTCAAATTTGCTATAAATTATTATAAAAGTGTGTCACCGATGTCTTTATTTCAGAATGAGGCTCACATTATTATAAAACATATATTATTGTTCAAAAGTTTTTTTTCAGTTCGTAATTATACTTCATATTGAGTCAATTAAGATAGTTGCCTTGTGCAAAAACAGGTCACCAGAAAAAATAACCAATTATACTTTCCAGAATTGCAATAAAGAGAAAAGATTATTTTTCATAAAGAAAGTCCGAAGATACAAAAATTATTTATTCAAAAACTTTAATCTTGTCTGAGTTTCAAAAAGTTGATGGGATTTTAATAAATGAAAGTTTACTTTCTCGGGATAAAATTCTCTAAATCTTGACCGCAACCAATTTTTGAATACAATAAAATTGTTGCCAAATATAGTTATTTGTTTGAATTTTTATCTAAAAAAATTATTATTTCATGACATTAGGCATTTAAAAATTCATTTTAAAAATTGGATACGTTCAAGATGTGGAGAATCTTTTCCTCGCGAAAACAAGCTCTTATTTATTAGAATCATATTATTTCAGAAAATGAGTGTTGAGTGATATCAAATTTTTTCATAAAAATAATCTTTCCATTTTCAAATGATATCATCAATAATAATATTGCATTTACTAGAAGTAAAATTGAAGATCCTTTTCCGTGAACTGTTTTTAACTGTCCGTTTCTTTAAATAACGTGAATACCGAAGATATTGCGAAAAAAGTCAAGATTTCAAAGTTTTCTTGAATTTTAAACAATTTTTGATACAATTAACATTTTTGAACTTTTGTCAGCCTATTATAAAAGTAAATTTACATAGACTATTAGCAACGTATCAAAAATATTTCGATAGATTTTTTCTTAATAATATTAAAGTTAAAGTGTATAATAACAAAGTTGTGATAATACAAAGGATTCTCATACTTGAGAAATCTATTTTGAAAATTATAAAAAATTACAATATGATAAAAATGCAAAACATCATTAGAAAATACAATAAAATTATTTTCAAAATTTCTTTCATAAATAATTTCACAAATTTGAAGTTTTACAACTTTTTTGTTCTGAGCTCAGATTTTGGCTGCATTCAAAAAAATATTATTACAATTTACTTGTTACATTACTGACATTCTACGTAAATCTCATTTTGAAATAGGTCAAGAAAAGTTAAAAAATATTCATTATTTCATGAGTTATTTAAAATTCAGAAAAGCTTTGATTTTTTTTTTTTTGGCAATATCGTCATTAATAATGGACTGGAACTTTTCATTTTGAGGTCATTAAATGCAGAATTTTGTCATCTTTCATGTTATTTTGAGGAAAAAATTCATTGTTAGGTATTTTAAAAATCAGAAACTTTTATGTGGATGGTTAAAAAAAATTGCCCGTCGACTTTTGCACACTAGTATATGTATGTATAGTATTTTTAGTTCTTAGACCTATATTTCATAATTATACCTCTGACACGTACAATTTGTGATGAAAATCGAATTAGAGTACTAACCCTTCAAATTAATATGGTACATAGTTATAATTGCTGCCTTCAATGTTTACGTCAGTGATAGCTCGTTAATTCACATGGATATAACATGTTAGAGTTAATCCGTGATATATGTAACAGTATTAGTGAATTTTGAGAAAGTTTATATATCAACTTACATGTATAAGTGTATTTTTGAACGAAAACAATGTAACTTTGAGTACAATTGCGCTTTGAAACTATGGTCTACTGGAGCCATTGCCCTTGCTTAATCTGATTATACTGTGGAGAGAGATCGATATTTTCGCGTGAGTTTTCCAGGTAATCGGCCGCGAGATAGCGTGGTTGGTATATTTTATATGCGTAGTCAAACCACCCCCTTTACCTCCCACCAATCCATCTGTTCGTGCATTCACTTTAACACCCCGATAAATACCGAAACCAAACCTTCTTACGTATTCACCATTCTTTCTCATTTGACACTGAATTCATAAATAAATTAATTAAAATCTTACAGGTTAAGAATACGATTTTCATTTATTATGATGACCCATATTCTTTACGTTTGAAAATATCCTAGAATCCGGAAGATGAAAATAACACAAACTATTTTCCATTCCCAGTTAATGTGTCTGATGCATTTGAATTATATATATATATATATATGTGTGTGTGTGTGTGTATGAAAATCTGTCAGTCATTCGACTGGAGGTCATTCATCAATCTCATTTCGATCGAATTAGAGTTCTTGAATGATATTTCCAAATTTAGTGAGAAGGAAGTATGATTGATGGGAGATTTCTTGAGGCAATGAGGAATAAGTATCCTGTCACGAAAAAACATATCGATTCTGAATGCCCTTTCCGATTTTTAATAAATGGCAAGAAAATTCACGAAGATAGACAAATTAAAGTTATTTTTATTTTGATATGTGGAAAATTTATCACATGAGGAATATAACTTCCAGTAGACTTCAAATGTTTCCTAGAATTTTGTCAAATTTTCCGATAATGTTGGCTTATTTTCGAAATTTTAGGAAATATATTGTAATTGGTTGGGAAAGTCATCTAATATATATATATATATAATTTCAAAAGTTAGAGTTTTTATCTGGCACACTTTTTTGGGAAATATTTCCGAAAATTTGTTTAAAGTGTAGCTCTCTTTAAACAGACCAAATTTGGACCATATTTTTGGAGTAGGTCTCTTACTGTAACACATCACTCAATAAGTTTCCGGTTCAACTAAGAAGAAAACAGTTTTTTCGATAAATTCGACTTTATTTATCAAAATAGTTCCTTCAAGCGTAATACATTCATTTCAACGCTTCTCCAACTTTTCGATGCCTTTTCTGTAGAATGAGTCGCCTTTGCTGTCAAAATAGGCCTCAGTTTTGGCAATCACTTCTTCATTGGAGTCAAATCTCTTTCCCTGGAGCATTTTTTCAGGTCAGATCTGGAGAATATGGAGGGGGAGGAAGTAATTCGAAGCTTAATTCATTCAATTTGACCATCGTTTTCATGGACTTGTGGCACGGTACATTGTCTTGGTGGAACAGCACTTTACTTTTTTGCCTGTGAGGCCGTTTTCTCTCGATTTCTGTTAATGGTTTTACGTTTCTCAAGATAGTCGATAAACAATAGTATATTATGTGCCTAGGCGCATAATGAGGGTTATTACGCGTCGAGCGACAATGCACGCAGGAGATCGAAGCCAAGGCGCGATCAGTCCTGCGAGCATTTTAAGTGAGTCTCGTAATTACCCGAATTGTGTGCGTTGGCACATATTCCATTTTATGTGCCTCTGGCGCGTAAACTCGTTTTTACGCTACAGTTGAGAGTAGCGTAATGTTGTGTATTACGATACAGAGGAATGTAATGTAAAAATTGAACTGCGCGTGTGCCTATAACCATACAGCGGAGCGCAATCTTCTTATTCTTCTTCTTCTTCGTACAGCGTTGGAACCGTGCTGACAAAGCTTTGTACATTTGAACTGCGCATGCGTCTATTACCATACGCTACTACTACACAAGATCGAGAAAATCAAAATGGCTGGAACTAGTCGCGAAATATTAAGGGGGGAGATACCTCTAGAACCCTTAAAAAAAGCAGTTTTTTCAATTTTATTCTGGGAGAATGAAAACGAAGCAAGTCCGGATTTTTTGCATATATTAGAAGGCATTATTTAACTTCAAAAAAACAATTTTTTCATGATAGAAAAATACAAAATGGCGGAAATATGACGGATCCCGTCGATAGCGTCGCTGCTAACATTTTTTGCGGCTGTCAACTTCCTGGCTAGGTTTTTCATCTGAAACGATAAAAATTTGGAGTAGACCAATAGAACTTGGGGATTATATTTTTGAATAGTTTTTCAATCGATTTGAGCAAAAAAAAAATATTTGATTTTTTGAAAGTTCTAGAGGTATCTCCCCCCTTAAGTGTAATGGACGAGAATCATGATGAATACTAGATTGGATTCGGATGTACGCATAAAAACTCGTAAATGCGTCGAAGTCACATACTAGTATATTATGTGCCAATGCACACAATTCGGGTAATTACGAGACTCGCTTAAAATGCTCGCTGGACTGATCGCGCTTCGGCTT
Source organism: Diplolepis rosae (assembly GCA_030998225.1). Classification (NCBI taxonomy): domain Eukaryota; kingdom Metazoa; phylum Arthropoda; class Insecta; order Hymenoptera; family Diplolepididae; genus Diplolepis; species Diplolepis rosae. The sequence goes on along the minus strand of JAPYXD010000710.1, from coordinate 17,958,971 downwards.
CGATCTTCTGCGAGCATTGTCGTTCGTCGCGTAATAACCCTCTTTATGCGCCTAGGCACATAATATACTAGTATGTGACTTCGACGCATTTACGAGTTTTTATGCGTACATCCGAATCCAATCTGAAATGGTCGAAATTGCCATGATTATCGCCCATCTCACTTGACATTTCGCGAATACTTCCGGCTATTTTGATTTTCTCGATCTTGTGTAGTAGTAGCTTATTGTAATAGACGCATGTGCAGTTCAAATGTACAAGGCTTTGTCAGTACGGTGCCAACGCTGTACGAAGAAGAAGAAGAATAAGAAGAAGATTACGCTCCGCTGTATCGTAATAGGCACATGCGCAGTTCAATTTTTACATTATGTTCCTCTGTATCGTAATACACGACATTACGCTACCCTAAAATGTAGCGTAAAAACGCGTTTATGCACCGGAGGTACATAAAATATCATGCGCGTCTCAAAATACGGATGCCATAATCTTGTCAGCCCACGGTTGAGTTTTTGGTCGCTTTGGACGGCTTTCACCAGCTGCTGTGATACCCACGCAGAAAATATTTTTTACATCGCTTGAACAGCTACAAACAGCGCTCTGAATCCTCGACGCGTTGTTGTTTTTGGTCAGGTGTGAGCAAACACGGCACCACTTCGAAAACAACTCACGCATCTCCAAAGATCCGTGCCAAATTGTAAACACACTACCTTCTGTTATCTTTAAGATGCCAGCTATCTCACGCAACTTTAGTTTACGATCGCCCAAAACTATTTTGAGGACTTTTGTTATATTTTCTGGAACAACCGCTGATTTTAGGCAACCAGAGCGTTCAGCGTCATCAGTGTTTGTACGACCGCGTTCAAATTCGGCATACCAGTCGATGATTGTTGATTTCCCTGGTGCAGAGTCCCCATAACGCTTATCAAGCCACTGCTTTGCTTCAACAGTATTTTTTCCCACTAGAATGCAATATTTGATTAACACTCGAAACCCATTTTTATTCATTGTTTTGAAAATGACAAAAGTTGCTTCGCCAAAACCTCTGTAACTTCTGAACTAAACGTCAGATTGTCATGAAATTTGGTACTATCCAGAAATCATGTGGATTTGACAACAGTGGTGCCATCTATATGTCAGACCGGAAACTTATTGAGAGATGTGTTATGTTTTTTATTAGGTCACTGAATATAGTAGTTACTATAATAAGACTTTGGCACAGTGCTCCCAGATCGTGGATGAAATTTACTCTCTCCATACCTACCAGTTTGGAGCCGCAAAACGAAAACTCTAAGATTACCACAGTCTGTGACGTCACTGCTTCGGGTTATGCCGAAAATGTACGAAGACGAACGATTCGAACTTGTAATTTCTCGTCAACCTCGCCTCGATCGGCTATTTGAAGGTTTGAGATGATTTCTGTCAATTTCTGTTTACAAAACTTAACAAGTTGACAGAAATTTTGAAATATTCAATGTTTATGACTTTCAGGAATTATTATAAATGGTTTGTGAGTGTGCGATTTGCAGGAAATATATTATGAGGCACTAGAGGTAAACAAATAAGATATAAAATATGAGGATGCCTCACAAAATTTGGATTGTCAACCCTAATAGCGCAAACATATAATTTATTTTTAATTTGACATATTTACAATATTCACAATATTTACAAGTTTCCAAGGCAGTTTATAAGTTTAACATCTAATATATTTCAACAACTTTATAAGCTTATAGAATATATGCATAGAAAATTTAACAAGAATATTCTATAAACAATATTTTATAATCAAGTAAAATCTAGGGGGTGAATAAAACTTTAATAAAATATTGTTTATAGAATATTCTTGTTAAATTTTCCATGCATATATTCTATAAGCTTATAAAGTTGTTGAAATATATTAGATGTTAAACTTAAAAACTGCCTTGGAAACTTGTAAATATTGTGAATATTGTAAATATGTCAAATTAAAAATAAATTATATGTTTGCGCTATTAGGGTTGACAATCCAAATTTTGTGAGGCATCCTCATATTTTATATCTTATTTGTTTACCTCTAGTGCCTCATAATATATTTCCTGCAAATCGCACACTCACAAACCATTTATAATAATTCCTGAAAGTCATAAACATTGAATATTTCAAAATTTCTGTCAACTTGTTAAGTTTTGTAAACAGAAATTGACAGAAATCATCTCAAACCTTCAAATAGCCGATCGAGGCGAGGTTGACGAGAAATTACAAGTTCGAATCGTTCGTCTTCGTACATTTTCGGCATAACCCGAAGCAGTGACGTCACAGACAGTGGTAATCATTGAGTTTTCGTTTTGCGGCTCCAAGCTGGTAGGTATAGAGAGGGTAAATCTCATCCACGATCTGGGAGCACTTCATTGGCATTTATTAGCTGTTTAAATTGCAATGACAGAAAAAATTGTCTCCTAAAATTTATCGTAATAATAACTTTAGTCTATTGATATAAACATATTATTATCATTCAAATCAAAGAAGAATCATTACAATTAGTCATTGAATATCTTTTTGTAAATTGATTTCACACAAATGTTTTTTAAGCTAAAAATTTTTTGTAAGTAGATGAAAATAGAAAGGTAAGATTGAAATTTCATTTTTCTAAAAAACATTTCTGATCCTGAGGTGAAAGAGTCTTTGTTTTTAGTCTTAGGGGTTTTAATAAAATCAAAATGATACAATCGTTTTCATGTTTTTTCCCCGTTGGGAGAATATAATGTCTATTTCATTTTCGCCTCAATTTTCAATAAACCTATCTATTGCATTTCCGATAAACCTACACAATCGGGACGTAGATGATAGATTGAAATGATCGAGTGGACCCTACAGGGAGAAGGTTTACGATTGCATTGCAGAAAATTACCTCTCTTACGGTTTGCGTCCTTGCGTATCTGTCATTCCAGGTTTTTTTATCTTTAGTGGAAAAAACTCACATTTGACGATGCACCTACAATCAATTGGTATACAAAATGCGTCGGTTTCATTTAGACACATTTTTACTACAGAAAGTGTGTTTGCTGAAAATTTTCAAGAATTTTTTAAAGCCATAAACCAAAATTGAAAAATATCTTCAGAGTTCTGGTTCTTGATTAAAACAAATCATTGTATTTTCTGTAAAAAATGCTTTCTGTAAAACAAATTTCGTGTCTAAATCAATCCGATTGCACAGGACAGATTTAGCTTTGACGATTCTTATCTATTCTGAAGTTATTGGGTGATTTATTGAGGAAGATCGACCCATTGACATAATCTTCAATTGAATAACGCTTTTTAGAAACCAGAGAAAAAGAACGAAAATGGATTTTGATGTCTTTTGGAGAGAGAACAATACATTTCTTAGAAAAATAGTTTGGGGTGAAATTATTTATTAATTAGTGGCTAATTTTAGATTTTTTCTTAATCTTTCTATGAACAATCTTAATTTTTATGCTTTTTTAATGAACAACTCATTTCGTCTCCGGAAAAAAGAATTTCTATATGATTTTAAGACTTGAAATTATATCATCGGTCGTGTCTTATGACAGAAAAAAAGTTATTTTTCATGACAACATTTAAAATTTACGAAAAATAATACTTTTAATAATGCTTTTGCAATAGAATTTTTCCTTACTATCGTTTCTCACCAATTCTGAAAAAAATTGAAAAAATCTACTGTTTCCAATTATGAAAAATAAATGAAATAAAATCTTCAAATATAGTTATTTTAAAATAAATTTTTTCTTTCTAAACAATTCTTTTAAATATTCCAACCACTGATAATTACAAATAAACTTTATTAAAAGTATCATTTATTGTAAGTTTTAAATTTTTGTCATGAAAAATAATATGATATAATATAAAACCTTAATAAAAGGTTAAACAAATAGAATTGGAGAGAATGTTCCAATGAAGGAAATGAGATTGAATAAAAATAAAAATTAGTTATAGAGAAGTTACGAAAAAATATTGAATATCATATAAGCATCGATAAACAAATAATTTTGACTCAAATTGATTTTTTCTTATGAATGAATTGTTATTTCTTTCAAAGTATATTGCAATTAACTAATTAAATATCATTTTTCCTGGTTCTATAAACTGTTATTTAGTTAGCTATGAGCATTTTCCTAACGATTCAGATATTTAAACTCAAATATTTTCAAGAGTAAGAAAATTATAGACGAAAAAAAGAAGTTTTTTGGAATCCTATAATGGAGTGAAAACGTAAAGCACAATACAATACAAACACAATAAACAAAATATTTCTTATGTTATTTATGACTCAAGTTTGATGTTAGAAATAACGCAAGTCCTGGAAGGTTAAACATATCTGTTTATATTTTTTGAAATAGAATCTTCAAAAAATGTAATAAACAATCATAAACTGGTTTAGAAATTTTTAATATTCAAAAAGTAGTAAAAATTTGAATAAAACGACTAGCATTTCGAGCATCGATCAAATGTGAAAAATTTGAAAGAAAGATGAAAAAATGGCGGTCTTCAAACCCCCTATTTTTTCATCCTTTTTTACGTTTTAAAATTTTTGAAAATCATCAAAAAACTATAAAAATTGTCATTTATTTGTCAGAATGTGAGATATTTTAATAGCTTTCAATAATATTTCAAAATAAAACATAAAAAAAAGGACGAAAAGAAAAGATGGAAGGGGTTTTGGAAATCGTTTGTTTCTCTTCCTTTATGATTTGTCTATTTGATTGATGGTCCAAATTCTGGTCGTTTTATTCTAATTATCATAAACGAATTCTTTGCTAACAAACATTGATTGTTGTTTTCGATTTCAGGGAGTTTAAGGGCGTGAAACGATCTTCACCCTTATCGTCGTCAGAGAGACTCTTTTTAATGAGGACGTTGACTAAATTATCGGTACTAGAGTAGTCCTGGAGTTTAAGAGTACACTTTAATACAACTTTATAGTATTTAATCTCAAAGCAAAACCTGTTTCAATTTTCACATTGAAAAAAGAAATTCTCACACACGGAACATTATTTTTATCTGAATTTATTTTTTCTTTCTTCGACTTCCAACTATTTGCATATATACATTTCATTACCTACTTGAGAGGAATGACCTAACAGATTAAGAAGTTGAATAGACTTGCAGTTGTGTATAATATAGGTTTGGAGTTCATGAGTAGAAGTTGCAAAGGCTAAGTCCAGTTTCCAGGATGACATACTTAGAACAATAACTTTCAAGGAAGACACGAACTGGTGAGAAACTGGCAGAGATTCGTTCTCGTTCTCGACTGAAGATGACAAGCAAAGTAACAATTTACAATCATTACTGACCAACTCTCGAGTTTAGACTGAATATTTTCCTTGTTTCGGGATTTTTATAAGCCTTTATTGATTGAATTTGGCCGAAGCCCTTATAATTACATTCACCCCAGTCTCTACCGAATTTCACCCCCGCTAAGAATTCACAATTCTTCTACTTTAATTGACAAAAGTGCTCTTGTAATTTGATAGTTTTTTTATACTTTTGGCAAAAAAATTAGCAATGTTGAAAGCGTTAATCGAAAAAATACCTAGAAGGATTTTGCAACTCTGGAATTTTACGCTTTCATCAATAAGATTAGCAATGCAGAAAGTATTGATCCGGAAGGGAACTAGAAGGATTTTTCCACCTCTTTGGTATTTACGCCTTTAGGTAACATTAAGGGTCATCACTCTTTTCATTTTGCCTAATTTATAAGCATAGTCGACGTATATTTTTTCATAATTCGAAAGTCGGTTTTCGGCTTTTACAAGTTAATGTTATTTTAAAGTTTCAAAATCAGAGCTACTTTTGTTTTAAAATGAGAAATTGAAAGTGTGTTGTCTCTGACTACAAATTCACAAACTAATATTGAGAAATAAAGAGTAAAGAATTAATGGCCCGGATCAAAGAACTCACTGAACGCTGGAAAACGTGTAAAAATATTGTACAAAAGCCTCGAAACATAAACATTTTTAGGGTGGCGAAATTAATTTTCTTTTAATTTCGAACTTGTAGAGACTGATGAGACGGAACTTCTTTCTGATTGCAGTTTTAACGAGGGATGATTGTCTTTGATGGTAAAAATTGAAAAAGTTTTGTCTGGTAAATTAATATTTTTATGCTCCTCCGGCGTGTAAACTCGTTTTTACGCTACAGCTGAGAGTAGCGTAATGTTGTGTATTACGATACAGAGGAATTTAATGTAAAAATTGAATTGCGCATGCGCCTATTACGATACAGCGGAGCGTAATCTTCTTATTCTTCTTCGTACAGAGTTGGCACCGTACTGACAAAGCCTTGTACATTTAAAATACGCATGCGTTTATTATAATACGCTAGATTGGATTCGAGTGTACGCATATATGCGCCGAAGTCACATAATAGTATATTATTTGCCTAGGTGCATAATGAGGGTTATTACGCGACGAGCGACAATGCTCGCAGGAGATCGAAGCCAAGGCATAGCTGAGGCAAAGCCGAGACGAAGCCGGGGCGCCATCAGTCCTGCGAGCATTTTAAGCGAGTCTTGTAATTACCCGAATTGTGTGCATTAGCACATTTTCTATTTCATGTGACTTCGGTGCGTATACGAGTTTTTATGCGTACACTCGAATCTAATCTAGTATTCATCATGATTTTCGTCCATTACACTTGATATGTCACGACTAGTCCCGGCCATTTTGATTTTATCGATCTTGTGTAGTAGTAATGGATTCTAATAGACGCATGCGCAGTTCAAATGTACAAGGCTTTGTCAGTACGATGCCAACGCTGTACGAAGAAGAAGAGGAATAACAAGAAGATTACGATCCGTTGCATGGTTATAGGCACACGCGCATGTTTTACATGAATGCTCATTGCTACTTAAACATTTCATAATCATACGTATTACACTCAGAAAAAAGGTTCGGTTAAATTTACTAAAGCTAATCGATTAAAAACTTTCCGGTTAAAATGACTAAACTTTTAGTTAATTTCACCAGAAAAATTGTTTATTTATTATGGTTAGAAAATTCTGGTTATATATTATAAGGTATACATGTTGATAACGGTTTCCTGTTAGTCAAGCCCAGGCTGTGCAAACCTAATGCATAGATGGTGGATGATTAGCAACTAGCGCCGCGTACAACTGTCCATATGAACTATCATTATATGTGGTCGTGTTAGTGCACATACATGCATACGCAGGTTCTATAAATGTGTTGCAGAGAATATGACTAAAAGAAAATTGAATATTTAATGCAAAGTTGTGAAAATGTATTTTTATTTCCCAAAGATATGCAGAAAATTTTCCTATGCAACGAACTGCAAACCTCAAAAGCATGTGATACTTGGGAAATTAGCAAATTTTATTGTTTTAGGTTTTTACATGTTTGTGTCTAAAGTACATAAAATTTCTGTCTAAAAGTTGGGAAATGGCTGAATTACGCACAAAGTTTCAAGAAAATGAAGAATAAAGTGTACAAGGTGTTAAGTGAGTGGAAGTTGGATAACTTAAAGGAAAAATTCAAAAGTAAAGAAATTTGTATATTTACATGTATTCGAATGTACATTGTTAATAATAATATAAACAAAATAAAAAAATTCAACATTAAATATATATATTTTCATTTTGCAAATTATGATTCCTACGTCTTTAAATAATTATATATTTTTAAGGTTATGTTAGCATTCAACCCGGAAATTTTAGATTTAAGAAGAAATATGATAATGTTAAATAGACTTAATTAGTTAAATTCACCGGAATATAAGACCATAAATGTTATGAGAAATTTTTTACTGGAAAAATTACGGTGATAATAGCTAGAAAATTTTATTATATTTATTAGCATAAAAAATCAAAACAAGCGAAAAGTGTTTACTAAAATTTCTAACAACAACCCTTTTTTTATGAAACTAATAGATTCCTCGAAATCAAAAGTATTAGCACACATTTGATTCATGCAAACTCGTGATTTTGTTCCGAAGTTTCGCCGATTTTTTTTCCCGTGATTTTTTCGGAAATCACATCGTTAACTATGGTATTTCTACTTTCCAAATGAATCTAGCATATTTTATTTAGATAATCTCTGAGTTTCAGATGCGTCAGTGATTTCTTTCATAAATGCCGAAGCCACCTTAAAATGACAATTTTTCTTCTTTTTTGGATCAGGAATCGTAGATAGAATAATTTAGCTTCTTTTGAAGCTTTTCTTTCGTAAAATCGATAATCACAATTGCATATCTTTTGACAATAATTTTCATATTGAAATGTCCTATTTTACGACAATCAATTAATTAAAATCTAAATTTGTGAACAATAGCAGTACGAACTCTTGCATTTTTTAATTGCCAAAAATCCCTCGACAATATAAAAATTGAATGCAAATACAATTAGCAAGTGACAGAGTTAGCGTGGTTAAATTATCCATATATTGAACGTTTGAGTGTGCCATGTGGCAGGACATTACGATTCCGAATATCCCCCTGGATCAGACTTTGATCCGATTAAAGTTTCGTCGCGATCAGGAAGAGGAAATTAGAGCATCCACATGGGTTTTGAGTTTTGTGTATATGAAATGTTACTGAATGGAAGAGAGATGGAAGGTACGTATGCAAATAGAGTATAGAAATAGAAATACTCTATGGGAAGGTATAAATTAATTCGAGTGTATAATGAGGGCATGTGTGCAACTACGCACACTTAATACAAATTTTGTGAATTCCTCGATTTTCCATTCCAGTTTGTACTAGAGGATTTTCTAGTTATACGTATAGTGCAAGCCCATCGACTCAGTTGCAGTCAATTTTATTGAAGCTACAATGTTTTTGATGAATTAGAAATATTACACTGAGAAGGAGAGAGATTTGATAGGAAAATAAAAAAAATATGAAAATAGATCAAATAGTAATTGAATTACTAATTTCTATTTCACATTAAATAACCATTTTCTCGTCTGGATTGACTATAATATTCTAATCCTTACTAACAGAAAAGAACGACCTCTATATTTTTAGGCATTTGGCTTGAAAAAATTTGCGTAACTTTTCATCGTATGATTTCTTGAAATATATCCATAAATTTTTAGAATATTAAAAATTGGTGGGGCATAATCAAAGTTATTGCAAACTGAGGATTTTTAAATGATGATGAAAATTGAATGCAAATATAAAAATGTGTTTTAAAAAGTTATTAATTTTACAAAATGTCTTTAAAAATTTTATATTTTTTGAAGTAAATTAAAAGTAATTAACTCTTTATAGGAAAGAACCAAGCGTTATGTTTACTCGGGATTTGCTGTGGAATCTATATTTAATTACACATTTTATACAAGAATCCGGGTGAATATTAAATTTGACTTTTTTGTGTTAAAGTTAATTTAAATACAAATTAAGTAACCTTAACACTGGGTAATAATCTAATTATTCTATATGGCCCATTATAAGGTTGTCTTTCCTCTTCTTCCAACTTGGCTTCAATGATCCAGGAAATGTATTTTGAAAGTTTAACATAAATTACAGTCTGCCTCTCATCTTCTGGTGATGGCAAACAACTAAGAATCCCTACAGCATCCATGTTCTCATTGAACAATGGAGCTCCCAGGTCATGTTCTTCCTACAAAATTAAATTAAATATAAATATTCATAGTAGTATAATATATTCACAGCATAATATTTTCAATAAAATTTCGTCATTAATAATAAAAAAGGCGATACTAAATACAATAAGAGGGCTTCTAATTATCAATGCCAGTCGCATATTCTAACAGAAGCTTTTTAATTTAATATGCAAAACGTCAATATTTAAATACAGGACAAGCATATTATATATTTGATTGTGATATCTAAATAATTAAGGTACACTCAGAAAGAGGTTAAAGCTAATCAATTAAAAAGTTTCTGGTTGAAATGACTAAAATTTTAGTTAATTTCACCATAAAAATTGTTTACTTATTATGTTTACGAAATTCTGGTATTATTATTCCAGTTAATGTTACAGGAAAATATAGTAAAAGAAGTTTCAAGATACACCGTTGGTAGCGTTAATGTCTACACAATTTGGCGCCTTTTCGTTTTTCGCTATACAGTGGGACCTCGTTTGACTTTATTGAGCTTTGTGATTATATTAAAAACTTACCATGTGAAATATATTTTTACCAAATTAGCGAATATATCATCAATACACATGAATAGTGATAAATTTAATTCATAAACTCAAGATGGGTTTTGAGGGGTCATGTGACCACGACACGAAGGCAACTACGACATCAATGAGTGCGACACGAACGAGGTCCCACTGTACATGCAAGCCTCGGCATTTTGACTCTCGAGGGGCAGCCCTACCACGCTACCTTCCCACTGACTCAATGGGAAGGTGGCGTGGTGGGGGCTGCCCCCCTAGAGTCAAAATGCCGAGGCTTGCATACATGTTGATACCGGTTTCCTGTTAGTTATGTTGTGTATTAGGCCGTTTGCAAAAACAAGTGAAAACGAAGACAAGGTAGACTCCAGAGTAATCTTGAAGATTTCGCGTCTTGTCTCAAATTATTTTTACAAAGTTTGAAAGAAATAGAGAATAAAGTGTACAAGCTGTCAAGTGAGTGGAATTTGGATAACTTAAAGGAAAAATTCAAAGGTAAAGAAATTTGCATATTTACATGTATTCGAATGAACATCGTTATATAAATAAAATAAAATAATTCAACAATAAATATATATTTTTTAATTTTGAAAATTATAATTCCCACGTCTTTAAATAATTATTTATTTTTAAGGTTATGTTAGCATTCAACCGGGAAATTTCAGTTTTAACCAGAAATATGGTAATGTTAAATGGACTAAATTAGTTAAATATACCGGAATGTAAGACCATGAATGTAACGAGAAATTTTTTACTAGAAAAATTACGGTGATAATAGCTAGAAAATTTGATTATATTTACTGGCATAAAAGATCAAAACAAGCGAAAAGTTTTTGCATATGATATTATAAATCTTCTTCTTTTTTCTGATGAAAAATGTAAAGGTCGCCATTTAGAAAAACATAAATCTATCAAGAACACGAAAACTTACTAAAAAATTTATTTTGAAACTCTTGAAAGAAGTTATATTACAATAAATAATTAAAATCATATTTTTAAGTTTTTTTCTTTACTCTAACATTTGAAATGATTTAAAAATAATTCATGAATGAATTTCAAAATGGTTAAGTTTAATGTAATCGGCACTTTGAACATTTATATTTTCCATGAATAACTAACTCTTCATCTTCTGCTAAGCTCGAGAAAACCGAACGAATTATAAAATTCACTTTACGTTTAGGTTAATAATATTTTATTTGAAAGAAAAGTTATTTACACCTTTCCGAATAACTTTTGAACTGACAGGTTTCGCTTGCCTGAAATTTGTATGGTTCCTAAAAGGTTTTCTCTGTTTACATGCGATGTTTTATTAAAAAGCTTAATGAAATTTTGTATTCTGAATCATTAAACGAGATACTGTGACATGATTTCGATATTTGAGGTAATAAAATCCAAGATTTACGTTAAAAACGTTTAAAACCTTTTAAGTAGTGAATTTTTAAACTTTCGAGGTTCGAAAAAAGTACTTTGTTACGATCGCGTACACTAAAATAAGTAATTTATTCAAAAAACGGTCGATTATGTAACCAAATAAATGTTTTCAAATTTGGTACTAATTTTGTTTTGTTTTTTTTTTCATTGATAAATGTTCCTAAAATATATATTTATACATATAATATAGACGTGGACCTGATTCGATTAACTCTACGAAAGTCAAACATAACGCTTGGAGCGCGCGCTCCGAGCGCGGAAGCTGCACTTTGAAAATTCATTCCACAGAAAGTATTGAATAACCCATTCCCAAATTTTTATATAATTTTTATTAACATAAAATTGAATCGATTTCTCATAAATCTCATTCGACAGCTGGAAAAATAGCGTCAATTTCATGATGTGTAAGAATTTTTTTAATGAAATACTTTTTTCAGTATACGCGATCATAAATAGTACTTTTCCCGAACCTCAACAGTTTAAAAATTAACTACTCAAAAAGTTTTAATATAATATCATATAAAAATAAAAAAATACGCGTCAAATATTTTCAATCAAAACAACAAAGAATTTTTTAAATCTAAATCTTAAATGAAATTTCCCATATGTATTTGACCTTAAATAAATAAAAAATATTATATTTTTTTGTTTTCTGAATTGAAATTTTACATTATGAAATATTGATTGTGATTGTTGCTCACCCACTTAAAATCTGAAGCAACTTGTTTGATTCTAAATCTTTTGTCATTGTTTGAACAAAGCATTGTTTGGACATTAACCTTCTTTGAAAATAAATTTGGTTTGCTGTAACGCACACGACGTGCAGGTGCCATTCTAACTTCAGCTTCTTTCAACTCCATTTTAATTGTTTTGTTATCACTTTTATGAGTCCCCCAACCTCTTACATAATACTTCCTCCTAAGTTTTAAGATATTATTTGATGAAATCGGAATCCATGATGCAATTTGTGGTAGAAACTCTGACACGACCAACTGTAGAATGCATCTTTATTTTGAATGTTTTTCCTGGTAGAAATCTGTCTAGTTTCTGGACCAGATCCCGAAAAATTATAATCAAGTTTAAAACAGATCTGGACTGGAAAACTCGGCGAAATTTGGTCTAAACAGTTTTCCCTTCTAGATCTAATTTCTCCTCTGATCAGTTCTGTCCAACTCTATCCATTTTTCCATAGTTCTTAAGATTTTTTCACATCTCTCCTGAATCTCAAAAACTAGATAACTTTCCTGGTCATAACTGGTCATTTCTATAGAATTTTCATCAAAATTAAAAGTTTTCGACTAGTTTTGTAAGGTAAAAACTCAATGTAGTTATGTCCAGTTTCTAGCAGGAAACCCGTCTGGATCTAGACTGGTTATCCATGAACGAGTTAAACTAGTATATTCCCGAAGAGTCCTAGATAAGTAATCTAGTACAACTAGACAGATTTTTACCAGGACTAGTTGCTCAAAAATTGATTTGTCTAAATTGTACAAAAGTATGAGTATACATAGTGTACGAGGTCTGTCCGGAAAGTATCGGGCCTACCTTTATATCACCGTGCCATATTTTTTGAGCGACCTCTGCGGGGCATAAACGTCAACAGTAAAACCTCACGAACCTATCGGTTTCTTGCTGGCATCTGCCGGACATATAGTTCATGTGCAACGTGTCTTTGTTTACAAAGCTATTTTTGAGTTTGGCGGATTTTGTGATTGTTAAAAATGAATGAAAAACAAGATCAAGGAATTTGCATCAAATTTTGTTTTCAACTCGGAAAAACGAGTTCGGAAACTATTCAGATGATGCAGAAGGCCTTTGGGAATGAGTGTATGAGCAAAACACGAATAAAAGAGTGGTAAAATCGTTTCAAAGGAGGCCGCACTTCTGTTGATAGTGATTCTCGTTCTAGCCGACCTTCGACGACAAAAACATTGGATAATATTGAGCGGGTGCGACTTGCGATTGAAAGTGATCGTCGATTAACTGTTCGTGAACTAGAAAATGATCTCGGTATACCGAAAACTACTGTTTGGGAAAGTTTGAATAAGATTTTAGGAAAGACGTGTGTGCGGTGACTGGCCACGATGACGCGCCAGCGGGTTCATCGAATCTTGTGCAGCAGTTTCTGAGTAAACACAGTATCGCATTGCTTCGACAACCTCCGTACAGTCCCGACATAGCCCCCTGTGACTTTTGGCTGTTTCCAAAACTCAAAAAACCACTCAAAGGATAGCGATTCGATGACAACACGACGGTTGAAAATATTGCGACGAGCGTACTCAAGGCCATCCCTAAAAGTGAGTTCCAGGACTGTTGCGAGAAGTGGAAACATCGCTGGAACCGTGTTATTCAATCAAGTGGGGATTACTTTGAAGGATGCCACCCGCCCGATGATGAAGAATAACGCCAGCGCGGAGATATAAAGGTAGGCCCGATACTTTCGGGAAAGACCTGGTATTTGTATCTTTACCATCTGATCAAATTTGACCTGGACTGGTCCAGTTAAACCGCGTGCGTGAACCGAAACTATAAAAAGTTATTTTTTTAGGTTGGAAACGCTTTCTTTAATAGTTGTGTGAAGTTTGAGCGGGAGATGTCCATTAGTGTGTGTTTGGCAGCCATTGGTTCACGACGCAAAAAGTTTGTCTGGCGATTTTTACTATGGAAAAAGAATTGAACAACGATTTTGCTTGAAATTTTGTGTTTAATTTGAATGGGATTACGGATACGGAATCATTGAAAATGTTGCAGAAGTATTTTGCGGAGTCCACTCTATCGAGAACGCAAGTATTTGAGTGGCATAAAGCATTCAAAGAGGGTCGTGAGGTCGTAGAAATTTGCCTTATGCGAGTCGTCCATCCACCTCTGTTAACGACGATAACATCGAAAAAGTGAAGAAAATTGTGTTCGAAAATCGTCGTGTTGGCATTAGAGAGGTAGCAGGGGCTCCCAACATCTCTTATGAATCGACTCAACACATTGTGGTTCATGTTTTGGGTATGAAGCGCGTCGCCGCCAGACTCGTACCAAAAAACCAGCCTGATTGTGACAGAAATTTTGGCTGAGCACGAAAAAACAGTCATTGCTCAGCCACCGTATTCGCCAGTTTGGCGCCCTGTGACTTTTTTCTGTTGCCAAAACTCAAATATCCGCTCCGAGGAACGCGCTATGAGTCGATTGAGGTCATGAAAAGAAATTCCTCGAAGGAACTAAAGGGCATACTAGCCGAGGTCTATAAGAAGTGTATAGAAAATTGAATTAACCGTTGGCATGCTTGTATTGGCTCAAAAGGAGCCTATTTTGGAGGCGATAATAAAGATGTGTAATAAAATACATAAAAATGTTGGTTTTTTAACCATTCCGGGTCAAATGTGATCAGATGGTAGTTATGTCTAGTTTCTAGCAGGAAACCCGTTTGGATCTAGACTGGTCAGCCCTGAACGAGTTGAACTAGTATATTCCCGAAGAGTCCTAGATAAATAATCTAGTACAACTAGACAAATTTTTACCAGGACTAGTTGCTGCAAAAATTGATTTGGTTGAATTGTACAAAACTATGTGTATAAACAATATATTTTTATCTTTATAAAGCAATTTCTAGATATTCAGCTCTAATATATTAGATATGAAATGTGAGGATATCAATATTTTAGATACTAGAGTTCAATATCTTGATATTAATCTTGAAATTCCAGTTTTCTTCGTGTAATATCGCTTTAAAAAAAACTAATTTCGATAATAAAAATTGTAAATTTTCAAAGTTAATTGTATTTGTGAAATTGATATAATTTGTCAAAGCAATTGATAATAATGTGTGTGAAAATTCAATAGTCAATTCAAAATTATCTAGTGAATCTCTTTTCAAGTTCAATCAGGATTAAGGCACTTCTTCACCAAGCATAATTATCTTAATGGAGTTCATGGCAGCAAATGTTTCACGACAACTTATAGCCTTGCACTTTCTTGATGAAGAAGTAATAAGTTATGATATACACGTAATGTATACATTGCAGCTTTTATTTGTGTATGTCTTGCATTAGACTCTGGATCAATTCACACTTGAAAACTCTTGAATGTGCATTTCTCACAGTAACTAATTACAGATATTTGAAGTTTTCCACTATCAATGATTTAAATTTATCAAAATGCCATGAACATTTGCCATTAACAAAGCTAAAGACTTCTAACCTTGATTTTTTATATTTTCAAAATATCAAGATTTCAAATTATTTGCCTTTTATGAATATACAATTTTTCAATACAAGTATCATTACATATGTATATCTAAAATTTCCATTTTATATCTCTCTTTGTTTCCTGATTATTCAATCTATTACTCATTCATTTAATTTTGCAAGTTTTTGAATTTCGAATTCAATTAAGGTAAATGTACTAGTCCTCGGACATGTGCCAGAGTCCGGACAAAGTCAATCGTTTCCGACTTTTGTTAAATGAATAATTAATAAATTTTACTGAAATTTTTTTTTTAAGTAAGCTGTATCTAAGAAGTAAAGATGATATGAAACATTTTGTTTTCTTGAGTAATAGTTTGAAAAAAAATCAATATTGTGTAAGTCGATGTCAATTATTTCTCAGAAAATATTACGCGCTTACTGTTTTCGTTAGAAACAGATTGAATTTCATAAGGAAATATACACCTCAATTTTTACGATATGAAAGAAGTAATGCATGTATACTTTGTAAAAATGAATTTCGAATACAATGCATTTATTTTTTTAAAGATTTTATTATTCTTATGTTAATAAAAAAACAATCCGGACACTGGATCACGTAACATGCCAATGTGCCAGTCCTCAGACACATCACCAAGACTAGCGCCGCAACCTTTTAGTGTTGTGCCAGTCACCGTCAATCGAAAATTTATTGACTTTTTATACTGTAATAGTATATTATGTGCCTAGGTGCATAATGAGGGTTATTACGCGACGAGCGACAATCCTCGCAGGAGATCAAAGCCGAGGCGCGATCAGTCCTGCGAGCATTTTAAGCGAGTCTCGTAATTACCCGAATTGTGTGCATTGGCACATATTCTATTTTATTTGACTTCGGCGCATATACGAGTTTTTATGCGTACACTCGAATCCAATCTGAAATGTCCGAAATTGCCGTGATTATCGCCCATCTCACTTGACATTCCGCAAATACTTCCGGCCATTTTGAATTTCTCGATTTTGTGTAGTAGTAGCGTATTGTAATAGACGCATGCGCAGTTCAAATGTACAAGGCTTTGTCAGTACGGTGCCAACGCTGTACGAAGAAGAAGAAGAATAAGAAGAAGATTACGCTCCGCTGTATCGTAATAGGCGCATGCGTAGTTCAATTTTACATTACATTCCTCTGTATCGTAATACACAACATTACGCTACTCTCAACTGTAGCGTAAAAACGAGTTTACGCGCCGGAGGCACATAAAATAGAATACGCACCAATGCACACAATTCATGAAATTACAAGACTCGCGACAATGCTCGCAGGACGGATCGCGCCTCGGATTCGGCTCGGTTTCGTCTCAGCTACGCCTTGACTTCGATTTCCTGCGAGCATTGTCGCTCGTCGCGCAATAACCCTCATTGTGCGCCTAGGCACGTAATATACTATTGTTTGCCCTTCAATATCGCAAGCAACAAATAAGAAGAAAAAAGTTGACAAACATTCTCAACCGTACGCTGCAACGGGAGACGGTTGGATGGAATGGTATAGAGAACATGAGGAAAAGAAACTCGCAATTCAGCTAGAAAAAGAAGAAAGGGTAAAGCTGAGAAAACAGCAACAAGAAGGAAAACCAGTGTTGGCATAAATTGAGAATCAAACACTGACCAAGAGGAAGAAGACAGAAAAGGCCAAAGCAATCGACGAAGATATTAACGTTGGCTAGCGCTCGTATGCGTTGTAATACAATAATGGAATAACTTTTGTTTAACACAAATATTGATTGATTGTATTAAAAAGTTCGTTAAAAACAAAAACAAACGTGTTATATATTGTTTCAATTAATGTACTTTTAATAATTATCTTGTCCGGAGACTCGAGCATGCATTTTCGGCCACTCACGCAATCACATTTGACTTGTCCGGGGACTGGCACACGTGTATCAATCATCATAATTCTTTTATATTATCAAAATTGATGACTCAAAACCATTATCAAGTATATTTTTGTGAAGAAAATGATATTCCTAATATTTCTACTATGATAAATGAACAATAGATTGCAATTTCATGGAAAGGTTTATTATTTTTTCCGCTCTGATGTCTTAACTGTCCGAGGACTGGTGCATTTACCTTACTTCACACTGTAAAAACTATCTTGAATTTCTTCCACAATTTTGTATGAAAACTTTTTTTCTAATACAACTATAGATTCTTCTGTTATTTATGAAGAATTCTCGATTTTAAAAGGAAAAATGACTGCGATTCTTGTGTTTATTGTGTCTTGAATTTTTTCAGGGAATTCTTGATATATTTCTACAGAATGTATTATATCAAGTACCGTTATAAGTCCTATATTGTTAGCAAGTTCTTGAGTGTCGATTCTGTAGTCTATGTGAATTTCAACTTGTTCAAAGCCATAATTTCGATCGTTTTGAGTTATAATACAACATTTAATTATGGTATAGTAATCTGAATAGGAAGGAGGTCGAGACTTAAAAAATCTTTTGAGACATGCCGCCGTTGTTAATATATGTTTTTCTGATATCAAAACTCCAGTACAAAAAATCACTCCCAGTTCGTACAAAGGCGTCACATAAGAAACCTTTTTTGAAACTTTTGGAGCAATTAATTTTCCCTTTAGGAGTGACATGTATTTGGGTTCTGTAAAAAGCATAAAATTTTATGTTATAATTCAAACTAAATACATATTTTTATGAATAAGGGGGTTAAAAGCCTCATGAAATACACATATGATCATTTCCATTTATTTCTTGTTAATTTATTAGCAAATACAAAAACATTATTTTGTAATTTACGAGGTCTGTCCGGAAAGTATCGGGCCTACCTTTATATCTCCGCGCTGGCGTTATTCTTCATCATCGGGCGGGTGGCATCCTTCAATGTAATTCTCACTTGATTGAATAACACGGTTCCAGCGATGTTTCCACTTCTCGGAACAGTCTGCAACAGTCCTGGAACGAGGGAGCTCGATGGGCGTCGGAAGATAAAGAACGGGGAGGGCCAGTAGAAATCGCATCGGGGCCTGCACCCGCGGTCCTGCGTCTCGGGTAGACTTGGCTGTCCGCGTCGTTCGGGGGAGGAATCTGTTTGTTTCTCCTCTGGGTTGCGCGGCTAGTCGGTTGCCTAGTGGGCGTTTGGCCGCGGTCAGGGCAGGTCGACCTCTAATGTATTGGGTGTCCCCGTAGGATAGTTCATGTGCGGTGGTGTACGCGGCGCTAGTTGTCGGAAGCGGGCGGAGTGCGGCAAAGGGAACGGCTTCGTATGAGTTCCGCCATTGTTGTATACATGTATCAACAATTCGTACGCGATCGCGCTTTATAATCATTTAAAATGAATTCGAAGTACGAAATTCAGTGTGCTGTGAGTGGGTGTACCTCCAAAAGGGGTCGGAAGAACAATGTGTCAATTCATCGGTTTCCGAAGAAAGAAAATGCCGGACAATGATGGATAGAAGCATGCTCAAATCCCTACTTGTCGAGGTTAGGATACCTCGAAGTACTAGAAAGACAATTTTTTATTTGTCATCGACATTTTTCCGACGTTAAGTTTACCGTCGTGTAGTGATGTGTCGAGTGGAAGTGATGTGAACATTAAACCGGCGAGTGTTTCTTCCCCATCAGACTTCGAAATTTTTATTCCCGAAGTAGAAAAACCTGCAGAAGGCACACGAGACTTTGAAGAAAGTAGCGTGCAGTTTGCACACGTAAGTAACAATATTTTCAATTTCATACGATATTGTATATAATTTCAAACTTTTCGACGCTGATCAGAGTCCTTATTAGTGATCTTTATTTCTAAAATTTTAAGTGCAATAAATAAAATATTACATATATGAGCCCTATTTCGAAGTAAACTTTGAAAATGTGAAAAAATGTAAAAATCGTAAGAAAATTTACATAAAATAGTACAAGAAACTTCGATGAAGTATCTAAAACTTCCTTAGGAATGACAATAAAATTCTAGCACGTCATTTTGAGATAGCAAACTAAAAAAGTAGTATATACACTACCGGTCAAAATTATTTATTCACCTGCTGTGTTAGCTATTCTCAAAGTGTCTTAATTTTTATAATTATTTAATTTTGCATCTACTGAGCCCAAGTTGAAGGCAAAATGATAATTTTATAAGAATATATTGCAAAAAACGTCAAATTTCGATCTTTTTAAATAAATATTAATAACACTGAAATTAATTAAGACCTTTAAACGTTTCTGGTCTCATTTTGAAGGTTACTCTTCATAGTATTTTGTTAACTTATCAAGATATTTTTAGAATTTTTCTTTTGGATTCTACCCTGGGGTCAAACATGGTACAAACATGTCAAAAATTTTCAAATGAAGAAAGTAATCTATAAATTTTATTAAAATATGATACACATTGGTTTTTAAAAATTTCTTGTAAGTAGCTACACATTTTTAAAATTTTATGACCTTTTTGTATCATTTTTGACGCCGGGTAGAATCCAGGAAAAAAAATCTGAAAATATCTTGATTAGTTAGCAAAATACTATGAAAACCTACCATTTAAATGAGACAAAAAACTTTAAAAATCTTAATTAATTTCAGAGTTGTTAATATTTTTCAGAATGATTGAAATTACAAGTTTTTTTGAAATATTTTTTTATAAAATTAACATTTTGTTATTTTTTCTGATTTTTCTAAATCATTTCAGTCGATTATGTCGATCATTAGAAGAGTGTATCACTGTACGTGACAACGGAACTCTACTATATCGACCTTATTAACCTCTGATTTAGAATTAATCCAACGTTGTTTAAAACTAGATGGTATTTTCCAATATAAATTGAAGAAATTTTTCTGTGAAAAAAAAATTCTTCAATTTTGTTATTTAGTTTATTTTATTATTTTTTATTTTGTTTTATTTGTTATTTGCAAAATTTTATTAACTTTTATTTTATGATAGGGAAAAAAATTTCAACTTGTTATTATAAAAATTAAGACATTTTAGGAATAGCTGAAACAACAAGTGAACAAATAATTTCGACCGGCAGTGTACTTCTGTCTAAATGTTACTGAAGATATAGATGCAAGTACATATATAGTATAAAATTACAAAGGATTATTTATGAAAAAATAGCTGAGAATTGCCAATACAAATTCCACAATGTCAGGAATTCCCACCACAATTTCGCGAAACATGTGACTGGAGTTTTATTTTATAAAATTTATTTTTATTTATTTTATAAAATACCTACGAAATAAATTTCAAATATTCATATAAATTAAATGCTTTTAATCTATATTCCAGAAAAAATAATCAGAAGATATCCCAGAAGCAGGAAGCAGCAAGGATGTATTTGGAGAAGACTTTCACAAAACACCGAAAAGAGCTATCTCGACCCCACAAAGTGTTCGATTATCTTGTAGTACAAAAATCAACGCAAAATGTGCTAAGCAACTATATTTTCTGAAAATAAAAATACAAATTACAGATATTTTTGATTTTTATTTATGACGAGAAAACCATGATTTAAGGCAAAATTGTGTAAATGTAATTAAAGAGTGAGTTGATATCAACATAACTTCTCACTCTTGAATTAAATTGTCACAATTTTGCGCTAAATCTTCAATTTCCTTTTAATTTTATTTGAATATATTATTTGTAAAACATTTAAAGAACATACTTATGCATGTATATTCACTAACACGTGCACACATAATTGTATTTAATGAGCAGTGATGTACTCGGCGCTAGAAGCTAACGGTCCACCACCTTTCCATTAGGTTTGCACGGCCTGGCCGCGGTTGAAAGTTCCGAGCGAACGGATGACGGAAGAGTCGTACGCGACTTTAATGGAGCCAACCACCCATGAAGTTTAAAGCCGAAACCCGTCCTAGGAGAGTCCTGTACAACGTCTATAAAAGATTTTGCCATTTTTCCTCCTCACAAAAAAAAACACTCGTCGCATTATTTTCAGCCGTCGTTTTGTCATCGAATCGCTGTCCTTTGAGTGGTTTTTTGAGTCCGTGAGGCTTTACTGTTGACGTTCATGCCCCGCAGAGGTCGCTCGAACACTATGGTGTGGAGATATAAAGGTAGGCCCGATACTTTCCTGACAGACCTCGTATGAGGATAGTCCCAGAAATAACCGACCTGACGTATAGATGACGGTTGTTGTTCTTTGGCCTCAAAATACACTTCATTTTCGGCAATCACTTCTTCATTGAAGCCAAATCTGTATCAGGAGCATTCTTTTTAGGTTTGCAAACAGGTAGTAGTCGCCGGGAAGCAGATCCAGCGAATAAAAATTCAAAGTGCGATTCGTGCGATTTTGCCATTGTTCCGATCGACTTGTGACACGGTGCATTGTGCAAAATGGTGAATATACTGCCTTCTGATATCTTTAAGGTGTCAGCTATCTCACGCAACTTCAATTTACGAACAGCCAAAACCATTTTGTGGACTTTTTTTATGTTTTCTAGAACAACTGCCGAATCTGGGTGACCAGAGCGTTCAGCATCACTGGTGTATGTACCGGCACGTTTAAAATCAGGAAACCACTTCTCTACCATTTGTCTCGATGGAGCAGAGTCGGGATTACACTTGTAAAGCCATAGCTTTGCTTGAACGGTATTTTTCCTATTAAAAATCAATGCTCTATCAATACACAAAATTCAGACTTTTCCATTGTTTTGAAAATTCCAAAAGTAGCGTCACTAAAACCAGTGTCACTTGTGAACTAAACTTCAGATTGTCGTGAAATTTTGACACGTATCGTTTGAAGATTGGTACTTCCTAATAATCATGGATTTGTCAATAGTGCCGCCATCTATATGTCATCCTACGAACTTATTGAGTGAATTCTTAAAGCTTGAGTTAGACAATACTTTCATTTGAAAGGTCTTAGTCCAACCAATGTCAAAGCTAAGCTAGATTCTACTCTGGGGAAGTCTGCTTCTTCGTTTACAACAAGAAAGTATTGGATGGAAGAGTTTAAACGAGGTCGTACGAGCTGCCAAGACGAAAATCGCAGGGTCGACCAAATGAGGTGACCGTGACAGAAATAGTGAAGAAAATCCACAAAATATTGGCGAATAGTATATATATATATATACCAATAGTATTGGCTGACCGTCGACTAAAAGTGCGCGAGCTAGCAGACATGGTAGGCATTTCAAAAAGTGCTGTACATCGCATATTGACTGAAAATTTGGAGATGAGAAAGCTGTGCGCAAGATTGGTGCCGCATTTGCTTACAATGTAACAAAAACAGCGTCGCAAGGATGTTTCAATCCAATTGTTGGCGATGTTTCACAGCAATAAAGCCGATGTTTTGCGTCGATTCATAATTATGGATGAAACATGGATCCATCACTTCACCCCTTAGACGAAAGAACAGTCAAAACAATGGACTGAAAGGGGGGAATCGACTCCAAAGAAGGGGAAGACAGTTCCATCTTCTGGCAAGGTTATGGCATTAGTTTTTTGGGATGCACGTAGGATAATTTTCATGGATTACTTTTTAAAGAGTAAAAACAATCAACGTCGAGTATCATGTGAACTTATTACAGCGATCGAGTGATGAAATTAAGAAAAAACGGTCGCATTTGGCGAAAAAGAAAGTGTTGTTTCATTAAGACAATGCACTAGTTCACACATCCGTTATATCGCGCTGGCCAAAATCAACGAGTTGAAGTTCAAATTGCTCCCGCACGCGCCCTATTCGCCAGAGTTAGCCCCCTTGGATAATTTTCTCTTTTCAAACTTGAAAAAATAGCTTGGTAGTCAAAGATTTGTTAACAATGAAGAGATGGAGTCTGAGGTTAATGGCTATTTCGAGGAGCTCGACGGTTCTCACTATGAACAGGGTATCGAGGCTATTGAACATTGCTGGAAAAAGTGTATCTAACTAAAAGGAGACTACGTTGAATTTGAGGTTTTGTCAGTTACAAAAACGACAGGGGGTGAACCTTGTAGATTTTTTGACGCTGAAAATGAATCCGGCCAAATTTATGAATTTATCATGGGGTAAAGGATGTTTTTCTTCATTGCCGAAAACGGCACCTATTATAGTTTTAACATTTAATCTAAATTTACTCGAAAACCTGACATGGTAAATAATTTCTGTGACCGGATTCGTTCTGGGCCCGGTCAGGGTCACAGCAAAATTTCTGCTCGGGTTGTGACATGATTAAGAGAAAATAACGCTAGTTTAGTCATTAATTTTTTCTAATTAATATGCTCTTCATTAAGATAAGAGATATGATAATGTAAAACTTCTTGCGTATAGTAACATATGTTACTTCATGGGCGTGAATTACACTACTCTCTAAAACTAACATTGATTTTTTCATCTATATTACTTGTAAACATAAAGTTATACCTTACGTTCATTACTTATAACTGTGATGTATACTCACTATAAATTAAATGAACAAGACGTATACATTACGTTCAAGACTACATAATATTCACGTTCATTCACGTAAAATCCGAAAAAAAGCTTTAAAAAACAACAATAAAACGCTTCAAAAGAAATTTTATTGTTTGAGAAAGTACTTACCTACAGAATCAACAATGATTATGAAAATGAAGATTAGAAAAATAATAACGAACTTCATTTTGATATTTGAGATACGCATGTGTTTTTATTAAACGTGGTCTGCGTATTGTATAGCTGAAGCCCATGTCGAGTATTCATATTGAAGGTTCATTTCATTTCTTATCTTATCAATGAAGAATTTAAAATCATCTGACACTCTTGATAAATGAATAGAAATTGTTTTAATGGAATTCTTTTCGCGTTCTTGAAACATTCCATCTATTTTCAAGTCAGGTCCAATTCTTCTAATTAATTAAATTAATCATTATAATAATAGAAATTATTAATAATTATCAATTAATAATTTTGCTAATAATTCAAATTGAGAAAACTTATTATACAATTTTCCACAACCAAATTTGTACTTTTACCGCTTCGAATTGATAGAAGATTCAAGGGCATTATTCAACAATTTATTTATTGTTCAACGATTTCAGATACATTTTAGGTAAATTCCAATACGAAGTTTCACATAGTTATACATAGTTATACATAGTTATAGTTATAGTCAAAAGTGTATAATAACTAAAATCAACCTCTGATGGTTAGTAAGTTAATAATGCGCTTAATTTTTCACACTGAAATTAATTATTTTATATGGTGCATAAAAAGACTGCCTTTTAGTAACTTCCAACTTTGCTTCCTCGATCCAGGGAATGTATTTTTCTACCTTTATATAGGTTGCAGTCTCCAACAAATCTTGTGGATCTGGCAAAAGAGCAAGAATTCCTATTGCCTCTCCTTTCTTATTTATCAGCGGAGCACCAATGTCATGACTCTCCTAAAAAATGATGTTTAATTTCAATAGTTAGAGAAGTGGTTTGTTGAGTGGGATAAAACGTAATATTGACGCAAGTCATACAATATCGTAAAAAATGTGAAGAAACACTTATTTCAATATCAGGAAATTCAGAAAATGGATTTAAAAAATTCAGATCTTTTTCTACCAAATTTAAATGTTTTCTATTTG
The DNA here is from genome assembly GCA_030998225.1 of Diplolepis rosae. Classification (NCBI taxonomy): domain Eukaryota; kingdom Metazoa; phylum Arthropoda; class Insecta; order Hymenoptera; family Diplolepididae; genus Diplolepis; species Diplolepis rosae. The sequence goes on along the minus strand of JAPYXD010000710.1, from coordinate 17,933,696 downwards.
TATGGTCTCAAATTAATGAAAAATGTTGTGTTATACGTTTTCCTCACTATGAAATTTTCTAGATAAAATATTTGGGCGATTCCACGTCAAATTTATAACCAAATTTTTAATTGCGCTGAAAATTTTTTTTCTCGTTCTATAAATGCGAATCGCCCATTTTTCGTACAGCGGCTTGGCATTATAGGGCGAAATGTGAAATAGGGTCCACTTCAAAGTGCACGTTTGAATCGTCAAAAATTTATTTGTTGAGTAATTTTTATAAAGCAATTTTTTAAACAATTTGAAATATTTCGAAAAAGCCCTTTCCGATTTGAATAATCTTTTCTGTAATTTGTTATTATAGTATGTAGAATATTGTCTCAAATTTTAAAAGTGGACGGTTAAATACTTTATTTGATATAATTCATAATATTTTATCTCGCGCACAGGCGACTTGGACGGCGCGGTCGAATAACGGAGCCGAGCATGTTTTATTTTGAACATGTTACAGTCTTCTACAATCCTTTGATAGGTTTTTTACGAAGTTTATATGAATCAAGGTCGAGGAAATAATAATAGATTCCAACAAAACTCTGTTTAATTCAAAAACAGGCAAAAATATTGCACATTTCGCCCTAAAATGCCAAATTGTTGTACGAAAAATGGGCCATTTGCGAAGAATTTAAAGAAGAACTGCTTTTTGGGAACGAAAAATTCAAAAATCGATATCTCGAAAAATATAAATATCATATTGAAAAAAATACGTGTCCTTTTTTATCGTCTATAGAACGAGAAAAAAAATTTCCAGCGCAATAAAAAAGTTGGTTATAAATTTGACGTGGAATCACCCATTTATATTAAGGGGAATAACTAGTTTGAAATTTTGAAAATTTCGATTTTTTTTTGTTGCATTTTTCAACAGCCCAGCAGGCGCTTTTCGAAGAAGAGAAAGGTGAATTTTATGGACATTTTTCAAATTTGCTGCAGTTGTAACTCGGTACCAAATCATCCGATCGACTTCAGTCTCTTTTTAGCATATTGTGTATTTGTTTCTCCAAACAATGACCCTCCAGTTTTATGATTGGATAAAAAAATATAATTTTGTCAGGCCAAAAACCATCAGTTTTTTGAGCAAATATTAATTTTTTTTTCAATAATCTGCCATTTTTTTGCATTTTAATTTTTTTTTTACAATCGAGGGTCATTGTATAGGAAATATATTCTAATCTGATAAAATTTTTGGCGAAATTAAATTTTAAAACATTCGATGCAATACTTCTTTTTTTAAATTAAAAAAATCACCTTTTTTCAGGCGGTCAAACTAGTTGTTCCCCTTAAGTGAATTGATGAAAATCTTACTGACCAATGAGAAATCTTTCTGATTTTTAACCCCTTTGCACGTAGAAAGTATATTTTCAATATTGAATAACTTTCTAGCGTCTAGGTTTATATATTCAATATATTTAGTTGTTAATTTCATTCTAGCCTTTTTCAAGTCCATTAAAAAACCTGCCCTATTGCCACGGTGAGTTCCCCAACCTAACAGATCATATATGTTATGTTCAGTCAAAACATTAAATGGTGAAGTCGGAATCCATGATCTGATTGGTCGTTCGATGCATGATTCCACCAACTAAAATATTCATGTTTATTTTAAATGTTAAAGTTGTTGCAAAAAAACTAATATGAAAAAGTAAAGGATCGAAAACATTTTAAATCAGACAAGCAGTGCAAGTTCAAATCACGAAATTGGTCGCTAATGAAATATGTTATTTTTCAAAAGAAATGAAGCGACACCTATTTTTCTATTTTGAAAAAAAATTAATTTTCGCGAAGTTATAAGTACCGTTATGAGTCCTATATTGTTAGGAAGATCATCAAGTTCATGATTATAATCCCTGTGAATTTCCACTTGTTGAAACATATATTTATCATCCCATGTAGTTAAAACAAGATATTTAATCTTAGCATGATAAAATTCAATAGGACGATTTTTCTTGATAAAAAAATTTCTGAGGCATGTAGCTGCTGTTAAAATATGTTTTACAGATACCAAAAAGCCTGTACAATAGAGTGTTTTAGATTCATATAAAGCAGCTACGTATGAAATTATATCACCATAAGGTTCTTCTGAAATTAATTTTCCCTTTAAAGATAACGAGTAATCGGATTCTGTAAAAAACATATATTTGTATACGTTAAATAAAACTGGAAACATTTTACTTCAAACAAGTTTGCTCAAAGTTTTATTACTAAAAAGTTCTTGAATACATTGATATTCTTTGTTTGAATATTTGATAATTATTATTTTATGGTATTCTGTAAAACTTCGTCGTGCCTGACTTTTTTCGGGGAAATTTGCTTTCTGGCATGCGCATCCGAAACTCGTGCGACAAATCACAAAATAGTAGGAAATTGCACATTAAAATTATTTGAAGTCACAAAAAAAAAAAAAATAGCACAAGTAATTCTGGAAAAAACGACCACCTGGCGTAAAAAAACCGCACTACTGAGGATTTTGTGTAGTGATGTGAGGTTTTCGATACAAGAGATCTCGATATTGTATTAATTTTTCTGTTATTTTGTGATTTTAGACCGTCATATTGGATTGACCATATTGCATTTTCGAAGTTTAACTCCTGATTTGAAATCAGTGACGCAAGAAACTTCCAGATCTCAAGTTTCATGCAAAGCAAGTTATATTTTGTGATTTCAGTCCGCCATATTGGATCGGGCATTTTGAATTTTGACTTCTAATCCTGTATTGAATCCGCCATCTTGGGTATTAAAAACTTTAAGAATATGACTTCATATTCGCATTAATGGCATGATTTATATATAACTATTATGAAACAGAAAAAGAACAATGCTATGGAACAGTTGTAACATCTTTGCTATAGAACTGTTTTAAAACAAAAAGGTATCTGTGTTCTATCATAGATCAATGTGAGAAGCATGACACATGATTGTTCTAGGTCTGTTTTATGGCAGTTGTTCCGTAACTGTTCTAGAAAAAACGTATCACAAATGCTCCAGATCAGTCATACACATATTGTTTTAAAATTATACTGTAACGGTAATACGCCTTTTGCAGAACGTTGTTATAACTGTGATCTATTAAATTTTAAAATCTGCGTAATAGGTCATTATAACCTTGTTCTAGATTTGATATAGATGGTTACCAAGCAGTTCTGAAACATGTTCTTTTTTGTCATAGAACTTTCACAGACTCTTTACAGTACTGTAAAAGGTAAAATATAGGTTTAAAGAAAACATGTCGCTATTCTAGTATCATTAAGATATTAATATTAATTAAGGGAAATTTAAAAACAGTTGGGACTTGAATTTCACAACGTTTTTACAACAACCCATTAATGCACAAAAAATTATAATTAAATAAATAAATTCGTAAAATAATTGAAAAATTTATTTTTTGAAAAAAAAACTTACTTAGAGCATCAGCAACAATTATAAGAATAAAGAACGGAAAAACAATATCAATCTTCATTTTGATGTTAGCCACGCTCTTCACATTCGATGAATCATAGAAATTTCCGTATTGAAGGCTGATTTTCTTCTTTATCTTATCTATTACACTTAAGAGATAAATTTAATAATAATTTTGGGTAATGAACATTTTTAACACTTTTTAATTGACCTTTCTGAAAATGAATTTATTTGTTGAATACTCGAGGAAACTTTTAGCTGATGAAGTGTTGAGTCGGTAATTATTATCGTTTGAATTTATCTTTAATTTCTTTCCGTATTGAGAACTGCCCATTATTATATATTAAAAAATCTGCCCGCTTCGCGGGCACATTCTTATGGCGCACAGCTCGCTTTGCTCGCAAGTTTGAGCGCGCCTAGGGCGCGCGATTTGATCGTCGCGCTGCGCGCTCCGTTCTTTCTGGATCTCGCGCTTCGCGCTCGGTCTTGTGCTCTTCACATACATTCAAGTTTATTTATTATAATTTGATACTGAAGCTCAAACCAATTTTATAATAATATTACAGATGATGTGAATTACACATTTTCTCAAAGTCACTCAATTTCTTTTTGAATTTAAGTGAAACAGGAAATTGAATTTACTTAAGGCTCTATCAGCCTTAAGGAACACATTCTCATCATGGCGCTCGCGCTCGATTTTCGGTATACATTTCAGTAACTTTTTAATAAATTACATGATTAAAATAAATTATTTTCTTCCAAATCTCTCAAAAAGAAAAGACAATCGTAGACTTTATTTAAGGAAACGATTTTGCAGAACAACGCTTATTTTGTATCTCACATATTTTGGTGAAAAAATCGAATTTTTTTAATATTAAAAATCAAAACATAAAATATAAATCCTGTCCCAAAATGTCTTAATGAGAATTTGTAGACCTCATTTAGGCAAACAATTTTCCATCTAAACGTATTTTTTGTATCTCACATATTTTGTCTAAAATATGGAATTTTTGAATTTTAATCGTATTTTTTGGAATTGAAACGAAAAATATATGTTTGATCAGAAACTGTGTGAGACAAAATTTGTAGATCCTTTTAAAACGAAAAACTTTGTATTCTTACGTTTTTTTCGTATTTCGAATATTATTGTTAAAAAATTGAATTTTGGATTTTCAATAGTTTTTTTTTAATTAAAAAGAAAAATATGCATTTTATGAAAAAGTGTTACAATTCGAATTTGTAGGACTTTATTTATTCAATAATATTGTATCATAACGTTTTTTCGTATCTCTTATAATTTAACTGAAAATGCAATTTTGATATTGACTTTTTTCGAATTTGAATATGCTGTAACATTTCTAATTTTGATTTAATCAAATAATGTTATCAGAATAATTTGTAGAGATTTATGAGCTCTATCAAAAGCCAGGGTTGAAATTTTTAATTTTTTGAAAAATTTATTTTCAAAAACACAAAAGTAGTGCTCAATCCCTCAATTTTGATTGGATGTGGCTGGTTAACGAACTTGTCCTTACTTTTTCGGCTCCGATAAAGTGCACCAAAGCTTAATTCAATCTGATAATTCTATCGAGAGTTATGCCGCACACGACCTACTACAGACAGACAGACAGACAGACACTTTCGTAAAAACCCTTTTTTCTGACTCAGGGGGTCTCAAGACGTAAAGATTTGATGAAAATTTCGAAAGTCATTTTTCACATAAAACCAATACCTTCTCATTCATGATGAGAATGTAAAAAGACGCACAATGACATTAGCTATCCAACGCATGTTCGGAATATTGGAACGATGGAATAATAATCAAATTATGCCATCTCTTAGCAAACCGCACGAATTAAGTTATAGATCCAATAGATGGCGCCACAATTGACAAATCCATATGATTATTAGGAAGTACCCACTTCCAACCTTCAAACGATACGTGTCGAAATTTCATGAGAATCTGACGTTTAGTTCACAAGTTACAGTGGTTTTAGTGACGCAACTTTTGTAATTTTCAAAACAATGGAAAAATCTGTATTTCGTGCATTGATATAGCATTGTCTTTTAATAGGAAAAAATACCGTTCAAGTAATGCAATGGCTTGATATGTGTGATCCGGATTCTGCTCTATCGAAACAAATGGTAGAGAGCTAGGTGGTTTGCTGATTTTAAACGCGTCGTTACCATCACCGATGATGCTGAACTCTCTGGTAGTTCAGATTTACAGGTTTTACAGGATTTAAAACATACGTTTTTTAGACATGTGTCGACACGATTTTTTTCCATCGAGACAAATGGTAGAGAAGTGGTTTGCTGATTTTGAACGCGGCCGTACAAACACTGATGATGCTGAACGCTTTGGTTGCGCAGATTTGGCAGTTGTTCGAGAAAACATAAAAAAGTTCCACAAAATGGTATGTGACAATGGATGAAACATGGACCCATCACTACACTCCATAGTCAGATCGGCAATCAGCTGAGTGGACAGCAAAGGGTAAAAACCATTGATGAGCATTAGTCGAATTTAACCGACTAATTTTCGATTCGACTCAGCTGAGAAAGGAGCATAGAGATATTATAGATAGAGGAGACATGCCATAGGCCGCTCTGTAAGTGGCAGCGTCAGTCTGCAAACTCGGTGAGAGCGAAAGAGAGAGACGATAAGTGGTTTTTTCTGTCTTTGTCTACGCGTACCGCGCTAGCCTCGGCGTTAGCGAGAGACAGCTTAACCTGAAATTCACTCTCTCTCTCGCCCGAGCTGACAGGCTTCAGGCTGGCATGTTTCCTCTATCTATAATATCTCTATGGAAATGAGTCGAATTGAATTCGATTCGAGCAAGCGCTGAGTCGAATGTCGGATTTTCGACAATCGACTCAAGCGTGAGTCGCTTTCCGGCATTTGAATACGAGCAAGCGCTGAGTCGAATGTCGGATATTCGACAACCGATTCACACGTGAGTCGCTTTCCGACATTCGAATACGAGCAAGCGCTGAGTCGAATATCGGATTTTCGACAACCGACTATTGAAATGTAAATAAATACAGTAATGCTTTCTATATGTAAAGGGAAATTTGAGGTTATGAAAAACAAAAAGCACTAAAATTCCACGAATAAAAAATTAAAATCTCGCATTTTTTTCACTAAAACGTATAATATTTTATTGGACAAAAGTGTTAAAACTTTTGCATAGATTTACAACTCTGAAGGTTCTCGGATTTTGATGAAATTTATACTTGTATATATTGGTGGTCATCAAAAAGCAAGCAATCCGTATTTTTTTTATCGGTTGAAAAATATTTCCAAGGGGTAATAACAACCCCTGAAGTTCAACACTAAAATTGACTTTTATCAATTTTAACGTAAACTAGAAAACATTTTCGTGTTAAATCAATTGCATGAATTAGCCTAATAAAGTAAAATTAGTTTGACAACGAAATATTGACTAGTTTAGGTTAAAATTGATAAAAGTCATTTTTAGAGGTGAACTTATTAAATAGTGACTTATTGATCAATTTGCATGCAATTTTATAGGCAAATAAGTCCTAATCAAAAATAATACAAGCTTGAAAATAATAAAAGTTTTTGATTTGCCAGCTTGTTGATAACTATTAGTATGACTATTATTAAACGTAAGATTATGTTTCAAAGTTGATGAAAAAATTTAAATAAATATAGATCAATATTTTTCAAATTCCAAGGAAAATTTGTGGTTATAAAAAGCAAACGACTAAAGTTGCGTGATTCAAAAATTAAAATCTCGCATTCTATTTTCTAATAGGTATTTATTAGACAAACTGTTAAAATTAAAGAAATTATATTAGTTTTAATTTTGACTTATTTGAATATAAAATTGCATGCAAATTGATCAATAAGTCACTATTTAATAAGTTCACCTCTAAAAATGACTTTTATCAATTTTAACCTAAACTAGTCAATATTTCTTTGTCAAAATAATTGCACGTTATCAGGATAATACATGCAATTGATTTAACACGAAAATATTTTCTAGTTTACGTTAAAATTGATAAAAGTCAATTTTAGGATTGAACTTCAGGGGTTGTTATTACCCCTTAGAAATATTTTTCGACCATTAAAAAAAATACGGATTGCTTGCTTTTTGATGACTACCAATATATACAAGTATAAATTTCATCAAAAACCTAGAACCTTCAGAGTTGTAAATGTATGCAAAAGTTTTAACACTTTTGTCCAATAAAATATTATACGTTTTAGGAAAAAAAATGCGAGATGTTAATTTTTTATTTGTGGAATTTTAGTGCCTTTTGTTTTTCCTTTACATATAGAAAGCATTACTGTATTTATTTATATTTCAATAGTCGGTTGTCAAAAAATCCGAATTCGACTCAGCGCTTGCTCGTATTCGAATGTCGGAAAGCGACCTACGTTTGAGTCGGTTGTCGAAAATCCGACATTCGACTCAGCGCTTGTTCGTATTCAAATGTCGGAAAGCGATTCACGCTTGAATCAGTTAACGAAAAATCCGACATTCGATCACGTCAAAAAGCCGACTCGAGTCGAATCGAATTATTTTGCACATCACTGGTAAAAACCGTCCAAAGCGACCAAAAAAGCAAATATCAGCTGGTAGCGTTTGCGCCTCCGTATTTTGGAATGCGCGCGATATTTTATTCATCGATTACCTTGAGAAAGGAAGAATCATCAATAGCGAATATTATTTGGCGTTATTGTTATGTTTGAAGCAAGAAATTGCGAAAAAAAGACCCTGAATGAAGAAGATAAAACTGATTGCCGAAACTGAAGAGTATTTCTGGATACATTTACTTAAAAGTATCGTAATTGAACTATAAATTGATGTCACCTGTGTAGCGTAAAAATGGTAATCGGTAGATAGTAGATATTTTAATATCGTAGATATCAGAGCTAAATATGTATTTTTTGTATGGTTGTATTCAATTTATACGCAGCTTTCTATATATGCAGACCTTCATGAATGAACAATCTGTCACATTGACTTAAAAAAAGTTATGTGATGTAAGATGAAATAAAATTTGATCGTTTAAAATAATACTTACCTCTAGCAGCAGGAAAACTTACAAAAATAAAAAGGAGGCAAACTAAAACGCTCTTCGTTTTTATACGAGTATTCAAGATTTACTTTTTCTAGATGGCAAGTGCGAGCTATTGTTTAACAGGCAATTGATACTGAAACTAGAACTTTTCATTATTGAATTAGGGGAAATCAAACAAATTTTAATTTGAATTATTTATATCCTAGCCAATTTTAATTGTTTCTCGTTGAAGAAAGTTACTGGAAAGTAAACTTTTTAAAATTATTATTAGGGAGCATAGATTAAACTTAACAGATTATTTATTTCCAATAATTTCTGGGACTAAAATTTAGTTATTGAATATACTAATCATCGGCTGAATTTAATTTCTAGGTAGTGAAACCTCATTAAATCAAGATTTTTCTTCGATTTTGATATTCAATGAAAACATAAAATTTATTGCATTACATTATAAATAAGCTTTATTACTATCATAAAGTAAATAATTTTAAAGTATTGCAGGATAATATTAGTGTTATGTTGCAGGAACTTTTGTATTTTTATATAATGGAATGGATAGAACTTGAATATTACTCAGTTTAATGTAACTTTTCATCAGCTTTCTTGAAATTATAATATTGATACATTTCTAAAATATTAAAAATTACTCGGTGAGAAAATACAAAATAAAATTCGTTGTTCTTTTTTTGTATGTAATATCTGAAAGTGAATATAGACTCGATCTTATACATAAAAAATATGAAATTTCATAAAAATTACGTAATCACGTAAAAAAAAGGGTATCATTCACCCACTTGTATCTTGTTTCTACAAGTCAGGTGTACACGTTTTTTTCTATATACCGTTTTAGCGACGCAATTATCTACATAAAATTGAATCTATATGAATGTAGCAAACGCCGAAAGCTTGTACGCTTAAGTATTATTCAATAACTGGTCAGTGCTAAACCTGGTGAATAATAAAGAAGGACAAGGGGTTTCTACTTAAATTCTATCTCACCAAAAAAAAAATAGAAATACTATATTACAAACATGAGTTTTGGGAATTATACAATGTTGGTAAAGTTATCGATTATACACAGATAAATCATATTTGTTTACAATTATTGAGAAAATCTTTGATTTTTCTTTTTATTAGAATGACAAAAAACCCTTTTTATTGATTGATCTTCATGCTTGTTTTTTTATTACATTTCCGTTTAAGATGTTTGAAGGAGTTGCTCATCTTTTCACCCATGTCTATTGTGTAAGAGTTAATTTTCTTCGTATGGTTATAAATTGAAAAAGGGGATGAGGCCTCAAATACGGCATATGATATTATCTATTTTGAAAAATATCTTTTCTAACATACGTTTAACCACAAATTCGTGTCCTTTTTAAGGATTCACCTTCTTCTTCAGCTTATAAAAATTACATCGGGTATAATATTATCATCAAATTATTCAATATTCAAACTGACTATTTCACCTAAAAAGTTGTTTTCTATCTCACAGGATGATGGCCTGACTATTTGATAAATTTTATGAGAACCATCTCTATCACATTCATTCAACATTGCTCGAGTAATCCATTCATAGTATTCTGAAATTTTAAAATACAATGCAGCTTGTCTTTTATCATCTGATAACGGCAAACCAACAAGAATTCCTCCAACGTTACCAGACTTGTCTACCAACAGTGACCCAAGATCATGGTTTTCCTGAAAAAATATGTCTAATTTGAATATTTAGATTATGGTATTCAGATACAATAAGAACATTATTAAGCACATAAAAATAGCATTAAAACAAAATTTTTTATAGTCTTTTTTGTTTACCATTCATCACTCATTTGATCTTGTAAATAATACGCATTCTGATCAAATTTAATAATGAAGATTACTTGACATACTTGGCATTATAAATAATTCGGAAATTCATTTATATGAATTGAAAAAAAAAACATAAATTAGTGTTTAAAGCATTGCTTATGCTATGTGAAAGCAGTTCTCTTTAGAAAGATACTTAATTTTGAGTTTAATAATAGTATATTGTGCACCAAGTGAGACAAAAATGCTCCCTTCCAAGGTACATAATGTTATTTTGCAACACGGGAAAAACATTTATTTTGCGATTGTTGCACACGATTTTTTTCCTGCTGGGGAGGTCAAGAAATGGGTTTGTTTGTCCCACAGTGGGCAATAAAATCCACTTTATGACTCTCTAGTAGGAAATAGTATATCGTGCAAATAAGGAAAAGAAAATTTATTTTGCGAGTGTGAATTTCAATGCCTGAGAAAAGCGAGGTCAACAATCACATGAGTAAAATAAATTTTTTTACGTGTTGCACATGATGTTTATTTTACTGGGGGGTCAGAAAATGGATTTGTTTGACCTGTACGGGTAATAAAATCCACTTTATCGCACGCTAGTAGAAAAAGTATATTATGCAACTAGGAAGCAAAAATAAATGTTTTTTCCGTGTTACATACGATTTATTTTTCACTCGGGAGTTTGCCCCGCAGGGGGAAATAAACGCACTTTATGAAAAATAATTTTTGCTTCTCAAAAATTAAAAATGCACGTTTTTAAGCTAAATATATTTGGGAATATATTTACAAAAATTAAATTATAAAAGAGATCAAATATGTTTGGAATTTTTTTCTACTAAAATTGATAATTCTTGTTCTAAATGGTCTTAAATAAATAAAAAATATAATACTTTTCGTTATAGTGTATTTGAAATCACGATAATTAAAAATTTATACTCAGTTACTCAAAAAATATGGTACTTACGAAATAATGCTGTGGCGTGTTATAGCTTTTGCCCGCACAAATCATTTTATGGAGAGAAAATTTTTTTTCGGTTGCTAATTTTGCACATGAAGAGTCATAATTTAGTATTGCAATATTAGTTTGTCTTAAGCTCATTAAAAAGCTATTGTTAGATTTATTATCATATCCCCAACCTATCGCATAACAAGTACTTCTAAATTTGAACACATCTCCTGGTTGGAGCGTAGTCCATGATATAATTTTGCGATCGTTTTCTGATTTCGCCAACTAGAAGATAAATAGTCTCCATAATATAAGCCTGTATTTCAAGAACCTTTCACTTTCCATTAAAAAAGTAAAGGATTAAATTTTTGTAAGCATAACACTGGGAATTTAACAATATTATCTTAAGGTACTACAGTATCATATCCTATAATTGGACAGGTGGAAACTATTGTTTTACAATAGTTATTTACAATTAAAAGATTTTACTTGTGCGAAACAAAACGATCAATTAGATTTAATTTGTATTTAAAAACATTAAAAGATTGATTGGAAAAAAATTTTATAATTAGAAAATGAAAATAAAATTATGAATGGAAATTAATGAATTGGGCAATTGATAAGGATAAATGTAATGAGTCTGAAGACATGCAATTAAAAATTAGTTAATAATATTATCCTCCCGCGTGGATGAAGTAATAATAAATATGACCGTTCCCTCGTGTAACGTCACTTTAGACATGTAACCAATTTGACATTGGACAAATTTTGATTTTATATTTGACAATTTCGGTCGATGGACCGTAACCGACTTATGATGTTCTGCTAACAGTTAGCAATTAGGTATTTGTTTCTTGAGCGCAATCACAGAAAGCTCAAGGGTACCCGCGAGAAGGTTTTTATAAACTTTTCCAAAACTTATGATTACATTTGAAGGAGTATCATGAGTGTTACGGTCGTTTTTAAATTTTGTACGCACACAATTTAAACTCTCGATACCCACGTTCTAATATATCGTATCCCACAAAATTTGAGAAATTGACTTTTTTGGAAAATGGATTAATGATAATGTTTTACAGCTTATATTAAAATCTTGGGAGTCAAATTTTTTATTTAATATTTTTAAATAAATATTCTAATATGTCGTATCCCACATGCCGATTTTCACGAATTCTAATATGTCGTATCCCACATCCATTGGTTAAGTCAGCGCTAGCGATGTGACAGTCAATTTTTATTTTGTGATTAGTCTTAAGTTTATTTTAAGAAATTATTTAATAAAATGAGTAAGAAAGTAATTACAAATAATATTTTTACAACTCCAATTAAATCTAGAGCATCCGCTGAAACCTGTGTTTGTAGATCGATTAAAAATAACTAAAAGTAAATGGCAACAATTACAGGCATTAAAAAAAGTGTTGCTGAGAGATACACACTGCTTCTATGATATTATAAAATATATTGATGATACTGACTCTGTTTCTGACCAATCTCCATCAATAAAAAATTTGGAAGCCGAGAGTAAAAATATAGTTAAGGTAACTGAAAAGACTAAGAGTAAGAAACAAAAAGCTAATCAAGTTAATCTTGGTGTTAAAAGCAAAGTACTGCGTACTAATAATAGATTTTAAAAACCTGAAGATAATGATATTAATTCTGAAAAAAATTGTAATAATACCAGACGAAAGAGGACAAGAAATTTTCAACAATCTCAGCAACAAAATGTACCTGAAATAAAAAAATAAAAAATTAAGAGTACTTAAAATGAAAAAAAAAATGTTTTAAGCAATATTAAAGATACTTAAAATAAAATGTATCAATAATGTTATATTATAATAATTATGAATTAAACAATACAAAATAAGAGAGAAAAATGTTACGTATGGGATGAAACAATATTTAATTATAAAACGATTAAATCAATTTTCTTTCTAAAATACATTTTAATTTTTTCTTCTTGCGTAACCCACATAAATATCATAAAATTAATTTAAATAATTTTTTTGCTTTAATTATTATTATTTATGCATTTTTATGAACGCAGAAAACAACAATTTGTTTACATTCATTTATTTGTGCTAGCAAGACGTTTTTATTGTTTCCTGAAAAATTTTCCAAATGTGGGATACGACATATTAGAACGAGGCTATCGCTCTGCAAATTCAAATGACGCACTATTAAGGCCTATAAATCGATTCATGTTAAAAGAAATGCAGATTTTCATGGATGAACATGATTCTGCTCTAATTATCTTGAAATACATATTTTATTTCATAGCCTTATCTTATTTCATTATAGCGTTTGAGCATAAACAGCATATTAAATATATTCAGCATGATAGAAGTAAAATCCTGAACTCACTTCGAAAAGAACTAATTTTAATGGTGAAAAAGTTCAAATTTTCACAGTTTGTAGTATTTGCTACAGTTTTAAAAACTCCAAAATTTAATAATAGTCTTACACGGAGAGAAAAATCGTGTGAAGAGCCCGAAACGGACTCCGTGTTACAACAACACGGAGCTCCGTTTTGTGTGGCGAGCGTTTTGAATTAGCACGGCACCATGTTGCTGTATCACGGAGCTATTGATTTCAATTAATTCCCGAAACTCGTTTCGTATCCGTGAAACTCCTGAAGTAAAAACCACTGTATTTCTCATACAGGAAAATCCCGGACGTTTGCACGTGTAGATAAGTTCGTCATTTTTTGCTGAATCACAGCAGTGATTCTTATCGATAATTTTTCTGTTTCCGAAGGCCCCAAATTTTTGATCGACCTCCGTATTACGACAACTCGGTGGGCTGGCTAGAATCACAATCTTCTGCCGTTTTCATTCAAGGGACTAGATTAATGAATGGAAACGAAATCGTTTAATTCAATGCAAATTCTATTCAAAGAATTCACCGTGTTGAATTTACACGATTTTTTTCTCCGTGTAGGTCTGATCAAAATCTAATTTGCATCCTCCCATCTTTCACAAATAAATTTATTTTTGAAAAATGAAAAGATTCCAAGAACAAAAATGTTGACTTTTGATTGAAATTCTAAAGTTAGAGCCTGGGAAAATTACCAGTTTGGAAAATCTTTGAATAATTAGAGAATAACACTTATATTTGTATCAAAAATAGATTAAATCATATTTATCAAGAATTTATTATAATTACCGTTACGAGTCCGATATTGTCATCAAAATCTTCAGTGGCGAGGTCAAAATTCTCATGAATTTCCACTTTTTCAAATCTATATCTATGGTCCGATGTAGCTATAAGAGCATATTTAAGTCTAGCATGATAACATGGAAAAGAAAGACGTGGAATGAAAAAAAATTGTTTAAGGCAGGTAGCTACTGTTAAAATATGTTTTTCAGATATCAATAATCCATTACAATAAAACTCTTCAAATTCGTATAAAGCAGCCACGTATGAAATCAAATGATCGACACGTTCATAAGTAATAATTTTTTCCTTTAGGGATAAGAGACCGTTGGATTCTGTAAAAAACATAATTTCTATGTAATAATTGAACTGAAGATATTTTCCATCAGAAAAGCACGTTGAAAGCTTTACTCCCTAACTCTTAATCAGTAAAATCCACTGGAAATTTTATTCAGATTGTATATACACACTGGTAATCAGTGTATATGTACTGTTTTCCAGTGGATTTTACTGATTTAGTTTTAGGAAGTACATGTTATTTACCTACAATAGACTAAACATTTACCTTATCTAGAAGACCCAAACGGATTTAAACAAAAAAATTGGAATACGATTTCTGAATGCAAAAAATTGTGCTAAACGCAAATAATAGATAATTAAAAAACAGCAATTACTTTAGAAGACTTCTTGTTTAATCTACTAAAATGTCAATTCATAAAAATAAGTACCGAACTTACTTTAAATTTAACAAATTCTTTTTTTGCAAATTATCAATGAGAAAAATGACCTAATGATGCTAAACTCTACGTAGGTATACCAACATATGTCACAGATCTAGTAATAATTATTCGTAAATATAGTGTACTACTGTGGGCAAAAACTAAGGTGAATTTTGTTATAAAATGAAAAATCTTTATTTATTTATCCAAATCAATTTCATCTCCTTCAAAGTAATCCCCTCCCGATATAATGCACTTATACCAACGTTTTTTCCAATCGTCGAAACACTTGTTAAATTCGATTTCCGGAATTGCCTTCTAAGCCTTCTTCGATTCGGCTTGTATCTCTTCAATCGTGTCAACACGGTGTCCTTGGAGTGGTTTTTTGAGTTTGGGGAATAGCCAGAAGTCACACGGAGCCAAGTCAGGCGAATATGGTGGTTGTGGAACGATATGCGTTGAGTTTTTGTCAAAATGGTCACGAAGAACGAGCGCAGTGTGAGACGGCGCATTATAGTGATGCAAAAACCACGAGTTGTCTGCCCAAAATATCTTTTGAAACGGTGTTGAGTGATCCTCTTGAAATGCTAATAGTGTCAGCAAGGTCTCTTATTATGAATCGACGATTTTTGTGCACTAATTCTTTGATTTGATTGACGTGTTGCTCTTCAGTTGATGTTGATGGTCGTTCGGGGCGTTCCAAGTCATCAACACGTTCTCGGCCTTTTTTGAAGCCTTTGTACCACTTATAAAAATTCTTCTGTGACATGGTCAAATCACCGAAGGCCTTCTGCCTTCTTTTAGTCGTTTAGAAAACACAAGCGTAACTATGTAACAAATGATGGCATTGACATGAAATTTGGCTTAGATGTCAGTAATAGTAGGACCAACATGAAAATAAAAGAGTTTGCCTGAATCGGTCAACCCGCAAGTTTAAATTGAAAATTCACCTTAGTTTTTGCCCACAGTAGTATACTAAATCTTGAATTAGTGCAAAATACGTGTAATTGAATGTTCATCTACTTTGCACGGAGGACATTTAAATAGTAGCTGTTACAATGAAGAATATTTAAAATAGTGTATAGTGACATTTTGGTAACGTTTGACATTATTACCAGAGTATATATGATTCTACATTTTAACGCTTAAAAATCAGGATTGCATTCTTTCAAATCCTAGACTGGAGCAGCAGACAACAATAGCTAAGGCAATTAGTGTACGGGATAATGTAAAATTTGTTAGAAAATAAGATAAAAATAATGAACATTCCTCTAGGTATTGTAATTTTTTTATTTAGCAGCAAACAAAAATTGCAATTTTTTTTAAAAATTCAATATCTTTGCTGAATTATCGTCCCTTAAAAATAATAATAATTACGTAATTTGGTTTCAGTGTTGTTTAGCCTAAACTAAACGAGTTCATCGGTCGTTAATAGTATATTATGTGCCTAGGCGCATAATGAGGGTTATTACGCGAACAGCGACAATGCTCGCAGGAGATCGAAGCCGAGACAAAGCCAAAACGAAGCCGAGGCGCGATCAGTCCTGCGAGCATTTTAAGCGAGTCTCGTAATAACCCGAATTGTGTGCACGTATTTTATTTTATGTGATTTCGGTGCGTATACGAGTTTTTATGCGTACACTCGAATCTAATCTAATATTGTAGTTGTTTGCGGCGCTAGTCATTGCACTTGATATTTCGCGACTAGTTCCGGCCATTTTGATTTTCTCGAGCTTGTGTAGTAGTAGCGTATTGTAATAGACGGATGGGCAGTTCAAATGTACAAGGCTTTGTCAGTACGATGCCAACGCTGTACGTAGATGAAGAGGAATAAGAAGCAGATTACGCTCCGCTGTATGATTATAGGCACATGCGCAGTTCAATTTTTACATTACATTCCTTCGTATCGTAATACACAATATTACGCTACTCTCAACTGTAGCGTAAAACGAGTTTACGCGCCAGAGGCACATAAAATATATTGCTGGTTTAATTACTCTCACTTGAAGCTTTCACTGATTCAATAAGTGAGTTCAATCTATTTCACTGATTCATCAGTCAAATTTCACTGATTCTCAGTCAAGGACTTATAGCTGCTGCCATCAGTGAATAGTCACTGCTAATCAATGGCCGTTCACTGATTCAGGTTTAGATTATATATCTACGCTTATTATTGTACGAGATCATTCTCATATATTTCTTTCGAAATTCACGATACATTAATGCTGCTGTGTTTGTTCATTTCAGAAATATCCATTTATCAGTTTTTAGGACTGATATTATATATATATATATATAATAATTTCATTATTTAGTAATGAAAATTATATGTAGGCACAGTCAATTTTTCATAAAGACTGAGTAAAAATTTTTTGTGATATTTAGAGTTTCACAACAAAATCGTAAAGGACAACTATACATCGTTATATCATACACGTTGAACATATAAAGTTGATATTCATTGTGCAGTCCACGTTTTTGCGAAGAAAATGATTTTTTTCTTCAAAAAATCATAACTCGGAAACGAAACCAAATTAATAACAATCAACAAGCAATTGTTTATAACTGTGTTCGGTAGTCCAAATTATTACAAACTTGAAAATTGTTAAAATCGGTCAATTTTTGACGAAGTTATAGACAACTGCAAAAAAAGTTCTCGCGAATAATTGAAAAAATAGATTTTGACCCCAAAAACGAAATTACCAATAAATATCAGAACAAATTTTTTCGGACCAAAAAAAAAATACGTGTCTCATTATTTCGAACAAAAAGTAACATATTTGAGTTTCGTTAAAAAATAAATTCGCGCTCCGAATTGACTGGTTGAATTGAGATGGAAAGCATCCGTAATAAATTAATAACTAAATTTAAATAATGACTTTCGACGTTAATTTTTTTTATTCACTGGAAAATATGATAAATTAATATTTATATATTAATATTAATATTACTACACAGAATACGTAAAACTACATCTCATTTTGCAAGAAGCCGCGTTAACATATGCCGTACAATTGCGATAAAATATCAATTGATTTTGAATAATCGATTTTTGTGCCAAAAATTTTTTTACGAAATGTTCATTATTGGTTCAACTAGACTTATCAACTACAGACAATTGATGAACATCGATCAATTTTTTTAATTAATATGGGTGTCATCACCGGAAAACAATTTGCTGACAACAAAATGGGTAACTTTTTTCAATCACAAAATTACGCGCAATTGGGTACCGTCTTGTTTACTGAAGAAGGTCCGCAGTTTCGCATTTTTTGATGAAAATTATCATCGTTGAGATACATGATATGCATAATTTCTTTTTATCAATTTACCATTTTTATTTCTCGAGTTGTAAGCAAACAATCGTATCCACAAGCGATAAGATTTAGTCTAGTTAGTATATAAGAACCATTCGAATCTACACTCTTAGTGTAGTGCGTGCGATTCATCAGTCATGTCGAGTTTAGTGTTAAGTTTATATATATACGTAATATAGTTTAGCATCCCAAATTACCTTGGTTATAAATGCATTGGTATATTTTAGCGTGTGTAATATATAGATATGCGCTTAAGAATACTTAGTTATAGTTTTTCATACATTATTATCCACTTTATTAAATTCTAATCTAATCCCAGTCACAATGCTAAATGTTAAACGATACCATAATATCATGATACACTATTTTTAATATTCTTTATTGTAACGGCTACTATACAAATTTCCTTTGTGTGATAATTACACATCATTTATGCGAAATGTACACATGGCTTTCCACGAAATTTTCTTAATAGAGGTAAACATTTTTTCATTCCTCAAAAGACTTTCGTAGATAAATGAGAAATGCAATTGACTGCACTCCTTTAATTCAAAGTAAAGAAAAATGTTATAGAAAATACTTACTTAAGGCGTGAGATACAATCATGCAAGTATAGAGCAGGAAGATAATAATGATCTTCATTGTAAATTCGGGATTGTACTGTAACTTATAATTGTACCTTTCTCTAAATTAGAACTACCATATTGAGAGATAAAATCATCTCTTATCTTGTCTGTTTAGACTTACTAACTCTAGTTTCATGAGACGTTGAGGAGCCAATAGGAAGTTTCGATTTGTGCATACGTAAATACATTTTATCACTAGGTTAGATTAGGTAGATGGTGCGTTCGTGAGAGAAAAAATTGAGGAGAATTTAGATAAGGCAAATTGTTCAGCTAATACTATTAAAAATTTCTGAGGAAATTTTTTTTCTTTAATTCAAAACTTCAAGAATTTTAAAACCGTTCGAACTCTTAAAATACAAAAAAAGCGACCAAATTTGGACCAAAAATTATTGCTTAAAATAAACAATTATGAGAAAACCAACAAAAAAGAAGGAATGAAAGAAAGGCAACCTTCAAAAACCCCTCCCTTCTTTTTCTTTCTTTCGTCCTCTTTTGTCTTTATTACCCACAACCATCTACATAAAAAAACTAGTTGCCGACGTTTCGGTGCCTTTCCAGCAACCTCTTTAAGGCTGAAATTAAAAAAAAAAGAATTAAAAACTCCTACCTACCACCTTTCATGGGGATATACAACTCTTCTCCATGAACGCCAACAGAAAACTAAAAAACGAATTTCGTTTTGTTGTCTCGAATTCTTGAACTTTTGAATTATACTTTTATTTGGACCTTAAGAGGAATTTGAGATTGTAGTGGTACAGGTTCCAATTCATTTTTGAATTTTTTTCTTTATTATTTATTGGTTATTTTAAATTATATTGTATTACAGCAAATTTGAATTTTCCCGCTGCCATATTTAAAACTTTCAAATTTTCATGAAACATTTCATATCATTTTTATGAAATTTTACAACCCTACTCGTCACGCATTTTAAAATCCAATCCCCATTATAATTAACAATTCCAAGAAATTCGAAACTTTTCCAAAAAAATAAGAAGATTTGAATCCTCAGAAAATTTGAAATAAATTTTAGAAATTAAAGCTTGCTGTCGTTTTTAATAGCCTCTAGAAGGTTTTTTTCGTCTTGTATTGTGATAATTTTAATCGCATATATCAATAGGGAATTTCATCTAGCATATTTTTAGTTTCATTCTGTTGACTTATTCATTTGATCAAACACATTTTTGAGAATTTAAATTATCTTTAAATAATGATAATTATTAATTTAGACGATATTATGATTATTAATTCACAACAGAGAGGAATTTTCTTCCCTCGTATATTAATTTTTTAAAAATAATTTAAAATACTTATTGCTTAGAAAATGATAATATACAGACTCTGAAATGTTGGCCTCACCAAACATTTGTTTTATTTCATAAGAATAATTTTGTTATGTCAAACATTTTATGTGCCTCCGGCGCGTAAACTCGTTTTTTCACTACAGTTAAGAGTAGCGCAATGTTGTGTATTGCGCTACAAAGGAATGAAATGTAAAAATTGAACTGCGCATGTGCCTATAACCATACAGCGGAGCATAATCTTCTTCTTATTCCTCTTCTTCTTCGTACAGTCTTGGCATCGTACTGACAAAGCCTTGTACATTTGAACTGCCCATCCGTCTATTACAATACGCTACTACTACACAAGCTCGAGAAAATCAAAATGGCCGGAACTAGTCGCGAAATATCAAGTGTAATGACTAGCGCCGCAAACAACTACAATATTAGATTAGATTCGAGTGTACGCATAAAAACTCGTATACGCACCGAAATCACATAAAATAGAATACGTGCCAATGCACACAATTCGGGAAATTACGTAACTCGCGACAATGCTCGCAGGACTGATTGCGCCTCGGGTCGTCTCGGCTTGATCTCGGCTTTGCCTCAGCTACGTCTCGGATACGCCTCGATTAGGCCTTGGCATCGATCTCCTGCGAGCGTTGGCGCTCGTCGCGCAATAACCCTCATTGTGCGCCTAGGCACGTAATATACTATTATATGCCTCTGGCGGGTAAACTCATTTTTTTTCTACAGTTGAGAGTATCGCAATGTTGTGTATTGCGCTACAGATGAGTGTAATGCAAAAATTGAACTGCGCATGCACCTACAGCCATACAGCGGAGCAGAATCTTCTTCTTATTCCTCTTCTTCTTCGTACAGCGTTGGCATCGTACTGTTAAAGCCTTGTACATTTGAACTGCGCATGCGTCTATTAAAATTTGCTACTACTACACAAGATCGATCAAATCAAAATGGCCGGAACTAGTCGCGAAATATCAAGTGTAATGACTAGCGCCGCAAACAACTACAATATTAGATTAGATTCGAGTGTACGCATAAAAACTCGTATACGCACCGAAATCACATAAAATAGAATACGTGCCAATGCACACAATATATTGCTATGCTGTTATTACAAAACTCCACTGCAAAAAGAATATCTTCTGTATTTATTACTTTTTCACTGTGTAAACAAACATTTATTTTTGTCAATAATTCTTTAAGACCCACTTTTATCAATATAAATTTTGCTCTAGTAGATCATAAACGTAAAGTTGTTTTTTGGATATGTTTAATACATGCGCCTGAAAGAATCTGTCCATCAAATCAACTTGCATTCTTTGTTTTTCTTACTAAACTTGAACTTTGTAATTTCAACTAGGATTGCAAAGTTGGCGCCTGTCCTAACTAGGCAAAATAGTTGATTTCTTGTACGCGGGTACAAGGAATTTTTTTCGGTGCACGGCAAACTATTTTAGAAGTGAGAAAACCGGAGTTATCATTCCAGCAACAGCACGATATTGGCAATCGATCTTCGGCAACACTTTGGCGATGCTGGGCCAGTGTTGGGCCGTATCTAACTTCGAACTTGGCTAATGTATTAAACCCTGGCTGCTCCACTAAACAGTAAAACTGAGCTTCTTTTGATTAATATTTGGTTTTGGGCTGTGTTATGGTGCTTCATCCTCATCTTACCAGCTTGCTGAACGCTTACGATTATCATAGAGGATCCAGTTTCCAACACAAGTAAGGAAACGATGCAGAAAAGGCCCTCCTTTAATCCACGAAAGCGAAGAAATGCAAGCATCGAAACGTTTTTTCATCTGATGAGCGTTAAATTCAAGAGAAACTCATCTGTCAAGCATTTAAACTTTGTTGATTCGGCGCAAATTATCTAATATGGTTGGGATAGAAACACCAAATTTCGATGCTAACTCACGAGTAGTTTGAGATATGTCCCTCTCTACAATAGCTTTCAGTACATCATTAAATGTCTCTCAATTTTTGGCTAGTCATCAAAGAGATGTGTGTGTGTGTGTCGGTCCATCTTGTTTTTCACACTCAAACCCAAACATCAAGGTTTTTTTTTAAACCCAGCCTTTTGAAAATGGTTTAAAACGGTCGAATAATAAGTTCTCAATTCATAAGCTATATCATGACTGCATTTCATTATTTCCTTCGGTAATTAGTACATCACATTTTATTTGATTTCGTAAGAGATTAAAGTTTCATTCAAATTCAAAAAAAATATTCACACGAATTGACAGGATTTATAGTTTCTAAAAACACATGAAAAAACGTTTAGTTGTCATGTTTATTTAAAATCGCGGTTGAATAAGAGTTTCTTAACTGGAAAATCATTACACGGAGAAAAATAGAGATCAGAAGAATATGAATGGTTACTAATAACCAGGAAAGACCAGCAGGTGAGAAAAGAGAATGTCACGCAGTCTGAGAATGAGTTTTGTACTGTTTAATAGTCTCTTTTCTTACTTAGTAGTCATTCCTAGTTTTTAGTAATCATTCATATTTTTCTGATCTCCATTTTTCTCCGCGTAGTTTCAAGATTATAATCCTTGTGAATTCCCACTTGCTTATAATAATATTTTCTGTCCTTAGAAGTGTTAACAAGGTATTGAATTTCGGCATGAAAATGCAAAAATGGGAAACGTATATTATCGAAAAATAGCTTAAGACATGCAGGTGCTATTAAAATATATTCTGCAGATATAAAAACTCCAGTACAAACTGAGTATTTCCATTATGTTTACTTTATTGAGAAATACTTATTAAATAAATGACTTGATAGTGATTTACAATAAAGCTAACAGTATTTTTCTTAACTCTACATTACCCAGTACCTAAGTAATATAACCAACTACATATCGAGGGAATACCAACCTAAAAAGTTGTTTTCTATCTCATAAGTTGATGGCCTGACTATTTGATAAATTTTATGAGAATCATATCTATCACATTCATTCAACATTGCTTGATCAGCCCATGTATTGTATTCTGAAGTTTTGATGTACAATGCAGCTTGTCTTTTATCATCTGATAACGGCAAATCAACAAGAATTCCTCCAACGTTACCAGACTTGTCTACCAACAGTGACCCAAGATCATGGTTTTCCTGAAAATATATGTCTAATTTGAATATTTAGATTATAGTATTCAGATACAATAAGAACATTATTTAGCACATAAAAATAGCATTAAAACAAGATTTTTCATAGTCTTTTTTGTTTACCATTCATCACTCATTTGATTTTGAAAAAAATACATTCTAATCAAATTTAATAATGAAGATTACTTGACATACTTGGAATTATAAATAATTTGGAAATTCATTTAAATGAATTAAAAAAAAAACATAAATTAGTGTTTAAAGTATTGTTTATGCCATGTTAAAGCAATTCTCTTTAGAAAGATACTTAATTTTGAGTTTAATAATAGTATATTGTGCACCAAGTGAGACAAAAATGCTCCCATCCCAAGGTACATAATACAATACATAATGCTATAACGTTCAGTCCGCTTTACAGGATTTAAAACGTGCATTTGAAAGACATGTGTTGAGGAATAATATATTTTGCAACACGGGAAAAACATTTATTTTGCGATTGTTGCACACGATTTTTTTCTTACTCGGGAGGTCGAGAAATGGGTATGTTTGTCCCACAGGGGGCAATAAAATCTACTTTATGGCCCGCTAGTAGAAAATAGTACATTGTGCAACTAGGGAAAAAAAAATTTATTTTGCGAGTGTGAAGTTTGATGCCCGAGCAAAGCGAGGGTAACAACCACACGAGTAAAATAAATGTTTTTCCCGTGTTGCACACGATTTTTTTTCTACTAGCGGGTCAGAAAGTGGATTTGTTTGCCCCGCACGGGGCAATAAAGTCCACTTTATGGCCCGCTAGTAGAAAAAGTATATTATGCTACCAGGGAGAAAAAATAAATGTTTTTTCCGTGTTACGTACGATTTATTTTTCACTTGGGAGTTTGCCCCGCAAGGGGAAATAAAACGCACTTTATGAAAAATATTTTTTGCTTCTTAAAAATTAAAAATGAACGTTTTTAAGCGTGTTTCTAGGCGTAAAAATAGCTTATTTTCAGTTGGCAAGCTTATTTTGATGTCTCGTGGTTTGCCGCCCTTGCTTCGCTCAAGTAACAAATTCCACACTCGATGAAAATTAGCTATTCGTGACCCTTACTGCAGAATGTACTAAAATGATGCTAAATATATTTTGGAATATTTTTTACAAAAATTAAATTATAAAAGAAATCAAGTATGTTTGGAATTTTTTTCTACTAAAATGGATTATTTTCTTTCTACATGGTTTTAAATAAATAAAAAATGTAATACTTTTCGTTATACTGTATTTGAAATTACGACAATCAAAAATTTATATTCAGTAACTCAATAAATATGATACTTACAAAATAATATTGTGGCATGTTATAATCTTTGCCTGCACAAATCATTCTTTTGTGAGAAATTTTGTTTTCGGTTGCGAATTTTACGCATGAAAAGTCATGATTTAGTATTGCAATATTAGTTTGTCTTAAGCTCATTAAAAAACTATTGTTAGATTTTTTATCATATCCCCAACCTATCGCATAACAAGTACTTCTAATTTTGAACACATCTCCTGGTTGGAGCGTAGTCCATGATATAATTTTGCGATCGTTTTCTGATTTCGCCAACTAGAAAATAAATAGTCTTCATAATATAAGCTTGTATTTCAAGAACCTTTCACTTTCCATTGCAAAAGTAAAGGATTAAATTTTTGTAAGCATAACACTGGGAATTTGACCATATTATCGTAAGGTACTACAGTATCATATCCTATTATTGGACAGGTGGAAACTATTATTGTACAATAGTTATTAACAATTGAAAGATTTTACTTCTGCGAAACAAAACGATCAATTAGATTTAATTTGTATTTAAAAATATTAAAAGATTGATTGGAAAAAATTTTATAATTAGAAAATGAAAATAAAATTATGAAAGGAAATTAATGAATTGGGCAATTGATAAGGATAAATGTAATGAGTCTGAAGACATGCAATTAAAAATTAGTTAATAATATTATCCTCCCGCGTGGATGAAGTAATAATAAATATGACCGTTCCCTCGTGTAACGTCACTTTAGACATGTAACCAATTTGACATTGGACAAATTTTGATTTTATATTTGACAATTTCGGTCGATCGACTGTAACCGACTTATGATGTTCTGCTAAAAGTTAGCAATTAGGTATTTGTTTTTTGAATGCAATCACACAAAGCTCAAGGGTACCCGCGAGAAGGTTTTTATAAACTTTTCCAAAACTTATGATTACATTTGAAGGAGTATCATGAGTGTTACGGTCGTTTTTAACTTTTGTACGCACACAATTTAAACTCTGCAAATTCAAATGACGTATTATTAAGGCCTATAAATTGATTCATGTTAAAAGAAATGCAGATTTTCATGAATGAACATGATTCTGCTTTAATTATCTTGAAATACATATTTTGTTTTATAGCCTTATCTTATTTCATTATAGCGTTTGAGCATAAACAGCATATTAAATATATTCAGCATGATAGAAGTAAAATCCTGAACTCACTTCGAAAAGAACTAATTTTAATGGTGAAAAAGTTCAAATTTTTACAGTTTGTAGTATTTGCTACAGTTTTAAAAACTCCAAAATTTAATAATAGTCTTACACGGAGAGAAAAATCGTGTGAAGAGCCCGAAACGGAATCCGTGTTACAACAACACGGAGCTCCGTTTTGTGTGGTGACCGTTTTGAATTAGCACGGTACCATTTTGCTGTATCACGAAGCTGTTGATTTCAATTAATTCCCGAAACTCGTTTCGTATCCGTGAAACTCCTGAAGTAAAAACCACTGTATTTCTAATACAGGAAACATACAGCAGTGACTCTTATCGATAATTTTTCTGTTTCCAAAGGCCACCAATTTTTGGTCGACCTCCGTTTGAAATCTACACGGAGCCGCGTAGAATCAATGCAGCACCGTGTTAAGACAACTTGGTGGGCTGGCTAGAATCACAATCTTCTGCCGTTTTCATTCCAGGAACTAGATTAATGAATGGAAACGAAATCGTTTAATTCAATGCAAATTCTATTCAAAGAATTCACCGTGTTGAATTTACACGATTTTTTTCTCCGTGTAGGTCTGATCAAAATCTAATTTGCATCCTCCCATCTTTCACAAATAAATTTATTTTTGAAAAATGAAAAGATTCCAAGAACAAAAATGTTGACTTTTGATTGGAATTCTAAAGTTAGAGTCTGGGAAAATTACCAGTTTGGAAAATCTTTGAATAATTAGAGAATAACACTTATATTTGTATCAAAAATAGATTAAATCATATTTATCAAGAATTTATTATAATTACCGTTACGAGTCCGATATTGTTATCAAAATCTTCAGTGGCGAGGTTAAATTTCTCGTGAACTTCCACTTTTTCAAATCTATATCTATGGTCCGATGTAGCTATAAGAGCATATTTAAGTCTGGCATGATAACATGGAAAAGAAAGACGTGGAATGAAAAAAAATTGTTTAAGGCAGGTAGCTACTGTTAAAATATGTTTTTCAGATATTAATAATCCGGTACAATAAAACTCTTCAAATTTGTATAAAGCAGCCACGTATGAAATCAAATGATCGACACGTTCATAAGTAATAATTTTTTCCTTTAGGGGTAACAGACCGTTGGATTCTGTAAAAAACATAATTTCTTATGAAATCTTATTCAGATTATATATACAAACTGGTAATCAGTGTATATGTACTGTTTTCCAGTGGATTTTACTGATTTAGTTTTAGGAAGTACATGTTATTTACCTACAATAGACTAAACATTTACCTTATCTAGAAGACCCAAACGGATTTAAATAAAAAAATTGGAATACGATTTCTGAATGCAAAAAATTGTGCTAAACGCGAATAATCGATCATTAAAAAGCAGCAATCACTTTAGAAGACTTCTTGTTTAATCTACTAAAAAGTCAATTTATAAAAATAAGCACCGAACTTCCTTTAAATTTAACAAATTCTTTTTCTGCAAATTATCAATGAGAAAAATGACCTAATGATGCAAAGCTCTACGTAAGTATACCAACATATGTCACGGACCTCGTGATAATTATTCGTAAATATAGTGTATACTGAATCTTGAATGAGTGCAAAATACGTGTGATTGAATGTTCATCTACTTTGGATGGAGGAAATTTAAATAGTAGGTGTTACAATGAAGAATATTAAAAATAGTGTATAGTGACATTTTGGTAACGTTTGACATTATTTCTAGAGTATATATGATTCTGCATTTTAACGCTGAAAAATCAGGATTGCATTCTTTCAAATTCTACACTGCAACAGCAGACAACAATAGCTAAGGCGATTAGTGTAAGGGATAATGTAAAATTTATTAGAAAATAAGATAAAAATAATGAACATTCCTCTAGGTATTGTAACTATTAAACAATAGATATTTATTCAACATTCATATCTTTGAGGGAAATGTTACTACCATATTGATGAACGTATCAGCGTAGATAATGTTGGCTGACGTCCGCTCAGTAATCTGGACGCTCAAGGTTTTTTCCCAGTTCTCCGTAAGTTTTTAAAATTTTAAAACCGTAATAAATTAATAACTAAATTTAAATAATGACTTTCGAAGTTTATTATTTTTATTCACTGGAAAATATGATAAATTAATATTTATATATTAATATTAATATTACTACACAGAATAGGTAAAACTACATCTCATTTTGCAGTTAGCCGTGTTAGCTTATGCCGTACAATTGCGATAAAACATCAATTAATTTTGAATAATTGATTTTTGTGCCAAAAATCGTCTTACGAAATGTTCATTATTGGTTCAACTAGACCCATCGCCTACAGACAGTTGATGAATATCGATCAATTTTTTGAATTAATATGGGAGTCATCACCGGGCAATAATTTGCTGACAACAAAATGGGTAACTTTTTTTAGTTACATAATTACGCGCAATTCGGTTATCGTCTTGTTTACTGAAGAAGGCCCGCAATTTCACATTTTTTGATGAAAATTATCATCATTGAGATACATAAAATAAAATTTCTCTTGGATCGTCCTATCATCTGAAAATGTTGTTGAAACTTTTCTCTTATCAATTGATAAATTACCGAGCGACCAGTACATTCTTAAGAAATGGATTTAGTATGTTAAGTACGTTTCTAAAAAAAGGATTTTGTCATTAAGTCTAATTCAGTTATTATCGCGGTAGCGATCTGCAAGCATGTAAAAAACATTCAAGTTCAATAATTTGTAATTCAAATAATTGAGCTTGTTTCTAAAAAAAATTTACATTTCTTTTTATCAATTTACCATTTTTATTTCTTGAGTTGTAAGCAAATTTAACTATCGTATCCACAAGCGATAAGATTTAGTCTAGTTAGTATATAAGAACCATTCGAATCTACACTCTTAGTGTAGTGCGAGCGATTCATCAGTCATATCGAGTTTAGTGTTAAGTTTATATATATTCGTAATATAGTTTAGCATCCCAAATTACCTTGGTTATAAATGTATTGGTATATTTTAGCGTGTGTAATATATAGATATGCGCTTAAGAATACTTAGTTATAGTTTTTCATACATTATTATCCACTTTATTAGATTTTAATCTAATTCCTGCCACAATACTAAATGTTAAACGCTACCATAATATCATGATACACTATTTTTCATATTCTTTATTGTAACGGCTACAAAACAAATTTTCTTCGTGTGATAATTACACATCATTTATGCGAAATGTACACATGGCTTTCCACGTAATTTTCTTAATTGAGGTAAACATTTTTTCATTCCTCAAAAGGCTTTCGTAGATGAATGAGAAATGCAATTGACTGCACTCCTCTAATTCAAAATAAAGAAAAATGTTTCAGAAAATACTTACTTAAGGCGTGAGATACAATCATGCAAGTATAGAGCAGGAAGATAATAATGATCTTCATTGCAAATTCGGGATTGTACTGTAACTTATAATTGTACTTTTCTCTAAATTAGAACAACCATATTGAGAGATGATTTCATCTCTTATCTTGTCTGTTTAGACTTGCTAACTCTAGTTTCATGAGACGTTGAGGAGCCAATAGGAAGTTTCGATTTGTGCATACGTAGATACATTTTATCACTAGGTTAAATTAGGTAGATGGTGCGTTCGTGAGGGAGGAATTTGGAGAGAATGTAGATAAGGCAAATTGTTCACCTAATACCATTAAAAATTTCTGAGGAAATTTTTTTTCTTTAATTCAAAACTTCAAGAATTCAAAACCGTTCGAACCCTTAAAATACAAAAAAAAACAAATTGCTTAAAATAAACAATCATGAGAAAACCAATAAAAAAGAAAGAATGAAAAAAAAGGCAACCTTCCAAAACCCCTTCCTTCTTTTTCTTTTTTTCGTCCTCTTTTCTCATTATTACCCACAACCATCTACATAAAAAACTAGTTGCCGACGTTTCGGTGCCTTTCCAGCACCCTCTTTAAGGCTGAAATTTAAAAAAAAAGAATTTAAAACTCCTACCTACCACCTTTCATGGGGATATACAACTCTTCTCCATGAACGCCAACAGAAAACTAAAAAACAAATATCGTTTTGATGTTTCGAATTCTTGAAATTTTGAATTATACTTTTATTTGGACGTTAAATGGGTCCACCTGTGTAAAATTTTCGAAAAATCGATTTTTCTTTTGACATTTTTTGCATCTTTAAGATATGACTAATGATGTCCTTAAGCAATTTTCATGAATTCAACCTAATTAAACTGTGCCAGGGCGCCAAATGTACAAAGTTCTGTTGTGTTTCCAAACTTTAAACGCGTTATTCTAGAAACCATGTTTTTGAAATTTGTGGGCAGGATTGAAAAAAATCTACTTAACAGATTGACTTGAAATTTCAACTGACTCATTTATAGAGATAACTGAAGGTAGTCACGTAGCGGTTTTTTGAAATCTTTTTTTTTTAATTTTACAGCATATATTATATCGAAAAAAGCATGAAAATGATTAATTTTTATGAAAAGTACTGCCATTTCTTCGATTTTTAAAATTTCGTCAAAATGCTACGTCAGTACCTCGACAACATAAACAGATTTAATATTTTTTTTACTTTTTATGTTTTAGATAACTGGTTCGAACGGAATCTTGCCCACAATTTCGGTATTCCATTTTGAAGGGGTCACTTTCAATGCCCTTAATGAATACAAGCCTTCGGATTACACTATTGGAAAAATTTACTATTATAATAAAACCACAAACCTTCAAAATAACGTTAAACTTATTCTCATTTTCGAATTATTTCTCCTAACAAATATTCCCGAAAAAGCGTTCGAAATACCGCCCTCACACAGGTGGACCCCCTTAAGGGGAATTTGAGATTGTAGTGGTACACCCAAGCAGAAATTAACAATCGGACCAACGTCGATCCAACGTTGGATGCCAACTTCCGACTTTCGGAATTCGACTGTCGGTGGACAGTCGAAATGATAACGATGTACTGCGTTGGTACAACACCAGTTTCCAACGTTGTATCAATACTGGTAACCATCATATTTTCAACGCTGGCTGTCAACATTTATAAAATACTGGTTATATACTTTTATCATTAAATCTATGTTTTACGGTTAAAGACATTTTTTAAAGAAGACTAGACTCTAAAAACAGACTATTGACTCTCAAACGATTCCCTTCACTATTAACGGATTTTTTATTCAAAATTGTCATCAGAGGAAATCCTTTAGCAGTTGAACGATTATCGTTTTAAATGCTAACCTTTTACTGTCAAAGTATTTCCTTTGGTCTTGAT
Source organism: Diplolepis rosae (assembly GCA_030998225.1). Lineage (NCBI taxonomy): Eukaryota > Metazoa > Arthropoda > Insecta > Hymenoptera > Diplolepididae > Diplolepis > Diplolepis rosae. Next base: position 17,902,475 of record JAPYXD010000710.1, on the reverse strand, counting down.
ATGAAATCCTTTCTCGTACCAAAAAAAAATAATTTCGAGGATAAAAGAAAACAAATTGTATGTTATATCCTATCTAATATAAATATTAAAAATGTACACAAGCCCAACTTTGATAAATGACAATATTAAATCGTTTATCATCAATACTACAATAACAGTAACACGATTCTGTTGATAGACAAAAGAAATGTGCTTGATTTCAATAGATGCATTCTGAAAGGAACCTAACTTCACTATCAATAGACTTTTTTTAGAGTGTACCAGTGTCGAATCAACTTTGTACAAACACTGGTATTTTACATTGTTAATTATCAGAGTCGATTAAACACTGGGTGGACCTTGTACATTTACTGTCGGAAAATTACTTTTTCCACAGTCGGAAGAAGGTTGGGTCTGTTGTACACCCAACGCTGTACAAACGCTGGTATTTTACAGTCAACTACCGGGTCTGAATAGACACTGGATAGACCTTGTACATCCATTGTCGGTAAATTACTTTTTCCACAGTCGGAATAAGGTTGGGCCAATTGTTTGCCAACATTGTACCAACGTTGGTAATCAACAGTCGATATCCTACATCGGGCCAACATTTAAGCGATAAATTTTAAAAATTAAAGCTTGCTGTCGTTTCTAATATCCCCTAGAAGGTTTTTTTTCGTCTCGAATTCTGATAATTTTAATCACATATCTCAATAGGGAATTTGATCTCGCATATTTTTAGTTTCATTCTGTTGACATATTTAATTGATCAAACACATTTTTGAGAATCTAATTTATCTTTAAATAATGATAATTATTAATTCAGACGATATTATGATTATCAAATTACAACATAGAGGAATTTTCTTCCCTCATCGTGTCTTAATTTTCTTTAAATAATTTAAAATACTTATAGCTTTTTTTTTTTTTTTTTTTTTTTTTGGTGAGGAGGAAAAATGGCAATAGTATATTATGTGCCTAGGCACACAATGAGGGTGATTGCGTGACGAGCGACAATGCTCGCAGGAAATCGAAGCCAAGGCGTAGTCGAGGCGTAGGTTTTATGTGCCTCAGCCGCGGAAACTCGTATTTCCGTTACAGCTGAGAGGAAAGCAATGTTGTATATTCCGTTACAGAGAAACAAACAGATTCCTCCCCCGAACGACGCGGACACTCAAGGCCAACCCAGACGCAGGACCGCGGGTGCAGGCCCCGATGCGATTTCTATTGGCCCTCCCCGTTGTTTCGCTCTCGACGCCCATCAAGTTCTCTCGTCTTCATCACAAGTGTGACGAATGTCTCGATGAGCGTCCAGAACCGTTCAGACTGGAGCATGAAGGGGACCATCGTGTCAGGAGTAAGTTCGGAACCCACCGCCTGACCGAGGACCTCCCTAGCCACACCCTATTTTGCGCAGACGAAGAGTGCGTGCTCTGCGTTATCCACCGGGGAATCGCAGTAGCAACACGTCTCCTCGTCTCTCTTCTTAAAGCGCCTCAGGTACGCGTTAAAACAGCCATGGCCCGAGAGCGCTTGTGCCAAGTAAAAGCCGACTTCCCCGTGCTTTCTGGTCAGCCAGGTGTTGAGCTCCGGGATCAGACGGTAGGTCCATCTCCCTGTCTGCTCACCATGCCATCTCAACTGCCATTTCTCGACGAGTCTGCTCCTTCCATCCTTGCGGATGGCCTCCTTCGCGCGAGCGATTTCCTGCAGGTCGGCGCAGGTAAGCTCCTTGCGAAGCTGAAAGGTTTCCTGCCTTTCCTCCGCCAATAAATCTATTGGCGGGACGCTTGCCAGGACCAGCACAGCGCTCGTCGAGATAGTTCTATATGCCGAAACTATTCTCAGCGCGACAAGTCTCTGCGCCGAGAACAGCTTCTTCTGGATAGCATGGCTTTGCAAGGCATTGGCCCAGACCGGAGCTGCATAAAGCAGCTTCGAATGGACCACGCTTGCCACGAATCTTCTTTTCGCTTCCCTGGGTCCACCAATGTTTGGCATAAGCCGGGCCAAGATCGCTCCACATTGGATGGCTTTGGCAGCTGCGATCTTTAGGTGTTCGCCAAAGCTAAGCCTACGATCCAGCTGCACCCCCAGGTACTTAATGCTTGTTTTCCACTCGACTTCATGCTCTCCGAGAACGATCCTCGGATATTGGAAGGATCTCCTGTCCGTAACGAGCAAAGCCTCGGTTTTCTCAGGGGCCATTTTAAGGCCTCTGCCATCCAACCAGCGCTTTGCTCGCCACAGACTTTCATTGATCCTCAGCTCTAGGATTCTGACGTCGTCGGCGGCGCACAAGACAAGTGCGTCATCCGCGAAGCCGACGATGCTCATTCCAGCAGGCAGGTCCATGCGCAGAAAGTCATCGTACATGATGTTACAAACGAGTGGACCCACCCGCGACCCTTGAGGAGCGCCACATGTCATCTCTTCTTTGAGAGACCATTTGTCGCCCTCGTATATCACCCACCTGTCGCTCAGATAGTCATCCATCATTCGCAACAGGTAGTCTGGAACCTTTTTCCGCATCATCGCCTCGATGCAGATGTCCCATCTCGCGGTATTGAACGCATTGCGTATGACAATGCTAATCAACGCACAGAATCCCTTACGCTTACCAGTTCCTTTTCTTGCATTTGTGGCGATGTTAACCACAGCTTGGATGGCATCCACAGTGGACCTGCCTTTCCTGAATCCGAACTGGTTTTCCGAGAGCCCGTTCTCCCCGACCAAGAGAGCCTGAAGCCGTTGTAGAATCAACTCCTCCAGAAGTTTCCCCATCGTATCCAATAAGCATATTGGTCTATACGACGAGGCAACCCCTAGAGGTTTGTTGCCCTTCCTCAGCAGGACCAACCTCTACTCCTTCCAATCTGCGAAGAACCTCCCATCCCGAAGACAGGAGTTTCAGGCTTCTAGGAGGATCTCCGGGTATGCCCCGATCACCCCTTTGAGGATCTCGTTCGCCACCCCGTCCATACCCGGCGCTGTATTTGCCTTAAGCCTTCCACCCGCTCTCTTTAGTTCTTCGAGAGTGAAGAGTTCTTCGCGCCGGACCACGCAGGAACTTCGGTCCTGTCTTTGGAACGGCTCCACGTGTGGAAACAAGCTTCGCACAATGTACTTGACTTGATCGGGATTATCCAGGCCCGGGGTCTTTCTTCTAGTCACCAATTTCCTGGTGACTATTTTGAAGGCGAGACCCCATGGATCCTTCTCGACCTCACCGATCAGGTCTTTCCAGCCTTGAAGTCGGCTTTTCTTTATGCCTCGCCACAAAGCTGTTTTTGCTCCTTTCCATGCCTCGTGCAGCGTAGCATCCCCCTTTGAACGGGTGAATTTTCGCCGCGCTGCGAGGCATTCTCGACGTAGGGCTGCCAACTGGTCGTTCCACCAGTACATCGAACCCTTGGCTTGCCTGCGCTTACGGCGAGGCATCGAGTAGTCACAAGCCGCGACCACCTTCTGCCTCACCGAGCGCACAGCAGCTTCAAACGTCCCAGCAGGGCAGACCCAACCAAGCTCATTGATAAGCCTGGTTTCTTCGAGGTGTTCGCGAAGTCTTTCCCTGCTGGGTCGTCTCGTGTTCCAGGAGGGGCTCCTTCCTTCGCCGCCCCTGCCCTTAACCACCGCCTGACACCGTTGTTCTAGTGTAAATTCGATGCACCGGTGGTCACTTAAGGTTATTACCTCGAGGACCGACCAGTCGCTTATCCTTGAGGCGAAGCGAGGTGCAGCAACTGTGAGATCAATTATTGACCCCCCTGCTCCTCGTCTGAACGTAAATTCCCCGCCCTGATTCAAGACGATCAGTTCGTTCCTAGCGACCATATCGCCAACCAAGATTTCCCTCCTATCTAGGCGGGCATCACCCCACTCGGGCGACTTACTGTTGAAGTCACCCCCTATGAGGGATCGCCCGATGGCCTCACGGAGGCTTTCCTCAAGGAGGAGGATCTGGTCTCAAAGATATCGAAGGTATCGCCGGGGGAGAAGTAGCAGCTGTACACACGCACACCCGCCACCGCCACCCAGACGAACGCTGCGTCGGTCTCCAGGAAGTCCCCGACGCCCAAATCAGGGTTACAAACAAGGATGCCGGCCCTCCTTGATGCATCCTGATACCAAGCAGAGTTATCGGACCACTTGTACTGCCCACTAATGAGCAGCACATCAGTTCCCCTCTCCCTGGCAGTCTGCATCAAGAGGTCCTGGGCATCCTGACCCCTTCCGAGGTTGAGCTGGACAGGAGCCGCTTCCCGACACATGGGCGACATCTTTGTCGCCCCTGTCTGCGCATGACAGGCACCTTGGTGGCGCCTTACAAGTCCTGGCCAAGTGTCCCTTGGCGCCGCATCTCCAACAGGCGTTTTTCCTGTCGGGGTTACTGCAGCCCCGGGACCCGTGGCCGTACCCAAGGCACCTGAAGCAGCGGGCGAATTCCAGGTGCTCGCGAATGCGGCACTCTACCCACCCGATCCTCAACTTACCTAGCTGAAGCAGACGCGCGGCGTATGCCTCAGCTAGCCGGATCACTGCAGTCTTCACCCCACCAAAGCGGGTGAAGAGCCTGCAGGACCCCTCAAAAGCTGGTCTGCCCAATGCCAAGCACAGGGCAGACACAACCTCTTCTTTTTCAACGGTCTCGTCGAGGTCCCTAATTTCGAGGGACCTCGTCGAGACCAGGGCTGAAATTTGCGCCCTTTCCCCGACCGCCAGGTCGAGCTCCTTTTGGAAGGCCTAAACGTCTCCCCCCTTTTTGAGGACCAGAAGGACTTCTTCCTTCCTGGTCCTCCGGATAGACAGGACCTCAAGTCCTGCCTTCCGGGGGTTGACCTTCGCCTTCATTTCCCTCAAGATGTCGGCGTAGGACTGGCCGTCCTTCGCCGACACCTTGATGGCCTCGCCCGACCTAGCGAGCGTGGAGCGCTTCGACTTAGGAGTGGCGGTGGTCTCCTGCGCTTTTTGGGCAGGGTCCTCCGCCCTTTTCTCCTTTTTATTTCTTTTTTTTTTTGACCACATGCCAGTCCCCTTCTTTATTTGGGGGCTGTTTCGCGGCCACCTCGGCATAAGAGGGCAAAGAACCACCCTTCCCCCTCTTGGGAATTTTTTCCAGAGGGGGAGAGGGCGCAGATCTTTTTTCGCCCTTCGCTTGATTTTTTGGGCTATCTCCCAGAGACGCCGAACGTGGTCTCTGGAAGATCCCCAATTTCTTCATAGCGGGGTGAGATTCCATTTTCTTCTGGAATTTCGCCCCGCTCTCCAGGAGGCACTTGTGGGTGTTGAGCATACCGCTCAACACCTCAGTTGCCTCGTTCACCGAGTCTTTAACGAAGCCAGGGTTATTCCTCAGCATACCCTATTGTATAACGCTGAGGGCCCTGGCTAACTTTTCCATTTTTTCATTTTGCTCCTTCAGGAGCTGAAGGACGTCTTGCCATCCCTCAGCTCCTGCAGGAGTGTGTGAGTGCGCACCAGGCGCCTTCACCTCTCCATCTCCTTTATTTTTTGCTGGATTCATATTTATTTTCCTCGTGTCTTAAGACGGTTCGCCCATCATGGGAGCCCTACCGCAGTAGGGCTACTATCCCCGCCTGTATAGATCCCCAGTTATATGCGCCGAAACCGAGAAGCGGCTTATCGGGAGGTCGATCCTATCGGCACATTAAATGAAGCTAGCAAAAAAGGTTACGGGATAGGCCCGCGCCATAGTGATGCAAAAGGTTTAACGTCACCCCTATCGACCGAGCGGTGCTGGGTCCGCCCCGACACCTGACCCGAACTTCAGGCTAGACGGTGTGCGATTTATCCTACGCAGCGTCGGATATAAGGAAATACTGACCAGGTAATCCTTCATTCCTGCGCCCGGACGTCCATGATTTCAACCCCGACATTGGCTCCAGACAGTAGGATCGTGAGCGGTTTTCCCAGATTAACATGTTTCACGGGATCTTTGCCCTTCGCGGTCGAACACCGGAGGGACTTACGGTTACCCATATTACTTCCACAGAGGTGAGGTACTGACAGCGCGTCCTACCCTGGTCGAGAGGCTACTACTCCTCCCTTGGCTAGTCTATCGGGAATATCCACCAGGCGCCGGCCGCAGCCCCATTCACTCAGCGTCCCATTCATTCTGGTGTGTGTGGGTGTCGGTGTCGTGCATGTGATTGTGGTGTGACGGCAAAAGCGCACGCGGGAAGTTCAGCGTCATCGCCGCATACGCATTTGGGGCGATACCCCGATTAAGGGGCCCCCCGCATTCACTCCGTGTACGTTCATTCGGCATCAAGAGAAAAGTTCAAGGTCCCGTCTATAGGGCTCGCTTGGCAGCCATCCTGACGGCGACAGCCCTACTGCTGGCAGATTCCTTGCGGCTACTACCGTTGGTGGGCTGCAGGACGCGTCTGCTCCGTGCTAGGACTCATGCGTTCACCTCGGCGAGACCCTGCGCGCCCACAGAACGCTCTCTCGGTTGTTAGGTGAGTTGTGTTTAGTGTCGCTGTAATGTGTTGTGTCATGTTGTTGTCTGTGTGCCATATACATACATACAGACCCTGAAATGTTGGCTTCACCAAACATTTGTTTTATTTCATAAGAATAATTTTGTTATGTAAAACATTTTATAAGTGAAAAACGTCACATATATTGCTTATCTAAATTTTATTTATAGTATCCAAGGTTAATAGAATCATATATTATAAGATAAGTCATCAATGTTCATTAGTAATTGTTGAGAATTTTCAAAATAAAATATTTAGTTCGGATTCAAAAGTTTGATATACTTTTCTTCGGATAAAATAACATTTTAACTATTCAAAATATGCTCCTGAGGCATCGATACACTTTTGCCATTTCAATGGTTATTCATTTATGCCTTTTGCATAGAAGCCTGAAAACTGAGAACCGTGAAAAGCGCGGTAGATATTCTTGATAACCTGCAGGGAATTGAATTTTTTTCTCTTGTAAGAAGTTATGTAAATTCCCAAAAAAATGATAAGTTGGCCATAGTTTCTAAATCCAACTCCAGTATTTTTAATTAATTATATTTATTTATACCCAAGTGCGAATTGCTGAAACTGATAATACGGCACAATATTGGCCTATCTCGGCAGCTAACTGTCGGCTATTGTTATTACCTACCTTCAGCCTGAACTTGGCCCAGTATCAGTTAAGTAATGATTACAGTGATCGTTATAGATTTTATGGGTCTATACGGTGAGAATTCCACCGAGTTTGGGAAAAGTTCTAGTCATGTTTGCCTTCATGCTTATGACGTCGAAAATAATCTAAGATGGATGCAATAACCATTAAAAACTTGTGTTTTGTAAATGTTACCTTCTTATTCATTCGAACTTATACATCTAAAAATCTGCCCGCTTTGCGGGCACATTCTCATTGCGCGCAGCTCGCTTCGCTCGCAAGTTTGAGCGCGCCTAGGGCGCGCGATTCGATCGTCGCGCTTCGTGCTTCGCGCTCGGTCTTGTGCTCTTCGCATACGTTTAAGTTTATTTCTTATAATTTAATACTGAAGCTCAAACCAATTTAATGATATTAAAGATGATGTAAATTAGTCATTTTCTCAAATTCACTAAGTTTCTTTTTCAGTTTAAGTGAAACAGGAAATTCAATTTACTTAAGGCTCTATCGGCCTTAAGGAACACATTCTCATCATGACACTCGCGCTTCGCGCTCGATTTTCTGTATGCATTTTTGTAACTTTAATAAATTACATGATTATTGATAAATTTATTTTCTTCCAAATATCTCAAAAAGGAAAAACAATCGTAGACTTTATTTAAGGAAACGATTTTGCAGAACAACGCTTATTTCGTATCTCACATATTTTGATGAAAAAAATCGAATTTTTTCAATATTAAAAATCAAAAAATTAAAATATACATCCTGTCGAGAAATTTATCGATAAGAATGTGTAGACCTTATTTAGCTAAACAATTTTCATCTCAAAGTTTTTTTTGAATCTCACATATTTTGTCTAAAAAATAGAATTTTTGAATTTTAATCGTATTTTTTGGAATTGAAACGAAGAATATATGTTTTATCAGAAACTGTGTGAGACAAAACTTGTAGATCTTTTTGAAACTAACAACTTTGTATTCTTACGTTTTTTTCTTATTCTACATATTATTGTTAAAAAATTGAATCTTGGATTTTCAATAGTTTTTTTTTAATTAAAAAGAAAAATATGCATCTTATGAAAAAATGTTACAATTCAAATTTGTAGGTCTTTATTTATTCAATAATATTGTATCATAACGTTTTTTCGTATCTCGTATAATTTAACTGGAAAATGGAATTTTGATATTGACTTTTTTCGAATTTGAATATGCTGTAACATTTCTAATTTTGATTTAATCAAAAAATGTTATCAGGATAATTTTTAGAGATTTATGAGCACTATCTAAAACCAGTATTAAAATTTTTGATTTTTTCAAAAAATTATTTTCAAAAACACAAAAGTAGTGCTCAATCCCTCAATTTTGATTGGATGTGGCTGGTTAACGAACTTGTCCTTACTTTTTTGGCTCCGATAAAGTGTGCCAAAGCTCAATTCAATCTGATAATTCTATCGAGAGTTATGCCGCACACGACCTACAGACAGACAGTACATCACTAAATGTCTCTTAATTTTTGGCGAGTCATCAAGGAGATGTGTGTGTGTGTGTCGGTCCAACTTGTTTTTCACACTTAAACACAAACATGAAGGTTTTTTTTAAACCCAGCCTTTTGAAAATGGTTTAAAACGGTCGGATAATAAGTTCTCAATTCATAAGCTATATCATGACTGCTAATATGCCTGTCTTGCTCAATTTTTTCGAGAATTTCATTATTTCCTTCGGTAATTAGTACATCACATTTTATTCGATTTCGTAAGAGATTAAAGTTTCATTCAAATTATATTAAACTTTTCAGCACGAATCTATTGGGATAATGATAATTATGCCTAACTTCTTAAAAAAAATATTCACGCGAATTGACAGGATTTATCGTTTCTAAAAACACACGAAAAAACGTTTAGTTGTCATGTTTATTTAAAATCGCAGTTGAATAAGAGTTTCTTAACTGGAAAATAATTATAGTTTCAAGATTATAATCCTTGTAAATTCCCACTTGCTTATAATAATATTTTCTGTCCTTAGAAGTGTTAACAAAATATTGAATTTCGGCATGAAAATGCAAAAAGGGGAAACGTATATTATCGAAAAATAGCTTAAGGCATGCCTAAAATATATTTTGCAGATATCAAAACTCCAGTACAAACTGACTGTTTCCATTGTGTTTACTTTATTGAGGAACACTTATTAAATAAATTAGTTGACAGTGATTTACCATAAAGCTAACAGTAGATTGCCGGTTGAATGCTCTATCATCTGAGCTACGGAGGTTCCACACAACTTTTCTCACAGAATCTTTTTACGCCAATTTGGCTACGGATATATCATGAACTATTTAAACAATTTTCAAATCATTTCAGTCGATTATGTAGATAATAGTCGATAATAGATAATAGCTAACAGTAGTTTTCTTAACTATACATTACCCAGTACCTAAGTAATATAACCAACTATATATCGAAGGGATACCAACCTAAAAAGTTGTTTTCTATCTCACTGGTTGATGGCCTGACTATTTGATAAATTTCATGAGAACCATCTCTATCACATTCATTCAACATTGCTTGATCAGCCCATGTATTGTATTCTGAAGTTTTGATGTACATTGCAGTTTGATCTATATCATCTGGTAACGGCAAACCAACAAGAATTCCTTTAACGCTACCAGACTTGTCTACCAACAGTGACCCAAGATCATGGTTCTCCTAAAAAGATATGTCAAATTGAATTGACAATCGAATTAGAATGGATGTCTTACTTGGAATTATGAATGATTAAAAAATTAATTCATATGCATATGGGACAAAAAACATTAATTATTGTTCAAAGTTGTGTTCACGTCATACTAAAGCAGTTTTGAATCAGAAACATACTTAATTCTTTGTATAATAAAAATATTTTATTGTGCTAAATTCAATTGTTCTCTTTTTTTATGATTTTTAATGAATAAGGAATGTAATACCTTTTGTCCTTCTGTATTTGAAATTTCGAGAATTAAACATTTATATTTAGAAATTCAATAAATATGGTACTTACGAAAAAAAATTGTGGTCCATTACAGTTTTTGTTTATACAAATCATTTTGCTGTAATCAACTTTTTTTCCGGTTGCTAATTTTCCACATGAATAGCTTGCATTTACTATTCTAACATGAGTTTGTTTCAAATCCATTAAAAAGCCTTTCCTAGAGTGATCATGATGAGCCCAACCTATCGCATAACGAGTAGTTTTAATTCTCAATATATCTTCTGATTCGAGCGTAGTCCATGATATAATTTTGCGATCTTTCTCTAATTTCGCCAACTAGAAAATAAATGGTCTACATATACACGGAGAAAAAAGTCGTGTAAATTCAACACGGGCCGTGTAGATTCAACACAATCGCCATTTTGAGATTCGCGCGAAACGGGCTCCGTGTTACAACAACACGGAACTCCGTTTTGTGTAGCGACCATATTGAATTAGCACGGTACCATGTTGCTGTATCGCGGAGCTGTTGACTTTTGGTCGACCTCCGTTTGGAATCTACACGGAGCCGAGTAGCATCAATGCAGCTCCGTGTTAAGACAACTTGGTGGGCTGGCTAGAATCACAATCTTCTGCCGTTTTCATTCCAGGAACTAGATTAATGAATGGAAACGAAATCGTTTAATTCAATGCAAATTTTATTTAAAGTATTCGCTGTGTTGAATTTACACGATTTTTTTCTCCGTGTAGATCTAATCAAAATCTAATTTGCATCCTCCCATCTTTCACAAATGAATTTATTTTTGAAAAATGAAAAGATTACATAAACAAAAATGTTGACTTTTGATTGTAATTCTAAAGATAGAGTCTGGGAAAATTACCAGTTTGGAAAATTTTTGAATAATTAGAGAATAATACTTATATTTGTATCAAAAATAAATTAAATCATATTCATTAAGAATTTATTACAATTACCGTTACAAGTCCGATATTGTCAGCAAAATCTTCTCTGGAGAGGTCAAAATTTTCGTGTATTTCCACTTTTTCAAATCTATATCTATAATCCGATGTAGCTATAACAGCATATTTAAGTCTAGCATGATAACATGGAAAAGAAGGACGTGGAATAAAAAAAAATTGTATAAGACATGTAGCTACTGTTAAAATATGTTTTTCAGATATTAATAATCCAGTACAATAAAACTCTTCAAATTCGTATAAAGCAGCCACGTATGGAATCAAACAATTGATGTGTTCATACGCAATCAATTTTTCCTTTAGGAGTGATAGATGGTTGGATTCTGCAAAAAACATAATTTCTTAAGTAATAATTGAACTGACGAAACATATATGAATTTGTTTCAAACAAATAGTGATATTGTCATTGTTTGTTTCATTACCCAATGTTAAAAAGTTTCGAGTTTAAATAGTATGGGAGCAGTCATTTAATCGCTCTTGCTCTCATATATTTTTTGAGATTTTTTAAAACTATTTTATGTGCATCCGACGCGTAAACTCGTTTTTACTCTACAGTTGAGAGTAGCGTAATGTTATTTATTACGATACAGAGGAATGTAATGTAAATATTGAACTGCGCATGTGCCTATAACGATACAGTGGAGCGTAATCTTCTTCTTATTCTTCTTCGTACAGCGTTGGCACCATACTGACAAAGCCTTGTACATTTGATCTGCGCATGCTCTATTAAAATACACTAAATATACACAAGATCGAGAAAATCAAAATGGCCGGAACTAGTCGCGAAATATCGAGTGCAGTGGACGAGAATCATGATAAATACTAGATTAGATTCGAGTGTACGCATAAAAACTCGTGTTAGAACCGAAGTCACATAAAATAGAATACGTGCTAATGCACACATTTCGGGTAATTACGAGACTCGCTTAAAGTGCTCGCAGGACTGATCGCGCCTTGGCTTCGTCTCGGCTTTGCCTCAGCTACGCCTTGGCTTCGATCTCCTGCGAGCATTGTCGCTCGTCGTGTAATAACCCTCATTATGCTCCTAGGCACATAATATACTGTTACACTACAGTCACTGTTCCATTGAAAGCTGTTCCGTCGAGTGCCACCGCCCCTCATTCTTCTTCGAGTTCTCTCTCCACTCTCATGCTGTTTTCGATGGTCGCGGAGTTTCGTTTCATGTGTTCTCAATCATGCCAAGCAATATTAAACCGTCAATCGTCACTAACATATCAATATATACATATGTGTATGGATAAATCAGTTCTTTCTACAAATAATTTTACAATCATGGGTTCAATTATATGAAGTAAAAAACATTCCATATACTGCCGATATATTTATGATTTCTGCTCGTTATTTTGGAATTATAGAAATGATTTGTAGGTCACAAAAATTAATATTTTTTTAAAATCTAAAAGTGGTATCTAATCAAACAGTAATGATGAATAGCAAAGCGGATAAAATAAAAGAATTGTGAGCCTAGTTTTCTTTCAATCGTCTATCTACACCTTTTTAAAATAAAAATTCTACGATTTCTGCCAATTTTATGACTGTTTTCTAGTACAATGATATCTTTTGACAATATGTAGTTGAAATTTTACGTGTGAAATTAGTTTTCTTATATTTTTTCCTATCGCTGCTTGCTTGCATCGTTGCTCATAAACCTTTTTAGTAACTCTTTCATTCCTTCAAAACCACTTTTTACTGGTTTTACTCATATTTATTTCAGTTATGTTTGGTTACTTTAGGTTTATGTTTAGTTTATGTTTATGTTTAGTTACTTTTAGGTTAGATAAAAGGCGAAATAAACACGTCGCGGCGAACAGCTGTTGAGCGAAATGTATGCGCGACGTTGCCAAATTTACGATTGCTACCACGCGAGTCAATAGCAAGTCAAAGCGCTCTCTCGACTGACTAGCTCCGTACCCACCATACTTCTTTAAATTAAATTTTATTCAAAAGGACCCCGCACACTTTACATTGAAATCCGGCCCCGGTCAAATTGGCTGAAATTGCACCGTAATATAGTTTAAAGCCTCCTGATAAAAAAATCCTCATGGGTACCAGTCCAAAAAATCAAAAGTTTGCGAGATAGGTGGGGTTGAACGCGAATAATATGATCACAAGCGAATCTAATGTCCCGCTTGGAACTTGAAGATGAGCTGCAGATTTATCAATATAATGTGATCAGCACAATCACTGATAACACAAGAAACACTGGCAAGACCAGTCCAGCTAATTAGGGCAACAAAATGGCGCTGCTCTGGTAATAATAGGCGAAATCATGAGGCTGTCCTGGCAATTTAAATACTGTTTGAAATACCATATTGAAGGTGGAAGACAGTTCAGTCAATGAATGCAAGACTAAGGATCTAAAATATGATCACGCACATTGTCATTTGTTTCTGAATATCATGCAGTTCTAAAACATAAGACGCTCACTCACATTGTTATTTGTTTCTGAATTTCATGCAGTTGTGAAGCATAAGACGATCATTCACATTTCATTTGTTTTTGAATTTCATGCAGTTTTGAAACATAAGACGATCACTCACTTTTCATTCATTTCTGAAATTCGCTGTTTCCACTTTTTTGTGACGTCTTCTGAAATTACTTACTTTCTTTTTTCTCTGAATCTTATTTTTCTTTACTATTTCTCCAAATTTTAAGAGCGGTTTTACATTATAAATTATTTTATATCTTTCGACGAATTTCTCAATCTTTTGTAAATAGCTAAGACTAGAAACCTTTCGAGATAAATTCGAAACGCAGCTGCACCAATATGAATACCGAAAATTTACTTAGATTATCATAAAATATAATAAACTTTGTACCTCTATATTTCGACCAAAACGCGTCGCCCACAATCGTATTTCCTTTTCAAATACAAACGTCTACCAGCCTCTAACAAGATAAATTCATAAAACTCCAAACAAATACAAGTAGTAAATAGTCCAGTATTTAGCCATTACAGGAAATCATAAACAGCTTAGGCTGTCACTCAAAAGGGACCGCGCTGGTACCCCGCCCATGAAAAGACAAATAGATACAAAGTGCACTCTCTGTCTAGATAAGATCTCAGGCCTATTCAACATAGAAAATAAAACTTTCGAAAATAATATTTTATAAAATAATTAAATTAAATAAGAAATTAAAATTACTTTTAATATTATTCAGTATGCTATGAATGGGAAAAGAAATTATTTCGACTAATAAGAGAAATGCAACTTGCATCCATTTTATTTTTGAACTAACATTTGAAACTTATAGAATGTAAACTAATAGCAATTTATTTAAAAGTTGTTAATTATCAGGGATCTACTTTACCGACATGATAATTTACGGAAAGTTATTTAAGAAGGTAAAATACCAGGTTATAAATTACTGAAAATTCTTCATACATTTCTCATTGTATTTTAAATTAAATCTAATAAATCCAAACATCAATTTATTTGATAATTGAATATATTTCATATTTATTTTCAATAGTAATTTAATAAACCAAACTATTTTACTTTCATAAAAATATACATTTATTCTTTACAATCATATTTCAAACTTCATAAAATCTTAAATCAAGCTGTATTACAAAAACTCCAAACTAACTCGTAATTAACATTCAGAAATATAATTGTATTAGATAATTAATAATGCAACTAAACCAATGTTATTCAGAATTTTGAGTAATAGTAATGTCCTGTTTTACCGACGCCATCATGTAATCAGATATATATTTTATTAGTAATTTTGCACGCAACCTTCAAATCAAAATAATTTGTTTTAAATGTTAAATTATAACATCATTACGTACAAATAAAAATGTTAAAATAAAGCAATAGAAAATTAAATTCAAAGTCAGATTTTAGAATTAGTACTTATATCTTCAGAAATGAATTTCAGTAAGATAAAACTTATATATAAATTTATCTTCCCAAATGTAAAAATTATATATATTTAAACAAAACATTTAACGGTTAATAAGAATAATTTAGAAAACTAACTTTGAAATATGTATTAATTTTAAGCAATAATGTTTCTTTTCAATTTGAAATCGAAACATGACTAATTTAATGTCAATTCACGATTTTGTAAGTTAATTTAGGATATAAGTGAAACATATTATAGTCTGACTCTTCGTTTAGTTAAAAATTATGAAATCTGTAAACATAATTGTTTAAATAATTAATTTTTAAAGTATTTTATTTTATAATATACATGTAGCGCAATCTCTTGGGAAATCGATGAATCTGGAAAAGTTTGGAAACTCCTACAAGGCCCAACCCAATGGGTCAGCCCTTAAGATTTTCGTCGACTATTGCGGGGGCGTAACTATGTCACTATAGACAGCCAACCAATCAGACAACTAAAACTAGTAGTTTCAACTCCCCTGAAAGATTTTCAAGTAGAAAGGGAAAAGATGAGAATACATAAAAGCTATGCATTTTCATTTTTTTTTACACAAGTTCCGTTCAGTTCCACACAAGTTCCGTTCAGTTCCACACAAGTTCCGTTCAGTTCCACACAAGTTCCGTTCAGTTCCACACAAGTTCCGTTCAGTTCCATACAAGTTCCGTTAAGTTCCTTTTTTTTCTCTCTACAATATTTCTATAAAAGTTCCTCTTGAAGGCAAATTTTAAATAAAACAACAAATCTAGTTAGTAAAAATTTCACCAAGTTACATTCAATTTTCCGGTCGAATCAGTCGCGTTCGGTCATAATATACTAAACTGCTCAGCACTATATTAAAGTCATCAGGTTCCAGCCATCGATTTTCCAAGGGACCAATTCTAAAGGATTAAGTTGAAAGACTAAATAAAAGTAAGTTAATTCAATTTTTGCTATCTAACTTTCTCTCAATCTGTATTTTGCACATTATATTATATACTCCTCCATATGAATATTTGGGTGCCAGTAACCAATCTGGTATCAATATTCATAGCTCTCCTTCCTTAACCTATCCCTGAGAATTCAAACAATCTGGTGTGCTCCATCTATGCGATGTGCAATTTTGTTTGAATCCTCACTTCCTTTCTTTCAAATTATGAAAATAATTCCCCTAGGATAAGAAAGAAGTTTTTACTTTATTCCAACTGCCAAATTAATTTTAAATTCGTTCCTGAGTTATTAGAGAGAAAACTCTAGACTCAAAATACTACTTTTTAAATTGTCCTTCAGACAATATAAAACTTGTGTGACCTTAGACGTCACTTTTTCATCATTTGTACACATCTAAGGAACTGCTTAGTTTCATTTGTTCTTATTCCTCAATATAGATTAATTCCCAATAGATACATCGTACAATAGATACATGCGTCTACATCGCACATGTTAAACTATGGATATACACGTAAGTTTTTATGTTTGCATAATACCTGTGCATAATACTTTCTAAATTAAAACTAACATGGCAGGACGAAATAGAATACATCATTATGTATGTGATCTTCGTTTATAACTTCGCGTAATGGTGCGTGTTTCTCGAAAACTGAATGCGGAAAAGTGTAAGATCGCAGTTCTTCGTCGTGGTAATATTAATCATCCTCCTCAAGTGATACAAAATAATACTCGTATATGTGCAAGTTGCAATCGAAGTATTAACGCGAAAATACTTGAAATAGAACTGAATGAAGAATGTTTAAGACTAAATGTAATGAAGCAGAAGAAGCATGGTTCTTGCATATTTCGCTATTGGTTGGTAGATTTTGTAAGACTTTTTGCCGAGTGCAGGGTTAATATTTTTATTATCAAAAATATCTACGTCCCCGCATCAGCTCGCTGCTGTTTTCAGCATTTGGACACTAATGGCTTTATACCACATATTTTATTGCCTGAACCTGGTGGTAAAGTTCGTTATGTGAAAAAAAAGGTTCTCCTAACATTTTTATCTAAAATGTGTCAAAACTTATCCGATAATTTTTTTAAAATTATTTTTCAATTTAGTAGTAGGCAAGTTGTTAGTCTGAGTATTGATACCGTGCGAAGATCACTGATGTTACGTTTTGTTCCTCACACTATTGGATTAAATGCAATCACAAGAGAGCAATACATAGAAAAAGGTGTCACGGATCTTGCAAATAGGCATTTTAATCCTAACCCTAATGATCCTGTTGCAACTGCATACATCAATGGAACGTATGTATATATGCATAAATCCAGTTACTTCAGAGAACTAAGACAGTCATACTAAATGCATAAGGAACGTCATTTAATGAAGCCAGCGCTTGTTGTAGCTCCAGATGGATATATACTATATATCCATGGCCCTTATTTCTCGGACTCTAGGAATAATGATGCATCAATGCTTGAAAACGAATTTCAAATGGATGCTGCAGATCTTCGAGAATGGTTTCAAAATGGGGACAACTTGATACTCAAACTGCAAATGACTCCAGAATAATTACAAAAACAAGGTGGCTAGTAGAGGCGTGCAATGGTCTTATAAAATCCGTTTTGCAATTCTTTGAAAGGACTGTTTCCATGAACGATGCCATCAACATCGGAGACTTTTACCGAATTGCCAGCGCGATTCTCAATAAATATCGAGAGCCAATCACTATGGAGGAAGAAACTGCGGAAGTAGCAAAAAGAATGTTAGAAAAGTCTCGTACACCTAATGTAGTTCAAGCTAGAGTTGAAATGGACAATCTTAACACGAGAAATGCTCGGTGGACTCAATTAAATGCAAATCATGTACCCTACTTTCCAACACTCGATTTCAATTATTTGATGGACCTGACAATAGGAATATATCAACTAAAGCTTGCACCTGCTTACATATAAGACAAACTTCAAAGAGAACAGGCTGAACAATTTTAAATGGACGAACTATTGGATGAACGTGGACTCATTAGTGTGCGAATGTATTTCCGATTCAGAAATGTTACCAAATACCAACTATGGATAGCATACATTGAAGAAGACTTTAACAGACAAGAGAATGAGGATTTTGCAGATGGAGAACCCTATGAACCTATCTTAGGGTATTATTGCACATGTTAAACTGGAGCTGAAACACTTGGTTCATGTACCCGCATTGCGAGGATATTATGGTATTTAGGGTATGCGCGACATCAGCCACAAAGTATCAAATATCCTACGACAGCATTGTTTGAAAACGCTTGCATAAAAAGCCCAGAGTAGACAAGCTTGTCTTAATCGGCTGGACTAATAACATGTCTTACCTTTGTTGATTGGACTGATCTGTAGCCTTGTCTTAATTGGCTGAAGTACCAAAGTGTCTTGCCTTTGTCGGTTGGAGTGATCTATAATCTTGTCTTATATATTTGGACTTCTAAATATCTTTGGTAGTCCAGTATGCCTTTTGCCTTGATTATTTTTGAAAATCTTTACATTGCCTGGGCAGTCCCATTATATTGCCTTTTGTAGCTATACTGGCTTTTCCTTTGATAATAATTGGACTGATCTACAGTCTTACATTCATTGACTGAAGTGTCTTCCACCTTCAATATAGTATTTCAAACAGTATTTAAATTGCCAGGACAGCGCAATTTTGTTGCCCTAATTATCTGGACTGGTCTTGTCAGTGTTTCTTGTGTTATCAGTCATTGTGCTGATTACATTATATTGAAAAATCTGCACCTCATCTTCAAGTTTCAAACGGGACATTAGATTCGCTTGTGGTCATATTTTTCGCGTTCAACCAAATCTATCTCAAAAACTTTTGATTTTTTGGACTGGTACCCATAAGGATTTTTTGATACAATTTTACTTTTGTATCATGTTCGACCCCAGAGTAGAATCCAAGAGTGAAATTCCAAAAATATCTTAATTAGTTAGAAAAAATACACATGGTTATTCCATCTTGATCATTTTATTGATCTAAAGATCTGCCTGTTACTTGCATCGATAAAATCACGCATATGGTAACGTAAGGTCTACTTGTAACTTCGAGTTGATAAAGTCGCGGGACGTGACACTACTAAAAAGTTAATTTTTAAAAATAAGTACCGAACTTCCTTTAAATTTAATGAATCTTTTCTCTCCAAGTAATCACTAAGAAGAAGGATTTAATGATGTAAATCCCTACACTGAGAAAAAAATGTTATTGAATCAAAAGCATTTTTTTCCAAAAGCATGTATACTATTAATTCATAAAAATATACTACAAGAACTAATAAATATGTTACTAATTCTATAGCATATTGATTTGAATCCATGATATATATGCTTTTGGAAAGAAATGCTTTTGATTCAATAGCATATTATTTTTAAATATGGTGTATACTAAATTTGAAATGAGTAATTTTGTTAATTGAAGATTGACACAACTAAATGCACTCCTTTAGTCCTAAGTAGAAAAAAGTGTTTTTGAATATACTTACTCAAAGCATGAGATAGAATCGTAGAAGTACAGAACAGAAAAATAATAACAATCTTCATTGTGAAATTGAAATTATATTTTAACTTCAAATCATACTTTTCTCTAGACTCGAACTATCATATGTAAGATAACTCCATTTCTTATCTTTTTTGTTCAGGATTTTTAATCCCAAAGTGCTTATGATAAATTCAAGAATGTACCTTTACGCAATACGCGATGAATCGTCAATTAAATTTAACTTACTGTAGAAGTAAAACGACAATTAGTGTTAGTTAGTCAATTTGTTAATTTATCATCAAATCTGAAAACTACTCTATACATTTGAATCATCGAAATTTCATAGATAAAATAGCTTGAAATGAGTTAATTTACTATCTAGTGACGATTTTACTGATAATCAGTGAAGTTGTATTGAAAAACAGTGAAACCACCACTGAAGTTGATCAGTACAATCTGTTCCTCGATTGAGTTTTTATGATAACCTTCAGTGACAATTTTACTGTTTTTCAGTAAAATACTACTGATTCTCAGTGAAATTTTCACCAAAGTGAAGGAATATCCCATTTTTAACTATTTCGTTAGTGAAATCTCACTGATTCGAATTTAGTGTTCAATGGTGCCTTCCTACTAACAGTTAGTCTTTACGTGTATGTTTTCAAGGGTAAACTTAACTTCAAGAACTAAGGCATCGTTGAACTCTACTGTGGAGATATATGAACGTCAGCAGAACACAGACTGTTGAACTAACCAATATTTAATTGTCAAGAATACACAAATTATCACTCGTCACGCTAAGTTATAATCAAGTTATTGATTCACGACTATAATCCTCTAGTTATGACTAGTTAATTTGCACATAATCATTAAGAGGACTTTATTAAAAGGAATGAAACGTATGATAGTAGTGTTTGGTTCGAGAGAGTTTAAACAGATGTCCTTGTAGACAATTTCAAACTCTTACTTGTATAAATTTAAATTTAAAGAATTTGAAATCTTTCTGTGGAAAAAAAGAAGGATTCGACTGTGTCGGGATTCGAGCCCGGGTCTTTCGGTTGTCGGTTGACTGCTCTAACCAACTGAGCTATATAGGCGTCCGGCATCTTATGTAATGATTTCAAATTAGTTGGTTGAGTTCGAAATTGTTGCCACTGCCTACATTATTTTTTCTGCAAAAATAAGCCATGATTTATGAAAATCCAATCGTTTCTTAAGAATTGGTAAAAAGCGATAGCAAATAACAATTCTATTACAAAAAAGATAATTAAAAGTAATATTTTTCGTAAGTCTCAAATTTATTTTCTAAAAAATAATGTTTTTCTCTTCATAAGACAAGAATATAAACATCATTTTAAGTCTCAAAATCGTAGAAAAATTTCTTTTTCCAGAGTCCTGATTTTTGTCACGGCAACTACCATAACTTTTTATATTTTGTTTTAAAACTAAATAAAATCTGAAACTTATCGAGTTATTTCCATAGGAAGAAAATAGATAGCCTTTCAAAATGAAGAAGAGACTGAGGATGAAGTCAATTTTTCGACTATATAGACGACATGAATCTAATGCATATTAGTGACTCTCAACGTTCAGCTCATCTTGCGCTCTTCCTTTTTCTGATATTTTTCTTCTTTTATACGTTATGCTAGCAACTTAACGGCTTATAAAAATTTTTAAATTACGGATACGGGCAACTTCTCAACTTCGCATACGAAAACGCGTTCTTGCTCTCTAATAGCTCATAGACCTATTGAAGTAACAATGCATGTCCAAAGGCAGTATATTCTCATAGAGAAGACCTCCCAGGGGACTACCAGAGCTCGACTGGTTGGGATATTTATTTACATTCTGGCAATTAGTCGACCATTAGTTCGGCCCCCAGGTTGGCAAATACCCTCAGCCTTACCACAACTCAGACAGAAAACTCCGAACCTTCAAAACCATTTATATATTTACCAATAGAAATAGTTTTTGTAACATAAACTGGAAGCTTCTCGAAAAAAACCAAATTCATCGTTCCGTGTTTCGCTAAAAATCAAAATTTTTACCAGAATTTTTTGAAAATATTTAAGTATGATTTGAACATCTATATAAAAGTGTCTAATGAGTTCCGTTGATGAATATTTACACAACAATAGTATTAATAACAGAAATTGAAAATAATAATTTAATATAAATAAAAATAATAATGATTTCTATATATATATATATAATATACAATGTATATAAACATAGTATAAATATATATATATATATATATTTGAAGTTATACTTGGTCGAAGCAAGTACTGTTTTTTCCATATGGTATTACCATTGAAGCTGAGAACTGATTCAATGGTTTCGTTTCTTTGCCCTTCCGTGGCATGACTTGAAAACATTGATCTAATAATTTGACTCCCTTTTATAAAATAAAAATTTATTATAAAAAAATGAGGTTTAAAGTAATTCCAGAGATACTTTTGAAAAACCAAATTTTTCAACGACTCATACCATGTTGTCATGAAAGCATTTGTAGTCTCCATATTAACATAGTATCTTATTAATATTTATCTACATGAGTACATACACATTTAGAATTAATTGTACCAGTTCAAATACGATATGAATCTAAGATTTCATAAACTTGCGCGGTGTACGTGCCATTAAGCAATCTCGTCTTATGTGCACAATTTCTTATCTCTATTGAATCTTAAAACTTGTAATATTTACTGCAATTTTTGGAAGAATTTAGAACTTTTCTTCCAACAGAAGATGGATTTTAATCCGTGTTACACTAAGAAAAAAATGCTATTGAATCAAAAGCATTTCTTTCCAAAAGCATGTATACTATTAATTCATAAAAATATACTACAAGAACCAATAAATATGTTACTAATTCTATAGCATATTGATTTGAATCCATGATATACATGCTTTTAGAAAGAAATGCTTTTGACTCAATAGCATTTTTTTCTCAGTGTAATGATTATTTAGGCATCACACTTTACTTATATATTCATTAACCTCGGATGTGTTGCTGCCTCACCTGACAGCTGGGTGGGGACTTTTTAGACCTTATTATAGTTAGAATTACTACGTTCATACTTAATTTGATTAGAATTTATCTAGTTTCCCGAGTTACCTTTTGATGTAGTTTTATTTTGTACACATATATGATAAAAATTTAATAAAAGTAAAATGATTATAAAATTACCAAATTTTTTGCCATAAAAAATATTTTGTTTGAAACAACCAAGGTATCTGTTGAATCAGGCAAAACTGTGGCCAATGCATTCATTTGAATGATCCAATCAAATTTTTGTTACATCAACCATATTTTGTCCAGTTTTTAAAAAAAGGACTCAAATATCCTGGAATTTGACCTTCTCCAATGGTACCATTTTTTCAAGTAATTATTGTCATGGAATTTTACGAGTACACAGTATTAGCGAGAATATATTATAATTCTAATAGATATTATAAATATTGTAGGTATCATAATATTCTAGTTTTTTTGGCTTCAGGAATTTCTTAGATATTTTTAGATTCTTTATCTAAAAGTCTACGACGTAAATACATATTGCCTTTAAAAATTTTTATGAGCAATGTTGGCTTAATGAAGATGTAGGAAAAATAATTATAGCCACATACTTACAGACGCTTATGTATGAAAAGATTCAAAGCAAGGCAGTCTTTTCCTAAAAAATTACTGGTGAGAATTAATCTTATTGAAAAAGCGACAATATGTGGAAAATTTTAGGTGCACTGCTCTGGGGTTTTACAGTTCATTCCAACGCATTGGGTAAATAAAATTCCTCATTATTAATATCAAATAGTATCACCAAAACATTTTGTATTTATTAAGAAAATTATATTTTTATTTAATCAGTATTAATATCAATTCAAATATTAAAGAATATGAAAATCTTTCTGTGGAAAAAAGACGCTTTCGACTGTGCTGGGATACGAGCCCAGGTCTTTCGATTGCCTGTCGAATGCTCTGAGCACTGAGCTACGCAGGCATCCGACATCTCCTTCTCCACAGGAAGACCTCCTTATATCGCCTAGTGGCTCTGCCTTGTGCCTGTCGAAAGCGTCTTTTTTTCCACAGAAATATTTTCAAATTCTTTAATATTTGAATTTATTTGCATTTATTTGTGATATAAGAGTTTGAAATTGTCTACGAGGACATCTGTCGACAACGTATCCTATCTGATAAGCGACTAGTGATCCTCCGATAATGTAGACAGTGACAAAAATTTCAAACTCAACTAATTAATTGAAAATCATTAATATCAATATTCAATGGTTTTGTTCTTTGTGCCTTTCGTGTCTTAGTTCGAAAATAATAATCCAGTAATTTGACTCCCTCTTAAAAAGTAAAAATTCATTATAAAGAAGTAAGGTTTGAAGTAATTCCAGAGATACTTTTGAAAAATCAAATTTTTCAACCTCTCATGCCACGTTGTCATAAAAGGATTTGTAGCCTCCATATTACCATATTATCTTATCAACATGTATCTACATGAGTACATATACATATAAAATTTACTACATCAGTTCAAATACGATATAGACCTAAGGTTTAATAAACCTGCGCGGCCTACGTAACATTGAGTAACCTCGATTTCTGTACATAATTTATTGTTAGTCGAAAAAGTTCGTGGAGTTTTTGGAGTAAGATAGAGACGCTTAAATCAGAGTGTCTCCATTATTATCGACAATGTTTCGCCATTTTTTAGGCAGATCCATGATTTCACCAATATAGTACTTCTGTGGTTTTTGGTTGAAAAACTGAATGACTGCTAATATGCCGATCTTGCTCAATTCTTTTGATAATTTCATCACTTTTTTCGGTAGTTGACCGACCAAAATGGGGCTCATCTTTGACTTCGAAATTTCCAGAACGAAAGTGAGCGCAATTCACTACAGCAGCAACACACATAACCTCACTTTTTATTATTTTCACGTGTCATCCAGTGACATCATGATCCACGTTTTAAAGCCAAGTTCACATCATGCCCGCAAAGACATTATAGCATAGATGCAGCATATGTCGATGGTGGGAAAGCCCGATATATATAGCTAACCACGTTTTATGCTATATGATAGTGCTGCCCTCTCATTACCTGTAGTTATAGTAAAACCCGCCAGAGAGACATATTGTCGACCTCTACTTTTAGAACTCCCGTCTTCACCTTCAAACCACCTACACCACAACTAAAGAGCATTACTGTATAAGCACACTAAAAGTACCTCATATTCGAAAATTATTTATTTGACCAAAAGCGGTTACTTTAGATGCTTCTTGCCAGAAAACATACTTCTTAACACAGATCGGCTGCAGGTATAAAAGTATTAAAAATACTAAAATACTTGTGGGCAGTAGTTAAAAATAAAAATAATTGAAATATTATTTTAAAGCTTGTTCTAAGGTACTGCGCAACATAACTTCATCATACAGTACTGAATTTCAATTGTTATCTTCCGTTATTTTCATGTTTATCCATTACCCGCAATGATAGTTTCCCATACTTTCAATTTATATTTCCACTTTGTTCTTTTTTTACCAAAAAAAATTCTTTTTAACGGAAAAAACTTTTAGATATGCGTAATACGTTATTAATGGTGTAAAAAACTGCAAAATATATATAGGATATAAAATAATACTTGTGATCATCTTTCTGCTGTTACGTCCGAAAACGCACAATGCAAAAATAACATTTTATTTCAGGTCAACGTCCACGCGCTATAACCTAGGAATCAGACCTTGATGATGTAATGTGCGAAACCCATAGACCGAAATTGAGGCCGTTGATGTAAAATAAAGAGTGCTTTAACCAAATTTGTAAACACATTTAGAATTTATTGTCCAAGGTCAAATACGATATGAATCTAAGATTTCATAAACTTGTGCGGTGTACGTGCCATTAAGCAATCTCGTTTTATGTGCATAATTTCTTATCTCTATTGAATCCTAAAATTTGTAATATTTACTGCAATTTTCGGAAGAATTTAGAACTTTTCTCCCAACAGAAGATGGATTTCAATCCGTGTTACACTGATAAAAAAGTGCTATTGAATCAAAAGAATTTCTTTCCAAAAGCATGTATACTATTTATTCATAAAAATATACTACAAGAACCTATAAATATGTTACTAATTCTATAGCATATTGATTTAAAAATTTATTATAAAGAAGTAAGATTTAAAGTGATTCCAGAGATACTTTTGAACATCGAGATTCTTTTCGTACCCAGCCTTTTGCAAATGGTTTAAAACGGTTTGATGATAGATGTTTATTTCATAAGCTGTATCATGTCTGCTAATATGCCGTTCTTGCTCAATTCATTTGAGAATTTCATCACTATTTTTGGTAGTTGGCCGACTACAACGGAGCTTATCTTTGACTTCGAAATTTCCAGAACGAAAGCGAGCGCATCACTTGCCGGCCGCTGCTTTCGATACAGTACCTTCACCATAAGCATCAAACAAATTTACACAAGCCTACAATGCATTATCGCCTTTGTCGAAATGGTATTGTAGAATATAGCAAATTTTCTCCTTATTCTGTTCCATTTATAAAGTTAAATAACTTTTGATACACTACACCGATAATGATATTTATTCAAAGAACATTCTAGCTTTGAAAAGTTTATAGTTGAGGTCTTGGTCGCGGTTCGCGTTTATAAAAATTAGAATTTGAACAGATCGACAGAAAGTGAGCGGCTGTCTTTGAGAAATCGAAAAACGTATCTGACGCTTTTCAGGGAGAAAAGAATGATGTCCAGACTTCCTGAAGACGGTTCTAGGGTTCTAGGGCCCGATTGTAGCCAATAGAGACAGAATTTTTCTCCGCCCTCACTCAATTTTCCCTCCACCATAAAAAACATAAAAACAGATAACGTTTGAAAGCCCCGTTCCTGGAAGAGAGAAAATTTTACAAGTACTCTCACTTTTTGCACGATCCATGTGACACTTTAGATTCACAGGACCCTTAGACACGGAAAACTCCATATTGCTAGGGTGGCAGTATTAGAGAGGTCGCAAGGTTATGTTGTCGTTGTCAACACGATACAAAGAGTATCTTGGTCGGAAGTATACACGCAGCGCTCTGACAGCACTTTACTTACTATAAAACGCTGTGTCGCTGTCAAAGCGACACACTTCGCTACGATCGCGATACATTGCATAAGGATCTCAGCTATAAGAATTAAATAGTTATGAGAACGCTATATGCATTTACGTGTCGCGTAAAGGATTTTTTCAGCATAATTGTCAATGCGTAAAAAAACAAAAAAGCTTACATGACAATTTCGGAATAATTGTTATTAAATTGATATCTCAAGTAAAAAATTCAACGAATGAAATTGTTTTCAGGAAACAGTATTGACATAATGACATAACTATGTTAAAATGAGGCAAGATTTGAGGTTACGCGAAAATTTTCCTGCGCAGATAAACCTTTTACGCAACGTCACCATGACGCTTTCGCAGCTCTACCGTATGGGTGTCAGAGCGATACACTTTTTGTTCTGTATCGCTATGGGGGTATTTTGAGAGTTTCGCTGTATTATCTTTTTGATATCATTCTAATAGTGATACATATACCTCACGTAGGATTTTGAAAAATTAATAAGTCTGTAGCGCTGTTACAGCAATATGGAGTTTTCCGTGTGCATAAAAACCTTAATTTTGGTGTTCATTACTTTAGTTCCTTAAAATTTATTGAATGTGAAAGCCTACTCTTTAAACTATACACTGATTCTGAACGAATTCCAAGACTTCTTTTCTCAATAGTAGTTATAAAGAATATACGAGACACTATTCTGATTTCTAAGCTTATGTTTTAGTCTAAGACGTATTTCAAAAACAAGATATTCCTTCAAAATTTGAAAATGTATTTTTGTTGTTACCAGTATAAAATTGTTGATTGAGTAGGTGATGGCCTTTCTGGTATTTATTAAGATGTTAAAAGAAGGAAATCAAAAGTTCAGTTTCAAAAATTCCTTTGAAAAAGAAGATTTATTAATTTCCTCAGCAAATCAACGTTTCGAATGAAGCTTTATTCCTTATCAAGACTAAAATAAATAATAATACATATAGGTTATTTGAAGATGAAACGTGTAACAAAAATAGTCCAAGATTTTAGTATAAAATATCATAAGATGTTACCTTAAACAGTTCGTTGCGAGGATTTCGAATTTATAAAAAAATTTTTTTATAAAAAAGACGTCACATGATTATATAATGCTTCGTAGAAATTACAGATTTATGAAGTATAAAGTTAGTTCTTCATCTTATTATCAAAATTTCAGTATTGCGAAAACTTGTTTAAAATTATTAAAAATTGCCAAGAGATTAAAGAAAAAATCTAGTTATAAGTATGTTGTGATTATTGTTTTAAAATTCATCGTTATGTGTAAAATTGTAAACTTAACCTTTAAGAGGTCAAATTTATATCCAAGTTGTTTAGGATTCTATAAATAAAACAGAAATATTCAGCAAAGCAACACTTAATTAGAAACGATATTAAAATTATAATTGAAATGTAAATCAATTTTAAAAATAAAGTTTTATAAACTTACTCATTGTAAAAGATTAATCTATGTGTTCAAAATGTCACAACAACTTTCATGGAGAGTCCATGATGACTAATTTTAAAAGTAACAGAAATGTAAGGTTAAGATAGATAGTATAGCTAAAAGGCGAGAAAAATTTTTAAATTCAAAAATTAATTAGGTCAACAGTTATTAAGCGAGTTGAAAAATATTAAAGTAAACGGTTATTTGGCAAGTTGGATAATATTAAAGTAAATATCACTTAGATTTTCGATATCTGTTCTAAAATTAATTGAGTTATTATTTTTTTGGATATGAATCATTTCAAGGCAAAGTTTTTTTTTTTAAATTTTGTTCATGTTCTAAAATTTTTACTTCTTTGAAGTCAAAATTATGTTTAAATTTATAAGCATGTTGTGCAAGTGCAGTACTATTACTGTTGTAATTTTTAATTGATCTGGCATGTTCTAACATTCTAGTATGTAAAAATCTACAAGTTTGACCAATATATAAACTATTGCATTGTATACATTTAATTTTATAAACTACGTTGTATTTAAATTTATTAGGTGTCGGTGTTTTAACTGACTTAAGTATTTTTTGCTGAATAGTGTTATCATAAGTAAAAATGATTTGTAAATTAGAGTTTTTAAATATTCTGTGAAATTGTTCTTGAAAATTATTAATGTAAGTTGAAGTAATTATTTTTTTAAATTCTTTAGACTCAATAGTTTCATCTAATTTTTTGTTATGATATTTATTAGTTAGAAGATATTTGTATCTATTGGCAATTTTTTCATTCAGTAAAGTTAATGGATATCCATTTTTAACTAAGGTTTCTTTGACTAAATTAAAATTTTCATTGTGGTATTTTTCGTGTGATAAAAGTATAGCCCTGTCTGTCAATGAGTATATAATACCAATTTTGTTTGCTAGGCTATGATTAGAATAGAAGTTCAAGTAACGTCCAGACCAAATTGGTTTTCTGTACCAATTTGTAACAATTTTATTATATTCTACTTTAATATTAAGATCAAGAAAATTAATGCTATCATTGATAGAATTTTCGTTTGTAAAAACTAAATTCGGGTGTATACTATTAAATTTATCAAAAATATCATTAACTTTATTAATAATAAGTTAGTTCATTTATGATTTTAGTTTCAGCTTCTTCCATAACAATATTAGCAAGAGTGGCTGAAAGAGGTGAACCCATTGGTAGACCATTAATCAGTTTATAAATATTATTATCAAAATTACAATAAGCAGAGTTTAAACATAGTAATAATGCTTTATTAAAATCTTTGTAATTTAAAAATGTATGCGGTTTAATACTTTTCCATCTATTTTTGATAGATTTTACAATCAAATCCCATGTGATACTAGTATACATGAAAACAATGTCTAAAGAAATAATAGTAAAGTTTTTAGGTATAGTTAAATTGTTAACTTTGTTTTTGAAATTCCAACTATCTTTTATATAGAATTCATTTAGTCCAACTGTTTTTTGTAATGATTTAGAAATGCATTTTGATAAATTGTAAGTGGGTGAGCCAATAAAAGAAGTGATGGGTCTTAGTGGACAATTAGGTTTATGTAATTTTGGCAGACCATAGAATTTAGGGGCTATGCATGTGTTTGAGTGCAAAAATTTGAAGGTGTTATCATTTATAATTTTTTTACTTTTCCATAATAATAAAGTTGATTTTAATTTTAAATTAATATCATTAGTAGGGTCTTTATCTAATTTAATATATGTAGAATTGTCTGATAAAAGATTGAATATTTTACTATTATAGTCAATTTTATTCATAATAACTGTTTTATTACTTTTGTCTGCATTTAAAATTATAAGATCATTATTATTTTTGATAAAGTTTTTTGTCTGTAAAATTTTTGTTGTTAGATTAAGACTTCTAATATCATAAATATTAATATTGAAAGCTAAATTTTGTAACCAATATGAAACATCACTTCTTATTTTATTTCTTTCAGTAGTTGGGATATTATGCAAATTATATTCAATGTTTGTGACAATCTTATTAATAGGTAAAGTTTTTTTAGTATGAACGTAATTAAATTTTACACCAAGACTAAGAATTTCTAAGACATTGTTTGGGATCTGCTTATTTGAAATATTCACAACCCAATTTTCTTTATCAGTAATGAATTTAGGTAATTGTGTAATTTTAAGGTTTTCTAATTTATTGTTGAGCATATTAAAAGAATTGTGAGAAATTTTGTTGAAAGTTGGTAACTGCTTATTGTATAATTGTGTAAAAAAATCAATTGTTGAAATATTAATAATTTTACTTTTCAGAATAGAAATTTGTTTTTGTATATATTGAATTCCCTGTATAATATCTGTGATTTCATATTCTAAAATTTTTTTACTAAAAAGTTGTATTGATTTTTCCAATTTAGTCTGAACATTCCTTGAAAAGCATCTAACATTAACATAACAGGTATTCAAAATGTGTTGTGGAAAGACATTACTTGATTTACAATTAAATAAGAAATTCCTCTGCATTTTTCTTCTTTCCAGTGTAATACCTAATACCTAATTATAGAATCCTAAACAACTTGGATATAAACTTGACCTCTTAAAGGTTAAGTTTACAATTTTACACATAACGATGAATTTTAAAACAATAATCACAACATACTTATAACTAGATTTTTTCTTTAATCTCTTGGCAATTTTTAATAATTTTAAACAAGTTTCCGCAATACTGAAATTTTGATAATAAGATGAAGAACTAACTTTATACTTCATAAATCTGTAATCTCTACGAAGCATTATATAATCATGTGACGTCTTTTTTATAAAAATTTTTTTTATAAATTCGAAATCCTCGCAACGAACTGTTTAAGGTAACATCTTATGATATTTTATACTAAAATCTTGGACTATTTTTGTTACACGTTTCATCTTCAAATAACCTATATGTATTATTATTTATTTTAGTCTTGATAAGGAATAAAGCTTCATTCGAAACGTTGATTTGCTGAGGAAATTAATAAATCTTCTTTTTCAAAGGAATTTTTGAAACTGAACTTTTGATTTCCTTCTTTCAACATCTTAATAAATACCAGAAAGGCCATCACCTACTCAATCAACAATTCCTTCAAAATGCATCTTGAGAGTTCTAAGAACATTATAACGTCATTCAAAACATTCTTGTCTCCTTGCATCTTGTCCCATGCTTATTCTGAGCTTTCTTTAGGTTCTATTTTATAAATTTATATTTATAGTTCCAATATTGAAAATCAGTCTACCTTTAATATATATAATATTTGATTCTAATCTTACTTATAATTCAACTTATGTTCTAAAATATATGAAATATTATCAATTATAAACGATTAGATAGTGAAGTGATTCTACTTTATCTGGTTGATAAAGAAGATAGTTTGTGTTTGTGTTTATGTTTTTAGGTATACGAGGTGTGTCCGAAAAGTATCCGACCTACGTTTATATCTTCGCGCCAGAGCGCTCGATTGGCCTCTGCTGAGTATGAGCGTAACCAGTAGTCCCTCACGAACTCCCTGAATGCCGTAGTTACCAGCCGGACGCCTTGGGTCGCGCGCAGCGTGTGTTTATGTCCAACGTGTTTTTTCCGTTCGTCGCATTTGTTCACAGTTGAAAATAATAGAAAGAACAGATCAACGAATTTGCATGAAGTTTTGCTTCAATCTCGGTAAGAGTTGTACGGAGACGATTGAAATGATACAGGAGGCCTTTGTGGACGAAAGTATGGGCATAAGACAGATAAAGGAGTGGTACAGACGGTTTAAAAATGGCACGTCAAAGACGGAGCCATGTCAGGTCAATGCTGATTATTTTATTCAATTGTGAGGGTGTTGTACACTACGAATTTTCTCCAAGAGGTCAGACGATCAACAGAATATTACGTTGAAGTTCTGAAAAGATTGCGTGATGCTGTGAGAAGAAAACGACCGCGTTTCTGGTCAAGCAGTGACTGGTTTCTTCACCACGATAACGCGCCAGCACATTCATCGAACAGTGTGCAGCAATTTTTGGCAAAACACAAGATTGTACAGCTTCGCCAGCCTCCGTACAGTCCCGGCATAGCTCCCTGCGACTGTTGGATGTTCTCAGAATTGAAAATGGCGCTCAAAGGAAATCGTTTCGACGACATCGAGACGATTCAGAGTAATGCGACGCGTGAGCTGAAGGCTATTCCAAAATCTGCGTTTGAGGACTGCTTTAAGATATGGAAGCAACGCTGGGAGCATGTGATTCAATCAAATAGGGACTACTTTGAAAGATGCCACGGTCCGGATGACGAAGAATAGCACCAACGCGGAGATATGAATGCAGGTCGGATACTTTTAGGACACACCTCGAACAGTGGAAATACTCAGCTTCATATAATTATCTTGCTAATGTAGATTCTCTTTTTCTTTGTTGCAGGATCAAATTCGTCACTGTTAGAAAGTAAAGTTTTTACGAGTCACAGTCACCATGGACGCGTTTACCATTTTCTCACTGAAAATGAATTTGATTATGTAGTTTCTGTAGGAGAAATAAATACTTGTATCGAACCAATGTTTATCCATAACTTCTTCGGGACTATGATCACACCACGATACGGTTTCACATACCTGAATGAGCTTACATTACAGTGGTGAATGAATTTATATTTTATTATGAAGACTCTAACTATCATTTATGACTACATTACTTAAATTTTAACTACAAGATATCAGTTAGATAAATATGAACGCGGAAGAAGGACTGTAGAAATCTTTTAAATCAGTACCTTTAATTATTCTAAAGTATATATCTGTTCATTTGAAGTAACTCGACTTTTTGCCAGCCTTTCTGACAGCGCTTAACAGATCTATATGTCTGAATGTATCCCTCTAGAGATTAAATTCCTATATTTCAGAGAGAAGATGTGAATCAAAAATGATGATCACTATTAAAAAAGTAAACGCTTTCTACTATATAATTATAATAATTACCTTCAGAGGTATGTTTAAAACCACCTTTCGTGTTACATTGACCCTCAGTTATTATTCAATGGAACTCTTTTAGTTAGCTTGAGGTCATTCAGTTTCAGAAAAACATGCTGAAAGCTTTTATATGATAATATTTTAAGAAATTTGCTCAAGGCTCTATCAACCTTAAGACAGTGTGTTAGGGTCTGCCATCACCAATTATATACGACCGCTTTATTAATAAAATAATAATTTTAACAAATTTTCCGGAGAAGAAAGCAATACAAAAAGATGTAACGCATTACTGTCTTCTGCAGAAAATTTTTTAAAATTATTATTTTAATTATAAAATGGCCGTATATAATTGGTGACGCCAGAGCTGACCATACGGCCTTAAGAAACACATTCTCATCATGACACTCGTGCTCGATTTTCTTTATACATTTCTGTAACTTTATAATAAATTACATGATTTGAATAATTTGTTTCTTCCAAATATCTTAATAAGGAAAAACAATCTTAGACTCTATTTAAGTAAACGATTTTGCATTTCAACGCTTACTTCGTATCTCACATATTTTGGTTAAAAAATGGAATTCTTAATTTTTAATAGTGTTTTCAAAATCAAAGTATAAAATATACATCCCGTCCAAAAATGTTCTAGTAAAAATTTGTTCGTTTTTTTCGTATCTCACATATTTTCTTTAAAATTTGAATTTTTGAATGTAAATCGTATTTTTTTAAATTGAAAGAAATCTATCAGAAACTGTGTCAAAAAATTTGTAGATCTTATTTAAGTGAAAAATTTTGCATTCTTACGCTCTTTTCGTATTTCACATATTGTGGTTAATCGAACAATGTTATTAGGATAATTAGTAGACATTTATAAGCACTATTAGAAACCAGTATTCGAATTTTTATTTTTTGAAAGACACAAAGTGTTCTTATTTCAACAATATTAGTTGCATGTGGTTGGTTAACAAACTTGTCCTTACTTTTTCGCCACCAATAAAGTATGACATAGCTCAATTTAATCCAATAATTCTATCGAGAGTTATCGGGTATACGAGCTGCTACTACTACTACTACTACTACAGACAGACAAACAGACAGCCAGACACTATCGTAAAAACCGTTTTTTCTGACTGAGGGGGTCTAAAAACGTAAATATTTGATGATAATTTCGAAAGTCGTTTTTCACACAAAACCAATACCTTCTCACGAAAATGTAAAGAAGTGTAACTAAGGGTTTAAAATCTCAAAATAAGAATTGCTCTTTCTAATCTTTGCGTAGAAGAAGTTTCACAAAATGTACATTTTCTTGCTTTAACAAACGTTTCAATAAGTATGCTTTCTCAATTTAAGAATTCTGTTTTCAGGGTTAAAGAATTCCAATTTTATGTGAATGACATGAGAAGACCATTCAGTTTGGATGATTTGAAGCCTATTATAAGATACATAAGCTTGAGCGATTTTATATCTGATAAACCCAAGGAACGTTGGTCATTATCTGTTGGTATTGCAGTCATGGAGGTAAGAGATTGCAACATAAGATTAAAAAATATTTACAAATAAAAAGGCCGAAACGTTTGCCTTCCTAGTCTTTATGTTTATAATTACCTAAAAATTAGAATAAAACTGAACCCATGTCAAATTAATAATCATAAATTTAAAACTGGATCAATAAAACAATGAATATGTGCTGCATGATTACGAGTATATCCCAAATTCTACACAGTGCGACAAATAAGTTTTGAAGTTCAAAATATTCTCCCCCAGTTTCAATACATTTGTTACATCGATTTCACAGCGATTCAAATGCGTGTTCTAGCTCATTTTGTGGAATTACCTCTAGTGCTCGTGTTGTGGCTGTTTTGATGGTCGAAATGTCATTAGAAAAACATCCTTTCAACTATAATTCCAATTTTAGGAATAGAGAGGAATCGCACAGGGCCAAATCAGGTGAATACTGCGGATGATTCAATACACAGGCTTGATTTCGAGCCAATAATTGACGAACAATAAGCGCGATGTAACTGGGTGCATTATCGTGCAACAGAGACTAGGTCTCTGGATCACGATATTAGAGTCGAATAAGGAGGATTCTGGTCATTAGACGTTTCAAAACTTCGAGATAATATCCCAGATAGGAGGATTGTAGGCTTAAGTGTAACTTTAAAACGCCATCAGATGCACTAAAATGCATGCATGTGTAATGAGCATTGTTTTGATTTTTGATGGAACTGTCCATATTTTTTTGGCTTGCGGTGAATTTTCCGTCTTCCATTCCGCACTTTGACGCTTGCTTTTTGGGTCGTACTGAAAGCACCATGTTTCCTCACCCGTAGCAATTGACTTCAGGAAGTTTGGATCATTTCTGGCAGCTGCAACGATTTCTTTGGAATTATTAATTTGTTTTCCATGTTAGTATTTCAACATCGACAAAAAGTTGTTTTGGGAGAACTGTCATAACCTTGCTATTTATCAACCGATTTAAAATAAAACTGGTATTACCGGAAAGAGGAATGTCACAGCTTTCAAACGCCGGTCTGAACACATAGATGACGCTACGAGTTACTCAAATATAATTCGCGTCTCGAAACTTATTTGGCGCACTGTGTATATTGGTTGAAATTTATTATATCGATTCAACATTCACCCTAATCATTATATTTCTGAAGCTGTACATAGCCTTGTATTTTTTTCGAAAAATCATTTCTGCTGTCCCAAATGAAAACGTAGTAAGTCGCATTCGCTATAGAGGCGAAAGTCGCGCGATCCTTTGTCTGCTCACGTACATCTCACATAGCCATACGATGCCCCGACTATCGGCGGAGATTCCCGAACATGGAAACTAATGAGACCTTTACATTTTCGTCTTTCGCATGTTTTTTACTTTTTGACAGATTTACAGTTTTACATTTGATATTTTGGGAAACCTTCACTCAATACAATTATTATAATTAGCACAGTTTAAAATACCAATCAGTATCAAATGTCAAACTATAAATCTGTCAAAAAGTAAAAAACATGCGAAAGACGAAAATTTACAGGTCTCATTAGTTTCTATGTTCGGGAATCTCCGCCGGTAGTCGGGGTATGGCATGGCTGTGTGAAATGTACGTGAGCAAACAGAGGATCGCGCGACTTTCACCTCGATAGCGAATGCGACTTATTACGTTTTCATTTGGGACAGCAGATTTGTCCAAGTCTTTTTTTCGTATCATAATTACTATTTTACCCAATACCCACTTTACCATATACAGAAAGTTACAGAAAAATCATTTGAACCAAAACACTTCCAGACAGAAGTATTTGTTTCATATGTTACATGAATTTCGGAAAAATAAACTTTAGAAAATTTAAATATGTGCTGTATACATGTTCATCAATTTAATTTTATTCAATATATTTATATTTCGTGCATTATAAATGACACATTAACACTTTTTCTAGTTGGCGAAAAATGTAAAGCACTTTACACAATACTTAATAAGTCCTACTCGTGAGACTAATGTAAATTATATGGTGGGATATAACACTTTAGAATCGCGATGTATAGCACCGCCAGATAAATCTTTTGTAAAGATAGAGGTTGAGAGAGTGGGTGAATCAGATATTCCAAGAAGATATAATGGCGTTGATTTTTGGGTTAGAATATTGGGTGATGGAACATACGTAGAGCAGGTAATTACTTCTTCGTATACATTCAGACAGAAATACAAACTATTATTTATCATTTATCTAAAACAACGAGAGTTTATTTTGATACTGATTGTTGTTAATATTTTAGATGGACACCGGCAGTCTTGTCTTTCTAGACGAGAAAATAGTAGGAATAATTATGGAGTTCTACAATACCTACGGAATGGTCAAATGTATTTCTAGCGATGATATTTTGAAAGCAAAGAATCGTTGCGAAAAAAATGAATAATAGTATATTGCATTACAAAGGACGAAACACAGCGATTGCAAACAAGTGTGAAGTTTGCTGCCCGAGCGAAGCGAGGGCTGCAGTCACACGAGTTGCATTCGCTGTGTTTTGTTTCGAGTAAGGCATACTATTTTTCATACACGAAAAAAAAAGTTCTTGAAATTTTCATTAACTCGTCAACCACTTTTGGACAGGCCAGAAAGTCTTTTAAAATTTAGAATTGTCAACGTTTGAAAATTGGATATACAATTCTTTAAAAAGTATAAAACATTCAAAAAACTTTCGTTGACTCTCGAAAGAAATTTGACGGCAGAGTTCTAGAGTTTTTATAAAACTCGCAAACTAAAATTTCGAAGCCAGTTCAAGAAACTTTCATTAATTGTTCATGAAAATTTAGCGAACTTGCGTTTCCTAAAAGAAAAAGTTTACGTCGATTATTTCCAAACCGTTTCATTTATTACTCAAACTTAATTTTATTTTATTTATGGACAATCATTTACAACCAAACTTATATTCACTATATATACATGTCATCGTATGCATTTATAAACGCTTCTTAAAAATTATATCCGCCGCTGCGGGATTCGAACGCCTAACCTAACGTATAACGCATTTTATTCCTAAGCAACTAACCAGCGCCGCTATCGAAAATTATGATTTCCATCAAAATAAAACCCTAACTTTATCACACATTAAGAACTGCGCAACCTGGTGCGTCAGACAGTTCGAGAAACTTTAGCGAACAGTCAAACATTTTTTCGTTAACTCGTATCATACTTATTCATTTCTGTGTGAGAAGGTTATTTCATTCCAGAACTTTTAAAATTTGGAGAACATTTTCTGAAAGTTAGATACTTTTTCATAATTTTATCAAGAACTATTCAATAAAAACTGGAAAACTGCTATTATTGTATTCGACAAAGTTTATGATTTTTTACTCAAAAGTGCTGGAAATTTAAAAAATGTAGTGCCCTATCCAAAAGTGGTTGACTAGTTAAAGAAATTTTGATGAACTTATTTTTTCCGTGTAGCAACTGTTTTGAGAATTTGATTTTCGGTACCTGTAAAGCGGGACGAAAGTGCGGTTCGCAACCCTACCTTTAAAGTTTCGCCTCTAGTGTTGAAATTCGCAGTTTCGTCCCGCTTTACAGGTACCGAAAATCGAATTTTCAAAAGAGGCGGTATGAAAACCTATTAAGCAGTCCTTATCAATATATTATAGCGAGTGGAAACCCATTATATTTTATTCGTATGAATTCATCTATAATTTTAAGGCGGGGAATTTTTTTTAGTTTGATAGTTTAAACTCGTGTATTGGACGGTTATTGTATTTTATTTCAAAAGAGATGGAAATTTCCTTTCGATTATTTATACACTATAAATCACTGTTTTTACTTCACAGAATAGCGATATGGGGGCATTTTCGTAAAACAGTGCAACCTGTGAATAAGACCAACTTCGAGGCTCCAGGAAAATGTTTATCTCTGAAAAACCCCACCATTGTTCTGGACTCGATTTAACCAAAGTTTCATTCAGATTAGTTTCGAATTTTTAGTACGAATGTATTTGGATTATGATTATTTTTCCTGAATATGCGATCTAGTGTTTGTCTTAAATCAAACGGTCAATTCCAATATCCAAAACACAATGCTCACGTGAATGAACACGATTTATCGATTTTTACCACAAAATATAACTTTTAGTTGTAATCTTAGTTTGAATTCACACTATATATAACTTTTTTTACTTGACAGAATAGCGATACGAGGGCATTTATGTAAAACAATGCAGCCTGTGAATAAGGCCAAGCTCGCGTCTCTAGGGAAATGTTTTTCTCTGAAAAAACCCCACCATTGTTCTGCGCTTGATTTAAAGCTAATAAAATCGCCTCCTACAGAATAAGATAGTTTTACATTTCTCCAAAAACAAATGCATAAAATAAAGGAGAGTGAACTTTAAACGCGCGGCCTTATTGACAGCTTGTGTTGCGATTACCTCGGATTTTTCGTCACAGTCAAGTAGTGAGGAAAAAGCTCGAGCGCAAATGAGAAGTGGTCTCATTCACAACTTGCACTGTACTTAAAAATTCAAAATATCAGATGCGACTTATTAGCAGAATTACTATTCTCTTACCTAATTTGATTAGAATTTATCCAGTTTTACGAGTTTTTTTATGGCGTAGTTTTATTTTGTACACATGTGTGATAAAAGTTTAATAAAAGTAAAAAGTTAATAAAATTACATAATTTTTGTTTTTTGTTTATAAATTTTTGTTTATAAAAAATGATTTAGTCAGTTTACAGAAAATTTCGATTTCTTAAGGTCAATTTTACGTTAAATTCATCGAACTATTAATCCAACAAAAAAATTTGTGGGAAACAACAAAGATCTCAGTAGAATCAAACAAAACTGTGGGCAACTGTATACCAATGCATTTATTTGATTGATCCAATCAAATTGTTGTTTGATTAACCATATTTTGTCCTGTTTTTGAAAAAAGGACTCAAATCTCCTGGAATTTGACCTTCTCTAATGGTACAATTTTTTCAAGTAATTATTGTCATGGAATTTTACAAGTACACAGTATTAGCGAAAATATATTATAATTGTAATAGATATTATAAATATTGTAGGTATCATAATATTCTAGTTTTTTTGGCTTCAGGAATTTCTTAGATATTTAGGTAAGCCAAGTTTTTTAGATTCTTTATCTAAAATTCTACGACGTAAATACATATTGCCTTTAAAAATTTTTATGAGCAATGTTGGCCTAATTAAGATGTAGGAAAAATACTTATAGCCACATACTTACAGACGTTTATATATGAAAAGATTTAAAGCAAGGCAGTATTTTCCTAAAAAAGTTACTGGTAAGAATTAATCTTATTGACAAAGCGACAATATGTGGAAAATTTTGGGTGCACTGCTTTGGGGTTTTACAGTTCATTCCAACGCATTGGGTAAATAAAATTCCTTATTATTAAGATTAAATAGTATCTCTAAAACATTTTGTATTTATTAAGAAAATGATATTTTTATTTAATCAGTATTGATATCAATTCAAATATTAAAGAATTTGAAAATATTTCTGTGGAAAAAAAGACGCTTTCGACTGCGCCGGGAAATGAACCTAAGTCTTTCGATTGTCCGTCGAATGCTCTAATCACTGAGCTACACAGGCGTCCGACATTTCCTTCACAGGAATACCTTTTTATATCGCCTAGTGGCTCTGCCTTGTGCCTGTCGAGAGCGTCTTTTTTTCCATAGAAATGTTTTCAAATTCTTTAATATTTGAACTCATTTGCATTTATTTGCGATATAAGTTTATTAAAAAGAAGTAAGGTTTGAAGTAATTCCAGAGATACTTTTGAAAAATCAAATTTTTCAACCTCTCATGCCACGTTGTCATAAAAGGATTTGTAGCCTCCATATTACCATATTATCTTATCAACATGTATCTACATGAGTACATATACATATAAAATTTACTACATCAGTTCAAATACGATATAGACCTAAGGTTTAATAAACCTGCGCGGCCTACGTAACATTGAGCAACCTCGATTTCTGTACATAATTCATGGTTAGTCGAAAAAGCTCGTGGAGTTTTTGGAGTAAGATAGAGACGCTTAAATCAGAGTGTCTCCATTATTATTGACAATTTTTTGCCATTTTTTAGGCAGATCCATGATTTCATCAGTATAGTACTTCTGTGGTTTTCGGTTGAAAAACTTAATCACATGCTATATGTCTAAGGCATCCAAATATTGAGTTTCTTTTCGAACCCCAGCCTTTTGCAAATTATTTAAAACGATGCGATGATAGATGTTTAATTTATAAGCTATGACATGACTGCTAATATGCCGATCTTGCTCAATTCTTTTGATAATTTCATCACTTTTTTCGGTAGTTGACCGACCAGAACGGGGCTCATCTTTGACTTCGAAATTTCCAGAACGAAAGTGAGCGCACTTCATTATAGCAGCAACACACATAACCTCACTTTTTATTATTCTCACGTGTCATCATGATCCACGTTTTAAAGTCAAGTTCACATCATGCCCGCAAAGACATTATAGCATAGATGCAGCATATGTCGATGGTAGGAAAGCCCGATATATATAGCTAACCACGTTTTATGCTATTATTATCTATAACTTAATTCGTGCGGTTTGCTAAGAGATGGCGTAACTTAATTATTATTCCATCGTTCCAATATTCCGAACATGCGTTGGAAAGCTACTGCCATTGTGCGTCTTTTTCAGTATATGTCATTCATTTGAAGCGTAAACAACAATAATTTTTTTTCACTCAAATATGTCGAACTTTGTGCCTGGAAAAGAACTAATTAAGCTATGGATCCAATATATGATAGTGCTGCCTTCTTATTAACTGTAGTTATAGTAAAACCTACCAGACAGACACATTGTCGACCTCTACACCACAACTAAAGAGCATTACCGTATAAGCACAGTAAAAATGCCTAATAACATAGGAATCAGACCTTGATGATGTGATGTGCGAAACACATAGACCGAAATTGAAGCCGTTGATGTAAAATAGAGAGTGCTTTAACCAAATTTTTAAATAGAACTTCCGTTAAGATAACCCGCCTAATATCTCTTACAAGAATGCATAGGTGCACCAATCCAAGACAACCTGAGGTGATACATTCAGATAAATTGAACGGTGAAATATGATCTTACTGGAAACTGACTTTTTTGACTTCAAAATTTTAGAGTCGATTGTTAAATTAAAATTAACCGTTAAAATATTCAACGTAAATAAACAATTTGAGTGAACGATTCGAACCTACACCAAACTGATGGATGTTGAGCATTTGGTTCGAATAAACGTTTTGAACAGATTAGATCGAAATTCTAAATAAGCAATTAAAATTAACAATCTCAATTATCTATGTGAATAAACAATTAAAATAAAAAATTTGAATAATCCATGTGAAAAAACAATTTGATTAAATGATTCGAATCTACACCAAACTGATAGATTTTGAGCGTTTGGTTCAAATAAACGTTTAGACTGGATTGGAATTGAACAACTGTAGTCGTTAAAAATGGAAAATTGGAAAATTCGTTTTAAAATTCTCAATATTTGTTTGTAGTATAAACTTGAAATTGTATTTTTGGAATAAAATGGAATTCTGAGTTTAAAATTTTAAGTTGGGATATTGATAGGTGTAAAATTATAAAATAAAAAATTGTACTCTCTTGTAAAATTTATTTGCGTTGCGGTAAAGATATATTACACTTGTTTTATGGTTCAAAAGGTTTACAATACTGGGACTAGTCCTCTTCCGAAAACTGAACTTAGTCTAAGATAGTTTTGGAGCTAGTTCTGGTAAGAACTGAACTCCCTGATCTCAACTGACTGTCTTTTATTCATGCATGATTTGCTAATGCTAAATACATTAATTTATGTATGTTTATAGTATTTGTATATATATAAATACAATTTTCTATTTTGTTCTTATTTTCGCACCAAAGTATGGTATTCCTATTTTAAGCAAGTAACTCACTCTTCACCTGTTTATTCATTATCGTAATTATCC
Source organism: Diplolepis rosae (assembly GCA_030998225.1). Classification (NCBI taxonomy): domain Eukaryota; kingdom Metazoa; phylum Arthropoda; class Insecta; order Hymenoptera; family Diplolepididae; genus Diplolepis; species Diplolepis rosae. The sequence goes on along the minus strand of JAPYXD010000710.1, from coordinate 17,860,063 downwards.
GTTACTATCTATGTAAATGCACGTGTACATTAATATACATGTGCATATACATGTATATTATATGCTTAGTTTTATTTGATAATTGCACATTTCGCATTTAAACATAAGTCTGGAATTTGAAAGTTTGATTTTTGTAAACATGATATTTTACCTTTAAACAATTTCGAAAGTAGTATAGATTCTGGACTCATCGAAAATAGAAATCTTACGAAATAGCACTTGCAGTGTCCGTTACGCTTATCTTAAGTATGCATTTCTGATATTTCGTGTTTTAAAAGGTTTTTCCTCTATATACTGGGTAGTACAAAATTTGTATACCTGATGTGTTGTTTTTACACTCAGAAATTGTTTTTAATCCTTAAACTATGTCTAGCACGTACTGGACGCAACACTGCTCTCCATGATAGTGAAGTTTGTACTACTATAAAAACCTTTTTTTCTCATATAGCCTGGAATTTTTTTTCCAAAATACAGTAACACAACTAAGGGTAGTTAGACACGGAATTTCCAAAAAAAATATTTTCAAAATGTGTCTGCAATTATTACACCCTCAGTTCTTAATTTGGAAAATTCAAGGTCATGGTTTTTGCACATAAAAGAAGCGAAAATTCTCCAAACAAATATATGTTTACATGTACATCATATGTTACCATATATGTGAATTGAACATTAATCCTACTGCTCATTTTGCGAAGATAAGGTAAGGTCGAAAAACAAATTTCTTCTCCTAGCTTCCGTCCAGTAGGCTTAATTGGACTGGTTTTTTGTATATCTTACTTCTGCACCTAAAGTAACCGTTTTTTGGTCAAACAAATCATTTTCGAGTATTGGGCATTTTTAGTGTGCTTATACGGTAATGCTCTTTGAAGCAATCTCAAGCCTTTCGTTTCTGCAAATTTCGAGCTTTCCTAGCCGGCTGAAGAAAAGAATTTCAAACTTGACCGGAACTATTTATTATTTATGTTTTTAGGTATACAGTGGAAATACTCAGTTTCGTAAAATTATCTTGCTAATGTAGATTCTCTTTTTTGTTGTTGCAGGATTAAATTCGTCACTGTTAGAAAGTAAAGTTTTTGCAAGTCTTGGTCATAAAAGACACATTTACCACATTCTCACTGAAAATGAATTCGATTATGTAGTTTCTGTGGGAGAAATAGTTCGTCATAAAGGAAAACAGTTTATCCATCAGTTCTTCGGGACTATGCTCACACCACGATACGGCTTCACATACCTTAATGAGGATTTATTAGAGTGGTAAATTGATTTATATTTCATTATAAAGAGTCTAACTATCATTCATGACTACATTACTTAAATTTTAAGTACAAGATAACTTTAGTTATTATATGTTATTATATTATAGTTATATTATTATTATTATAGATATTATTATTAATTAAGTAACTTTAATTATTCCAAACGATATATTGGTTCATTTGAAGTTAACTCGACTTCTCGCTAGCCTCTCTGACAGCACCTAGCAGATTTACATTATGTCAAAAAAGTAGCGGGAATTTGTCAATAAAACACAAACTATTTATTATTCATCCAAATTTATTCTGTCGCCTTTAAAGTAGGCCCCTCCCGAAATAATACACTTATGCCAACGAATAATCCAATTATCAAAAAATTTTGCACTATCTGAAACCACTATTGCAATTATTGATCTTTTTAAAAACACAAAAATGCTCTTATTTCAACCATTTTGGTCACATGTGGCTGGTTAACAAACTTGTCCTTACTTTATCTTACTTTTCCAGTTCCGATAAAATGTGATAAAGCTTAATTCAATCCGATATTTCCATCGAAAGTTATCGAGCATACGACTTAATACTACTACTACAGACAAACAGACAGACACTTTTGTAAAAACCGTTTTTTCTGACTCAGGCGGTCTCAAAACGTAAAGATTTGATGAAAATTTCGAAAGTCATTTTTCACATAAAACCAATACCTTCTCATATGATGAGAATGGAAAAAAGTATAAATAAGGGTTTAAAGTCTCAAAATAAGAAAATTCTCTTGCTGCAGTAATCTTTGCGTAGAACAAGTTTCACAGAATGTACATTTTCTGGCTTTAACAAACGTTTCAATGAGTATACTTTCTCAATTCAAGAATTCTTTTTCTAGGGTTAAAGAAATAAAATCTTATGTAAATGACATGAGAAGACCACTCAATGTGGATGAGTTGAAACCTATTATAAGATACATAAGCTTGAGGGATTTTATATCTGATGAACCCAAGGAACGTTGGTCATTATCTATTGGTATTGCAGTCATGGAGGTAAGAGATTGCAACATAAGATAAAAAAATATTTACAAATAAAAAGGCCGAAACGTTTGCCTTCCTAGTCATTATGTTTCTGATTTCCTAAAAATTATAAAAAAACTGAACCCATGTCGAATTAATAATCGTAAATTAAAAACTGTGGTTCAATAAAACAATGAATGTGTGCCGCATGATTACGCGCATATATCAAATTATTTCAGGTGTACAAATAAGTTTCCACCGTTTTTTATACAAAATTGGGCATTTAAAGTGAAAGAACGGAACCTTATGTTTTATTCGAAGTATTGTCCATCGTATTGTTCTTGTTCCGTTTGGCACGAATCTTGATTCAATAATGCTTCCAATTCCGCGTCTTTGTACACTTTCGGCATTCCGCTACGTTCTCTTTCTTCGATGTCAAATTCACCGTTCTTAAACTTTTAAAACCACTCACAACAACTTCTCTCACTCAATGTAGCCTCATCATATGTTTCTAAAAGCAATCGATGCGCCTCAGCTGCAGATTGCTTCAAATTGAGAAGCAAATCAAAAGTTCCTGCAAATGACGCTTATTCGGCTCAAAACTTGACATTTCGCACACAAAAGAATATATTATACTGATAAAAATACACTAATATTTCAAGGTTATGTTGTTGAGAGATGTACAACCTTAGGACAGTGATGTTTTACATCTGTCAATTTCAACCAAAACTTAATGGTGACGCCAACTTTTGTCAAACGGCGGAAACTTATTTGTACACATGATATATTGGCTGAAATTTATTATACCAATTCACCATTCACGCTAATTGTTATGTTTCTTAAACATCACATAGCCTTATATTTTTTTCAAATAATCATTTGCCAAAGTCTTTTGTTCGTATCATAATTGCCATTTTACCTAATACCCACTTTACTATGTCGTTATGTTACAGAAAAATCATTTGATCCAAAACCCTTCGGACAGAAGTGTTTTTTTCGTATGTCACATAAATTTCAATAACATAAGTTTAAAAAAATGTAAACATGTACTAAATTTATGTTCCTTAATGTAATTTCGTTTAATATATTTATATTTCATGCAATAAAAATGACACATTAACACTTTTTCTAGTTGGCGAAAAATGTAAAGTATTTTACAGAATACTTAATAAGTCCTATTCGTGTGACTAATGTAAATTATATGGTGGGGTACAACATGTTACAATCGTGGTGTATACCACCACCAGATAAATATTTTGTAAAGATAGAGGTTGCGAGAGTGGATGAATCAGAAATTCCAAGACGATATAATGGCGTTGACTTTTGGGTTAGAACAATCAGTCCTGGAACAAAAGTACAGGAGGTAATTACTTTTTCGTATACATTCAGACATAAATACAAACTATTAAACATCATTTATTTGAAACAACGAGAGTTCATTTTGATACTGATAGTTGTTATTATTTCAGATAGACATCGGCAGTCTTGTGTTTTTTGACGAGAAGATTGTAGGAATAATTATGGAGTTCCGCAATGGCTACGGAATGGTCAAATGTATTTCTAGCGATGATATTTCGAAAGCAAAGAATCGTTGCGAAAAAAATGAATAAACCTATTTAGCAGTCCTTATCAATATATTATAGCGAATGGAAACCCATTATATTTTATTCGTATGAATTCATCTATAATTTTGAGTATTTGGATTATGATTATTTTGCCTGAATATGCGATCTAGTGTTTGTTTTAAATGAAACGTCAATTCTAATATCCAAAACACAATGCTCACGCGAATGAACACGATTTATCGATTTTTACCACAAAAAATAACTTTTAGTTGTAATCTTAGTTTGAATTCACACTATATATAATTTTTTTTACTTGACAGAATAGCTATATGAGGGCATTTATGTAAAACAGTGCAGCCTGTGAATAAGGCCAAGCTCGAGTCTCTAGGGAAATGTTTTTCTCTCAAAAAGCCTCACCATTGTTCTGCGCTCGATTTAAAGCTAATAAAATCGCCTCCTATAGAAAAAGATAGTCTTACGTCACAACTACGTAAATACTTACTTTGATCGAAGGTTCCTCGTTTTAATTTAGGATCAAGTGATCCTTGCTTAGGGATGAGGATAAGTCAGTAAAGAACACAATGATTAGTAAAATAATACAGATTGAATTTATTTGAATAATAATGTTAATCAATATTATAAAATTATGAAGTTAAATTACGAGAATCTAAATATCAATCAATGCATATAAGTATGGCACGGGCAATTGGTAAAAATAAGAAACGAGAGAGAAAGAGAGAGAGAGATTCGGTACCTTTATATATATATCCTTCAAATATCCTTTTCTGATGGTTCACACAAGTATAAATCTTTAATTTGTAAAGTGACATGTTTGATGACATGTCTGCTATTATATTGACCCAAAATTCACAGAATTTTTGTTAATTTCTCATTTTTTTGGCATTGGGTCAGCCTCTTTTTATTTTCTTCTATTAAAATTATCAATGCACTTACGATAAAAAACGCAAAAAAAGAAAGGGCAAACTTTTCGGCCACATATGGGGGCCTTCTTCAGTGCCATAAATTTAAAGATTAATTCAAAATTTTTTTTTTTCTTTTCAATAGAAGAACATAAAAAGAGGCTGACCCAATGCAGAAAAAATGAGAAATTAACAAGAATTCTATAAATCTTTAGTTAAAAGAATCCCCATAGGTATGACTGCAACCAAGTGGTGAGTAGGATTCCCACAGGAGTGACAAGGACGGAGTGTGTATGACACTGGTGCGACGAAGACACAACAACTATTCTTTTGACACTGAGTCTAAGATCCTTCCAAAGATAGTAAAATGGACCACGGTGAATTTATGACTGGTTAACTGCACTGAACGGGTACTTCACGCTGTGATTCCTTTTAAGTTTTCAAAATTTGCTGCACTTAATTCTGCTTACAAGACTAGTTTTTCCCTTGGCGGCGTGTCCTTTTTATATTATATTTTTTGGTGACGTCACGCATTGCGCAGTATCCCGCTGTGTGTGACGTAGTTATACCTCTCTTTTCAATTGGTGGTTTTCTCTCTCTTTTAGTAACTTCCCCAGATTTTTCTCTAGACTTAGCCTGTGCCTATAGTCTATTCTAAAACGTCGCGGACGTGACAATAGTTATACAGTTCTCCAAAAACAAATACATAAAATACAGAAAAGATTTGTTAGCAGAATGAATAGTTTTTTAGTTAATTTGATTTTAATTTATCTACTTTTCCGAGTTTTCTTTTGGTGTACTTTTAGTTTGTACACATGTATGATAAAAGTTTAATAAAAGTAGACTGTTAATAAAATTACAAAATTTTTGTTTATTAAAAATGATTTAGTCAGTTTACAGAAAATTTCGATTGCTTAAGGTCAATTTTACGTTAAATGTAGCGAACTATTAATCCAATAAAAAAATTTGTCTGAAACAACAAAGATCTCAGTAGAATCAAACAAAACTGTGGCCAACTGTAAACCAATGCATTTATTTGAATGATTCAATCAAATTTTTGTTACATCAACCAAAATTTGTCCTATATTTTTTAAAAAGGACATATATCTCCTGAAAATTTACCTTCTCCAGTGGTACAATTTTTTCAAGAAATTATAGTCATGGAATTGTACTAGTACACAGTATTAGTAAAAATATATTTTTTAGCTTCAGGAATTCCTTAGAAATTTAAGTAGGCCAAGTTTTTTGGATTCTTTATCTAAAATTCTACGACGTAAATATATATTGCCTATAAAACAATTTATGAGCATGATTACGAGTATATCCCAAATCCTACATTGGCTAAAATTTATTATACCGATTCACCATTCACCCAAATTGTTATATTTCTGAAGCATCACATAGGCTAATAGGCCATTCAAATTAGTTTTTTGTATTAAAGAAATTCCAATTAATAAGTTTGAGGGCTGAAATGATTCGGATATGTGTGCAGAACGATAATTTAACAATGGAAAGTAAATTAACAATAAACATTTTAATTTAGAGAAGAAAATACCGGTAACACCAAAACTACAAAATAAACATTTTAAGTTGGATTTCAGCATTTTTTTTTCATATTTAGCTCTGAGGTTTGAAAAGTACTGATTTTAGCGGAAAAAGTTACGAATGAAAGTTTTTCGTTATTAAATTATCTACAAAATGTCAGTGAGGGAACCCCAGTAAATCAATTAGTTTACTTGTAATTCGAAAAATAGCACGAAATTGGTGTAAATCGCAAATTGTTAATAACTTCTGAGAAACTAACTTTTTGAGATTGATATTTAAAGAAAAGGTAGTACTTAACTGTCCAAAATAGCTTGCCAAATTTCAGCGTCTATAAATTACAGTTTTTGTTTAAATGGCACCAATATTTCGAAATTTTTTTATTTTCACAATACAGAAACAACATTTAAATCCGATCGAAATCGAAATGACGTGCACGATATCCCCAGTCAGTATCATCTGAAACAAATAATTTAAAAATATTCTTTACTAATATGACCATAGCTCTGAAGGGACGAAGCGGATTATTTTAATTTTTCAAAATAACAAAATGGCAGCAGCTTAAACAAAAATTTTCAAAAAACGACTTTTTTGGCTCTTTTTTCGTTAATTTAACTATGCTAAAATTGAAAATTTCAAAACTGCTTCTTCATTCTATAGATATTTATGTTTAGAATAAACGTAGAAAATTTGAAAGTAATCGGTTGAAAACTTTTTGAGAAATTGTGCGTGCCGAGCACAAAAACCTTGTGTCGAGAAAATGCGTTTAAAGTTTTCGGAACATAAAAATTGTAAAAAAAAGTTACTTACGCTTAATCAGCGATCCTTGTTTCATATAATACTCCTTGTGCTTAGTATTTTTGAATATATAACCTATCGAAAAATGCAACAAAAAAAAATCAAATTTTGAAATGTGAGATAGGAAAATTAGACCTCAGGCAAAAATAGATAATTTTGCTTTCAAGAATAGCAATATTATTATTGAAGGGCTAATTTGAAAGAGAAAAGATTATTTTTCATGAAAAAAATTTGAAACACAAAAAAATAATTTTATTAATAAATTTTATTTTGGCCCAAACTTATTTTCTTATCGCTTCGAGCCAAATTTTAAAAAATTATGCAATTATAATAAGTCATGAATTATTTTTTAGAGAAAAGATTTCCCACAACTTCACCGTTTCTCATTTTCAAAAATAAATTCTTTAATAGCTGAAACCATTAAAAAAACATTTTCCAAAACGAAATTTTTATAAACAAATTGCTGTATTTGATAATAATTTATTCATTTTCGAAATTTGTAAATGTTTAAGTTGTAGGCAATCTTTTTCTTAAAAAAGTGATTTGTAATTTATTAAAATCGCATAATTTTTTTAAATCTGGTAAGAAGCGATAAGAAAAAAAGTTGAGTCAAAAATAAAATTTATTAATAAAATTATTTTTCTGTATTTCAAATTTTTTTTCATGGAAATTAATCTTTTCTCTTTCAAAATAGCTCTTCAATAATAATATTGCTATTTTTGAAAGCAAAATTATCTTTTTTTCCTGAGGTCTAATTTTCGTGGATCAACTACCTTAAATTCATCGATGACGAAATACAATATATGATTTCGCCCAATTTTAATTCAATTTATTATAAAAAGAAATTGAGAGGAGGGGGAGTTGCATATTTATAATACTTTTTCATGCAAGTAGAATGTAAAAATTAAATTTGTTGAAGTTCGAACAATTGTAATGGTGTACATGTCTTGTGGCCTGAGGAATTGAATCTCTATTTCGTTCTAGAAGTTCTTTGTAAGAAGTTTCTAAGTGTAGAGAAATTCACTAAGTTCGCAAGAGGCACAATGCACGAGGAGTGCAGCACTTTCGTTAATGCGGGTGCCAGTAGAAGTTTTAACAAAGACGTCGCCGACGACGACGAGCAGAACGGACGCGTTATAGTCCTAATGTCATTGATCTATCGAATTGAAAATGTGCAGGTGGCATAGAAAAATTTCTTAAAAGGGAGATCCTTTCAATAGTATTGACTGGGCAATCATATTTCCCGTCTGATTTTTCCTTTACATAAAAGCTCTTCTTCTTTCCTTGTCTTTTCTATCGATAGGAATTCTGACAGAAACCGCAGTAACCCTGCGGCAGACAGGACGTGACGTCAGCGAATGCAAATTTCGCACGCTCGCGACGACATCCCACTTTTATTGCCGGCCAGATCGGTTGATATTCTTCTCGGGCGCACTTGCGATGAGCGCGAGATTTTAAAATGGCCCCGAGCTTCGCAACCTCACGACACAGCAACTTCCCAGTCATACTTTTCGAGTGATTTATGGAGTCTTGTCACTTCGACTTACCTAGCATATTGACAGCCACACTTAATGCTTACGTGTTTCCTCTTTTCCTATTTTAGACTCAAATAGAACTTGGATTTTCCCAGTCATGCACAAACATAAACTTGAAACTGATAGTTTCTGGCGGAAATATATCAGTTTTCACAATAAAACACAATACAGTGCAATGATCTACAAAAATTTGAAGATTGCACTTTTCACTTTTTGCAACTTTCAATAAGTAATGGAAATTCTTTATGAAAATACGTTTCCATTGGAGGCACTATTCTAGACTCTTACATCACATAGAGTCTAATAAAAAATATAAAAATAGTAATTCCTTTGCAATATTTTAAAATAAAACTCGTAAAATGATTTATTAAAATCTGCAAGAATAAAGTACCAAAAGTAAAACAGTTAAAAGTGAATTTTCAATTTTCTATTATTGAAAATCAATTCAACTTTAAAGCTAGAAAAATTATCACGTACAGGGAGTTTACTTTTAAATTAAATCTTTGAATTCATTTCCACCGACACAAACTTATACTCCTAGTGAAAATATTTCATTGGGTAAAAATCATCAGGAGAAACACAAAAAATAATACTTACTTTTTTATTGCACTAAAAAACTAGTTATCTTTTTCATTATGCGAAAAAAAAGGATCTGATTATCGATTCCTTTAATAATAATCCCTTACAAAAATTTTGTTTAGGAAATTAATTATAGGCCTATAATGATTTTTCTGTAATGATATTATGAGGGAATCATCAGAGAAATATCATATATACCCAGTCAGAAATGCCCGTGTCTTTGCCAGTCCTAACCACTGGGCCAATATTGGTCCAATATCGGTATACGACGGTCGTTTACCAGCATTGGCCCGATATCGGCAAAACGGACGGGCTAATACTGGCCCTGTTGTCAATTTAAAGACCAGCCAATGCTGGCAGCCGTTATTGGTCCAATATCGGCAAAACGAACGGGCCAATACTAGCCCGGTTGTGAATTTAAAGACCAGCCAATGCTGGCATTCGATTTTAGGCCGATATTTGCAAAACAAGCAAACCGACCTAAAATTCAATCCGAGTAACGAATAATCGATTCTCACAGTTTATGCTAGTTCGATATTGGCAAAATAATAAGTATGATATATCTTAACGTAAATATGTATGGTATTATTTATGGCAGGTTTTTGGCGTGAGTCGTAAAAATGAAAGCTATATCATTTTGTATTCATATATAGATTTGCTTTATTTATTATACATATAATACAATCTCCGTATAATCTTAATCCTTAAATTAAATTACCTAGTGTTAGAATTTTTTTTTTCTTAGAATTTTTCAGTCAGACACGCAATATTCGGCATGTAATTGAATATTTTCTACACGATTTATATAAAAATTTCAAAATATATATTGGTTAATTACTTCCAATAAAGTATTGGAATCAATTCAAAATCAACTGGAAGTATCAAAAAAAAATTTTAGAGTGTTCGGTGGCGTAGCAGGTCTGCAGGGGCAGCGACTCGAACAGTCACCGCTAGGCTCGCAGCGCGGGCCTGCCCGCTGTAGATTCGAAACCGCGAGGCTATAATCTAGCTTGCGTAATCAGCAGTGGTATCTCTAGCCGGGATCTCAGAATCCCCAGTCGAGACGCAAGTCCCAGACAGCACCTCCGGAATTATTTTCATAATTAAAGAAGATGTTATAAATAAAAACGTTTTATTATAATTTTATATGTGACACTTATGAAACAAAGAAAGAATTTTTTCGAGAAAATAAATATAAAATAAAACATTGCGAATCATTGTTTATGAATAATCGACCATTCTCAAAAGCAAAAATATTGATCTGCAAAATGTTGGTTGGTACGATGCTGGCTTACGGTACTGGCCCGATACAGGCATACGATATCGGCTCAATATTAAATGGTGTTATCATTCCGTTGTACCGCCGACGGTTGGAAAACGATATGGGTTCGATGCTGGCATACGGTACTAGCCCGATGCAGGCATACGGTACTGGCCCGATACTGGCATATGATATCGGCCCAATATTAAATGGTGTTATCATTCCATTTCACCGCCGACCGGCGCAGCCGACGGTCGGAAGCCGGCAATCGACGCTGGCACGATATCGGGCCGGTTGTCAGTTTCTGACTGGGTATATTGGGTTGTTCCAGAAGTAATTGCCGATTATTAAATTATACCTTTACGATTGATCAATTCTGGCCGTTTTTCATTGACCGCATCGTTCAATTTCTTCAGCTGACGAAAGTAAACATCCGAATTTAATCGTTTGGTTCCTTGGAAGCAGCTCAAAACATACTACACACAGATAGCATAATCTTTTTTTGATGCAACTTAATTTTCGATGTTGTTTATGGTGGTTCATCACGCTTGGGCCATAATCGTTTTCGAACGACGTTATTCTAAACAATCCATTTTTCATCACCAGGTATAATTCGTTTCACAAAAGGATGGAATTTCGGATTTGGTCATCATCAACTTCATTTGGCCGACCTGATCGTTACTCATCTTTGAGTGAACAATCCCCAGAATGGAATTTATCAAACCAATTTTGACACTGTCTGTCTTTTAGGGCTTCCTCACCATACACATCACGTAACTTTTTAGAAACCTGTGCTGCGTTCTTTCTTTTACGGAAATAAAAAAGCAAAATATAACGAAAATGCTCGTTTTTACACTCCATCTTAAAGTTGATGCCAAACTAACATCTGTAAACGAAATGACGCGCAATTTTTTTGTGAAAAAAGTATTCAAAAAGATGGTCAAAGACATCTATATGTGAAATCGGCAATTACTTCTGGGACAACCCAATAATACACATATATAATATCATATCCTAATATTTTTAACGTTAGATAACCGTAGAAAACAATAATTGATGATTATGAAGAAGAAAACGGGTAGAATTAGGACATTTATTTTTAGATGTTTAAAAATTTTTGGCAACGTTTCGCTTCTACTCCAGAAGCATCATCAGGGCATACAAAAATCAGCCATAAAATACTTTACATGGGATTTTTGGAATATAATGATTAAGTCAAAACATGACAGTCAATGGTAAAAATCATTAAAATAATAAAAACGTCATAATTGAGTGAAAACTTTTGTAACGTTAATTTCCCACATTCACTTGGAATTTAAATTGACAAGAGGATAACTTGTAAATTTGTCCTATTGTAAATTTAAATTCCAAATGAATATGGGAAATTGGCGTTACAAAAGTTTTTACTTAGTTATGAGGTTTTTATTATAATTATGATTTTTACCATTGACTGTCATGTTTTGACTCAATCATAATATTCCAAAAATTCCATGTAAAGTATTTTATGGCTGATTTTTGTATGCCCCGATGATGCTTCTCGAGTGGAAGCGAAACGTTGGCAAAAATTTTTAAAAGTCTGAAAATAAATGTCCCAATTGTACCCGTTTATAATAATATAATTTTATTTTTATTTTATATATATAATTTTATTTAATTTATATATATAATTTAAATAATAATTGATGAAAACAGTTTAGTTGATAAATAAAAATCATGTAAAATCAGTCATTCCTGTTTAAATTATGTTTACCATTCGATAAAATATAACTTACATTTATCAAGCAGTTTTCATTGAATAAAATCATGAGAATGACATCTGAATAAAGAACATTTGAAGTTGGCCTGTAAATGTTGATCTTTTTTTGTTAGTTGAGGTGCTAACTTCAAATGGTCTTCATTCACATGTCATTTTCATGTTTGCTATCAATGAAAACTGGTTGATAAATGTAAACTGTATATTTGTCAAATGATAAACATAAATTAAACAGGAATAACTGATATATATAATATTCACATTAGACGTGTGCATTCTGTCGGATCGAATGTCGCAAATTCGATTTGATTCAATTCGCCTTATTTGTTGGATCGGATTTTTTCCGATTCACTATTTTCACTATTAGCGCATCGGATGTCGAATATTCGACATTCGAAAACAACATTTTTCTAAATGGGCTTTTTAATTTTTATTACTACTTATTGTACATATTCTAATAAACAAATAACTAAAAGTTTTAAAATTTTAATTAACAAATCCAACTAACTAACTTTTTAAATTGATGGACTATAGTCTCTGAATGCATCACATAAGACTAAAAAATAAATTCTTTCGACTATGACGATATCAAATTAAAATACAATTATAAAATGTATGTATATTGTGTAATGTCTGATTAAAAATTGCAAACTACATCCTGCGCCGGTCGAATCTTAAAAATCCGACATTCGATCGGACGCACTTCAGATGTTGAATATTCGACATTCAACGGACGGACGATCGAATGTCGAAAATCTGACATTCGAAGGAGCGCGTTTCGGATGTCGAATATTCGACATTCGACAGAGGCCAATATCGGATCGAAAATCGAATCGAATCTTTTTGCACACACTGACAGAAAGGAATGGCTGTTACAGCGATATTTATGATTAATTTAACCTTACCTTATTGCTGGCATAGATACAGCAACATGAGATTTGTATTTTAACCATCCGATTATAACTGAATAAATATGAACGAATCAACCATATTATTGGTTGCTATGTTTCCCATATTGGTTCCCATATTATATTTCTGATTCGTCTAGTTTCACTTACAATATTTTGATTTCTGTATTTAACATCCTGCATTGTTCAGAGAGACATATTATTTTATAAATACAATTATAAATTCCCAACCTACAACCGAATGGCTAAAACTCCCGAACCATTTCTATCAGTGCACCTCTCATTCAAAGGTATTTAACTTTGTCGAGTTAGAGGGTAGACAACTCGACAAATTGGTAAATTTGAAGAGACATTTTTTTCTGGTTATATCACAGAGAATTCAAAAATGAAAAAATATTTAAAAGTTCTTTTGCTTTGTTTGGCGGTAAAATCGAGAATATCCATTTTTGGGTAAAGTTATGATGAAATTAGAGACGAAATAAAAATAGAGTAGAACAAGATGCTGAAAATAAGAAGGTAGAAGGTCAAGACGAGTAGTGAAAAAAGAAAGTAGTACAATAGAAGAAAAGAATTCGAATCGGTCCTCGAAAGTTCGTTCGAACCCTGGCGGAACGCCCTGGCGTAGAAGACGTGCCACGAATATTATGGAAGATCACCACTGTTCCACCACCTATTTTCCCATTTCTTCTTCAGCTTTTTCCGCTCTTCTTATTCGCTTTATCCGTAATTTCATTAACGAAATACCAATGGTGAGATTCGCTCGATTTATCACGAGGAGCGTTTTTTAACGGATTTTAAGATATAACGACACGCGTTTGGAATATAAATTGGGACTCAGATCTAGAAATATTACGAGACTGTTATTTGCTAATGATCTTTCTATCAACTTTAGTTCAATCTAGGTTTTTTGGCAACACACACATATATATATGCTTTATGTATATTCCATCCACCTTCCCTTTGCGAACTGTAAATTCGCTGTTCCGTTAATGATGAATTTACGCACGATAGAGTGTTCAGAAGCGTGCAGAATTTCCAGTTTGCGGCTTCTGTTAAGCTATATAAATACGGATACGAAAAGTATGAAGGCGTAGATGTGTGGCATTCCCTATTTGCGTAACGTGCAATCCAATTTTGATGTGTCGGTGACTAACCGCAAAGCTAGAACAGAAACCCAGCGATTGACGCTACAGCGCGCAACAAAATAATGAATTTAATCAATATATAATATATCAAAATAATCTAGCATTATAAGTACGTTCCGAAAAGCATAAAATCACTTTGACTATTTCACTAACAAGGAAAAACATTTTAGGAATTCATTTGATATATTTGTTTTGACTTTGGTTAGATCTCTTAATGCCTTAACGAAAGGAAAACAAAAGTTTTGTACAGACACTCTAAACAATTTCTGTTGTAATTTTACAAAACTGTAAGCGAAGTTTATTACCAAATCGTTGTAAGAATAAAGATTGTTAAATCATTACGTGATGAAGTACATCAAAGTTTGTAAGCGTCCACGTGATTGATGACGTCGATTGGTAATGAGAGAGGGTGGGGTATTTAAGGTACCAGCGGACATTATTGAAATTGTATTTGATTGAGATGATCAGATAAGTAATCTGCTCCATTCGTCACTTTAATATTTAATTTATTGACATAATTATATCTGTATTTTTTATTTTTATTTTTTACTCGCGCCACATTGAGAAAAACGATTCGCTTACTCAAGGTACCAATTTTTTGATGATTTTATAAACCAAATGAATGGTGATTTGACTACAATTCGTAAAAGAGCGTATAACTCATTATAAATATACCTGCTCTCTAAATCTGAATCAGTCAAATTTCCACTGATTGAATCAGTGATTTGCTTTTTCACTGATTCATCAGTGAAAACATATTTTTCACTGTTAAATCAGTTAATTTTTACTGAAATAATCACTGAAATTTGACTGATTTACAGTAACCTCTTTTTAGCTATTTGAATCAGTCAAATTTCACTGATAATCAGTAGATATTGACTGATTCAAATTATTATTCAACCGCTAATTATCTAATTACGTCTGTAGGATTTAAGTTGGTTGCGATATTTACACGACCAATAAGATATTACTTTTATTGTGTTTATCGTGAATGATGTAAATCACAATCGAGAGTGACTGGTTTGATCGCGTCTTAACGATTTTAATTTGAATGTCTATTCGATTTTGTATTTGTCCCATGTTATAATTAATATTGACAGGTCACGATATTAGTTGACCAAATATTAATAACCAATGTTTGATAGTAGCTATACCTTTGGATCTAGTCTTTTGAAATAAATATGTCCCTTCTACACTAAATTTTTATTTGATTTATGTCAGAATATAATTATTTATGATTTTATGTACGGGAAAGACCGTTACAACGTTTTGTAATTTTACAACACATGATGTATTGTAATTTCACAACTGATTGTGTCATCGCTTCACGGAAAATTCACAACACTTGTGTTGTAAGTTTGGAAAATTACTTTTCTTTCGACTGTAATTTTACATTAGATTTTGGTAAAATCACAAACTTGATTTTTGATTAAAAGTAGCGTTATGTTATAAATTCTCAGAACTTTAGGAGGAAATTCGTTCTAACTTTATAAATTGCTTTGGAACTATGAAATTGGTTAGAGTTGAGATTTTTTTCAGTCTTTTGGGCGTCTATTCTGAAGTCATCAGGAGACTTTTCATTTTTAGTGAAGACTCTACGTTAGAATGTCATCAATTTTTCCGCTAATAGAAATTTCCCATGAGAGTCGCACGTGTCGCGATTTACCGTTACGCGACGAAAATTCTTGGAAAGTTAGAGGGACTTGATTCGGAACTTCCGCTCGTTGACTGCGAATCAAACGGAAATCGATGCCACGTTAAAACCGTCGTCTTCTCTCTCCACTCTCTTCAGCACAGCGACCGTCCTATATTCCAGACTCATCCCTTGGGGCGAAAATCCCGTTTTCGTAGAAATTTCATGACGAATCGAGCGAATTACATTGGCGACTTGACGACGCACGCACAGCAAAATACAATTCATTGAAAATTCGAAGATACGGAAATTGAGACGTAAAATTCTACTCCCCTTACGATGACAGCGAAAAAGTCAGAAAATGGTGAAGGGGTGAAACGTGATCTCCCGATAACGAAGAATTTAGGAGCACTTCGAAAATCGTAAAATATTTATTCGTCTTTCGAACATCACGTTTCTAGAAATAGCAAAAGCATATTCATTTACTGACATATACTCGCTTCACTTGAAAGTAGAATAGAAAAATGAGACTCCGCTTTTGTTCTTATCTAACTCTTCATTTTTCTAGAGATGACAGAATTATTGGACGTAAAAATTGTTTATGCAAAAAAGTGAGAAAATACCGGAAAGCCACCTGAATTTTAAAATAAAAACGTAACAAAACGCATTTCTCGTTACATCAATGTGATGTATTCATTAACCTTATTAAAAATGTTGTTTTGATTATATTTATTTATTCGCATTAATTAATTAATAAAAACATAAAGAGAATCTTACATTGATAAAATTGCCACTTTTACGAAAAGGATGATAATTAAAAGCAGGGATTTCTTTAATTTTTTAAATTCATATAGAATTGTGAACACTTTTAATTTCACAGATTGAGAAAAATGAATTTGAAGTTTGCGGAAGTCAGAACGTACAACATGTTTGCAATTAGTAGCAGCGAGCAATTACACTTTTTAGCTGAGCTCCAAGGTAAGTGCTCTGGTAAAAAAGGAATCGGATTCTCAAACCAGTGCTTTTTTGTTTCTCACCCGCTTAAATTTTCAGTAAGGATTCACTTCTTACTCGGCAAGGGTCATAAGTACATACTATACATGCTAAAAGGTTCACAAAATGCGGTTCCTGATAATTGCAGATGTTGAAAGTGCACCCCATCAAAAATATAGGTCTATGTTTAAAGTACCCAAGTAATTGTAGAAATAATTTTCCCAATTATAAATATTATCAAATATTTGCTTGGAAGCGGCCCAGTACTGTTATTTACGACACATACAACTGAACTTAAAAATATTCAAGAACAACATGAAACCAACTTTTCAACTACAATTTGCCTTTAGAATTACAGTGAATAATTTTTTTCTAGTTAAATTCCACGTAGAGTTTATATGTAGGGAAGAAGCGGCGAAATTGGCGCGTCGTCTAAATTGGCGCACCCTATTTTTCAGAAAATGATAACATAACAAAAAATAAAAATAGTTCTATTGTGTGCATTCTTGTATGATATGTATTTGATAGAAAACATTATAAAAATCTAATTGCTTAATACAGTTTTATTGCGATTAATCGTTTTTTGGCATAATGGTTATGTTCGAAGCCATTGAGTTAAATCGTTAAATAATAGTAATTCAAGGTGAATTAGATTAATGCAACGATTTTATAATCTTTGATATTTAATCTTACGATTAGGATAGAATATTTGTATGAAAAAATAAGCATTTTACGTAAAAAGTATTCAATTAATGAACGATACACTTGCGGCAAAATTGGCGCATACGAGATTCAAATCAGAGGCGAAGTTGGCACACGTGTTGTGTTTCTGGAAACCGGTGACTGGAAGTCAAGTGCGTCGGATGTTTATGATTGAAAATATAAAGAAGATAGTGTTAGTACACAATTATTAATATACAGATATATACATTTGAATGTTGCTGGACTTTTCTTGCTAATCTTTTTCTTAAGATTTTTTGTGACATGGGAGTGTAATGTGGTTCGCAAAACTGGATGTAACGACTTTGTAAGGTTATATATTCATACTTGAACAATCAGTGGTTAAATTTATTTTTAAGTTTGAGGTATTAAGGCATTTTAAAAGCGATTTTTAATAATTAATTTGCAGTCTGACAGTGTTTTGAAAGTTTTCTCGATTTTAAGATGTGAAAGCAATGTAAGTAAAAAATTTGTATTTTTGATTGATTGTTTCTATTATTTATAAGTCTTCTAAAAGTTAATAATTGTATATACTTCTGATTAAAGGCTAAATTCAAATAATTCTCTATAAAAATGATTTCAATTTGAATATTCACTTAAATATCCACAATTGCCAGTATTTTATTGTACAAATATAAAATATATTTTAACTTTGGCTGGTTTATGTGAATAAAGGTATAAAAAACTTCACATATCTTGATATACTATCTCAAATTTAGTTTCAAATTATAACTACCTCTTTTCATCAACCTTTGCTACTGAAATGTAATTCTAAATCTATGAAAATATAACTAATACGTGGCAAGAGAAGATTATATGATTAGTGCGTCAATTTACCCGACATGGCGGGTAAATTCCGACGCAGGTGCAGTCCTTCGGAAATCTGAATAAAAACCTGCTTTCATAATTTTCAATGCAATCTTTATCCATTGGAAAGTATAGAAAAGATATCCAGCTATTAAATAAATATTTTTTCATAATTTTTAGTCATATACTTTCTTTTTAAACTCGCACTTTCTATTAGGTGCGCCAATTTCGCCGCTTCTCCCCTATACCTAAAAAAATATAATTGTTGATTTTCGAAGATCGAATTATGTCAGCATATGATAAGAAATTTCGAGATTTATCATTGAAAACACAAAAACCCCGATAACTTTCCATGTAATTAGGTTCTACTTACTAATCGTTTTTCACACATACTAATTAATCTCACCACCGAACAGATGCAAATTCACAAGAAATTGACTATTTACTTTTCTATAGAGTGGGAGGGGCTTCTAATAACTTGACATTTCCAACAACTTTCTTCCTCTAGAGCCCCGAAGTTGGTGAGTAATCGGAGTTGAACTGTAATAAAAATATCGGAAAAACTTTAATCTCTGTTATATTCCGGAACTGGAACTTAACTGATATCCAGTACCAATAACTAGCCAACATCCCAATGTTAGGCCAGTACTGGCCCAGTTTAAACAATGAAAAATATTTTTTCGTATACGTGATATTGGCTAAAATTTAATGACGGAAACTGAAATAACTATTAATCTGTAACGTAAACGGATATTTGAAACAGTTTCGATTCACAATTGAAAGTGCATGTAACGAAATCGGAATAAAATCTGGTTTTATGAAACGTGCAGCGTTTTGCAAATATATCTATCATTGAACTTTCCAGTTCAGTGAAACAGTTATACGTCGTTACAAATATATATCTATATATTACCCACCGTATCCATATAAGCAATTTAAATTTGTGATTCCACTAACTCCTGCCTTGAAATTCTTCAACTACACAGATTATCAACTTTTCCTGTTCTGTGAATTCACCTAAAACCTTGTGTATTCGTAATCGCGAACGGAAATTTTGTTAAACAACTCTGTAATTTATGACTCAACCAGGCTTAAAGTTTTGGCAATTAACGCACTCGAAATTGACTCCTCTTGCTCTTCACCTTCTTCTCCTTTGTTTGATATGGAACAACTCAAATATTAGGTGAAAACAACCTGTACCCTATTTCAACTCTCGCGGCCTTGCTTGGCGTGACCGCACATACTTTATTTCCGAAGCTATATTTTTTTTATGATTCCCCCAACTATATTTCTTCGTGGTCGACAGCTACTCCGTGTTGCCCATCTCTCGACGCGTAAATGTATCCCCACATTCTACGGGTGGACTAAACCGAGAGAAAACTTTCAGAAACGATTGGATCTACCTCAACTTCTACAAAAGTGGGGAATTTCAAAAGGAACTTCCAAAAAATATCCACTTTTGTGCGTCAAGAAATAAATTTTGCCCTAGCTCATTCATATCTGTCGAGTCGCAGTTGATACTTTTTATAGTAAAGAGGAGTCAAATTTAGAAATATAAGAATTTAATATTAAATAAAATTAATTAAGTTTATCTTATTAATTGAATAGGATTCCACCACTTATTTGATTAAAAAAAGACTGGAAGACAACAAATTTCTGGGAGATTATTTCTCGAAATTTCAAGAGGATTTATCGATCTTAAATTATAGACAGAATGCGTTGAAAATCGAATTATTAATTTTAGAAATATTTGAAGTGAACTTTCAAGAAAAATCAACCCTTAATTGAAGACTGAAAAGTTTAATTGCAAAACGTTATCAGGTTCTAAGACAATGGAGGGAACGTTTTCTCTTCTTCGAGGTATATATTTTTTCAATTTTGTAGAGTAATAAAAAATTCGAATTTCAGTTGAAGAAGAAAATAAAACTTTTATTTGTTCGCTCTGTAGCTATTGAGTTGCCGAATCAATACAAAAGAAGTTTGATTGGAAAATATTATCAGATTTTAAGAAAATAAACGATGAAGGTTTTTTTGCTTGGGCGACATGTCTCATCTTTAGATAATGATTTTAATCCCTATTGTATAATCATTTAAAAATTGCAAGAATTATATTTGTAAAAAGCCTCTTTTTTACAATGTGTATGGTAATTAATTTGATTTTTCCAGGCGATAATATCATTTTCGAAAAAATGGTACTCGAGGGCTTTCTTTCAGTTTCAAGTTCTAGTGATGTTTTAGAATATGGCAAATGATAATAGTGATATTTATATAATAATCAAAAGTAATAATTGTTCCAGAAACCTGTTACTTTTTCGTTCTAAAATTGTAACAAAACGAGTTTTCTAAGAATTAATAATATCTCATATTTCATTACTTTTTATTATAACAGTTTTCTAAAATTTGAAGCAGATATTAATGTTCCATAAGTACTTAATATTATTACTTTAATTAGACTTTTGACAATTTGAAATAATAATTATGTAAAATTCAGTATTCAAACGCAGCTCATTTTCAAGAAATTTAATTAAACTCCATAGTTCACAGGTAATTGATCCAAAAAGCGGTATCATCTTTTGATCATTTTGATTCCGGAAATACGTTTCAATGCGTTGCTGCTCATTTGGATCCAATTTCAGGATCAAATTTATCACCAGAGATTCACGGTGAGGATAAATTGTTTGCATAAGGAAATTTTTATGACTGGCGCTAATATTATTCTCACAATTTAAATTTTAGATATCTTGCTGATACCTTGAACACAAATTCACAGGATCTGGATTGGATTTTTAAAGGAGCGTTGCTTAAGATACAGTAAACTTAATAGCTGACAATAGTAAGGAATAAAAGGATCCTTTTCAATGAACGTAAAAAGTAAACTGAAACGATGAAGAAATGACCGGAAGGAGTAGACGAAAAACTCGTAACTGGATCGATTGCGTGGATGCTCAGGTTGCATTATTGCAAATATACATCAAGATTCGATTGCAGTGCGTTATCCTAAAAGCTTCGCTACCCTTTTAAAGAAGTCCATCCTTCTGGAAATACGAAAAGTTCGATACGCTGAGTAGTTTTTTATGCGCTAAGCCACGAAGTTTCAGGACAAACCACCATAGAATGCAATTACTTGAATCTATTTGAAAATCTACTCTTACTACAAATATATGTAAAACTTCAACTCAGTTTTATAACAAAACCAACTTCCAGTAATGAACTATAACCAAAAGTAAATTTGTCTCCGTGTCTGGATATCGATATAAATGATATTTAATTTTGAATTGAATAATTAATCAAGTTCCACTGACTTAAAAAAAAAACTTCTCGATTAAGAGAATCAATGAAAAGCAGAGAAAATACGAAGGGTAATTTTCGGCGAACAAAAACAAACAAGATATTTGAATATTTACCAATTTAAACAAATTAGGTTTTGTCCTGATTGATATACAGATTTGAATACGTCTTTCATAACTGAATTGTTACTTGTGTTTCTTATAAATTATAAGTGAATACATTTCTCAACTAATAAATTGCATTTGACTATTTATTGCAAAATGGAATGACTATAAACTTACATAATTAATAATTTCTGTACTGATTCAACCCTAATTTGATGAAATCACATTATACAGGGTTTTCCAATTAGAGGTTTCATTTTGAATAGCCCGCTATTTTGGCAGCTGTCATAATGAGTGGTGTCATTTTTTGACAGATGACAACTAAAAACTATGCCATTAATAAAAATGTAATGATACACGCTTCAAGAACGCATTGAAATTGTTAAAATTCACTACAAAAATGGTGAAAATTTTGCTGAAACAGTTCGTAAAGTTAAAAGTTTTCTCGGACATCGTGAAGCACCTTCACGACCAGCTATTGTGAAATTGGTGCAAAAATTCGAGCTGTTGGGACAAGTTAGTGATGTGAAGAATCGAACTCATGCCCGTCGTGCAAGAAAACCAGCGAATATTCCACGCCGTTCTTTGGAATTAGGCATTTCGCAAACGACTCTACACCGGACTTTGCATAAAGACTTGTGTCTTAAGGCTTATAAATTTCAGTTAATACAAGAACTCAAGCCTGCCGACCAATAACAACGTCGTTTCTTTGCCAATTGGGTGTTGGAAATGCATGAAAATGAACCTGAATTTCACAGAAAAATTATTATGAGCGATGAGGCTCATTTTCAACTTTTAGGCTACATTAATAAGTAGAATATCAATGATATTGTTTTTCATTATTAATGGCAAACCTTCCGCTATTGAATGAAATAAAAATCAAATAATTTTTCACAAAAACCGCGTTTTTCTTAAAAATTAAAATGAAACCTCTAATTGGAAAACTCTATATTCAATAAAAATCTATAATAATCTATTAAATCCTTTCGTGTTGTACAGTTAATTATACACGGAGAAACTCTTCATTATAAAATATAGTATTATTATATTTATTTTTTTACTAAAAGTCAATAGGAAGCAAGGGTATAGTAACACAACTAGTTTTATTTACCATAGCGATAGGAGAAAATATTTTTTTTGAACCAGTATGAAATATAGTGTAACTTTATAAATTTCTATTAAGAGTTGCAAAGATTAATATCTTTCATAGCAAACTGAAACTAGAAATAAGTGATACCTATATAGATAAAAAGTAAAATTATAAATGCAAGGATTGGTCTTTTCAATAATACAAATTGCAAAATAGTTTAGAGAAATTACCATTGTCAATAGTAATGAACAATGAAGAGAGAAAGATTTGAATATTTTGCAATTGAATACAGAAAGTGGAAATATTTCATAGATTTGAGGAAAATAGACCGAATTTTCGGACTTATTTTCGAACTATTAGGAAATATGTCAAAAAGGTGAGAACATTTCACAAATCTCCAAACTTGTAGGAAATTTTTCCCATGAAAAGCGGAAATTAATTCACAAAAACAGAAATTTATTCACCTTTTTTGGATCTTTTTCCACTTAAGGTAGTACGATCACGAAAATTAGACCTCAGGCAAAAATAGATCATTTTGCTTTCAAGAATAGCAATATTATTATTGAAAGGCTAATTTGAAAGAGAAAAGATTATTTTTAATGAAAAAAATTTGAAAAACAAAAAAAATAATGTTATTAATAAATTTTATTTTTGCCCAAACTTATTTTCTTATCGTTTCGAGCCAAATTTTTAAAAATGATGCGATTCTAATAAATCACGGTTCATTTTTTTAGAAAAAAGATTCTCTACAACTTGACCGTTTCCTATTTTTGAAATTGAATTAATTATTATCAAACACAGCAATTTGTTTATACAAATTTCGTTTTGGAAAATATTTTTTTTAATGGTTTCAGCCATTAAAGAATTTATTTTTAAAAATTAGAAACGGTGAAGTTGTGGGAAATCTTTTCTCTTAAAAAATGAACCGTGATTTATTAGAATCGCATCATTTTTAAAAATTTGGCTCGAAGTGATAAGAAAATAAGTTTGGGCAAAAATAAAATTTATTTATAACATTATTTTTTGTTTTCAAATTTTTTTCATTAAAAATAATCTTTTCTCTTTCAAATTAGCCCTTCAATAATAATATTTCTATTCTTGAAAGCAAAATTATGTATTTTTGCCTGAGGTCTAATTTTCGTGATCGTACTATCTTAAATTATGAAATAAATATATATTTCCTAATAAACTGGATATTTCTCCGACAAACAGTAAAAACTATTTCCAGTTCTATGTTGGAAAAATTTCCGAAAATTTTTTTACAGTGTATATTAGCCGAGAATCGCTACGGTTATTTGTCACCCGACATAGTAATATATTTTTTTACATTTGAATGTGGCGGCTTTCTAACTTACGATTTTTTCTAGCAGAGGGATTACCGAGCTTCTTCTCACAAATCATAAAAGTTTTCACAGTTCAGTTTGTAATGAACTTGGTACATTGTGAGTGTATTATCACTGGGATGCTTTTATGAATGTGTGCGTTGTGCGGTTAGGTTAAGTTGCGTTAAATTAGACAGAAGATGTGACTTTACTATTATCTTTTGTAAACTTAAGGGGGTCTCTTTATCCAGAACCAAAAAAAAGGTACTTTTTCCTAATTCTTTTTTAAGCAGAAAATAAAAACACAGGTCAACGATTTTCCGCATATACTTAGGTACATATCTGAACTTGTAAAAATAGTTTTTTTATTTGAAAACGACAAAAAATCTGGGACTAATCGAAGATCCCGCGCAGCGTCTCGTCACGGATAATTGAAATCGCGTGCATGATATTGTCTAAAGTTTTCATCTGAAACACACATATATATTTTTTTTTAATCGGAAGAGGCTTCTGCTTATAATGAACCTAAAAAATTGTATAAAAAATTTTTTAATTGATCTTTTAAGTTACTTTTCAAGAAAATCAAATTTTTCGCCTTTTTTTTGTTAAAAATGCGTTATATATAATGAAAATAAATACTGTATTATGTAAATTAAAGGTTCACTATAAGCGTATTTTAATTATCTACAAATAAAAAAAAAGTTTATAATAATAGCTTTAATGGTTCTTTTTTATTCGCGCACGCAATTTTGAAAAATGTGGTTTCGAGAAAACGCGTTTTAAAGTTTTTAGACGGTGAAAAATCTACTTACGCAGATGAAACGTTAATCCGCTATACCATCAAAACTATTCCGATATGGACTGTAAAATTTTGCGACAATATTCTCTGATAATAGTTCCATCGATTGAAACAAAAAAAAAATCGATTTTTCGAAAGTTCTGGATAAGGAGACCCCCTTAACATTCTTTTTTAAGAATTAATGAAACATTTCTTGTGTTTACTTTAATATAATTCGTTGGATGTGCCGATCACGATTTTTCTTTTTCAGGGAATGATTAATTTTTTTCATCCGTACATGATTAAAATAGTAATTGCAACATTGAAAAAAATGTTAAATTTACCATTTTATCTATTTTATTTTTGTTAATGTCGATGGGAACTTTCTTAGGTTAGAATTGTTTAGGAGAAAAACTTTTTTAATTATTGTTTTTCAAAATGTAACAAAGGATGATAATTGTTGAGAGGTTTTTCATCAAAAACTGCACAACAGTTTACAATTATACTTTAAAATTACCATGATTTAATTCTTCTCATTTTGATGAAGAACATAAACAAAATTTTAAGAAATCAATAAGGTAAATGTACCAGTCGTTGCGCTGTTGAGCATATTTTACGTAAAATTAAGAACATTACTTTATATTTTTCATGAATTGTCTCGGTCGTTGCGCGGGACGTTAAACGTTGTGACTCAATGTAAAAAACATCTGTGTGTTCATAAAAAAGTAAGTATTAATAATTTTTAATTTTTTAAGTGAAAAAAAAACATGATTTGTCGGTAAAATCATTCGCTAGAAAAAATGTTAACAATTTAGAGCCATAAATAAATTTTTCTTCGTAAAAATCTTTTCTAACCTCATAACTTTGACATTTGATGCAAGTTTCGAAAATTTATAAGTATGAATCATTATTTTTAGGCAACAAAAAGAAAATAAACGACAAAAAAGAGGGCTCGAAAGGGAAAATAATTATAATTAAAATGTTATTTTTTGCAATGGTAATATAAATTATTTTACACGCCAGACATTATTTCAAACCGATTATTAAAGAAAATCTTAGAAAAAAAGAGAAAAAGAGACAATAATAAATTTCTTGCGCAAAGACTGGGCCAAACGCATCTTTTCATATTTTCGACTATTTGTTAATAAGTGTTGAAAATTTTCAGAATAATAAGCTTTGCAATACAAATCAAAAGTGTCTTTCAAAATGTGTTTCGATTAATATGACGAAAAATTTTATTTTTCTATAATTAAATTCAATAATCATCGAAGGGCTTTCCTTAGCCGCGCAACGACTGGTACATTTACCTTATATGTACCGATTTCAAAACGATTCAAAACAGTTGATAAGCAGGTGAAATGTAATTCGTCTATACAATTATTTCTTGAAGTTTACTAGTACCAAATAATTTACATTCCTCAAAATAAATGAATTTGATCAATTTTACAAAAAAAATTTAGTAGCATTTACAAAATTTTTGGTACTGCTTACTAAAAATATATAGTTGTGACCTTTTAGTCAGCACAACCAATAGGATTTCTCTCAGTGTACAATTATTTCACCATTTTCTTCAATATTATTAGTAACTTCATACTTTAAAATTCAAAATAATAATTCCCAAAAAACTGACGTTATATCCTCGTTTCCTATTGATTTTTAGTAAAAATAAATATAATAATACTAGATTTTACAACGAAGAGTTTCTCCGTGTATTACCTCGATGCTTACATCCACTACAAATTAAATTATTAAATAAATACATTAACAGGATGTAATCAAATACAAGAATGAATTATTACAATTAAAACTGCAAACTTGGATTCTCTCTGCAGATATTATATACACATAATAAGTGAGGAAGTATGATACCTTTTATTATTATATAGTCCTTTGAAATGGAAGCTTGGATTTAATGAAGCTTTTTAGAGGGACTCAATTACAGAATTCAACTGAGTCTTCAAAGATAGACTCCTCTTAGCAATTAATGTTGATATGTATCTTTGAAACTAAGTTTCACTCACAAGATCGTGTTTATGTCAAACCTAATGTTTTATTTGTTGAGATGTTAGCAAAATAAATGTGCACATACAAATCATGTGGTAGAAATTGAATACAGCCGACCTAGTGGAAGCACAATTGTACAATCGAGTGTTTATTTGTACGTATGTTGCAATCGTTGAGGAGAATACGAAATCGAGTAGTGGCAGAGAACAAGCAGCCCGTTGCGAGTAGTAACAGTTGGTAGCAGTGACCAGCTGTATTTGTGAGAGTCGGCAGCCATAATGGCGTCAATAGTGCTGATTATGTGACCACATATGCTCGCATGTTCTATAGCTTGAGGATGGCTTTGAAGAGATGGAGGTGTGACAGGTCACGCTATATCTCTGATAAACCTCTGCTCCTCAAAAGCAATGACCAGCTCGAGAATGTCATCAAGTTCAACGTTCTCCATCTGTCAGGTTCTAGGGTCATTCTCGATGAAGAAGGGTCTTTTAGTGAGAAGTTTTGACGGTTTCGCAATGTGATATTCAAGTGAAGCTGTCAAGTGAGGTATATCTAGAAATACGCTTCCACGCGAAATTCAATTAAATCCCCCCGCTTTGTTGGTTTCAGCTATAGTTCGTTTTGATCCGGACTTGTCGAGAAATGCTCGGTTATACCACAAGTCAAATTAGGGACTCGCTTTGTTTTTCACTTTATAAAAGAGAACTTGATTGATGGACTTTATCGGTATTGCTTGCACACAATGTGTTTCTGTTTATTACAGTCAATGGAATCAAACTAGATCGAGTTACGGTCTGAATAGAAATCCCAAACAACACCTTTCCTCGCCATTTTGTGCTGTGATTTTTCATTAAAAGGTCATTTTTCATTATAGTTAATTATTTCATTAGCTAATTAAAAACGCGGTTAAAATATCATGTCTCTTCAAAAACATCCAGGGTGTGAAAACTTCGTTAAGTATCGTACGAGCTGAGAAAGGTTCTTAAATTTAAGTTCGCCAAGTAGTTTGAAATAATTAGGGATCATTGGAAGAAAAAAAAGTGCCGCATTTGAGAAGGGATTATGTCCCTAGAGTTTTTTAATAAATCATACCGGGTCTTGAAAGTCTGATGGTGAGCTACAGAAATATAGATTCTTTGTTAAGGAAATTCGATAAGCTTGTCATCGAGTCTGTAAAATCATTTAAATTCATTTAAGTGAATTGAAGAATTGGATTTTTAAACTCATAAAAATGGCCTGCAATTTTTCTATTCACTTTTAATTTTCCTTTGACAGGTAAACTATCTTTGTGAGTTTCAGCTCTTGTTTTCTTTTGTCACCAATGAAAGGCAATTTATATCGAGAGCGTGTTTCTTTATTAGAATCTCTTCTTGAAATTTACAAAAAAAACCTTCATAAAATTTAATAAAGTTCATGCCGTAACTTTAATTTTTAATTTAGAATTTGTCAGGCACTAACAAAGGAGATTGCTTTCGTCTCCTGAAAGGAAGCAAAGAGATATTTTATCTACGATCCTCTTCTGTTTGCTATTAATAATAATAATCCGAAGAAAAATGTACCACACATCCATTTCTTCTATTTGCCATCACAATTTACACGAAATAATAACTACAAAAAATATATTTAATAGTTTATGTTTCATTTTACTTTTCAACACTCTTAAATCATGAAAATGAAACTTTTAAGCAGAGGTGCAGTAAAGTCTACATTTTTAGAGCGTAAAAGGAAATGTAAACTGTAAAATATCTTCCTGGTTTGTCATCCAGAATGTCCTAGTTTCCCCTAGGAATATATTTTCATAGATCAAATGGGTAAGAATCAATTTGAAATTTACGATCATCTTGGTTTTATTTTCCCATTCCTCGGCGGTTAGCATTATAATAATTTTAATAAAGCGACGGATCACCAAGTTGAAAAGGTGAAAGAGGAAAGGGGCTGAGTAGAGAAAGCGAAAGAGGAGATTGGCAAGCGGTTACAGAAAAGCGGTGGAGAAGGACCTTCTTACGTTTCTTCGCCATTTGAATGCACGCCTCTGAGACTTTAGCGTGGTGCGATATTAAAAAGACTTCGTCACTTTACAGACCCTTCTTTTCCAAGATTTTCATATCTGCAATAACGCGCGACTTAATGCCACTCTTCCAAATCCTCTCTGGATACCCACTCCACTCTTTTGCGATGCAAAACACGACTTTACATAAGCGGTGCGCATGTCTTCAGTCTTACGCATCCTGTATACTTATTGACGCATAAGGTTTGGCTTTATGGAACATCCATTTATTTGCCAAAAATCAGGTCTGTGGGAAAAAAAGTTTTTCGATGATTTTTAGACTTGAAATTATATTATCAGTCGTGGCTTATGAAAGAGAAAACAATATTTGGTATGAAAAAAATTTAAAACTTATGAAGAGTAATTCTTTTAAGGATATTTTTTGTAATAGAATTGTTTTCTTACTATCACTTCTTACCAATTTATTGAAAATGATTGGATTTTTTAAAATAACTATATTTGAAGATTTTTTAGTTATTTTCAAAATTGGAAAGTATAGAATTAGAGAGAATACTTTCTCCAAAAGAATAAGATATGATTTATGAACATTTAAACATTTTCAAAAAATTTGTAAGAGCGATAGTAAGGAAAAATTCTATTATAAAAAACATTTTTAAGGTAGTTGTGCGGAAAAAACAGATTTCTGGAAAAAAAGTTTTTCTATGATTATAAGACTTGAAATTATATTATCAGTCGTGGCTTATGAAAGAGAAAACAATATTTGGTATGAAAAAAATTTGAAACTTATGAAGAGTAATTCTTTTAAGGATATTTTTTGTAATAGAATTGTTTTCTTACTATCACTTCTTACCAATTTATTGAAAATGATTGGATTTTTTAAAATAACTATATTTGAATATTTTTTATTTATTTTCAAAATTTGAAAGTATAGAATTAGAGAGAATACTTTCTCCAAAAGAATAAGATATGATTTATGAACATTTAAACATTTTCAAAAAATTTGTAAGAGCGATAGTAAGGAAAAATTCTATTACAAAAAACATTTTTAAGGTAGTTGTGCGGAAAAAACAGATTTCTGGAAAAAAAGATTTTCTATGATTATAAGACTTGAAATTATATTATCAGTCGTGGCTTATGAAAGAGAAAACAATATTTGGTATGAAAAAAATTTGAAACTTATGAAGAGTAATTCTTTTAAGGATATTTTTTGTAATAGAATTGTTTTCTTACTATCACTTCTTACCAATTTATTGAAAATGATTGGATTTTTTAAAATAACTATATTTTAAGATTTTTTAGTTATTTTCAAAATTGGAAAGTATAGAATTAGAGAGAATACTTTCTCCAAAAGAATAAGATATGATTTATGAACATTTAAACATTTTCAAAAAATTTGTAAGAGCGATAGTAAGGAAAAATTCTATTACAAAAAACATTTTTAAGGTAGTTGTGCGGAAAAAACAGATTTCTGGAAAAAAAGATTTTCTATGATTATAAGACTTGAAATTATATTATCAGTCGTGGCTTATGAAAGAGAAAACAATATTTGGTATGAAAACAATTTGAAACTTATGAAGAGTAATTCTTTTAAGGATATTTTTTGTAATAGAATTGTTTTCTTACTATCACTTCTTACCAATTTATTGAAAATGATTGGATTTTTTAAAATAACTATATTTTAAGATTTTTTAGTTATTTTCAAAATTGGAAAGTATAGAATTAGAGAGAATACTTTCTCCAAAAGAATAAGGTATGATTTATGAACATTTAAACATTTTCAAAAAATTTGTAAGAGCGATAGTAAGGAAAAATTCTATTATAAAAAACATTTTTAAGGTAGTTGTGCGGAAAAAACAGATTTCTGGAAAAAAAGTTTTTCTATGATTATAAGACTTGAAATTATATTATCAGTCGTGGCTTATGAAAGAGAAAACAATATTTGGTATGAAAAAAATTTGAAACTTATGAAGAGTAATTCTTTTAAGGATATTTTTTGTAATAGAATTGTTTTCTTACTATCACTTCTTACCAATTTATTGAAAATGATTGGATTTTTTAAAATAACTATATTTTAAGATTTTTTAGTTATTTTCAAAATTGGAAAGTATAGAATTAGAGAGAATACTTTCTCCAAAAGAATAAGATATGATTTATGAACATTTAAACATTTTCAAAAAATTTGTAAGAGCGATAGTAAGGAAAAATTCTATTACAAAAAACATTTTTAAGGTAGTTGTGCGGAAAAAACAGATTTCTGGAAAAAAAGATTTTCTATGATTATAAGACTTGAAATTATATTATCAATCATGTCATATGAAAAAGATAACAATATTTTTTATGGAAAAAATTTAAAACTTATGAAGAGTAATACTTTTAATATTGTAATATTGTTTTTAATACAAGGAGAAACTCTTCATTGTAAAATCTAGTATCATTATATTTATTTTTACTAAAAATCAATAAGAAACGAGGATATAACGTCAGTTTTTTGGGAATTACTATTTTGAATATTAAAGTATGAAGTTACAAATAATATTGGAGAAAATGGTGAAATAATTGTACTTTTGCCTACAAACAAAACCAAATTTTATTCCCTGAAATAGCAAAATTGTGAGCGACACATCCTAAAAAAGAATGTTAAGTTTACAAAAGATAATAGTAAAGTCACGTCTTCTGTGTAATCGAATTACCATAGTCTTTTGGAGATAGTGGAACCATATTTATAACTTTTCCTATCGTAAATAGGGAATAATTGCACCTCCATATATAAATATTAAACATACCAATACATGCTCAAATACTAATTTAACGGAACTCAACCTAACCGCAAAACGCACACATTCATGAACGCATCGCAGTGGAAAGACACTTACAATGTACCAAATTCATTATATACTGAACTGTGAAAACTTTTATGATTTGTGAGAAGAAGCTCGGTAGTCCCTCTGCTAGAACAAATCGTAAGTTAGAAAGCCGCCACATTCAAACGTAAAAAAATATATTACTATGTCGGGTGACAAATAATCATAACGAGAACATGGAACGATTCTCGGCTAATATACACTGTAAAAAAATTTCGGAAATTTTTCCGACATAGAACTGGAAATAGTTTTTACTGTTTGTCGGAGAAATATCCAGTTTATTAGGAAATATATATTTATTTCATAATTTAAGGTAGTACGATCACGAAAATTAGGCCTCAGGCAAAAATAGATAATTTTGCTTTCTTTGAAATTTGAAAGAGAAAAGATTATTTTTAATGAAAAAAATTTGAAAAACAAAAAAATAATGTTATTAATAAATTTTATTTTTGCCCAAACTTATTTTCTTATCGCTTCAAGCCAAATTTTAAAAAATGATGTGATTCTAATAAATCACGGTTCATTTTTTAAGAGAAAAGATTTTCCACAACTTCACCGTTTCTAATTTTTAAAAATAAATTCTTTAATGGCTGAAACCATTAAAAAAAATATTTTCCAAAACGAAATTTGTATAAACAAATTGCTTTGTTTGATAATAATTAATTCAATTTCAAAAATAGGAAACGGTCAAGTTGTAGAGAATCTTTTTTCTAAAAAAATGAACCGTGATTTATTAGAATCGCATCATTTTTTAAAATTTGGCTCAAAGCGATAAGAAAATAAGTTTGGGCAAAAATAAAATTTATTAATAACATTATTTTTTTGTTTTTCAAATTTTTTTCATTAAAAATAATCTTTTCTCTTTCAAATTAGCCCTTCAATAATAATATTGCTATTCTTGAAAGCAAAATTATGTATTTTTGCCTGAGGTCTAATTTTCGTGATCGTACTACCTTAAGTGGAAAAAGATCCAAAAAAGGTGAACAAATTTCTGTTTTTGTGAATTAATTTCCGCTTTTCATGGGAAAAATTTCCTACAAGTTTGGAGATTTGTGAAATTTTCTCACTTTTTTGACATATTTCCTAATAGTTCGGAAATAAGTCCGAAAATTCGGTCAATTTTCCTCAAATCTATGAGATATTTTCACTTTCTGTATTCGATTGCAAAATATTCAAGCCTTTCTCTCTTCATTGTACATTACTATTGACAATGGTAATTTCTCTAAACTATTTTGCAAATTGTATTATTCAAAAGACCAATCCTTGCATTTATAGTTTTACTTTTTTATTTATATAGGCATAGCAACTCTCAATAGAAATTTATAAAGTTACACTATATTTCAAACTGGTTCAGAAAAAGTATTTTCTCCTATCGCTATGGTAAATAAAACTAGATTTGTTACTATATCCTCGCTTGCTATTGACTTTTAGTAAGAAAATAAATATTATAATACTCGATTTTAGAATGAAGAGTTTCTCCGTGTAGAACTGTTTCCTTACCATCACTTCTCACCAATTTATTGAAAAAGATTGGATTTTTTAAAATAACTATATTTGAAACTTTTTACTTTTTTCCAAATTTTGAAAATATAGAATTGGAGAGAATATTTTCATCGAAAGAATAAGATATGTTTTATGAAAATCTAATCATTTTCAAAAAATTGGTAAGAGCGATAGTGAGGAAAAATTCTATTATAAAAAACATTTTTAAGGTAGTTGTGCGGAAAAAACAGATTTCTGGAAAAAAAGTTTTTCTATGATTATAAGACTTGAAATGCTATTATCAGTCATGTCATGTGAAGAAGAAAACAATATTTTTTATGAAAAAAGTTTAAAACTTATGAAGAGTAATACTTTTGATAATATTGTTTGTAACAGAATTGTTTCCTCACTATCACTTCATACCAATTTTTTAAAAAAGATTGGATTTTTTAAAATAACTATATCTGACATTTTTTACTTTTTTTCAAAATTGTAAAGTATAGAATCGGAGGGAATATTTTCTCCGAAAGAATAAGATATGATTATGAAAAATATTATTAAGATAATTGTCGTGCGAAAAACAGGTCTCTGGAAAAAAAGTTTTTCTGTGATTTTAATACTTGAAAAGATATTATCAGTCGTGTCTTATTGAGGATAAAACAATATTTTTTATTTAAAAAACTTGAAACTTACGAAGAATAATACTTTTAATAATGTTTTTTATAATCGAATTTTCTCCTAACTATCGTTTCTTACCAATTCTTTAATAATGATTGGATTTTCATAAATCATGGCTTTTTTCTGCAAAATATTCTCTACAACTCAACTGTTTCCGATTTTGAAAATAAAGTTTATAGTGGTTTACATCGTTAAAAGGATTTAAAATGTTTTTCTTTTTTTAAAATAATTATATTAAAATTTTTTTGCTTATTTTAGAAATCAGAAATAGTAGAGTTGTAGGGAATATTTTCGCGGTAAAAGTAAACCACGATTCAAGGAAATAAAATTATATCTCAAAAATTTATAAGAAGCGATAGTAAGGGAAAATTCGATTACAAAATACATTATTAAAGTAGCTGTCGTACTAAAAATCATGTCTTCGGAGAAAACAATTTTTCTATGATTTTATGACTTGAAATCATATTATCAGTCGTATCTTATGAAAGAGAAAACAATATTCTTTATGAAAAAAATTGAAAGCTTACTTGAAATAACACTTTTAAAAATGTTTTTTGTAATAAAATTTCCCCTTACTTTCGCTTCTTACCAATTAAAAAAACTCATTGGATTTTCATGAATCATGACTTATTTATCAGTACAATAATTTGTACAACTCTACTGTTTCCAATTTTGAAAGTAAAATTTTCAGCGACTGAAATCATCAATAGAGTTTTATGATAACATTTTTTTTTTACAAAATAACTATAATTGAAGATTCTTACATATTTAAAAAATTAGGAACAGCAAAATTGTGGAAACTATTTTGCCTAAAAAAATAAACCGCAATTTATGAAAATCTAATCATTTTTCAATAATTAGTTACAAGTTTACAAGTAAGTTTTAAATATTTTTCGTAAAAATCCATGCCTTTTCTTTCATTAGATACAACTGGTAATATGATTTTAAGTCTTAAAATTATAGAAAAACTGTTTTCTCCGAAGACCTGATTTTTAGCACGACAACTACTTTAATATTAATTTTAAACCCTTTTTTGACTTTCATTTTGAAAAAATACCAAAGAACAGAAATCGGATCTGAAAGAAGATTCAAAATGAAGTAAAAATAAACGAACTTCAAACTGTCGAGTCGAATGGAAAATAAGATTATATGCATTCAGAGAAAAGTTTATGTTAAATTGAAAAATATTTTCTTTGAAGTAATTTCTTTGATGCGGAGTAAACATTTGTTTGGGAGTTGATGAAAAATATCTTCCATTTGAAGAAATAACTACAGTTTCCTTTTTTAATTTAAAGAAATTATTTTCTTTGAATGGTTATATTATTTGAATAAATATTTGTTTTGCTTCAAAAAATTTCTTATGCTCATATTTACTGATCCAGATATTAATTTTGGTGATTATAAACATGTATTTTGTCAAACGAAGTAAATTATTTATAGCAATTTAAAATGTTTTTCTCCATATTAAAACAGATGAACGAGTGCTTTAATCCAAAATTATCTCTTTTATGGCTAGAATAAAATATAGTTTTTATTACAATAAAACTATTTCTTTGGGTCAAATAAAATATTTCTTTGATTCAGAAATAAAAGGTCAATTAAAAAATTTATTTCAAGTTATGATTAGCTGAATATTGATGCACGTGGTAAAATGTCAAAAACTCAATCCCCAATATGTCACGCCAATCCGATTAAATATGCTATTATTAATTTTAGATAAATCCTTTTTTGTTAAATGACGCATTTGTCGATACTTGAATTTATGTTATTATAAATTTGCTACTGAGTAGAAATTCCATCTAATTTTACTTTTGGAATTTATTTCTATTGATCATTTAGTATATAAATAATTAATACATATTCTATTTAAAACTTCAACTTTTCTGATTTCATAATTTACTTATTTCACTGCAAAAAAATGTCAAAATGACAAATATAAAAGTCTGTTTTATCAGAATAAAAGTTATATCAAGTAAAAATCAAATCAGCATATTTTGAGCTAAAAGTTGAATATGTGTTTTTATTATGAAACGTTATTTGATATGTCGTAGTAAAATCCTAAAACATAAAAATTAATTATTAATGCAAAAGAAGAGTTTATTTTCGAAATTCGCACTAGGGTCTTTCTCGATGATTTATATAAATAATATTATATTTTTAAAAACATCAAAATTCTAATTCTTATTCAAAGATAAAAATGTTGTTCATGTTGCCATTTGTATTGGACCTGATACAATAGAGATAGTAATCCTTACAATATCTGTATTGTGTTTAGTACAATGCAGATAGTTATTTTCAAAATATCTGTATTGTTCTTTGTACAATGCACATGATAACCCAAACAATATTTAATTCTATAACATAAAAATAAAGTAAACATATGAAGAAAGAGAAATTACTTAACCAAAACTTAAAAAAAACATCTAGATCCTTAACCTTATTTACATATTTAAATATGCTGTAAGTTATCATTTGTATAGTAGAGGATACAATAAAATTAGTAATCCTTACAATATCCTTATTGTATACAATACAATACAGACAGTAATCATTAAAATATATGTATGGTTCTATCTACAATACAAATGATAACCCATGAAATATTTTATTCATCAAATAGGGATAAACACCTTGATACTAAATACAGCAAATTGAGAGAATATTTTTCTCTCTGTATAGTAATAACGGGTTTTATTAATCATTCATTTCGATAAGAACACTGTAAAAAATATCGGTAAATCTGCCTACTATGTATTAGGAAATTTTTCCTAAATCCTTAGGAACTTTCCTACAGAAAGTGGAAATATTTTTTAGATTTGAGGAAAATTTACCGATATTTTGGACTTATTTCCGAACTATTAGGATGAAGTCGTTTCGTTAAATTTTGAAGAAGTTATTGCAAAAATGTCCAAATTTCAATGTTTTCTTAAATTTTAAATAACTTTCGAAACAATCAACATTTTTTAATGTTCTTAGGCTCATTTCAAAGCTAAGATTCTACAAAATCGCAGTAAATTGTCATTATAAATCTATAGTTTTTTTCTTGCATGATGCAAAGATATGAAATTGCAACAAAAAAGTAGGGAAATTTCGAGAACATTTCATGTGTAGATAAATCATAATAAAGATCATATGAATTTTTATTTTAAGGGAATTTAATACAAAATTCATGATATCTTATAAAAATATTTTTCTTAGCAAAAGCAATATTAGAATTTTTCCAACTTTTTTATTTGAACTTTAACGTAGAGTAGTATGTAAGAAAAAAATCATACATTAATTCTAAGAATTTGGTTCGATTTTGTAGAAATTTAGCTTTAAAATTAGTCCAAGAACATTAAAAAATGTTGATTATTTAGAAAGTTATTTAAAATTTAAGAAAGCATTGAAATCTTGATTATTTCTGCAATAACTTCTTCAAAATTTAACAAACACGAACAAATTTTTTCACTCAAATAATTCAAATTAGGATAATTTAAGCAATTATCGAAAAACAGGTGGTCCCACAATTCTGACCGGTACTGTATATCAAAAAGGTGAGAACATTTCAGAAATTGTTGTAGGAAATTTTTCCCATGAAAAGCGGAAATTATTCCACAAAAACGGAAATTTGTTCTCTATTTTTGGATTGTTTTTTACTTAAATTATGAAATATATCTTTCTTTCCTAATAAACTATACATTTCTCCGAGCAAACACACGGAAAAAATTTGTCGCTTAAAATTTAACAGACTATTCGAAGAGTCGTGGACAGAAAGTAAAATCGGAGAAAGTCTTGTAAGGTTTCAAGGAATTTTAGGAAATAGTAGAAAAAAGTCGACTAACTTTTAGAAAACTAGGTCGAAGAAAAAAAGTCGCGTATTTACTATTATAAAAGTATTTTAAACACTAACTGATCTTTTCTAAGAAGTAATGAAAAGTTTCATAATCTTTGGATTCATTTGTCATAGATTTTAAAAGACTATCGAATAATTTGAAATGAAAGTAATTGAAACAAATAGTTTTGTAAATTGTATTCTAAAGTCCATCAGATTTTATATGCCGTCTTCTAAAATTTCTTCGACAGTCGCAAAAAGCGATGCGCAGAAACGTAATTCGTAGCATCGCACAGCAGACAATGCAGCTCAGCTTTATGTTTTTGTAATAATTTTGGTTAGATTTTGAGATTACGTGTCGTTTGGTTTCGTTTGAATCTAGATTGAAGCGTACATTGAAGAATTAGTTCCGAGTAAGTATATGTTTACCTTGATAAAGTGTATTACGTCAAATTTGAAATTTATCTATTATTTTAGATTTGCCTTCAAACTCTGAATGTGATCCAAATATTTTACACAAGTCTCCATGACATGTAACGGATATGCGGGTTAAGGCGTGCGATTAGAATTAGGTTAGGATGCGTGCGTGCGTGCGAGCGTTCGATTCTCGGTGCTGCGAAGTGTTTATAAAAAATTGCGTTTCTGTAATGTGCAGTGTTAAATATAATGGTAAGTTCATATTAGGATTATATAGGTAATGTAAAAGTGAAAAATAATTAACTATATAAGTGCAGGATCATATCACAGAAAATAATATTTTCCGTTTTACACTTTCGATGCCTGGTTTAGAGACAATGGAACCCAACCCACGGTGTTTTAAATTTTCCGCGACTGTCACTTAAACTTTCGAATTTACGTTTTACATTTTCAGCGACTATCTATCATATTCTTCAATAAGGAGGCTCATAATGTTTAGTCGACTTTCTAACCTATCCACGAGTATTATACAAAGTCGATGACTTCTTAAGCGACAAATTTTTTCCGTACAGTCACAGTTTCACGGCCCATTTGTATTTTAAGGTAGTTCCTTCACGAAAATTAGACCTCAGGCAAAAATAGATAATTTTGCTTTCAAGAATAGCAATATTATTTTTTAAAGGGCTAACTTGAAAGGGAAAAGATTATTTTTCATGAAAAAAATTTGAAACTCAAAAAAATAATTTTATTAATAAATTTTATTTTGGCCCAAACTTATTTTCTTATCGCTTCGAGCCAAATTTTTAAAAATGATTCGATTCTAATAAATCACGGTTGATTTTTTCAAGAAAAAGATTCTCTACAACATGACAGTTTTCAATTTTTGAAAATGAATTCTTTAATGGGTGAAAGTATAAAAAAAAAAAATTTTCAAAATAAAATTTTTATAAACAAATTGCTGTATTTGATAATAATTAATTCAATTTGAAAAATAGGAAACGGTCATGTTGTAGAGAATCTTTTTCTTAAAAAAATGAACCGTGATTTATTAGAATCGAATCATTTTTAAAAATTTGGCTCGAAGCGATAAGAAAATAAGTTTGGGCAAAAATAAAATTTATTAATAAAATTATTTTTTTGTGTTTCAAATTTTTTTCATGGAAAATAATCTTTTCCCTTTCAAATTAGCCCTTTAAAAAATAATATTGCTATTCTTGAAAGCAAAATTATCTATTTTTGCCTGAGGTCTAATTTTCGTGAAGGAACTACCTTAAGCTGTTCGACTATTTTCGGAAAAATTTCCGATAAATTTTTTACAGTGAACTTTTATACTGAATCAAAGTGAAATCGGTAATTAAAAGTCAACTACCCAATGGTGACCTCTTTGCCTTCGATGTTTGTCTACTTGGTAGAATCTTCTTGTGAATATGATGTCCTCGATGAGATATATTATACTTTCTCTGATAGCTCCTATTCGTTCTTGTAAAATATGCATGGATACATATTCAAACGGGTACTCCCATTTCACGCGACCATTAGCATTAATCGCCTTCCGGCGATTGCCATTGATCGCTTACGGAATTCATATTGTATTGGACTCGTCTCGTATTTGCTAAGCCAAGGGTATTATCCCCGCGCAGGAAGGATCACCGCCGAACGGATATCCACGCTGATCCTTATTGCACCGATTATTCGTTATTACGGGTATTCAATGCTGCTTGCAAAATTAAGATTTTATCACAAACGAGGTCGTTTCCTCGCATAATTACCTTCCCGTTCAAAGAGCAAGATCGCCCTGAATGCAGTTGCAAACTGCATTGGGAAGGTATTTTTCTTTCATTACCGCGCACGTCTCATTTTTATCAAACTCCGTTTTCCGTTTATACACGAAGCAGTAATTACATTATGCAATGACTCGCTTCCGAGAGGAAAATACACCAGCTTCAACTTTATCTCAGTTAATATAAGCAAAACATGAAACTCCTGTATTTGTATGCATTTATTAAAAATGCATTATTGATGTCATAAAATCACAAAAGCTAGTTTATTTGTATAACATTATAGAATATTTAATCACTTTGTCTTTAACTTCTCGGTTTTTATTCCCGGCCACCTGGAAAGAGAAGAATTATTTATTTAATTAGATAAAAGCTTTTGTCACTTGTATAACTATGAGTTGATTTGATCCAATTAAGTCGTAAAGATAATATGTGAATTCGAAATGATAAATCTGTAGAAAATAATTATTGTTTTTGTTGCGAGTGAACAGTTTAAGTTATGAGACGTGCCAAAATGACAACAAATTTGTGTTGAAATAAAAAAAGTATTTTATGAAGAAAACGATAACAAATAATGGAGGATATTAGGGGCTTAGGAATCAAAACTTCATTAATGAAATATGGTTTATTGCTAAATTTGCGAAGTAGATATTTTAGGCCATACATATGATTTCTCGTCGGTCGATGATATCTTACGTTAGCAATTCTTATAAGGGATTCATTTTACAGTTGTATATAAATAATAGATTTTTGACGCAAATTCCTTTTTTGCTTTAGTACAGTGATAACAACAAAAAACTTTTCTTTATAAAATGAACATTTCAGGTTATATTTTTAGAAACGAAATTTCTCTACTGAAAACAAAGAAAACTGATATTATACATTTCCTATAAATATAAATAAGTATCAAAGTTTCTTTTATTTGATCTAAAAGTTGAACATTTATTTCAACATGAGATGTGCTTTTTGTTGTTATCACTTATTATTACAGTGGAGTCTAGATGATTTATTCCTTTGATTTATGAAAATTTATTATTCACTTGCATTTTAATAATGTTACTGTATATTGTTGTAAAAAATCATTCGTAATTTTAACTGCTAATCCTCTCTGTTGCAATAATATTAAATAAAGATAGAATTTTTTAAATAAATTGAAAATTCCTCTCGATGAATTGTATATTTTACCTGGTCGTGTCGAATACTTTGTTTTTAAATTTTTCTTATATTCTTTTTCGAACAGAGTAACAATTATTTCAACATTTCTTTGTGTTTAGCGAATTTCCTTCAATATACATTGCTAGACATAAAAATGACAGCTATTATACAGCACACGTTCATCAACTGTGGCAGGTACAGTTTGTAATCCTAATAACATTAGACTATACACTCTTGATGCACTTACAGGCAGAAATTTCTCATAAACTTACATCTTAATATACATGCATACTATATTTACTTTAGTTTATAGCTATTTCGTGCTTTACTATACTTTTATTTTTTCATTTACAATATTTATACGCACGTACAAACATACATTATACATATTTACAGTAGAAGCTCGTGACAACTGAGGTCTAGCACAGCTTATATTTCTGGTTTCCTTCCTCGAATTTATCGTCTTTCTATTTGCAAATTCGAATTCGTAAGTGTAAATCAGAGTAATTTTCAATTAACTTTATTGAATCAATGACATGAAAAATGAATAAAAAGGTCTGACAGAAAATGTTCACAAAATAGAGACTGTGGAATTTATAAAAGATTTTTAAACATATTTTACAAGGTTAAAGACTAAGTAAATAACTTTCAAGATAAATGGTTTGAGGTTTCCATGTTCGTGCGAAGATTTGTTTATTTTTCTAGTCATTATCATCAAGGCAATCATCAAAGTAACATTGCCAGAGGAAAAATATATTTTTCATTTGCAAAAGTTGCCTAATACATTTTTTATTCATCATATATTCCAAGGAGCTCGTAGTTGATGAAAAAATAATTAAAAACAAACAACGATATGTTGAAATTTACATGTCACTTATTTCACATTCAAGATTTATTCAGAGGAATGCTGTTTTAATTTGTTTATTCAGTGTTTCTTGATTCATTAATTTAGTAAGATTGTTCTACTCGTTAAATAAGTATAAAACTTTTATGCCAAGTGCTCGTTGCACTAAGAAGACTCTTTTATTAATAGAATAGACTTTAGTTAACAAAGTAATTAATAAGAAAATTCTTCTGCTCTTACATCAAAGAAAGAAATTCTCAAAGCATACTTCGCAGTAGAGAAAGGGCATTATGGTCAGACGGGGAAATTTTCTAGCTGGTTAAGTAAAAAGTATCGATAATTTATACTGAAAAGTGCTAAAAGCTTGTAATAATAATTAAAATAATTGAACAAGTTTCCTAATAGGATATTTTTTACCAAATATAAATACCAAGATTCAAGAATATTTTATTTTAGAATCGTTGAATTAGACTTACTTCAATGCACCAGTGACATGTTCATATTATATCCCGTGTGGAAACATTTCATGGCAGTTTGGAATCATACTAACGCCAGTACAATTCTTATCACGCCTGACTATTTACGAATTGCTATCCTGGTGCGATCTTGGCGCTGTCTAGTTTTACTGTGATTGTATCGTTGTCAAGTCAGTCTGCAAAAAGCCAATATAAAATCACGAGACTTTAGCGATACTGAAAATCTCTCAAGACTTTATGATGGTACTAGACAGTCTGCCTATTTGAACTTGGAAAAAAATGTATGCCATGAAACAAAATTTGTTTAAACATTTTTATATACATATAATTACTTTATGAATTATAAAAAATTGTGTTGTTTGAAATTATAATTATTCTTGAAATATATTGTCTAAAACAATCGCAGCTAGGTATTCATTGACTTTTATTTATTTAAATGGAGGTTAGTTCTCATCAGTTTTATACGATGTAATTTGTATCCTTTAATAGGTCCAAAATATGGAAAATTTAAAACGCAAACGAAAATTAACAGTAGCCCGTGTAAGGAAATTTAGAGCTCTTGCCAAAGCTGCCAAATTACGGAATTCAGGAACTGTCAATTTATCGACAACTGGCTCGGACTCGGAAGGTAAGACATTTTATTCTATGAAAAGAGCGATTTATCGGCGATAGTAATCTTGACTTACACGTAGCTAATTCTCTTTCACAAATTTCCTAAGCAATATTTTTTTCGCAATTACTTTGCTTGAGTAAACATTCATTAATAGCTTTGTGAAAACAGTTATTTGTCCTAATGAAGAACATTATTCATCTTGAATAGAAAAAAAACATTAAATTTTTATTCACAAATAAAACTTTTTGTTACAATTAACATTTTACTTCTAGCAGGGATTTCTGAAAACATTGATGCTGAAGTTGTGTAATTGGGCAGCACAAATGAAGCCGTGACTGCAGATTCTGAAATGGGACAAAGGATTTCTGAAAGCGAAGAGAATAACCTGTATGGTTCAAATTTTAAAATATGTGCTTTGAATTTCAGATATTATCACAAAACGATACAAGCTGGAAGGCACAAAATTAACGGAAAAGGAGTTTTTAAAGTCGCTAGGACCAGTAATAACAAACTCCATCGACTGGGGCGGTTATCGGGCTCTAAGAGGAAACAAGAAACCACATTTAAAAGATTTAACAAATCCAGATGGAGATATTGTAATGTTAGAGAAAGTGTGCGATAAAGAAATAGAAGTGTTGAACAAAGAAAAAAGTGAAAAGTAATCATTTCTCTATTTATTCATACTCTCAAAATCTGAATCAGTCAAATTTTCACTGATTGAATCAGTGATTTGCCTTTTCACTGATTCATCAGTGAAAACATATTTTTCACTGTTAAATCAGTTAATTCCCACTGTT
The DNA here is from genome assembly GCA_030998225.1 of Diplolepis rosae. Lineage (NCBI taxonomy): Eukaryota > Metazoa > Arthropoda > Insecta > Hymenoptera > Diplolepididae > Diplolepis > Diplolepis rosae. The sequence continues at coordinate 17,816,144 of JAPYXD010000710.1, read as the reverse complement.
TCATCAGTGAAAATAATATTTTTCATTGAAATAATCAGTGAAATTTGACTGATTCACAGTAACCTCTTTTTAGCTATTTGAATTTGTCAAATTTCACTGATAATCAGTAGATTTTGACTGATTCCAATTTAGAGAGTAGGCTTTAATTGGTTTCATTATTAAACATATATATTAATTCCGAATCCGAATTTCATGTAGGTTTACTAGATAGATCTAGCCCCACTGTCTAGCTCCTACATAGCCAAACTGTCTTGTTGCTAGTCCATCCGAGCGTTACATTTCGGTTTAGTCACTGGACAGTTAATCTTTCCCGCGCCAGTACAAATTCTAGACGGACTTGACTGATTCTGTACAGCGCCTAGAAAAATTTCCACACGGGATATTAATTATAGAAAAAGTGACTAGGATGATCTTACTTTAAGAACTAGATATCACCAGGGTCTTGCTAACATAAAATTGTATAAAATGTAAAAGTCATAAGCTTTCCTTATTAAACTCATACTCTTGATATAAATATTCCAGCGCTGCTGTTAATAATTTACGATACTACGGGGTTTAAAAATAGTTCCTTTTAGGGTAATAACGTAAGTCGCAAACTAATTTTAAAATTCGATCAAAAAACTATTTAAAAGTCGCGCAAATTACAGAAAAGAATGCAAAAACTTAGATACTGAAGGGAAGAAATTTTTAGCTGCTCCGTTGCGTGATTATACATCTTAGAAAATCTTGTTCCCTTTTCTCTTTCATTCATCTTCTTTCCATCTACTTTCTTCCTCTTACCAGTCGACTCTCTCTATTTCTTCCACTTTCTTTTTTATTTCTTTCCTTACTGTCGACAATGATGCTTTCAAATCTAGAAAACTGCTAGGGTCGGCAAATGACATGAATAGCATAGATTGGATTTTATACTTCTTGAACAGAAAGTTTTGTATCTTTCAGTTACATACAATTACAGTCACTCTTGTCTGTGCAAAATTCCCGGAAAATGATTTTCCTCCACATGTATTAATCACTTATATCTTCATTCCATTTAGAAAATTAATTAATACTTTTATGGAAAGACAAGAAAAGAGAAAAGAGGCTATTTTCTATGATGAAATAATGGCAATTATTATTTTTCCTTGCAATTAATAATGAATTCACATACAGTACCGGTCAGAATTGTGTGACCACCTGTTTTTCGATAATTGCTTAAATTATCCTAATTTGAATTATGTGAGAGAAAAAATTTTTTCTCTTAATTAAACTCAAAGATATCAAAATTCTTCATACAATGAGCCCAGAATGAATTCGTTTTGTTAATTTTTGAAGAAGTTATTACAGAAAAAGTCAAAATTTCAATGCTTTCTTAAATTTGAAATAACTTTCGAAACAATCAACATTTTTTAATGTTCTTGGACTAATTTTAAAGCTAAATTTCTATAAAATCGAACAAAATTCTTGGAATTGATGTGTAATTTTTTTCTTACATACTGCTCAAGGTTAAAGTTCAACTAAAAAAGTTTGAAAAATTCCAATATTGATTTTTCTGAGAAAAACATTTTTATAAGATATATAAAACATATAATTATAAATTTTGTACCAAATTCCCTTAAAATATATATTCATATGATCTTTATTATGATTTACCTACAGATGAAATGTTTTCGAAATTTCCCTACTTTTTTGTTACAAATTCAAGTCTTTGCATTATGCAAGAAAAAAACTATAGATTCATAATGACAATTTACTGCGATTCTGTAGAATCTTAGCTTTAAAATGAGCCTAAGAACATTAAAAACTATTGATTTTTTCAAAAGTTATTTAAAATTTAAGAAAACATTGAAATTTGAACTTTTTTTGCAATAACTTCTTCAAAATTTAACGAAACGCCTTCATTCCAGACTTATTTTAAAGATAATTTTGATGGCTTTCACATTATTAAGAGTACAAATTTCATCATTCACAGAATTGAAATTAAGATAATTTAAGCATTCATCGAAAAACAGGTGTTTCCACAATTCTGACCGGTAGTGTACGTCTGTGATATTTACTATCATAACGGCACTCAATTTTCAAATTATTTCCTGTAATTTCAAAATCCTAATAATAAATCTCAAAATACTTTTAATTTTTCTTAGTTCGAATTTTTCAGTGCATTAATAACAAGTTTCGTGTTTCATTTTCCTTATGCTATGAAGTTACTATGAAATTACACAATAAGGTAGCTATTCTCGAGGGAATAATAATGGAGAAAGGGGTATGAATCTCATGAAATTATTCCTTGATTTTCTTTGAACAAGGAGTCTCTATAATGTTGGTAATTAAGTTTTTTGAAATTAGTCGTCCAATGCGTACTATATTGTATAATTTCAAAATCGTATTTACAACAGAGGGAATAGAACCTGAAGGTACCATTTTTTATTGAAGTATTCAAATACGCTGATATTTGAACACATTTTACAGTACCAGTTGTATATGTATAAATTTAACAACAATCAGCTACCTTGAAAAGGTAGGAAGAAATATTTATATACATGAACAGTGACAGAGTCATAAACAATGTCGTATTTACACTTCATGTAATACGCACTTAATCATAGGCTTACTTATTTTAGCGGCCTCGTTACAGCGATAAATTATTCCACTTCATCATTAAATTGCTTTCGTATTGGAAAGACTAGGAAGCAAAAATATAACCAAACTGCGCCTCTTATTTCTCTTGCCTTTACTCGGGTAAGTATAAGTAGCATGAGTTTCATAACTAAATTGCGCAGACACGTGTGCCAATTAAAACTTATGATTATTATGGAAGCTTATTTGAACCATAACGAAAAGATGCCTCGAGGACGCTATGCTGAATCGCAATATTCTGCCAACATGAAGGTCTTAGCTGTATGTAAATACACTAGGCAGCAGATAACTTTTCCAAAGTCCTTTTGTTATTAATTAATTTTAAGTATCTCAACTCAGATTACAGTATATATTTTGCAATTATGGTTTTATCAAAACAATTAGTCTGGATGAACAGCACTTAACAATTTATATCAAGGTTACTTGATAGAGTGTAACTTCAAGTATCAAGTAATCAAAATTAGGGTATGGCACCATTTTGAAAAATTGAAAAAATAGACTGATTTTTTCAAAGACAATTTATACCAGAATTGACATCAATGCTATTTTATGATTGGAGAAAATCATAAAGGGTTACTCTCTAAATATGAATCAGTCGAAATCTACTGATTATCAGTGAAATCTGACTGATTCAAATAGCTAAAAAGAGGTTACTGTAAATCAGTCAAGTTCTAGTGATTTCTTCAGTAAAAATTAACTGATTTGACAGTGAAAACATTTTTTCCACTGATTCAATCAGTGATAATCAACTGATTTAACAGTAAAATATATTTTTTCACTGGGGAATCAGTGAAAAAGCAAATCACTGATTCAATCTGTGAAAATTGGACTGATTCAGATTTAGAGAGTAGATTGAATACACAGGCCGACAAAATTTGACGAAGCTCCAGACCCTGGGACTAGACTATAGTTTTCCGAAGGTTTTTGGTGCGCTGAATTCGAATCTGACGTCAAAATTGCTCCATCACGTCAAGTTTTCGAGAAATCCTAACCTGAAAGTACAAAAAACATTGTTTTTTGCTATAATCGGGGTTGAATTACATCGCGAGTTATTTTTTTTTCTAAAAAATAATTACGGCATCTGAAAGTACCATTTTTACCCTTCAAAACCCTTTTTGAACTTTTCAGATATCTGTTTTTTTCTTGGAGATATCGTTCAATGAAGTTGAGTACTTTGCCATTTTCGTGAATACAAACTTACCGACAAAAAAATCATTCGGAAAGCAAAAGAAATAACGCGCTTCTATGTTTCTTGGGTTACTAAATCCAGATCTAACCTCAAAATTGCTCCATCATCTCAGGTTTTTTAAATTTCCTAACCTAAAAGTGCAAAAACATCATTTTTCGCTATATTAGGAGTTATTCTATACACAGTTTGGAAATTTTAAAAAATCTGAGGCGATGTAGCAATTCTGAGGTTAGATCTGGATTCAACATCCCAAGAAACATAGAAGTTCATTATTTCTTCTGCTTTCCGGACGAACTTTTTGTCGTTAAGGTTGTATTCACGAAAACGGCAAAGTACTCAACTTCATTGAACGATATCTCCAAGAAAAAAAAAGATATCTGAAAAATTCAAAAAGGGTTTTAAAGGATAAAAGTGGCACTTTCAGATGCCGTAACGAGTTTTTAGAAAAAAAATAATTCGCGATGTAATTGAACCCCGATTATAGAAAAAAACAATGTTTTTTTCAATTTTAGGTTAGGATTTCTCGAAAATCTGACATGATGGAGCAATTCTGAGGTCGGATTCGGATTCAGCGCACCAAAAACCTTCGGAAAAGTATAGTCTGGTTCCAGGGTCTAAAAAATCTCGGCCTGTGTTATTTTAGTAATAAAGCCACTGACTGTAAATTTAGATTAACAAGCGCGATAAAATTGTTTACATTAGGCGCTTTTATTATGGAAATATTATTATCGGGGTATGAATTTTGTTGAGAAATATGAGACCCATTTGACAATTTTTTATAAGGGTGCTAATATCCTTGTTTCCATTACTTCATGCTTATCCTTAGACTTTACTTAATAACCTTGAGTAAGAGGCCGCTGCATTTTGCAAGGCGTAATTTACATTTCACATACTAATTACATAGGTGATTCATTGCCTAGTTTCATCAACTTATAAGCAAAAATGAAATCTGCCATTCTTGCAATTCGAGTATTAAATTTCGTATAATAACAGATACCATAAAAATTAAGGAAGAAGTTGTTCTGGAAACATTATGAAAAATCAAGGTATCCTGATAGGGAAGACCGGGGAAAATATACCTAATAATGAATTGATTATTCAAATTTCATAGAAAATTACATTGTGAAATAATAAATATTGTAGGAAAACAGTTTTCATAGTGGAAAGATGGAAGGATTTTAGGCAAGTATTTTGTGATTGCAAAGTACTTTGAAATACTTATTATAAAATATGCAAAGCTGATATTTTAAAAGCTTGGGCATATTTTGAACAATTATGAGGCACACATTTTTCATTTTACCCCGGTTTACCCTCCTAATTTTTCATCCTGTTGACAATTAAAAGCTTCAAGACATGTCTTTATGAAATGAAACTTTTCGAATATATCTATACAAACTTTTATAAAATGATATGTCTAGATATCAACTTTCGCGGATTCCTAGATAACTATAATTGAGTTCAATTGAATTATCGTTTCAGGATGTACTTAACTTATGTCGATGGTTGCGTCTTCGCTATGGAGAATTTATATATATATATATATATATATATATATATATATATATATATATATATGTATTATATATATACATATATGTAGTCTATGATTGTCTCTTGTCACGAAACATAATATGTTCCTTCCTTTTTCTCAGATATTTTTTTCACCACTTGCATTTCTTCCCTTTGCTCTTTCCCAGCAAAATTGATTGAATGCCAAGAGTTAGCAATTTGTCTTGAATTAATAGATAAGATGATGCCATATGAAAAGCATCGTCATTAGAAGAGACAAAGAAGGGGTGTATAAGGTGGCATGACCTTGAACTGCAACAAACATAAATTGCAACTGTGAGAATTATAATAACCTCAAAATAAACATAAAATAGTAAATCACATATTTATCAGAAAAAGATGTTATATGATCAAATTAATTATTCGGAAACTTTAAATGTTGAGAAACTGAAAAGAAAGTTTGAGATAACCCTCTGATAAAGTAATTTAATATTTATACTATCCATATATTTTCGCAGTTCAAAGTTTCTTAATTATATTTTGAGTAGGCAATCAAATATTAAATTAATTTCGTTACTCAGACTCGGCTTTTAAAATATTTAGTTAAGAGTAAATTTCATAATTTACTTGTTTTATATAATGTTAAGATGCGGCTTTCGGAAGTTTAAGATTTATATAAAATTTTCTATGGGTCATTTATAATCTGTAAGTTAAGCCGATAACTGCATAGAACGTTTTATATCCACTTTGCGTCATTCTGATGGTTTAACTGAAAAAATAAAAGAACGCCTGGTTACAGAAAAAAGAGTCGGGTTCAAAGTTAGACAGTAAATGCAGGAGGCGTTCCACGAACGATTCGTTCTAACGAGAAAATCGAAGATCGTTAAGAACAATTTCTTCCAGTCGTTCCACGACTTTTCCGGTTTACCTCCCAGCGCTTTTTCCTGTTTTCTGTAGATTTCACCTATTAGCCGTATCGGCTTCTTATCCATCTTCTTTCATATTCTCTTATTGGTTTGACTAACAAGAACACAATTTTTGCCATTAACTTTCAACTTGGCTTTTACTGTACAGGAATATTTCCAATAATTTGAAAGTAACTTTGAATGCACAGCAAGAAAATAGTAACATAAATTTCAAACTCTACAATTTGATTTTAAGCTCTAATAATTCATTTAATATCACGTTCTATAAATTAGTTATGGAAAGTGTTTTATGCGTAGGTAATAATTTTTCGCGAATTTTCGCTATTTTCAATGAAAATATAGATTTTAAATTTTCATTTAAACTTCCAGCTATATTATTTACCTGGGGTAATAAAATGTTTCAATAATTTGGTGTCAGTCCTCTAGAGGCTTGATTATCGCTCCGCTGTATCGTTAATCGATTTATCATTGTGCATTCACGTAAATTATGAGTAACGAGTCTATTCACTATTGCTGTCCAACACTTTTCTTTCGGAACTCCACACTTTTACACGATAAAGTCTTAATTGCTCTTATTAAAAGTCGATATTCTTTATTATGTAAAGACAAGAGAAGACTAAGAATTTAATTTAAATCATAACACACTACATTTTCCTATTTAGGAAAAAGTGAGTTTTTAGTTGTAAAAATCAGATTTCACTTAATTTCTGACAAGAAAGTTTGTATTCCAATTTTCGCTCTATTCAAAAGGCAAGAAAAAATGTGGCCAAAATACGTGCACTTTTCGTTAGTTAATAAGATTATTTGATTAAACTACGAATGACTACATGAAAAATAAGGGTTTAATTTCAATCGCAATTAAAAGGCAGCTAGCAAGTATAAAATGTAAAAATGGGAAGTTACGCGTTGCTGAAAAGGTAGAAACCTGTGGAAGTAGTTGTAAATTATTGTTTTAATTTCTACGCCACCCTGCCGGGCGTCTCAGGAGAGAAAGAATCAGTCTAGGGGTGCGCCAGGCTAATTTTATGGACTTGCAAATCCATAAAGTCCGTTAATTTGCTTAAGTGGTACGCTGGGTTCCAACCGATTGTTAATTCCTTGCGGTTACGACAGATCGATTTCGCGAAAAAGTCATTATTTCTCTAGTTAGAGCATTGTCATTAAATTCAGAGAGATATAATTCAATAACCTGATTAAATACTATTAACAATCATTATCTGAATTATTGAGATAGATCGTGCTTCATTTAAAAGTTAATATATCCTGATAATGTCAAGAGTCATTCTACTCTAGCGCTTAAAATTGTCGATACACTTACTTTCAAATCGTGTATATTTCTTTTAACATCTAATATAATTATAAAAATGATTAACATTTTCCTAAATTCTTAGATTCATTTCAGGAAATGAATTCTGTTTTATTTTCTTAACTTAGTAAGAGATCTGTAGGATTTTTCATCTTCATTAGGGCAAAAGCTGAATTTGAATCCAAGGAATTGAAGAAATTGAAGAGTTAAGTAAATACTAAGAAATTTACCTTTAAGGTGGCTTGATCGTTTTTGAAAAAAATTACAGATTGCTCTGAAACTTAGAGATTATCTTAATAAAATATGCTAGATTCATTTGGAAAAAAGAAATACTGTGGTTGACGATGTCAATGCCGAAAAAATCGCTACCGAAAAAATGTCAGTTTAACACGTAGTCTTATGGGATTCCTCATCAAAATCGGCGAAACTCCGGAACAAAACACAATTCCCCATAAATTAAATATATAATAGTACTTTCGATTTCGAGGAATCTATTAGTATTATAAAGACAAAGGGTTGACGAATTCAATCAAGAGAAAATTGCGAGAAAAGTACAGAATATAAAAAACCGCCTCAAGGTGAAACTAATAAATTTTTACTATCACTTTTTTCAGGTGACATTTCCGTGATTTCTTACCCTTCTACTCAGATGTAACTATAATACATATGATTATTAAAAAAATAAGTAGCAATGAGCATTCATGTAACACGTGCCCCCACGGTGCCCCTCACTTCATACGACACCAAACGCTCAAGCCACCTTAAGGCAGTTCGTTCACAAAAATTAGACCTCAGGCAAAAATAGATAATTTTGATTTCAAGAATATCAATATTTTTATTGAAGGGCTAATTTGAAAGAGAAAAGATTATTTTTCATGAAAAAAATTTGAAACACAAAAAAATAATTTTATTAATAAATTTTATTTTGGCCCAAACTTATTTTCTTATCGCTTCGAGCCAAATTTTAAAAAATTATGCAATTATAATAAGTCATGAATCGTTTTTTAGAGAAAAGATTTCCCACAACTTCACCGTTTCTGATTTTTGAAATTGAATGAATTATTATCAAATACAGTAATTTGTTTATAAAAATTTTGTTTTGAAAAATTGTTTTGTTATAATTTCAGCCATTAAAGAATTCATTTCCAAAAATTGGAAACTGTCAAGTTGTAGAGAATCTGTTTCCTAAAAGAATGAACCGTGATTTATTAGAATCGCATCATTTTTGAAAATTTGGCTCGAAGCGATAAGAAAATAAGTTTGGGCAAAAATAACACTTAATAATAAAACTATTTTTTTGAGTTTCAAATTTTTTTCATGGAAAATAATCTTTTCTCTTTCAAATTAGCCCTTCAATAATAATATTCCTATTCTTGAAAGCAAAATTATCTATTTTTGCCTGAGGTCTAATTTTCGTGAACGAACTACCTTAATATGATTCAGAAAATATTATAACATAGTATTTTCGAGATCATTTTTGTTTTTGATAAAAATTAAAGTTTGGTTTTTTGCGATATATTTCTATAAAATTGATATATTATCTTCAAATGAGTCTTTCTTAAGTAGTAACTGCACTTTATATCTGACATTCGAGAATTCAGTTTCAAGTAGTGAAGGTATGTTGTGCTCATCCCTTCTCCAAAAATAAATATTCGGTATCCAGCCCTTTTTCAGAGAAATTAAAACGTGATAATCTCAATGTTCAAATACTTTTTTGGAACGAAAAAGAAATCAATCCTTAAGGGTATGGGATACTTCAGAAAAGTAGCAGCTTCATGTGAAGAACTAGTTTCAATTTCTAGATGTTTAAGTCCAAAATACATGAAATATTGTTTTCAAAATTTGGAAAATGGTGGAAAAGATAAAAAAGAACGTTGATAGACTACTTTTGGTTTCGTTAATAAAAAAAATTTAGAGGACATTTTGCTAAAATTGAACTTATTCGAATTATCCAGACGATATTCAATAAAATTTGATAAATTCTCATTACCACCTGGCTTTCATTAAACTTCAATAAATAATAAACTCTTAGTTTTTTAAATTATTCAACCGCCATCACTGAAAAGTTTATTTGGCAAATAAAATTGATAAAAGAGTGGAATACTTATGCATTGCTTATAATAAAATTAATACAAATAAAATTTCGATAGAAAAAAGCCGAAAAATTAAAAGATTACAATTGGTTGTTTAATTTACTGAAAAATCACTATGTATCACATTATAATAAGATTCACTTGAATTTATAAAAGTAATAATCTAGTATTTTCAAATTTTGTGTAGAGGATACGTTTTACTTGAATTGTTACAACTTTTTGCTCGCCCAAACTTCAAATTCATAGAAAAACCAAAACTATCTTAATTAGGAAAAACATCGAAACATGTTAAGTATTTTCGGAGTTTTTTATGTTTGTGGATTAAAAAAAATTTACTGTTATTCTATTTTTGTTGTAGTTAGTTAATCCTGAGACTGGTTTAATAGCTTTTAATAAAATTGAGATATTTTTTTAAAATTAGTTTTATTCAAAGTAACTTAAGCAATTGTTGAAAAGTAAGTGTACCGACAATTTCTGACAGTAGTGCATTATAAAATACTATGACCAAGGAAAAATTTAAGTTACATTTACAGTTGAAAAATTCATTCAGCTATGAAGTGAAACAGTATAAAAGTCATTCTTGAGAATTTAAATATTCCTCGAAATTAGAATATTCCTTAGAAAACGTAACTCTCAAGTCTAGAAGTTCATGTAAAGCATCACGGAGTTCCCCACAGGGCAATTCCACTTTGAAGGTAAATCTTACCACAGTCTTTATTTCGCTGACGTAAGACTTCCTCTGAGTTAGAATTGCACAGTTCATTTGTCGCGGAAGTCACACTTTACTAATATGATGTTCCAAATTATATATAAAATTCATTGCTTCAACTTTTATGAACTTTGAAAACTTACCGAATATTTCAGTCTCACGGAGGTCAATCAGCGGCTCTTTCCCTTGATTTGCTTGAAGTGCTGCTTCACACCTGCAACCAATATTAAACGATTTTGAGTGTTGATATTGATGAAAAATAAACCATTAATATATACCAATATAGATATTAGTGATGAAAATCGAATCTTTTGGAAACTCTAAACCTCAACTGTAATAAATGGTTCAGTATTGCGTAACAATTTACACAAGTGAGAAAGTTTTTGTAAACAGTTAATATAATTATAATTTATTTTTTCTGAAATTTTTTCAATTTCTTTGTTCTACATTAAAGTTTTTATAATTTTGATAATTATATTTTTAATCTTTTGCAAAAGATATGAGAAAACTTATAAGTATTCAAAATTTTTTCATATATGGATTTAGAGCATCTTTGCTGAAAATCTGGTTTGAATTAATAGAAGGATATAAACGAGATTCAATTTCATTAAATTAAATGGAAATTCTATAGAATTTAATCAAATTGAATCTACTTTTAGTCCTTTTCATAGACTTTCTATAAAATCGAAAACTTTTCAATAAAATTTTGTTATCACATAAGGTAATTTCTTATCTGCATTTTTCTAGAAATCACTAGCTAAAAAAATTCTCAGATGCCAAAGAGTATGGAAAAAGTGCTGAATGTCTCTTAAAATATTTAAATGATTGAAAAATGTTGAATTGCAATGAATTTGACATCTTCCGAGACAGCTTTAATTATGAAGCTAAATTAATCCAGTTAATTAATTAATTTTCATCAGGATGAAAAATCAGTAAAAAATTTGAGATTTACATTCTATACATATTTTTAGCAATGAAACTTTAATTGATTATTTCATTTTTTACTAGAAATTTGGCTTTATTCTGCTCTACAGCAGACAATGCAAAATAAAAAAAATTATTTTTTCTTATAGTTTTTTTTTCATAAAAGCACAGCGTAAATCATAGAATGAAATTGAAATACCTATTTTTACAAAGCAAGAAAATTTCTAATTAAAGGAGTAAGAAGTGATTCAATTGAATATTTGTCAGAGACAAGCTTCACTTACTTGATTTTTATCTGCCCACTAGCAAGGTGATGTGGTCCAATTTCAAGACGCAAACTGGATATTACTTTGTACAAACCATGTTCAGTTGGCAATCGTATTTCAGAATCCGGCCTGATCTGAAAAAAAAATTATATCGAATATAAAAACTGTTTTAAAACTACTTCCTCAATAATTTTCTTCAGAATGTCCGATAGGCTTCAGTCTATTTCGAAAGGTCACGAATAATGTTGAACACAAATATTGATCTTTTCTTGCCATTTTAATAAATGTCAATCAAATCTGATATTCCATGGGCATGCAAAAAGTAATCTTTAATTTTTTGATGTTTAGAAGGTCTACATTAAGAAAAGCGTGAAGCTAGAAGTGTAAAGTGAAGGCACTAAATTTTAAAAGTCAAACGTGTTACAGCTTTAACGTTAGTTGGAGCTTTAGCTCATTAGCTACTTAAGCTAAAATAAAGATAGCTTTGAGTTTTTTGATGTCCACTCTTCGCAACCCTAAATTGTCTTCTAAAATTCCTTAACGATATTCAACCGTTATTCCCTCAAACTATTAAACTTCAATGCAAAAAAGCATTGTCTTTTGAACTCGAAGTAAGACTAAGAAATTCAACAATAAAAGTCTTTCTATTTTACCAGCATCATAAAATATAAATTAATCTTTAGTGAAAATATATTCTTTGAAAACTCCCATTCAAGAGAATATAAGAGCTATAAAAAAATGTATTGGAGTTTCATCGTCAGTTTTCAGCTATTTCATGTTGAGTAAGTCATCAATTTATTGCGATCATCGACCGAGAATAAAACTCCATCGATACTTTCATATGTCGTTATAATTTTTCGTCTCGCTGACTATGTCTGAGAAAAGAATATCCAGAGCGTGAAAAATTACGAACTTTATATCACTACAGGTAAAAAACCTACAGATAAAATATTATTTTTGAAAACTTTGATCTAAAAATGTTAAAGTTGAAGATCAAGTGTATTTGGTGTAACAACAAACTAATTTCATTGTTAAGTAAAGATAATTAAAGACATTTTAATATCTAAAGGTGAATGAGAATGAAGTGACGATGTATGTAAAAATAGAATATTCTACAGATTTGATTCTTACTTGCACACCATTTATGAACCACCTCAATATGCTTTCGGGAAATGATCTTCCACTGGTGCAATTCAGTGCCAAAATATCTCCACTTGCATAAATATTTTCTTGTCCAGCAATCACAGGTCCTTCCTGAGGTAAAACTGGAAGCAAAATTAATTTTCTTTCTAAGTATTCAAGATATTTATAGTTTTATCATTCAGACTATTTAGAAATTTAGTATCAAATAATGAAGATACGTTTCACTCATATCTCCACCAAAAATAAAATTTTTACCAAAAACAATTCTTTTGAGAAATAAAAAACTAATAATCATAATCTTCAAATTGAAAATAAACTAATTACTTAATTGAAACTAATTTAAATCTTGATTTAGAGAAAAAAAGAGAAAAAGAATAAGAAGTTTCGAATTTCAAAATATAAATACTAATTTACAGAAATTATAAATTGATCCTTTCAGTTCATTAAAACAGTTCTTTTTGTTGCAGCGTGTAATGTATAAGTTAAAAAAGTAAAGTTGTGTATAGGAAGCAAATAAAATTACATGGCATGTCTGCGAAAGGATTGAGTTGAACGAGATGAAGGTACATTCGCAGGATCTTCCATTACAACCTTGCGAGAAATTTCCTTTGCAATATGCGAAAACATTTACGAGAGAAATAGAGTTAACGAAATTTTTCTTGCACGAGTGCAATATTTCATGCTTATGTTGTTGATAGATGTCCAGCCTTACGACAGTGACATTTTACATCTGTCAATTTAAAAAAAAACTTACTGGTGACACCAACTTTTGTTAAACGGCTGAAACTTATTTGTACACGCGATGTCTTCAAGCGAGTCTTTCTTAAGGTAGTTCCTTCACGAAAATTAGACCTCAGGCAAAAATAGATAATTTTGCTTTCAAGAATAGCAATATTATTATTGAAGGGCTAATTTGAAAGAGAAAAGATTATTTTTCATGAAAAAAATTTGAAACACAAAAAAATAATTTTATTAATAAATTTTATTTTTGCCCAAACTTATTTTCTTATCGCTTCGAGCCAAATTTTAAAAAATTTTGCGATACTAATAAATCACGATTCATTTTTTTAGGAAAAAGATTCTCTACAACTTGACCGTTTCCAATTTTTGAAAATGAATTCTTTAATGGCTGAAATTATAAAAAAATTTTCAAAACAAAATTTTTATAAAGAAATTGCTGTATTTGATAATAATTAATTCAATTTAAAAAATAGGAAACAGTCATGTTGTAGAGAATCTTTTTCCTAAAAAATTGAACCGAGATTTATTAGAATCGCATCATTTTTAAAAATTTGGCTCGAAGCGATAAGAAAATAAGTTACTACTTTAGAACTACCTTAAGTAGTAACTGTACTTGATATCCAGACATTTGAGAATTCAGTTGCAAGTAGTGAAAGTATGCTGTGCTCAACCCTTCTCCAAAAATAAATATTCATATAATTCATATAATATAAAATTTTCATATAAATACTAATTTTCAGAAATTATAAATTGATCCTTTCAGTTCATTAAAACCGTTTTGTTTGTAGCAGCGTGTAACGTATAAGTTAAAAAAGTAAAGTCGTGTATAGAAAGCAAATAAAATTACATGGCATGTCTGCGAAAGGATTGAGTTGAACGAGATGAAGGTACATTTGCAGGATCTGCCATTAAAACCTTGGGGGAAATTTCCTTCGCAATATGCGAAAAAAATTTACGAGAGAAGTAGAGTTAACGAAATTTTTTCTTGCACGAATGCAATATTTCAAGGTTATGTTGTTGACAGATGTCCAACCTTACGACAATGACGTTTTACACCTGTCAATTTCAACCAAAACTTACTGGTGGCACCAACTTTTGTTAAACGGCTGAAACTTATTTGTACACGCGATGTCTTCAAGCGAGTCTTTCTTAAGTAGTAACTGTACTTGATATCCAGACATTTGAGAATTCAGTTGCAAGTAGTGAAAGTATGCTGTGCTCAACCCTTCTCCAAAAATAAATATTCATATAATTCATATAATATAAAATTTTCATATAAATACTAATTTTCAGAAATTATAAATTGATCCTTTCAGTTCATTAAAACCGTTTTGTTTGTAGCAGCGTGTAACGTATAAGTTAAAAAAGTAAAGTCGTGTATAGAAAGCAAATAAAATTACATGGCGTGTCTGCGAAAGGATTGAATTGGACGAGATGAAGGTACATTCGCAGGATCTGCCATTAAAACCTTGGGGGAAATTTCCTTTGCAATATGCGAAAAAAATTTACGAGAGAAGTAGAGTTAACGAAATTTTTTCTTGCACAAGTGCTAGAAATTTGTTTTCAGTAATTAAAATGTATTGGCCAAACGTTATGTAAAAGTTTATACGCAAGTACCACGTGAAAATCGATCCTTCATTAAGCAGGCAGACTTATATAAATCCACTTGACCCTGCGAAATTAGCAGGAAAATAATCCACTAAATAAAATTTTATCCCTTAACATGAAAATGAGATTTGTACAGCTTTACATTTTTCTACTTTTTGGAAAAATTAAATACTTTTTCTACGAAGGAGATTTTATTAAACTCTAAAAATATTATACAAAAAAGGGAAAATTTTCAAAATTTTAATTTTTAAACTTGTGTAAATTCAAATATAAATAGTATAAGGCTTGCAAGAATATTATATATATGTATATCATACCATGACCTCGATCATGTCATAACACGACGTAAATGTTACGATGTCGTAACATATTTATCGCATTTTGACGTCCTTATTACGTCGCTGGTCTGAACCTCAACAATAATTGGGTCAAAATTTAGACAGTAACTTTACTGCATCATAAAATAAATTGTAAAACCTAGTCCAAGTGCTCTGCATTTTTAATTTTACGTTTTTATTAATAGAACATGAATTCACAATGTTGCATGCACCTAAAAAAATTTGTATTTCCCAGACCAGCAAGCCGTCAATATTAATCAGCTTTTAATTATAAATTTCATAAATTTTTAAGTAGATATACAAAATTTATTCCAAGTTATACTCTCAGGATAGAATATAACTATGTAAAATATATTTTCTCCTAGTTAAAGTACTTGTAATTATTTTTTCATGGCTAAAAAAACTTTAAGAGTGGTTAAATTGACTAACCTACAACTTCCATGAACGCCTCCTTTTCAATAGTTTTGAACTTTGGAGCATCTGCACTAACTTCGCACCTATACTTTCCAGCTGTATGAAGTTCCACGTGTCTTAAGTTGACTTGTTGGTGATTTGAATGTGGAAGCTGAAACATATAAGGGAAAAATTTTCCATTAAAGTAGGCAGCCAAAAAAACTTAACATTTTTTAAGTCTGTTCACTATTTAATTAATGATCTTCTGGAATTTATTTAGCAACTTGGAAATAAAATAAAAAATCTGCCCGCTTCGCGGGCACATTCTCATCGTGCGCTTCGCTCACAAGTTTGAGCGTGCCTAGGGCGCGCGATTTGATCGTCGCGCTTCGCGCTCAGTTCTTTCTGGACCTTGCGCTTCGCGCTCGGTCTTGTGCTCTTCGTATGAATTTAAGTTTATTTATTATAATTTGATACTGAAGCTCAAACCAATTTTATAATAATATTACAGATGATGTGAATTACACATTTTCTCAAAGTCACTCAATTTCTTTTTGAATTTAAGTGAAACAGGAAATTCAATTTACTTAAGGTTCTATCAGCCTTAAGGAACACATTCTCATCATGGCGCTCGCGCTTCGCGCTTGATTTTCTGTATACATTTCAGTAACTTTTTAATAATTACATGATTAAAATAATTTATTTTCTTCCAAATATCTCAAAAAGGAAAAACAATCCTAGACTTTATTTAAGGAAACGATTTTGCAAAACAACGCTTATTTCGTATCTCACATATTTTGGTGAAAAAATCGAATTTTTTTAATATTAAAAATCAAAACATAAAATATACATCCTGTCCCGAAATGTCTTAATGAGAATTTGTAAACCTCATTTAGGCAAACAATTTTCCATATAAACGTTTTTTTTGTATCTCACATATTTTGTCTAAAAAATGGAATTTTTGAATTTTAATCGTATTTTTTGGAATTGAAACGAAAAATATATGTTTTATCAAAAACTGTGTGAGACAAAATTTGTAGATCTTTTTGAAATGAACAACTTTGTATTCTTACGTTTTTTGGTATTTTACATATTATTGTTAAAAAATTGAATTTTGGATTTTCAATAGTTTTTTATTTTTTTTTAATTAAAAAGAAAAATATGCATATTATGAAAAAATGTTACAATTCAAATTTGTAGGACTTTATGTAGAAAATAATATTGTATCATGACGTTTTTTCGTATCTCGTATAATTTAACTGGAAAACGGAATTTTGATATTGACTTTTTTCGAATTTGAATTTTTTATTTTTCTTTACTTATGCATTTTTTTAGCATACTTAAATTTAATTTTTGACTATACAACCTACACGATCCTTTAGAGTGAGCTCTTAAGAAAAAGAATTTAAGTAAAAATAACACAGCCACACAAAAAAAAAAGGTTTGAGTCCTGGGGTCAGACCATGTATACTATATATTTTTGGGATCGCTAAATATGAATCTGGAGTCAGATCAACTCTATTGGGTCAGTATTTCACCATAACCCCCGAAAACCCCATCATCTAAGCTATATAAGCCTGTAACGATAAACCTGTTACATCAAACCTCGTAACCCCTTAACACTACAACCCCGTAGCCCCTAACATCATAACGTCATAACTTGTCACAGCATAACCATTATTATTCCATAACCCAATAACCCTATAACCCTATATATCGAAGGGAAATAGTTTATCACGGGTAATCTGTATTATTACGAGTTGTCAGAGAGATTTGATATACCTTAAACCCCGTAACCCCTTAACACTATAACCCCAAAACCCCCCGCACTATAGGATCATAACTCATAACACCATGACAATGACCATGACAATCATGAGATTGCACAATACCTCGAACTTGTTACATTAAACCTTGTAACCCTTTAACACCGTTACTAAGGAAAATTCCATGTGCGTGCGTTTAACGCAATGGATTTAAGGTTTCCCGAACCTCTGTTACAACTTGCAATAATACAGATTGCTCGTGATAAACTATTTCTTTCGATATAGGGATATCGGGTTATGATATTATGGGGTTATGAGTTATGGGATTATGGTGTGGGGTTCTTGGGGTTATAGTGTTAAGGGGTTATGAGGTTTAATGTAACGGGTTTAAGGTATCTCGAACCTCTCTGACAACTCGTAATAATACAGATTACCCGTGATAAACTATTTCCCTTCGATATATATGGGGTTATTGGGTTATGGAGTAATAATGGTTATGCTGTGGGAGGTCATGACGTTATGGTGTTAGGGGTTATGGGGTTGTAATGTTAAGGGGTTACGTGGTTTCATGTAACGGGTTTATCATTACGGGCTTATATAGCTTAGATGATGGGGTTTTCGGGGGGTTATGGTAAAACGCTGACCCGATAGGGTTTATCTGACATATAGTATACATGGTCTGACCCCAGGACTCAAAACTTTTTTTTATGTAGCTGTGTAATCAATAGTTTTGTTTCATAATGATTTTTGTCGATGGGCTCTCAAGGACCCCTGTCTGGCAAGTATGTGATTCCACAAAAGTGTGGCAAGTAAGGGTTAAGATGGAAATTCTATACGTTCAAATCCGATTCAATCCGATACCCGGTTCAAAATCGATGATAATTGAGTTGAGTGTGTTTCAGATTCATTTGGCTTGAACTTCGACAAAATACACTGATTAAAACGGATTGAAAAATTAATCTAGATGTTTCTTGAATTCCTTAAAATTAAAGGTTCGAATAAAAAGTTTATTTGATAATAAGTTTGAATCCAATTGTATTTAACGTTCGGATCGAGAAGGATTGAAAGTTCGTTTTAGACTAGATTCGGATTCCTTCGGATTGAATTTGGAGTAGATGCATTAATTGAAAAGGGATGAAAACCTGCTTCGAATTAGTTCTAATCAGCTCTGATCAGTCCAGAAACAAACTTTAGAATGCTGAATTCAAAATGGAAGAAATTCTGTACTCAGAATCTATTTGTTTTTTCATGTACTCAAAATTTTTTATATTGAAAGATAAAAATACTAAAAAAGCCAATTGAAGAGAAGCCTTGCAGAATATTTATAAATTTAAGCAAGAAAGCACATTTTTAAAAATTTTAACACCCTTTAATTAGTATTTTCAATAGATATAACCAGAATCTGAAATGTACTTGAATAATTCCATTTCATGCAGTCACAGGTACTTTACGTGAAAGATAATCGAACTGATCACCGAGAGGGAATTGCCCGCGGGTTGTAAATCTGTAAGAGGAGATATTTAGCCCGAATTTCGTTTGCTCGAGCTGTCTTTTGTCCCTGAGATGTCAGACAAGATTCGATTCGAATTTAGTTTAGGTCTTGTCTCTATATCTGTGCAGTTAACTGCCTCTGCGTACTTTTGCTTAGTATTGCAGGTGCTTTATGGCAAACTGAGTACGAGAACGTAGAAAGAGAAGTGCAATACTCAGAATAGATGGAATCGCGATGCTGATAATCCATTTACTTTGCCACAAGGCTTTCCACTTGAAGGAATACTTCTTCTGCTACCCCTTTTACATTCTTTCATTTCTACTTTTTCTCTTATAAATTGTCTTGTTGCTTTGCTTTTTGACTGGATCGCAGATTGTCTAGAGGTATTCAGATCTTTATTTCATTTTTAAAGCTACTGCTATACTCTTTTGAGAAGAGAAATGGCAATTGCATTTTACAATGCTTTCATTTAATTCTACAGTGGGTTGTCAAATTATTATATTCACTCTGTTTTTGTTTATCGTATAAAATTTCCTAATATTGACAATACGCAAATGAACATTTTTACTTGAAAATAACATAAGAGACGTAAAAATTATGCATTCAAGATGGAGTGTTTTTGTCTATTTTTGAAGAAAATATTGTGAAAAAACTTTCAAATTTCATAATTGTCTTAAACTATAAATAATTTTTACAATAATCGATGTTTTTAGATGTTCTTTAACTCATTTTAAAGGTAAAGTTATGTGGAATGTAAAAAACGTACCAAAATTCTAAAAAAGTCTAAACTTAGAACGAAAATAGGGTGCAAATTGAAGCTTGAGAAATTATTTATAAAATATTAACAAGAATAATTATATCCATTTTCTCAAATTTCATTAGTTCTTGTGGTTTATCACTTTTTTGTATTTTTAAAATCCTTTTTTTGAGTATTAGAATTTTTTAAATATTTACGCCTTTTACGTTCTTTTGAGAAGAAAAATAGCAATTGCATTTTACAATGCTTTTATTTAATTCTACAGTGGGTTGTCAAATTATTATACTCACTCTGTTTTTGTTTATCGTATCAAATTTCCTAATATTGACAATACGCAAATGAACATTTTTACATGAAAATAACATAAGAGACGTAAAAATTATGCATTCAAGATGGAGTGTTTTTGTCTATTTTTGAAGAAAATATTGTAAAAAAACTTTCAAATTTCATAATTTTCTTAAACTATTAATAATTTTTACAATAATCGATGTTTTTAGATGTGCTTTAACTCATTTTAAAGGTAAAGTTACATGGAATGTAAAAAACGTACCAAAATTCTAAAAAAGTCTAAACTTAGAACGAAAATAGGGTGCAAATTGAAGCTTGCAAAATTATTTATAAAATAAGAATAATTATATCCATTTTCTCAAAGAAATTTGATTAATTCTTGCGGGTTGTTACTTTTATCTATTTTTAAAATACTTTTTTAGAGTATTAGAATTTTTTAAATATTTACACATTTTACGTTCTTTTGGGATGAAAAATAGCAATTGCATTTTACAATGCTTTTATTTATTTCTACTGTGGGGTGTCAAATTATTATATTCACTTTGTTTTTATCTGTCGCATAAAATCTTCTAATATTGACAATACACAAATGAAAATTTTTACCTGAAAATAACACAAGAGACGTCAAAATTATGCATTCAAGATGGAGTGTTTTTGTCTATTTTTAAAGAAAACATTGTGAAAAAACGTTCAAATTTCATAATTTCTGAAATAAATGATGTTTTTAGGTGTTCTTTAACTCATTTTAAAGGTAAATTTACGTTGAATGTATGAAACGTACCAAAATTGTAAAAAAGTCTAAACTTAGAACGAAAATAGGGTGCAAATTCAAGCTTGAGAAATTATTTATAAAATATTAGCAAGAATAATTATATCCATTTTCTCAAATTTGATTGATTCTTGTGGTTTATCACTTTTTTGTATTTTTAAGATCCTTTTTTTGAGTATTAGAATTTTTTAAATATTTACACCTTTTACGTTCTTTTGAGAAGAAAAATGGCAATTGCATTTTACAATGCTTTCATTTAATTCTACAGTGGGTTGTCAAATTATTATTCTCACTTTTTTTTTATTTGTCGCATAAAATCTTCTAATATTGACAGTACACAAATGAAAATTTTTACTTGAAAATAGCACAAGAGACATCAAAATTATGCATTCAAGATGGAGTGTTTTTTGTCTATTTTTAAAGAAAATATTGTGAAAAAACGTTCAAATTTCATAATTTTCTTTAATTATTTATAATTTCTGAAATAACTGATGTTTTTAGATATTCTTTAACTCATTTTAAAAGTAAATTTACGTGGAATGTAAAAAAGGTATGAAAAAAGTTATACCGATTTTCCCTTTGACTCTAAAAAAGTCTAAACTTAGAACGAAAATAGGGTGCAAATTGAAGCTTGCAAAATTATTTATAAAATAAGAATAATTATATCCATTTTCTCAAAGAAATTTGATTAATTCTTGTAGGTTATCACTTTTATGTGAATTTACCTTCAAAATAAGATGACGAACATCTAAAAACATCAATTATTTCAAGAATTATTTATAATTCAAGAAAAGTTTTAAATTAAGAAATTTTATAACAATATCTTCTTTAAAAATTGACGAAAAACTTCTTCTTGAGGTCGTTTTATGTATAATTTTGACGTTTTTCATGTTATTTTTAGGAAAAAATTTTAATATGTGTTTTGTCAATATCACAAGATTTCATATGACTAGCAAAAAAAAAGTGAGTATAATAATTTGCCAACCCACTGTAAAAGTAAATCTAATTTTCTTACAAAGAAAGCAGACACCTTTCCTTTAATCTATGTTGTTTCTGTCTGACATCTTTGGGAATTTATATTTACTTTTGAATTTCTTCAGTTGCATTTCTTACTGAGGTTCTGGGTTCAAATGACTTTTGCGTTTGAAAAAGAAAGTAAAGTAAAAAAAGAAAGTCAATAGAAGGAATCAGTCCTCTTGGAATTAACAGACTTTACTGGAGGCTAGTTTATCTACAAGAAAGTGAAAAAAGTTCAGCAAAAGATAAGCACGCGGTAACTTTCTCAAAGCGACTGAGATTGTTTACCAGCATCGTTTTACCGAAAGTTTTGCCCTCGAGAGATCGAGTGAACTTACACTAGATGAAAAGTTCATGCGATAGAAAGAGATGGAAATAGTTCGCAAGATAGAAAAAGAAAGATCTCTGATAGCTCATAAATGCCAAGTGCTGTTGATTCGATCTCGATGGAATTTCAAAGTTGATTCTAAAAATAATACCAAGGCGTGTATGTTTCACTCAAAAAATATTTGGTTAATCCAACCAAAGAATTATTTTTATAGAACTGAAGGTCGTTTGTTTGGATACGATCTGGTTAAATCAAATAAATATAGTTGATTCAAAGAAATTTTTTTTCTAAGTGTTCCTTTCTTGAAACTTCCACTAACCACTTTTGTTCATGAAAACTGTAGTTCTAATAAATAGTTTGACGATAATTTTGCTGTTCATAATGATTCCTTTGTGATAAATTAACTACTCTCTAAATTTGAATCAGTCAAAATCTACTGATTATCAGTGAAATTTGACTGATTCAAATATTTAAAAAGAGGTTACTGTAAATCAGTCAAATTTTACTGATTATTTCAGTGAAAATTGACTGATTTAACAGTGCAAAATATTTTTTCACTGCTGAATCAGTGAAAAGGCAAATCACTGATTCAATCAGTGAAAATTTGACTGATTCAGATTTAGAGAGTAAGTAATTGTTGTATTTCTTATCACAGGATAATTAGAGATGGATTGAATTGATTAATATTCATTTCAAATATTCCAGAAAATGTATCTTGTTTTATTTGACTCAAGATTAACTTTCAAATAAGTAATAAAAGACCCAATTATTAGAGCGCCCTTGTTGTAAGGACGTAGTCGTTTCTTGTCATGAGTGACTATCAAGCTATGATCTCGAATTACGGAAGTTGTTATACAGCACAGGAACGAGAATTCTGGTCATCTAGTGATTGATTTAACAATAGACTTTACGTAACGTTCTCTCTATATTTCATTCTAGAATTTAAGGCTCTGCAAAATCCTTTGTTCAAAACAAGCATTAGAACATTCTCAAATTGAAAATTACTAAAAGTTCTGTAAAAATTTTCAAATTTCAATTAGTCTTTGCTCAAGATATAAAAATACTTCTACAAATTTCTTTATTAAGTAGTTTTACACAATAATTAACTGCAAAATTTGATGACATGTTGTAGTAGGAACATTTTAAAATTAAATTAAAAGAAAATTCCTACTTGGCATTGGATCTCATTAAAACGTTTTCATCTGCAATGGAATGAAAAACGGTGGAGTTAACTTTTATTTTTGTACAAAAGAAAATAAATAATTAACTGCTTGTTGAATTTGCGGGCGGAGAATAAAAGGCAGCAAGAGAAGCTCCCATAAAGCACTATGAGCATTAGAGAGCCTAGTGCATTTTTTCCGGTTTCAATGTATGGTTTTGTTATATTTTACTGTGACTATAAAACCTACGAAAGATAAATTGAATTTTTTTTACGGACTGGTCGTTTCAAGTATAACTTCTCTTTCAGACTAGATAGAAAAATATCTTCTCATATCGGTCTCACTCTAGTTTCTCGTGTCTTTCCCGTCGTTCCATGCGCGATCGAACGACCAATTTCGCGTAAAGTCGTTTACCAGAAAATTCGATGCTTCGATGAGATTTGAGCCACGAGTAGAAGACTCGAACTTGAATCATATAACCTCGTTTTCGGCAAAAAGGTATAGGGGAGATTTCCCTAATTTTCAGGTTGTGCGCTTTTTGAAGATAATATCTTGAGCAACTCAAGATGGAAATAAAGATTAACACATTGGATTTTTCTTTTTTTTTCATTGAAATTTTCAAATTACAAATATCACATAAAATTACATGAAATAAACGATACTTCTGAGTAATCATATCTTAAAAATGTAAAAAATTTAATGAAAGGGCATAGCCGGGTTTCCATGTGAAATCGGCCTTAAAACCAAATCAAATTTCGCATTAACCTTATGGAAGGGGTTGAGTAAGAGATTATTTTGTCAAATTTTCAGATCATTATCTGCCATTTTAAATGAGTAATGGCGGATTATACCATTTTCGTTTTTTTCTTTTCCATAAGGTTAATGCGAAATTTGATTTGGTTTTAAGGCCGATTTCACATGGAAACCCGGCTATGCCCTTTCTGCAATATTTCTTAAAATTACGAATTTCAACTAATTTTTCGTAAATTATCGGAAGAATGACAATCAATCACATCCAGAAAAAGGTTTCTTTGATATACGGGTGAAGAAAAAATTTATTTGACTTTAAAAAATTTTGTTAATTTAACGAAATTTTCTTTGGTCTGAAGCAATTTATTTTTTTAGATTAAAGAACATTTTTGTAAATCAATAAAACTTTTTTTAATTCAAAAGAATTTTTTCTTCGACCGTATATTCAAATTCATATTCAATAAACTCTGACGCAAATTTCTAACAGTGTACATATCCATAAATGTGCTATTTTCAGGCTTTCAAGTTTCAAGTACGCGGGGATTTAAATTCGATACATTTATACATCCAAAAAATATACTATTTAAAAATGTGGTTCAATTTTAATAAACATGCCAAAGTAATATTCTGTAAAACGATTTTAAACCTCTTTTCAAACCCATTCTATTATATATTTTCATTTGCAAAAGATTATGTTAGACATAATTTAAAATGTAATTTCTTTGTAGAGTGAAAGCTGAAGAAAAATATTTTCGTGAGAATAAATTACAGGTAGAACATAAATTAACTTACAATTACCAGTAATTGAAATTGATTTCAAATTACCAGTAACTGAAATGCATCTCATAAAATTTTAATAAAAAGTTTACCAATTTTCCAAAATTCCTTAATGGTACATAATTTGTTTACTTGGCTCCCTAAAAAGAATAAAAAAAGAAAAGAAATACCGCAAGGAGTAATGAAGTCATTATAGATATTTTCGAATGAATACATTTTTAAGAAATCTCAGGGAATAATTTGCTTGAAAAACTGTTCATGGAAAGCTAGATACATACTTGTTCGAGAAACTCGTAAATGAACTTTCACAAATAGTTTGTTAAAGAATAGTAGTGATTTCTGTTACTGTCAGACAGCAGGCTGCTTATTACCATCACGTGAGGATTTTGTAGAGAAAGGATAAGACAACTCTCTGTCTGACAATACACGCACCCTGACCACTAACGTTCGTAAATTAAGAATAAAATGGTGAAAGGAACTAATCCATATTTTTGTAATTTTACAGAAAAGGCGAAAAAAGTTTTTCAGAATTAATTTAGCAATTTAAAACTAAAATGAAAAAAGTCTCTCGAGACCCCGAACTACTGAAATAAATGTAATAAAATTTACTGAGGAGTCATCTAGTTTCCGAAAAATGAAAGAAAAAGTTAGCAATTTAAAATCACGTCACCGTGATGCAAGTTCCGGATTGAGAAAATTCTATCTCTCTAATTCTGAAATTTATTTCCATGCCAGTGGAAGATATTGCGAATCTAATCTGAACTCAAAAGCCTCGGATTGATTTTGAATTCGTTCTGATTAAATTTGGAGTGGGGGTATAAATTGAAACGAGCTAAAAACGTACCTTGGATTGGCACCAGATTCATTTGAATTGAATTTTGAATGAACGGATAGATTCAGATGGATTGCGATTTATTTCGGATTGGTCACGGATTCGTTCGTATTGACTTCTGAAGGGATGCGCGGATTGAGTCAGTTTGAAAAAATTTTTTAGATTCGATCGGACTGAATTTGGAGTAGAGTTTGCACGAATTGGTCTCAAATTGGCGTAGAACTCAATTCCGGATAAGCGCGGAATGAAATCCTATCCAAAAATTTCATCAGAACTAAACTTTAAATTAATCTTTAAATTTTCAATTTTAAGTTTCAATCGCCGATAAGTTTTCAAGTTTTATTTTCTGTGAAAAAATTGTTTTTTAAAAATTTTACGAAGACGAATCAGAAAGGCGTTTCTTATTGTATTCTATTATATTTGCAAAATGTTCAGAAAGATATTTTGTTCACAAAAAATTTAATTTTCAGAAATGTATTTGGTCACGTGATTGACAATGTAGTCTTTGCATTATTGAATTAATAAAGAAAAAAGAGAAGGCCAAAATTCTATACTTAGAGAGAAAAAAGTTAGGAATTGTTCGTTATTTGATTATCTCAGATTTTTTTAGGCAAAATACCCATTTTTTAAAATTTGTCGATAAACTCCTATATGTATGTAGGAAGTAATAAACTCTGATATTATTCTCAATTTATATGAAAAATTATATGATTACATTATATAACAAGAAATAATGTTTCACTTAATCATTTTTCAATTGTTCCTAATCTTATTAAATACTATTTGTAATTATTATTCTAATTTGTTTGCAGTGTTTCAACAACTATTTGAGAATGAATTTGGTTGCAATACTAACAACTCGTGGTTGGACGTCGCTCAATACTATTATACCTATGTACATAGGGTATAGCAAGCTATCATGATTACTGAAAACCACTACAGGAAATTGTAAAATGTAGTACACAATATTATAGAAATTACAGTAAATACTGGGAAGGTTACAATCTGAAAATGCGCATTACAAATACTCATATTATTTGTTGGAACAAAAATTCAAATCGTGCTCTATTATTCCGAAAGACTTCCTGTTTTCGCAAATCATTCATGAAAATTATTGTGGTACATACTATGATTTGAGACTGATGTTTACTGATTCTTTTATTGGTTGAAATTTAATAATTCATTTACTTACATCGACTTTAACCCCTTCTACTTTATAGCTGTGTTGCTTGGGATCTGATTTTGGCTTGTAGGTATAAAACGCCTCATTGTCTTTATACCAAGAGACAGAATACAGCGTATCTGATTCAAGATCATATCTGTAACAAAATTAAAAATTAGATCTTGTTATTCATGTATGTCTCATAAATATTTAAATTTCATCTAGATCACTTATAAAATAAATTTTTCCAATAGCTGGAAAAAGTGAAATTGAATTGCATAGTAAATACGTTAAATCTCGATAAAACTCAGAAAAATATTTTTTGTCCACCGTACACCAAATGTTAGATTTGTCGGTGTCGTTTTGCGTGCGGAAAATTGATTTTCCCGCACTAGTGCGGTAAATTTTTAAGTGTGCGGAAAATTGAAAGAAACTTAAAATTTTACTGCACTAGAGCGGGAAAATCAACTTTCCGCACGCAAAACGAGACCAACTCGGCTAACTTTCGGTATGCAGCGAATAAAAAATATATTTGGTATCAATCGGACCACGTGACTAAATTATACATTCATTCGTTCACGTAAGATTACTTTTTTAATTTTCAAAGCATCTTTCTGAAAATTTGGCAAACGTAACAAAAGATAATAATGCTCGTCTGTTAACTTCTTTTTGGTAAAATTTTTGTACAAAAATTCGAAAACTTATTGACAATTGCAGTTAACTGTAAAATTTATTGCAAAATGTTCATCCAAACGAATTTGACAGACGTTCTCTATTGTGTTCTGTAGTATTTTTCAAATTTTCGTGAAGATATTTTGTAAAATGAAAAAGTTATCTTACACGAAGTTTTACAGTAATTTATTAATTAAATAATAATTTTAGAAAATTTACCGAAGAAGACAGCAATGCAGAAAAATGTAACGCATTAGTCTCTCTCCCGGAAAATTTGTTAAAATTATTATTTTAAAGAATTTGAAATCTTTCTGTGGAAAAAAGACGCTTTCGACTGCGCTGGGATTCGAGCCCAGGTCTTTCGATTGTTGGTAGGCAGTGGCAAAAATTTCGAACTCAACTAAATAATTTGAAATTATTATTTTAATTATAAAGTGGTCGCATATGATTGGTGACATCAGAGTCTACGATACGGTTCTAATAAAAATTTTCACGAAGAGATTTTATAGAATTTTTAGGTTTGTAATTTTCTTTGAATAACGAATTCTTATTCCCTGTTTATCCATTTGATTCAGCAATATAATACCTTTAAAGTGTTTTTTCTGTTTTCAATGTAAAATTGTATTTTTTAATCAACTCTACGAAAGTAAAAGTAATGTGAGTTTTAGCTAAGAACCAACTTTGATTTTGTTTTCCAAATAATATTTTTAAACATTCGATTTCAAGTATTCTCTTGAAATAAATTATAAGCATGAGTACTAAGCAAATTTTTGAGCAACAATGTACATAGATGCTATGATAATAAATTTGAATCATTATCGTGAGGTGTATTTACAGAGAAATCGGCTCAATTCTGTACCAAAGTTAACTTGCATGAAGTAAACTATAATTAGTTAATTAGTTAATTAACGTTTGGTATCAATGGATACATTCGTGCTCTAGAGTGTATACAATAGTATGAGTTCACCAAACAACAAGTACATTATGTATCTATATTATTTCCTCTTCAGCATATTTTCTTTGCTGTTTCCGCATAAACGAAAACTATGTATAGTAACGCAAAACGATACAAACATAGTTGATTGTTTCAATTTCGTTCGTTCATAAACCATTTTCGTGACCGAAAATTTCGATCTTTCGTTTCCTTTGAGCGTCTCATATGAAATTGTAGAAATGATAACAGAAACATCAAACAGTAAAAGAAATATATCATTTTATAGCAGAGAAAATCGAAAAAGATCTTTAGAATGAAATTAAAATGATCGTGAATCAACAGAAAATAGTTAAGAAAATATATAAATGAAACAAAAGTAGCAGCAGTTAAAATCTTATCTTTAGAAATTTTTTTGACGTCGTTCTACTTGAAGCAAGGAACTAAATTCTAGCGTGCCTTAATTAATTTTTTTTGTGCAAAACACTTAAAATTCGAATGTGTAATGTTAAGTTTTTTAAACCTTTCAATCTGCCTGATATATAAAATCTTTTTCTTATATCAATTAGCATATGAGATTTATTTCGAGAAACTGAATTTTAGAAGAAATAAAGTTTAGTCAATACAAAACCTACATAATCCTTCCTATCGCCTGAAGCCTTTCTGAAAAGTTGAGATTCTTCAAAAACTTAAATACTGTGAAAAATACAAAAGATGATAAATAAATAACGTAAGAATTTCTTTTTCAATTTTGAAATGCAACGGATCTTAAATAAATATTCAATCCCTCCCCCCCCCCCCAACAACCCATCTGATAAGTAATTAATCCCTGGGTGCTTTCCATCTCAATTCAACAGGTCCATTCGGGACACGAATTTATTTTTTAACGAAACTCAAATATTTTGCTCTTTCATTGAAATAATGAGACACGTATTTTTTTTGGGCCGAAAAAAAAAATTTCTGAGATTTTTCGGCAATTTCGTTTTTGGGGTAAAAATCTATTTTTTCAATTATTCGCAAGAACTTTTTTTTCAATTGTCTATAATTTCGTCAAAAATTGACCGATTTTAACAATTTTCACTTTTAAATGTTTGTAATAATTTGGAATACCAAACACAGTTATAAACAATTGCTTGCTGATTGTTATTAATTTTTTATTTAGCAATAAACAAAAATTGAAATTTTTTTTTAATTCAATATATCGAAAAGAGTATTTTTTTTTCTCTCAAACTTTTTTGCATGAAAAAGACACCTTGAGTTTCAATTCTACTGAATCTCTAGTAGCTAAAACTGTTTCTTTCCGAGTTATGATTTTTTGAAGTAAAAAGTCGTCTTCTTCGTAAAAACGTGGACTGCACAATAAATATCAACTTTATATGTCAACGTGTATGGTATAACGATGTATAGTTGTCCTTTACGATTATATTGTGGAACTCTAAATATCAAAAAAAATTTTACTCAGTCTTTATGACAAATTGACTGTGCTTAGATATGATCTATCGAATGTTTTCAACTTAACGACGAATTTCATTGAACGCTTTTTTCGATTTTGTACCTAAAAGTCTTCAGCAACAGCTTGGTATTCAATGTACCATACACATTTTTTATAAGTACTCTCTAAACCTGAATCAGTGAAATAGTCACTGATTATATCAGTGAAAATATATCAACTCATGAATCAGTGCCCTCCTTTGATTTCACTGAGGAATCAATGAATGCGTCACGTGAACATAACTTTTGAATTCGCGAATTCAAAACTTTCATCTACACTTTACTGATTTATCGTCCCTTAAAAATAATAATAATTACGTAATTTCGTTTTAGTGTTGTTTAGCCTAAAATAAACGAGTTCGTCTGTCGTTAAAATATATTGCTGGTTTTATTACTCCCACCTGAAGCTTTCACTGATTTATTAAGTGAGTTCAATCTATTTCACTGATTCTCAGTGAAAGATTTATAGCTGCTGCCATCAGTGAATAGTCACTGCGAATCAATGGCCGTTCAATGAATCAGGTTTAATGTTGCTGTGTTTGTTCATTTCACAAATATTCATCTATCAATTTTTAGGGCTGAAACAACAACTATCGAGTAGGTAATTTATTAATCAGTAATGAAAATTATATCTCTTACTGCAATTCCATTCTCTGTATTCGAAATAGTTGAATCAATGTAAATGATTTGTTGAACACTACTTTTTCAATAATTCGAGAGAAAACCACCAGTAGAGTATAATGGTTCTACTTTTTTCAACATTAAAATCTATTTCATCTGATAAGTGTAATAAATACAAAATTGAATATAAGTTGTCTTTTAAATTATGTAAAATTTGATCATTCTTATTTTTAATGCATAGAAAAAAAAACTTTTAGAAAAGAAGATATGAAGTTGATATTCATTGTGCAGTCCACGTTTTTATGAAGAAAACGACTTTTTACTTCAAAAAATCATAACTCGGAAACAAAAAGTTTTAGCTACTAGAGATTCAGTAGAATTGAAACTCAAGGTGTCTTTTTAATGCGAAAAAAGTTTGAGAAAAAAAAATACACTTTTCGATATATTGAATTTAAAAAAAAAAATTCTATTTTTGTTTATTGCTAAATAAAAAATTAATAACAATCATCAGGCAATTGTTTATAACTATTTTAGGTAGTCCAAATTATTACAAACATTTAAAAGTGAAAATTGTTAAAATCGGTCAATTTTTGACGAAGTTATAGACAATTGAAAAAAAAGTTCTTGCGAATAATTGAAAAAATAGATTTTTACCCTAAAAACGAAATTGCCGATAAATCTCAGAAATTTTTTTTTCAGCCCAAAAAAAAATACGTGTCTCATTATTTCGATCAAAGAGCAACATATTTGAGTTTCGTTAAAAAATAAATTCGTGTCTCGAATGGACCGGTTGATGGAAAGATGAGATGGAAAGCATCCCTGATAAAAATATTTCTGCGAATAGATATTCTGAAAATTTAATATATTTTTGATTTGAAAAGACTCCATCTGAAAATTTACAGACAAATACCATTTTGTCTTAAAAGTAATTCTAAGGAAAATGAATTTTTCATATGAGTTGAAAATCTTTCCAAATTGAAAGATACTGTTGATTTGAAACTGTTTTTGAAACATCAAATAATAATTTTTTTAAGTTACCTATATATTGCGAAACGTGATTAGTTTTGATTGGTCGAAATGACTAAAAATTCTGACTGAATCAGATTTAAAGAGTTTAATAGCGAAGCGAGTTGGCAAACTAGAAGGGAATTAATTGTTTTTTCAAATGATTTCATTTTCCAGTTTCTCTTTTTCGATGTGCATGCAATTACCTTTAGAATGAGCGACATTTAATGGCACGCAAAGTACCACAGTAGAAGTTAATCTTTTCATTCTTATTCGTGATACAAAAAATAACTGTGGAAAATTTTTATTTCCATATATACAAGTATATATATATTAGGTATCACATGAGATTCTAATGAATAGAAATGCCGAGTTTAGAGATCATGACAAAATGACTACGTGAAATAATTTAAAATTTTAAAATTCCTTATCTTTTAACTGTTACTAAAACTTTATTTTTGGGATAAAATATTATTTAACTTTTTCAAGTTGAAGAAATGATGATATTGAGCAATTACGCAAAAAAATTGGCATCGAATATTTTATATCAGGTTTAGACGGAAATATAATTAGGATCTAAATAGTTAACAATAAAAAGTGTCGATATACTGATAATTTGAAATTCAACCAATATTTATAAATAAAAATAACCACTCTTATTTTTCTCATGAAATTGATTATTTTACGCTTTTTGGTCTCTCTTGAAATTTAAACAATAACAACAAACAATAATAGGATATTTGATCAGATAAAAATGTAACCAAAAATAAAGTAAGTACTAATAAACACATTTGATATAGAGGTAATTTAAAATCCAACAAATATTAAGATATAAAAATGTCCATATTAATTTTTTTCATTAAGTTGATTATTCCACGTTTTTTTATCTCTCTTCTTTAAACAGAAAATCAAGTAATTACTGATAAAAAAATTTGATATAGAAATAAATTAAAATTTAACGATTATTTATTTTTCATTTTGCGCATTTTTATCAGTCTCAAAATTCAATTTTTCAAGTATCTTTCATTTCGATTCGCTTCTTCTGAATCTGTCGAGATCAGAATCCAAAAAGGAAAATGAAAATCGATCCCAGATTTGCTCATTTCTCGTGCTTCTCGCTCAAATGCATCACTACACAAATCACAGCGTTTAGAGCAGATTCGCTCTGTCCATAACTTCCATTTCTCCAGGCAGTGCTAAGCGAATCATACCAGTTGAAGCATAAACGAATGCCGGGTTGGGAAAGTTTTCCTATGTGGTTTCAACCACATAGGAAGAGGTGAAATGGCAGACAAGAGAAGAGAAGGGTATCGACAACGTGAATAGGGCGAGTATAGGTCGAGGGTTTTGTATTTGGAACCTCTTCCTCCCTTGTTGCATGAATAACAAACTACTGGCGGGCGGTTCTAGAACAGGTACTGGCTGGTGTTTATATTCGCGTACGTCCGCAATTAAATTCCACCTCAGGATTATATAGGACGAAGCGAGGAATCGATTCGCTCAAATAACTCACCAACTTTGGTCATCTCCGGCCTTATGTACCTTCACTAACTTCCTTCCTGACTTTCCACTTTCT
Source organism: Diplolepis rosae (assembly GCA_030998225.1). Taxonomy (NCBI): domain Eukaryota; kingdom Metazoa; phylum Arthropoda; class Insecta; order Hymenoptera; family Diplolepididae; genus Diplolepis; species Diplolepis rosae. The sequence continues at coordinate 17,782,992 of JAPYXD010000710.1, read as the reverse complement.
ACGAAAGCTCAATTTGGAGGCCCATTTCGGATTGGCATTCTCTTCATTCAATTACATACAAATCATCTGTAGCCAATAAAGGATAGCAGGTTATATCTCGAACACCAATATTCAATCGAGAATGATAATTCCTCGAAACTAATGGACACTTTCAGAAATTTCTACCGTAATTTCCCGGGATTCGTAAGGTAAATGTCCCAGTAATCGGTATCTCAGTTTCAGTAATCGGCTAACAAGTAATCTAACATTTTATTGGATTATCGTTTTTTTGACAATTTTTTATAATCCATGTTACTAAGTCGTACTATTAGCTGTAAAATATTCCCATTAAATTGTTTTTTAGTACTTTGTCAGCTGAGAAAATATTTTTGGAGAAACTCCTATAGATTATAGAAATTTTGGGTTATCAAGCAAATTGTGATAAGTTTTCACATAACGATAGGAAAGATTTATCTAACAATTGCAGAGTTAAATGTAAGAATGTTCCTATTACATTTAATTAAATTGCATTTAATTTTGCAATTGTTCTATAAATCTTTCCTATGGCTGTGTGGAAACTTATCACGATTTGCTTGATAACCCGAAATTTCTATAATCTATAGGAGTTTCTCCAAAAAAAATTTCCCAGTGTAGCTGAACTTTTATGCACTTACAATTTCGTGAAATTATGATCAAATTAAACCCTTTCGTGCATCAATTTTTTCTACCCCTATCACAAACCAAACAATCGTATCAAACAAAGTATAAAATATAAAAATTTCAAAAAAGGAGCTTTAGCATTTTTTAAAAACCTTAAGGCGACTAGGAAGTCAAACTAATCCTATTTTCAAAGTCTAATTAAAAATTAAATATCAAGATATAAATAATTTTTTTTTCATGGGTTATTTATAACAATTTAATAGAATACAAAAAATATTTTTTTATTGAAAAAAGTTCTGACTCCATTTTTGTGCAATTTAGACATTTTCAAATTTACTGGTACATATATGTAATACGATGCACGGAAGGATTAAGAAAATTTAGTTACTTTTTAGTAATTTTAAGAAAAAATTAATCAATTTTCAGTTGGGAATTGCTGAATATTCCAATACTTTTATCTGAAAATTCTGGAACTTATATAGAATAGACTAAAGGTTCTATTATCTTGTGGCTCAAATTAAATTCCTTTAGAACTTTTCATACCAAAAATGGTTTTTTTAGAGAAATTATTGAGCCTCTGGATAGTAAAAAGGCATATAGAATTCTTTTACTATTCTCAAATGTCCCATATACTTGACAATTTTTAGAATTTTAATCTCTAAAACATACATTCTTATAGCAAATTCAAGAGCGCAATTTTTTTCCCATATGAAAAAAGTTGTATCTGATGTTATTCAAGAAAAACTGCAGTACCAAGAATCGAAACACACCCTTTTAAAACTTGAATTTGTATTATCATTCGGTTCAGAATTTTCGAAAATATGTAATGCATTATGCATTATGTGATATCATTAGATTCAAATTATTTATTGATATTACATTTATTTTTACATTAATTTCCATGCACATCGCCTCTCAATTTAATACATGCATACATCGAATTAAATAAATTTGTATATTAATTTACTTTCAATTACAAAATATGGAAATTTAATGTACAAGTGTACATTAAACATACATTTAATTTCAGGTTATTTCTAACAGTGTACTTAGTTATTAATAAAAATATTTTCTCTGCTTCAATACTTTCAAACTTCAAACTTTCTCTGTTCAATATCCAACTCTTAATAAAAAAAGTCAAGAGACCGAGGTCAGGAATTGATTCAAAATGATTTTAATTAGACTGTGGATTTTTCGAATTAACAAGTTGAGAAAGAAAAAGAACTTTTTTCACCTGTTGATTCATCGCATGATATCACGGAATGGAAAAGTTTAATCAGTTTCAACCCCACATTGCGAAGAAGTCTTACTCAATTGAATATGTTTTTCAGTTTAGCGATTTTAATTTTTAATGGCGATCAAATAAAAATGTTCTAAATGATATTTATTTTTCAAGCCAACGAGCTATTAGATGATTGACTTTGAATTGACTTTAGAATTGCCATCTAATAATTATACATGTATTTTGTTTGAAAAATAAGAGTTTATGTTGTTTTGCGTATCGAGAATTGTGAACAAGATTATAAGAAACATAGTGACTCAAAATTAATTTCTACATTTTCATCATTAATGAGAAGGTATTGGTTTTTATTATTAAAATTATCTGATTGGAATGCAATCTTCGATACGCAAAGTGCCGTACCTCGGCGCATACCGAAGACTCATATTAGCTTTCCTAGTAGCTCTGTAATTTAATTTAAAATTTTGATTGACCTAAGTACTTTAAAAGCTTTTCAGGATTATAGAAATATTGCCTTTAATAATTTTAATCTGGTAAATAATATTTCCTACAGATATTAATCCTCGTATTATAAGCATGTATATATAACGTTTAAAAATGTAATTAGTGCATATTAACTTATAAATCTTTCATTTATGTTTATAAATTAATTGCACGGGAAGAAAAATTATTAACTATAGATTTGTGTATTTTGACACTAATTTCGAAATTTTAGGCTAGTATGTTAAACAATTATGTATTAAATTTAACATGAAAGTATATGAAGTAATTTGCATATAGAGTATATGAAATTTGATTTACGCAATTACGAATTTTAATATGCATTAAAGTATCGATAAAACAAAATATTTTATAGATTCATTGATAACTCGTAACTTATTAAAATTAGTTAATTATATTTCAAATCAAATTAAGCATCAATATCACTTATTATTTTGTTAATTATGCCAGGAATTTCTCTAAATATGAAAATTCATGACGTGTTTAAATCCCCATAAAATAATTAAGCTAATTTTATAAATACTGAAATATTTTGAATAATTGAAAAATATCTAATAAATATCTATTAAGGTAGTTGTCGCGCCAAAAATCAGTCTCTGGAAAAAGAAGTTTTTCCATGATTTCAAGACTGGAAATTATATCATCAGCCGTGTCATATGTAAGGAAAGACACTCTTTTTAATAAAAAAAATTTAAAAATTACGAAAAATAATATTTTAATAATGTTTTTTGTAACAGGATATTTCCTTATTATCGCTCCATACCAAATTTTCAAAAATGGTGCGATTCTGATAAATCATGAATCATTTTGTTAGGAAAAGGATTCTCTACAACTTTACCGTTTCCGATTTTTGAAAATGAATCAATTATTATCAAATTCAGCAATTTGTTTATAAAAATTTCGTTTTGGAAAATTGTTTTTTAATGATTTCAACCATTAGAGAATTCATTTTCAAAAATCGGAAACGGTAAAGTTGTAGAGAATCCTTTTCCTAAAAAAATGATTCATGATTTATCAGAATCGCACCATTTTTGAAAATTTGGTATGGAGCGATAATAAGGAAATATCCTATTACAAAAAACATTATTAAAATATTATTTTTCACAATGTTTAAATTTTTTTTATTAAAAAGAGTGTCTTTCCTTACATATGACACGGCTGATGATATAATTACCAGTCTTGAAATCATAGAAAAACTTCTTTTTCCAGAGACTGATTTTTGGCGCAACAACTACCTTAAAATGAAAATAATCTATTTTATTATTGCCATGCTAGATTTATTGCAAAAATAACCATAATTGCGTAGAATCAAATTTTGTCAGTTGTCAATTTTGATATATTAAATTTATTACCTAATTATATTAAATATAATTCACTAATCTACTCTCTAAATTTGAATCAGTCAAAATCTACTAATTATCAGTGAAATTTGACTGATTCAAATAGCTAAAAAAAAGTTGCTGTAAATAAGTCAAATTTCAATGATTATTTCAGTGAAAATTGACTGATTTGACAGTGAGAAATATTTTTTCACTGATGAATCAGTGAAAATTAACTGATTTAACAGTGAAAAATATTTTTTTCACTGATGAATCAGTGAAAACTGACTGATTTGACAGTGAGAAATATTTTTTTTACTGATGAATCAGTGAAAATTAACTGATTTAACAGTGAAAAATATTTTGACATTCTCATCATGGATGAGAAGGTATTGGTTTTATGTGAAAAATGACATTCGAAAATTTCATCAAATCTTTACGTTTTGAGACCCCCTGAGTCAGAAAAAAGGGTTTTTACGAAAGTGTCTGCCTGTCTGTCTGTAGTAGGTAGTGTGCGGCATAACTCTCGATAGAATTATCAGATTCAATTGAGCTTTGGTACACTTTATCGGAGCCGAAAAAGTAAGGACAAGTTCGTTAACCAGCCACATCCAATCAAAATTGAGGGGTTGAGCACTACTTTTGTGTTTTTGAAAATAATTTTTTGAAAAAATCAAAAATTTCAATACTGGTTTTAGATAGTGCTCATAAATCTCTAAAAATTATCCTAATAACATTTTTTGATTAAATCAAAATTAGAAATGTTACAGCATATTCAAATTCGAAAAAAGTCAATATCAAAATTCCATTTTCCAGTTAAATTATACGAGATACGAAAAAACGTTATGATACAATATCATTTTCTACATAAAGTCCTACAAATTTGAATTGTAAAATTTTTTCATAAGATGCATATTTTACTTTTTAATTCCAAAAAAAATATTGAAAATCCAAAATTCAATTTTTTAACAATAATATTCGAAATACGAAAAAAACGTAAGAATACAAAGTTTGTCGTTTCAAAAAGATCTACATATTTTGTCTCACACAGTTTTTGATAAAACATATATTTTTCTTTTCAATTCCAAAAAATACGATTAAAATTCAAAAATTCCATTTTTTAGACAAAATATGTGAGATACAATAAAAACGTTTAGATGGAAAATTGTTTGCCTAAATGAGGTCTACAAATTCTCATTAAGACATTTCGGGACAAAAGGTATATTTTATGTTTTGATTTTTAATATTAAACAAATTCGATTTTTTTCACCAAAATATGTGAGATACGATATAAGCGTTGTTCTGCAAAATCGGTTCCTTAAATAAAGTCTACGACTGTTTTTTCTTTTTGAGAGATTTGGAAGAAAATAAATTTATCAATAATCATGTAATTTATTAAAAAGTTACAAAAATGCATACAGAAAATCGAGCGCGAAGCGCGAGTGTCATGATGAGAATGTGTTCCTTAAGGCTGATAGAGCCTTAAGTAAATTCAATTTCCTGTTTCACTTAAATTCAAAAAGAAATTGAGTGACTTTGAGAAAATGTGTAATTCACATCATCTGTAATATTATTATAAAATTGGTTTTGAGCTTCAGTATCAAATTATAATAAATAAACTTGAATGTATGTGAAGAGCAAAAGAACGAGCGCGAGGTCCAAAAAGAACGGAGCGTGCAGCGCGACGAACAAATCGCGCACCCTAGGCGCGCTCAAACTTGCGAGCTGCGCGCGAGGAGAATGTGCCCGCGAAACGGGCAGATTTTTTCACTGATGAATCAGTGAAAAAGAAAATCACTGATTCAATCAGGGAAAATTTGACTGATTCAGATTTAGAGAGTATCGTTTCACAAATAATATACATAAATATTAAATTTTATATACAAATGTACATAAAATCTAATAATATTTCTACCAGTGTATCATTCTATCATTAATTAAAATTTTCAAATAGATTTTTTATCCCGAATTCACATCTAAGTTATTTTAAACCTACCTCAAATAATTACAAATCAGCCTATTAGAGTCTTCTCTGATATAAATGTGAACTTGACGAAAAACATAAATCCAAAAATTTATTTGGACATCTGCTTTATGAATGGAGGAGCATTAGTAATTATGATAATTGTAATCTATAAACTTGCTAATTTAATCGTGTCAGAATTCGGGTGTTATTTCAAACGCAATGTCAGCATCTGAGTACATCAGGTTGACTTGGACTAGTGTATAGTGACATACCCAAGGGGTGCATTCAAGTGGATACTGGAAAAGGGATTGTCGCAGTCAAGCGTAGAAGTACAATTTGGAGCACTGCGTCGTGGGATTGATTTGCATCCTCTAGCTCATTTGACGGGTGGTGTCCTTTGGGATCTGGGATTTCTCTTACCTTTACTGCCCCCCCCCCCCCTCCCCCCTGACCCAGTGCGGCTCACTCTCTCTTTCTCGAAGAGTCTTCTACCTTTCATCTTCCTTGATCCTCGTGACCCAACCAATTCTCTCATTCCGTGAAGACGTTGCACATAAGCTCACGAGAATATAAAAACGAGGTGACAACCAACAAGGCGAATTTAAAAATATATTATTGGTTTTATTAGCCTGTATATTTTAAACTGAAAACATTCAAAATATTTTTAAAGGAAAGTATTATGAAAGGGTAATCTTGAAAATTGGACAACCAACAATGAGAATTTAAAAATATATTCTTGATTTTATTAGCCTGTATATTTTAAACTAAAAACATACAAAATATTTTAAAATGAAAGTATTATGAAAGGGTAATCTTTGGAATTGAAGTGAGAACCAACAATGAGAAAACGATAATATATTCTTTGTTTTATTAGCCTGTATATTTTAAGATATTTTTAAATGAAAGTATTATGTAAGGGTAATCATTAAAATTGAAGTGTCAGCCAACAAGGAGAATTAAGAAATATATTCTTGATTTTATTAGTATGTATGTTTTAAACTAAAAACATTCAAAATATTTAAAAATGAAAGTATTATAATAGGGTAATCTTCAAAATTTAAGTGACAACGAACAATGATAAAACGATAATATATTCGTACTTTTAAAATCTGATTCGGTTAGAATTCTTTATAATTTTAATGAAAGACTATTTTACAGAGATTTCTGACTGATAATCAATTACCTTTGACTAATTAAAAAGCAAAACGTCATTCACTGCTTGAAATTATATAAACTTTAATTGATTCAGATTTAGAGAGCATATAATTTTTTCAGACTCAATATACGTTATATTTATATAACAGAGAATAATGAAAAAAAGAAAATTTCTTAGAGTTATATTTTAAATTTATAAAACAGAAGAACCAAGAAAAATAGAAACATTTAACCAACATTTTTAAATAATACCTTCTCATGTGTGATGAGAATTCAATCAAACAAATCCTACAAGACAATTATCAATTTAAAGTACTCTCTAAATCTGAATCAGTGATTTGCCTTTTCACTGATTCATCAGTGAAAAAATATTTTCTACTGTTAAATCAGTCAAATTTCACTGATAATCAGTAGATTTTAACTGATTCAAATTTAGAGAGTAGAGGTCATTATGAAGTCGATATCACCTTTTCTTTTTATCTCAATTGAAGTCCCTAAATAGTCATATTGAAATTCGATCTTTCTGGCAAACAGATCAACAGTTAATTATAAGCGTTTATTTGATTCATCCAGCTTAATTTTTGTTAAATCAACCAAACTTTTTTCCTGCAAATACACTCAATGGAGTTACTTTTTTAAATATTTTAAAATTCCTCTTTTTCAAGTGTACTTAAAGAAAATTTTCTTGAATTAAAAAAAGCTTTTTGAATTTATTTGATTCAACTAAGACATACTCTAATAAAAAAATCTGTTAATTCATTTGGTCAACAATTTTGGTTCGTTTGACCGGATCATTTGGTTGGGTCAAAAAAATTTTTCGAACCTCCACACGGAGAAAAATGGAGATTCAACTATAGGACAGCCATCTTATTATATATTCAGTCCTAATATTCAAGATATTAAAATATCCAAGAATTATTATCTTAATAATCACAACTGGATATGTAGACATCTCAACTGAATATATAAGCTACCCTATATTAAAATATCTAGATATTAATCTTAAATATCCATTTTTCTCCCTGAGAATATTTCAATAATTCCATAAATACTTATTTTTGATATGCGTTCAAAATAGATACAATTCTCACAATGACAGTACGTGAATAAGAAAAAGTATCGCCTCAACCTACTCCTTTAAAAGGAGATTTATAACCAACTTCTATCTTTTCATAAAATGTTTGAACTCTTGAAGCCACACCTTTCTAGGATGAAGATATACGAGCTCTATCGTCATCTTTCGTAGAGTTCCATGAAAAGAGTTTGAATTATTATTCAGCGTGTGAGAAAAGGGTGAAAAAAGGGACAGAAATGCCGATCGCCACGCAAAATCTACCACGGAAATTTGGTTTTTGTGGAAACAAAATAGTAAACTATTTACTTTAATAGAATTTATATTATTATCTTATTTAAATTAATTATGCAGTTTACCATATCAAAAATGACTTTCTATCATTACAGGTAAAGCTCTATTATTCCACTTCCAATATATTTTGGTCATTCTCATTTTCAACCCTCGTAATTTCGTCTTTCTTCTCAGATATAACTTACTTCAAACGAAAAGGGGTAATTTAACAACTCAAATGAAAGCTAAATCCAGTAATGTTTCAGTGAAGTGTCATTTGCAGCAATATTGCTGACATCACAGTTTACGTTTTTGGGCTACTAGCAGTCGCGTCAGGATTAAGTTTCAGCATCCAGGGGATAAAGTAAGCGGATTAAATAAAAAAAGACAAAAAGCTGAGACAATTATATTACTTAAATGTAGAAGGAAGTGAATAAAACATCTCAGCTTTTATCGTATACTAGTCTTTTGTTAAATGTGCCTCTCGCTTGAAAATCAGAGAGGCATTGTCTGGCACTTCCTCTAATACCTTGAGAATCTAATTACCAGCGATATTCGAGAATCAACCAATTAACGCTTGGAATGCTATCTTCTACAAGAGAAGCATCGCGCGTTAGTAGCTATTCATTAATGTTAGATATTTCCTGGCATATACACACATTTACAGTGAAAATATATAAGTTTATGTAACGGTATATACCTGTATTAAATCTCGATATAATTAATGTGATTGTAAGATGTTATGTAAATTGCAAATTAGAGATTGAAATAGAACTGTTGAAAAAGTGTTAATTTCGCTTTTGCTCGTCTTTCACGTAACAATAACTTTTTTTGTAAACAAAATATTTTTCAGCGAATTTGAAAAATGTGATATTAAAATAATATAATATACATTAATATAAATTTCGTAAAAATTTTGCAGAAATGTTTCAAACAGAAAATAATTCTTAAGAAGTTATTGGTGATTACAGTTAACTGTACATTTTGTTTTTAAAGTTTTCTCAAAACGTAAAATTCAGAAAGTTATTCTGGTCTATCAAAAAAGTTATGTTACATAAATATATAAACTATAATTAGGACACGTGGTCAAATTAGTTTATGTATTTTCACTTATTTTGTTGCATTTCCCAAATAATTTCTTTAGTTTATATTTCCTCGAGAAAATTCCTAAATGTATCAAAAAAACTCATTTGATATTTGTGGGGAGAACAAAAAATTATCAAATCAGAAACAAATTGTTTTCATTAATAATTTCCACCAGCTCTTTCGAAAATTATGTTAGATATACAATCAATCTTACAACTTTTAGCGCTTTTTAAAATTGTTTTCACACAAATTTTCAAATATAGAACTAAAATTGATTTTTTTAAGTGGCACCTTCTACATTTGTACAAAATTTGATCATTTTTTCTCTCAAACCTTTTACAAAATATCCACCTTTTAAGGTAGTTCGTTCACGAAAATTAGACCTCAGGTAGAAATAGATAATTTTGCTTTCAAGAATAGTAATATTATTATTGAAGGGCTAATTTTAAAGAAAAAAGATTCTTTTTCATGAAAAAAATTTGAAAGACAAAAATATAATTTTATTAATGAATTTTATTTTTGCCCAAACTTATTTTCTTATTGCTTCAAGCCAAATTTTTAAAAATGATGCGATTCTAATAAATCGCGATTTTTTTTTTAGGAAAAAGATTCTCTATAACTTGACCGTTTCCAATTTTTGAAAATGAATTCTTTAATGTCTGAAATTATAGAATAACAATTTTTCAATGCAACATTTTTATAAAAAAATTGCTGTATTTGATAATAATTAATTCAATTTCAAAAATAGGAAACAGTCATGTTGTAGAAAATCTTTTCCTAAAAATATGACCTGTGATTTATTAGAATCGCATCATTTTTTAAAATTTGTCTCGAAACGATAAGAAAATAGGTTTGGGCAAAAATAAAATTTATTAATAACATTATTTTTTTGTGTTTCAAATTTTTTTCATGAAAAATAATCTCTTCTCTTTCAAATTAGCCCTTCAATAATAATATTGCTTTTCTTGAAAGCAAAATTATTTACACGGAGAAACTTTTTATATCAATTTTTACTATAGTATTTTTTAATTTAGGGAAAGACGTATCACTTTGAGAATTTTTGTTAGTGAAAATACTAAACTTTATAATAATGATATGAAACTTTAGTATGAACTATAGCAAAATTTGCTATGAACTATGCTGAAGTTTCATATCATTATTATAAAGTTTAGTATTTTTACTAACAAAAATTCTCAAAGTGATATGTTTTTCCCTAAATTGAAAAATACTATAGGAAAAAATGATACAAAAAGTTTCTCCGTGTATATTTGCCTGAGGTCTAATTTTCGTGAACGAACTATCTTAAGGCTTTTGAGGTCGGGAATATTCCTGACCATAAAGCTAAATTAGGAAATTATAGTATTTCATATGTTTGAAACAAAAACAAAAACTACTCCAAGGAGTTGAAAAGTAAAACTGGAAAAAAGTGTCTAACTGTCGTAAAACTTTTCTTCCTGTGTTCTTAAATAAGGGAAGCGTGAAATACAATTTCATGATTAAATGAACGTACTAGTATGTGAAATTCTATCGAAATTGTATATAGAAGTCATTTTCGAAGAGATCAGTGCTAGCTTAGTTGTCTCTGGCTACCAAAATATAGCATCTCTTCAGTTACGACAGTACTTTAAAGTAATGAAGATTGGAAAAGGATCAGGTTCGTGCGACGAGAGGAGATCAAACCCTTTTGAAGCTTTAAACTTGCGGCGTCATTATCGACTGAAAAGTGGAGGTACTACCTATAATTGATTATAATCTATTTTCAAGAGCCTAATACATACTAGAGATCTTGCTCTTTAAATTTAAATGAGTCAGAAATTAATCAGTCAGTTCGTCTACAAGTCAATGAAAAATAACTAATTGCATCGTGAAAAGTTCGACGCTGATTTAAATTCAACTAAATTTTGCTTTTGTAAGGCACTCTTAAATATTTATCAGGTTTGTATAATTGAGTTATAGTTATAGTTATAATTTTTCAGAGCAATCTCATTTTTTTTCTCGGAGAAATAAATCAAATTAAAATTTAAAGCGATTTTGGAATAACGCGTTTTTAGGGAAAATTAGCTTTTACACAAAATAGTTTATTTATTTAGTAATATTTCTGAATTATACGGAAAATAGTATATGTTAGGTATCCCTATTAAAACAGAAGTTGTGATTTTCCGTGTTTGTTGCAACATATGTTTGAATAAAATCTAAAGTATTAGACACAGTTGCATTTACGGAACCGAGTTCTAGGAAATTTAAAGAACTTTTCAGAATAAAATGCAGAACTTTCAATCATTTTTACTGAATGTTACGCATTTTATTCTGAAAAGTTCTGTAAATTTTTCAGAATTCTGTTCCGTAAAAGTCTGTATCCCCAACTCTTAAACAGTTCTATAAACTTTACTAAACTATTTTTTTCCGTGTAGCTAAAAAAATAACTACAAAATTGTTTTTTTATATTTAAGATATTTTTATTAATTTTATTTTATTTGTAAATATTTTCAGTTCTTAACCTCATTTTCCATACCCAAAAAGTTGCTACACATTGTAAAGAACAAAATTTAAAAAAATTATGATAATTGGTTATAAAACAAAAATTTTAAACCTGAACCCGTATCACTATCAACCCGGATTCCTCTCAATATCCAAACAAAAGCACAATTAAAAATTTCAAGGATTCGTAACTAATCGAATCCTCAAAATACAATAAACACAACCAAATTTGGACCAAAATGTTTATTGTATTTTGAGGATTCGATTAGTTTCCAATCCTTGAAATTTTTAATTGTGCTTTTGTTTGGACGTTGAGAGGAATTCGGGTTGATAGATTTTGATCCAAATTTGGTTGTATTTATTGTATTTTGGGGATTCGATTAGTTTCGAATCCTTGGAATTTTTAAAAAACAAAAAAGTTATTCAGAGTAAAAAAATGTCAAAAAACTCAAAATTTTGAAAAAACCCCAAAACCTTTCTAAATAAAAGTAGTAAACATAAAAAAATTATATGGAACGTCTAAAATGAAAAAATAAAAATATTAAAAGTGGCGGATCCCTTTAATTCAAACAAAAATTAAACACATAAATTAAATGTTAGATTCTTTTTATACTCAATGAACGTAATTTATTCCCATGTTTTTGAGTCTATCCTAAATGAATATTATAAGAGTCTTCATGTCTAAATATTCAGCAAAAAAATAATTTTTCAATGGAAGAAAAGTTATAATTTCTTCTTTGACTTTATAGTGTGATTTCGTACCTGGATTAATATAAGAGAAAAAATCTACAACTCTAGTTTTAAGAAATAATTATTCGAATTTCATTTAACAGTATATATATATATAGATAGATAACACATGTAATTTTAAAAATTCATCAATATCCTGTGCAGGATAGATAATGCAATAAAGAATATAAATTTGAAACGAGAGAAAGTTCATGTAAGGGCGAGTAGTTGGTCTTATAAAAGTAAAGGGACATTCATTTGAACTTTTATAGTGTTCATCTGCTTAACACCATTTTCATCAATTTCAATTTACAGCAAAAGTTTTATAGCTTCTGTTCAGTGTTACATTTATATTGACCCTATAACAATAGATGTCGATCGAAACTCCACCCAGACACATTTTTTATTTTTCTTATTGATTATTTTCTTCTAGTTTCTTAACTTAATTTATTTATTTTGTAGATGTAATTTACCTGAGCACTTCTTTTTGAATTTATTAATATTTTACCGACTTCGTTCAAGTTAAAGCCTGAGATGTTTTTAATTACTCAGCAGTCACCTCCAGATATTCAAAACTTGCATATTCTGCATTTATGAATGAGCGAGCGATGCAAAATATCACGAATAATCGAATATTCTTCCAACTACTATTTTTTAACGAGGGTTCGTTAAATCCCGAGTCATAATTGATCGAAATGCTCGAGGGTCTATATCTTTTTCTTCAAGTGACTATCGTTTGCCGGATCATCTCTTCATTTTCAAGCATCTCCTGCGCAATTAAGAACTGACTGGGAATTAATAAAAGTACAATAGCTATACGAGGAAAATATCCAGTAAAAGAAAACTCAGAGAATGATTCTTTAATTCGGAGACACGTTTTCGACATACTGAAGTAAAGAAGTTGGACTTAAGGTAGTTGATCCACGAAAATTAGACCTCAGGCAAAAATAGATAATTTTGCTTCCAAGAATACCAATATTATTATTGAAGGGCTATTTTGGGAGAGAAAAGATTAATTTCCATGAAAAAAATTTGAAATGCAGAAAAATAATTTTTATTTCTGCCCCAGCTTTTTTACATTCTCATCATGGATGAGAAGGTATTGGTTTTATGTGAAAAATGACTTTCTAAATTTTCATCAAATCTTTACGTTTTGAGACCCCCTGAGTCAGAAAAAAGGGTTTTTACGAAAGCGTCTGTCTGTCTGTCTGTCTGTAGGTCGTGTGCAGCATAACTCTCGATAGAATTATCAGAGTGAATTGAGCTTTGGCACACTTTATCGGAGCCGAAAAAGTAAGGACAAGTTCGTTAACCAGCCACATCCAATCAAAATTGAGGGATTGAGCACTACTTTTGTGTTTTTGAAAATAATTTTTTAAAAAAATAAAAAATTTCAATACTGGTTTTTGATAGTGCTCATAAATCTCTACAAATTATCCTGATAACATTTTTTGATTAAATCAAAATCAGAAATTTTACAGCATATTCAAATTCGAAAAAAGTCAATATCAAAATTCCATTTTCCAGTTAAATTATACGAGATACGAAAAAACGTTATGATACAATATTATTGAATACATAAAGGCCTACAAATTTGAATTGTAACATTTTTTCATAAGATGCATATTTTTCTTATTAATTTAAAAAAAACCATTGAATATCCAAAATTCAATTTTTTAACAATAATATGTGAAATACGAAAAAAACGTAAGAATACAAAGTTGTTCGTTTCAAAAAGATCTACAAATTTTGTCTCACACAGTTTCTGAAAAAACATATATTTTTCGTTTCAATTCCAAGAAATATGATTAAAATTCAAGAATTCCATTTTTTAGACAAAATATGTAAAAAACAAAAAAAACGTTTAGATGGGAAATTGTTTGCCTAAATTAGGTTTACAAATTCTCATTAAGACATTTCGGGACAGGACGTATATTTTATGTTTTGATTTTTAATATTAAAACAATTCGATTTTTTCACCAAAATATGTGAGATACGAAATAAGCGTTGTTCTGCAAAATCGTTTCCTTAAATAAAGCCTACGATTGTTTTTCCTTTTTGAGATATTTGGAAGAAAATAAATTTATCAATAATCATGTAATTTATTAAAAAGTTACAAAAATGCATACAGAAAATCGAGCGCGAAGCGCGAGTGTCATGATGAGAATGTGTTCCTTAAGGCCAATAGAGCCTTAAGTAAATTGAATTTCCTGTTTCACTTAAACTGAAAAAGAAACTTAGTGAATTTGAGAAAATGACTAATTTACATCATCTTTAATATCATTAAATTGGTTTGAGCTTCAGTATTAAATTATAAGAAATAAACTTAAACGTATGCGAAGTGCACAAGACCGAGCGCGAACCAAATTTCAAAAAATTACACAGGTCTGCAAATAATGGGTTTGTATTTGTTGTTGGAAAACGAAAGATCATTGCCAGGGTAATTTTTGACGTAGAATCCGAATCCGAAATCAGAATCAGCCTATCACGTCAGGATTTTGAGATATTTGAGGTTATGTTCTCGCAAAATTGGGGTTTTCGCTACTTTTGAGGTTATGTACAGGGCGCAAAAATTTTTTTTGGTTTTTTTCTCAAATGTCATCATTTAGCACTAGTCTTTCCCTTGAAAATGAGCTATTGAACAGTCACAAGCGATTTTTTTTTCACAAAGATACGGCCATATCAATTTTGACATTTATCCGAACAACCTTATGACTATTCACATTGACTCTTTGGTGCATACTATTTTGCATTCAAAAATTTATCTTGAAAATTTTTGCTTGCTAAATGATGACATTTGAGAAAAAAAAAACAGAAAAATTTCTTGCGCCCTGTACATAACGTCAAAAGTAGCGAAAACCCCCATTTTTCGAGCACATAACCTCAAATGTCTCAAAATTCTGACGTGATAGGCTGATTCTGATTCCGGATTCGGATTTCGAAAGTGAATAAATTATTATCAAATTCAGCAATTTGTTTATAAAAATTTCGTTTTGGAAAATTTTTTTTAATGGTTTCAGCCATTAAAGAATTTATTTTTAAAAATCAGAAACGGTGAAGTTGTGGAAAATCTTTTCTCTGAAAAAAGTGATTCATGATTTATCAGAATCGCATAATTTATTCAAATTTGGTAAGAAGCGATAAGAAAAAAAGTTGGGTTAAAAATAAAATTTAATAATAAAATTATTTTACTGTGTTTCAAATTCTTTTCTTGTAGAATAATCTTTTTTCTTTCAAAATAGCCCTTCAATAATAATATTGATATTCTTGAAATCAAAATTATCTATCTTTTCCTGAGGTCTAATTTTCGTGAACGAACTACCTTAATATGATTCAGAAAATATTATACACAGTTAGTATTTTCGAGATCATTTTTGTTTTTGATAAAAATTAAAGTTTTTTTTTTGCAATATATTTCAATAAAATTGATATATTATCTTCAAACAAGTCTTTCTTAAGTAGTAACTGGACTTTATATCTGGACATTCGAGAATTCAGTTGTGCTCAGCCCTTCTCCGAAAATAAATATTCGGTATCCAGCCTTTCTTCAGAGAAATTGAAACGTGATAATCTCAATGTTCAAATACATTTCTGGAATTAAAAAAAAATCGATCCTTAAGGGTATGGGATACTTCAGAAAAGTAGCAGCTTCATGTGAAGAACTAGTTTCAATTTCTAGATGTTCAAGTCCAAAATACATGAAATATTGTTTTCAAAATTTAGTTTTTTAAATTATTCAGCCACCATCACTGAAAAGTTTATTTGGAAAATAAAATTGATAAAAGAGTGGAATACTTATGCATTGTTTATAATAAAATTAATACAAATACAATTTCGAAAGAAAAAAGCCGAAAAATTAAAAGATTACAATTGGTTGTTTAGTTTACTGAGAAGATTCCCTGCAACTTAACCATTTCCAATTTTCGAAAATGAATAAATTATTATCAAATTCAGCAATTTGTTTATAAACATTTCGTTTCAAAAAATATTTTTTAATGGTTTCAGCCATTAAAGAATTTATTTTTAAAAATCAGAAACGGTGAAGTTGTGAGAAATCTTTTCTCTGAAAAAATGATTCATGATTTATTAGAATCGCATAATTTATTAAAATTTGGTAAGAAGCGATAAGAAAAAAAGTTGGGTCAAAAATAAAATTTATTAATAAAATTATTTTTCTGTGTTTCAAATTTTTTTCATGTAAAATAATCTTTTCTCTTTCAAAATAGCCCTTCAATAATAATATTGCTGTTCTTGAAAGCAAAATTATCTATTTTTGCCTGAGGTCTAATTTTCGTGGATGAAAACTACCTTAACTGTGAGATCCATAAACTAGTGAATTAGTCTGTAGGGTTTTAAGACTTCGCATCTGAGGTAAAAAAAAAAACACACGGAAAAAGAGTCTTGCTACTAGAGATAGCTATCGCGTAAAAGTAACTCCATTAGCCATGACCTGAGTTGCCTTTGGAATTTCTGAAACGATCTGGTGGTTGACGGTCACGTCGAATAAGCTTTCAGCTATCCTCTTCTCAGCAAATTCCAAAAGGTACAATTTTGTGCCTTAAGGGTCCAAAAAGGGATCGTTTTCGTTCCTTTAGACCAATGGATATCCACAGGTTATTCTGAAATCGTTCGGGGACACCTTAGAAAGATCCTAAGGATATCCTCAGGATATGATCAGAATCTCTTAAAGGGAGAAAATGTCAACATTTCTAAGTTGATCGAAAAAATCCTGAAATATCCTCCAGAAATCCTAAACAAATTCAGGACACTTTTTGGCATATACTATGTATATTGAGGCGATATATCTAAAATGTAGTTAGTATATCATACAAATGTTATGGGGATGTTTTAGGGGTATTCTTAATGTTCGAAATTTCTGTACTAAACTTCCATCACATGTAATGGGATTTTTTTTACAGTAACGTATATTAAATTTGAAATACTTTCATCTTGGAAAATACAAACATATATTCGAATTTGGATTCAGATGTGTATTTATTGTAACAGAAGTTATTAATTTTAATATACTTTTATTGATGATTTATTTTATTCTGTATGGATGTATATTGATTTTTCATAATTTGGAACAGTATTAATTGTCATTTACACTACCGTCGGAAATTAAAGGTTCATCTATTGTTTTAGCTATTGTTAAAGTGTATTAATTTTTATGATATTGAGTTAACATTTTTTTTTCCGCTAATAGCATGAAAGTTGATCATATTTTGCATCTAATGAGCCCAACTTTTACTCATGATAAGAAATATAAATAATTTCATAAAAATATATATCATGGTACTTTGCAAAATAATTAAAATATTTTTAGAATTTTTTTTCTGGATTCCACTCTCGGATCCAACATGATATAGAAAAATGCTAAATTTATTTAATTTATTGATTTTTAAAAGACAACGGCAAGATAAGTAGGATATTTGTAAATTTTGATCAGGAAAGATATGAAACATTTGTATGATATTTTGAGAACTTTTCAAGGTTATAGTCAGGATATCCTAAGCGAGATAGCTTACAGGACAAGAATATCCTTGGATATCCAGGAATATCCCTATATATTTATAGGATATCCTATAAATATTTAGGTCTCATGCCTAAAATATTATATATAGATGGGGATATCCTGGGTATTCTTAAGAAATATTAGTAGGATAACCAGAATATTTACAAGATATTATTAGAAAACCTATAGAACATTTTAATGGCATCTCAAGAATTTATTTAGGATTTTGTCAGGATATCTTGAAGTGGATTCCTTATGGGTGGAAATGTCGGAATCCAAGAGACATCAAGAGAAATTTAACTAAATTGTATGAAAACAAACCATCTTTGGTTACGTTAAATAATTTATTTGGTTGAATCCACCAAAATATTAGCCAAGCATATAATAAGAAGTCCTTTGGTTGATCCAACTAAATTTTTGATAAATAATCCAAATATTTTCCCGAGTGTCAGGATGTTTAAGACAAATTAATAGGATAACATAAGCATAAAAAACAAATTTATTTTTATAATATTCCAAGAATTTCTTTAGGATATTATCAGAAATGCCGATATATTTAGGATATCCTCGAGACGTCTAAAAATATTTTGTTCATATTGTTGTAAAAGTTAAATAGTATGATTGTAAGTCCGAGTAAAATAATACATATCTATGACATATCTTGAAGTAATGTAAAATTAATTATTAAGTGCCCCAAAATTAGTACAATTCACAGGTTACAATAAAAACAAAAGCGAGCGATACTGTAATAAAAAGAATAAAATTCTGAAAGAAAAGTATTTGTTAATTCATTTCAGAAGGGTTTTTTTAGCTCGTATTTCTGGTTTCTGTACGTGAACATGTTCAGAGTTCGTAAGCAACTAAACATAGTACGACCTGCTGTCATTCCGTATGAAGATGTTTTTTATTTTTTAGAGCGAGTTCACTCGACCCGCCTTTGCGATGTACCTAATATAAAAATGCACTCAGCATCTAGTAACACAACAGATGTAAGTGGAATTGAAAAAAAACAGACATCAAGGAAATGAATAATTTATTTCCCACACGTAAGGAAATATTGTATGTACGACTGTGTAGCTGATAAAAGTAAAGTTTTTCCGTAAAGAATATTGTTAGAAATAATATTAGAGCATATTTTTTGGAATGCATTGTAAACGGTTGAATATTTTGCACAATTGAATACAATATTTTTTTAATAGAATTTTTCCTTACTATCGCTTCTTACTAATTTTTTGAAAATGATTAGATTTTTATGAACCATGGCTTATTATTTCAAGGTACGTATTCTCACAACTCTACTGCTTGCAATTTTAAAAATAAGTAGATCTTCAATAATAGTTGTTTAAAAATTTTTACTTCAAAAAAATTTTGACAATTCCAGACACTGAAAACTTCAATTTCATAATTGGAAATAGTAGAGTTATAGAGAATAATTTTCCCGGAAAAATAAGCTATAATTTTTGAAAATACAACAATTTTTTAAAAAATTGGTAAAAAGCGATATGAAGGAAAAATTCTATTACAAAAGCATTATTAAAAGTATCATGTTTCGTGAGTTTTTAATTTTCTCCATAACAAATAATGTTTTTTCGTTTATAAGACACGACTGATAATATCATTCTAAGTGTTAAAATCATAGAAAAACTATTTTTGACAGAAACCAGATTTTTCGCATGACAACTACTTTAAAATGTAAAAGTGTTACTTTTTATGATAAATAATGACATACTATCTAAATTTGAATCAGTAAAAATCTACTGATTATCAGTGAAATTTGACTGATTAAAATAGCTAAAAAGAGGTTACTGTAAATCAGTCAAATTTCACTGATTATTTCAGTGAAAATTGACTGATTTGACAGTGAGAAATATTATTTTCACTAATGAATCAGTGAAATTTAACTGATGTAACAGTGAAAAATATTTTTTTACCGATGAATCAGTGAAAATTTGACTGATTCAGATTTAGAGAGTAGGTATAAAAAAATTTACTTGGAAGAAAGATGCGATAAATTTTAAATTTTCACTTCATCTTGATATTTTCGATTCAAAAATCAAATAAATCAATGAATCAATAAATTTAAAAATCAACATACATTTTGAATTGTAATTGAAGATAGCGTGTAAGTAATTTGGTTCCTGGCTGGAAAGTTTTTTGAGTAGAAAAGTAAAGTGCGAGAATGGGAGGAAAGGAAGGTGAAAACGATTTCACGGTTCACCTGAATAAATCTACGAGTCCGTAGAGAAGATTCATATGTTTATAAACTCATGACTTTTCAACTTTAAAGACTTTTTATTTGCGTTATTAAATAGGACAGTCCCAAAATTTCAAGTGCAAAATTACTATACAGGGAAAAAGAAAATCCTTATTCCGAAAAAAATTATTGTACAAGTTACCATCTGTATTGTAATGAGTACTGCCTGTATTGTATTCAGTACAATACAGATCATAACACATACAATAATTTATTTTGGTTTAGGGATAGCAATCCCGATAGTAACCGCTTTCATATTTGCATCCCTGTGAACATTCTTGAAACTTATCAAGTAATAATGATCTTGATTCTGAAATTTATTTACTCACAAAGTAAAAGAATTGATTTTATTCAAAGAAAAGTATTTGAGGCATAATTCTACGTTCTTAGCAAAAATGAATTCTGCTAGGGGTTTGTTCGGTCCAGCTTAGAGCTTTTACTCCGGAAAAAGCTTTATCTTTAATCCCCCATTGATAATGGCCAACGGAAACCGCAGCTCGGATCGAAATAGTAGAGGAATAACAGTAAAAAGAGACAGAGGGCAAGGAGGAGCAGAAAATAAAAGGAGCCGAAGAGGTAATTAATTGAACATGCACAGGGGTAAGAGAGAACGAGAGAGAATTCGTTTTTCGCGTAGGTATAGCAAAGCGTTAACTTTAGAGCTTACAAATCGTCGATAAATTAGTAACAGAGGTGGAATGGCTTGCGAAATCGATGAGTATCGGAAAAAGACTTTACGGAAAGTTGGATTACATAAGTGCGCGGTTTACCCAACTTTCGTAATCTTGAACCTTTTTAGTAAAAATCAATTCATTCAGCATCCTATGTCTTTTAATATTTACTCAAGATGATTACTATTATTCTATTGAAATCGGTAAAATTAATTACTAATAAATATTGCCAATTTCACATTCTGAAATACCATCAACTGGGGTAATTATTTTTGTTAATATTCTCGGGCTTTTTGAAAAATAATTGAAATGAATATGAACAAATAAAAATTGTAGACTAATCAATTAAATTTTGTGCAAAAACGATATTGTTATTTTACTTTTCGGAAGCATTCTAGAAATCCACAAAAAAATGTTCAAAACACTCTACTCTCTAAATTTGAATCAGTCAAAATCTACTGATTATCAGTGAAATTTGACTGATTCAAATAGCTAAAAAGAGCTTACTGTAAATCAGTGAAAAGTGACTGATTTGACAGTGAGAAATATTTTTTCACTAATGAATCAGTGAAAATTAACTGATTTAACAGTGAAAAATATTTTTCCACTGATGAATCAGGGAAAGGCAAATCACTGATTCAATCAGTGAAAATTTGACTGATTCAGATTTAGAGAGTAAAAATTAAAAATCCAATTTGAAAAAAATTCAGACTATCAGTCTTCAATAATTCCAAATGTTTCTTTATATTTAGCAAGAGAACGAATTTTGAAGGATCATATCATTAAAATTGTAGCGGGTTAAAATTTCACCAGTGCTTCCTCCTAGTATTTTTTTTATCTGTCCCTTGATAGAGAATAAATGCACCAGATTTTGAGAGATTTCAAAGTTGAAAGTAAAGTTTAAATTTAGGAGTATCTGTACTCTTGCTCGGTTTTGGCACGAAAGTTGAAAAAATAAACATTCTTTTCATCTCAAGACATTGAAAGAGGAAGGTAACCTGGTTATAGGACTCTTCATCACTCACTCTGTCTTTTCTTTGACCACCCTGTATATAACGATAAGTACTCTCACCTGCACTGTAGGAGCGCACTTCCACCCTTCACAGCATATGGCGGGACGCTTATCTGAAGTAACCTCAGCGCGCCAACTACAAAATAAAAAGAAAAGGGGACACATGAGAAATGCATTCAATGCTTTGTCAGCAAAATTCGCCTATTATTCTAAATATAAAAAGCCAAGGTTAGAAAATTTGACCTGATGATCCATTTAATAACATACATGAGGAATTTTACTTTCTATTGAACCACAGAAAAAAATTACATATTTCCAATTCCATTTATAACGATTAAAATTATTCGAAGCATAGAAAATATCTCGAAAATGTACCCAGAAAAAAGTTTCTTTGATTTGAACAAAATCTCTTTGAATCAAACAAACTTATACATTTCTATAGGGTCAAAGAAAATTTTGTTTGATTTAAACAAAATTTCTTGATTGTTTTTTTCTTTGAATAAGAGAAATAACTGTCTGCGCAGTCGCATAGTACATACGTATTGTGACTCACAGAAATATTTTTTTAATTTGAAGAAAAAATTGTTTTCTTTCAAAGATAATAAAATTAAATAAATTCAACTACTTTAATAAATCGTAAAATATAATGGCACGATTAAAATAGGATAACTTCATAAATTTTTTTTTCGATTCAATGACATTATGTCTGCAACTGAAACGGATATGTTTCGAATAAGACTAGATTAAACTTGAGATAGATGAAGGGAGTGAAATTAATTAAAAATCGCTCAGGATGTGTTTCGGATTCATTCGAATTGAGAACAAATGAAGAGTATCTTGAATCAAACAAACTTATACATTTCTATAGGTTCAAAGAAAAGTTTCTGTGATTTAAACAAAATTTCTTTGAATCAAACAAATTTGTACATTTCTATAGGGTCAAAGAAAAGTTTCTTTGATTTAAAGACATTTCTTGATTGTTTTTTTCTTTGAATAAGAGAAATAACTGTCTGCGCAGTCGCATAGTACATACGTATTGTGACTCACAGAAATATTTTTTTAATTTGAAGAAAAAATTGTTTTCTTTCAAAGATAATAAAATTAAATAAATTATTTCTTAAGTTTTTGAATCAAAAAAATATTTTTTTAAATGAAACAAATAATGTTAAAATAATAATTTCTCTCATTTAAAAAGGCTGAAAAGGTTATTTCTTGAAATCAAAAAGATTTATATTTGTTTTAAAGGTGTTTTTACTTCGAATTAAAGAAATAAAGTTTAAAAAATGATTTCTTAAATTTAAATAAAACATTTTTCTGGGTTTGATTTTGAAAAGTATTCAACACTTTGGCTTCTAAAGACACAAATATCAGGTCATATAACTTCTAAATCAGTCGAGCGTTTTCGTCCTAATAAATTTTGAATTATGTGTCTTTTCAAGATCTATCAAATAATCTATCCTCCATTTCTTTGTATTTCACGATTACCAAGAAAGTCATAAAAAAGTGCTGGGAAATGATCATCTTTAGTTCAGTTTAGGATATTCATAAGAAAGAAACCTTATAATATTGGAAATTCTGCCCTATTCAGATCTGTTTTCGATTATTCAAATTATTCAAATACTGAAAGTTATTTCCCTCATATCTTGAACTGGGTAAAATTCTGGATTTTTGGATATCTTTTTTTCTGTCCCTGATAAGAATACCTATAGAGACCATATTTTGATTAAAAAATATTGGACGGGAGTGAAAGGGTTGAACTGCTGAAAGAAAAAAAATATTGTAAGAATTTTATAGTGAAAATAAGTGTATAGTACCCAATACAATAATTATGGCAAGAATTATTATATATTAGTTATATATGTTCTACTATACGAAATATCACTGCACAAAATACTTTTATTTTTACCCTGGGATGGTAATTCGTAAAAATAGAAAATGTAGTAGATATAATACGTATGGTATCTTTTTTTACGCAATACTCCTTAAATCTGAATCAGTAAATTTCACTGGGAAACAGTGCATATACACAGATTCAGATTTAGGGAGTATTTTAACTATTACCTTCAAATAGTATCCATTACAATATCATCTGTCAATATATTGCAAGGTTACTATTTAAATATTTCACAGATAACATTGTATCGAAGAAAATATTGTGTGTCGGAATATCCTGTATCGTAATAATTAGATAGAACATGGTATTATTTACTTTAATTGTTATACCAGTTACTATATTTTTCCCATTTCACGGAAAACAATGTTCGTCGTAAAGTCTCGAACTTTATTCTTAAGTTAACAAATATAATATAATATATATACAACTAGTTCCTTGTGTGGATTCTTCAAACTTATAATATATTATATATATATAATATATATATATAATATAATATATTTTATATATTATAAAAAAGTTTGAAGAATCCACACAAGGAACTAGTTGTCAATCGATGCCATAAATAACTAATAAAAGTTACTAGTTAAAAGTAGCTGGTTACTTATGATGGCTCTCACGTACTTTATTTGATATAATTATTTCGTGATATGTTTCAGCAGATGTTCATGTTTTAATTATAATTGACTCACAATATGCCAAACTAATTATCACAAATTACTTAATATACTTCTTAACTAATTCATAATAATTACTGGAAAAAAATAGTGAACCGTTTTGGAACTTGTTCTTTTAATTCCGGAATTCGTATCGAAAGATCGGAACAATTTATCACAAATCCATGGACAAGTTACGAAGTGTGTCTCTTATCCCAGAATTAGGTAAAAGTTCGAGACTTTTTCATGAAGAAATTTTTTCCGTGGAAACTTCGAACACGCACCTATGGTTAAACGAACATTTTTTTCTTTGCGTTGTACGGATCAATAGTTTGAAAAAAAAGATTAAAAACACTCATTTTACTTATGATTTATTCTTATCGAACTCTAGACTATTATATATTTTTTCGAACAAGCTTTCAAAACTGTTATCCTATCTTATGATCAGTGTCTGATTACTAGCACGTTTACCCAATTTAATATTATTAATGAGATATTAAGAAATATTTACTTTAATTTTAAGGTTTTTTGGCTTATTGATGACTATACTGAAGCGATTAGTCGCTTTACTGTTAGCACGTAATATTCACATTGAGTGAAAAAGATCGATACTTTACTTTGCACGCACAAACGACTCGTTTCTAGTCATAAGCTATAAACTGACGTGAATATTAATAAATTATTCAAAGAGTTTAACTTCAACACTTCATGTTACTTTTACCTTAGATGCTTATAGCTAATGTCAATAGATAATTAAGTGACTGCTAATAATCAAATTACTTTCAAGTTTTTTTTCCATATCGAAGGTAAATTGATTCTCGATAGTAAGTACAAGTTTAAATGACAAAATTGTAAATGATATGTAACGAAATTAT
The DNA here is from genome assembly GCA_030998225.1 of Diplolepis rosae. Lineage (NCBI taxonomy): Eukaryota > Metazoa > Arthropoda > Insecta > Hymenoptera > Diplolepididae > Diplolepis > Diplolepis rosae. The sequence continues at coordinate 17,757,657 of JAPYXD010000710.1, read as the reverse complement.
ATGTAATTTCAATTAGTAACTTGAAAATTTCAAACACGATAATAAAAATCCCAGGTACACTGAAAAGGTTTAGTAGTTGCAAAAAAATTGTTTTCCAAAAATTTTTTGTTGTTACGACAAAAATATTTTTTTATACAAAATTGGGTCTTATTTCGTTGAGCCAAGAAAATTCACCTAACTGGAAACTCGAGCACATTTCCTAAAATGTCCAATATGGTGATGAAAACATAGTTTTGCTTATAAAACTAAATGCAAGAAGAATATACAAATTAGAAAAATAAATCCCACTAAAAGGACCAAACATAAAAATTTAGTTAGTCCAACAAAACTATTTTGTTGCACAAATATTTTTTTCAGGCAAAAGAACTTTTGTTGGTCATACAAAATCGTTTTCTCAGTGTAACTAATTAAATAAAAAAGGTGTCATTATCGTAAATATTTTTACTAAAGAAGTTTTAGTTGTTGTAATTAGTTCTTATTCTACTCTTCGCAATAAGAAGTATTTTTAGTTAACAATGAATCCATAGGATCGAATAGTTGGAATGCCTAACAGATCAAATTTCAGATTTCGAGATCTGTCATGAAACTTATGCTTGTTACATGACATGACTGAAGTCTAAATAGTTTAATCCTTCAATACGTATATGTCAAGCAAACCAAAAGTTTCCGTTAGAACTTTGTATACGAACACCTGAACACTCCGAACCTGTTTCACGAGTATTAGTTAATTCCGTCAAAGTTACAAAGCAAGGTTGTTACGTTATATTATTAGCAAAACCTCAAAATGGTATGGCCTATTTAACTATTGATGCTTTTATTATAAATATATGAGAATAGTTGATCATCAGATGCCTTCCATAAATAATAAAATAATCAATATCTGAGTTATGTAGGTTACGTCAAATGCTTTTAGTTTCCGGATTCATCTTTACTTCAGAATAAAGCTTATTTAGATCCAGAAATGTATTTTCGCGAAAAAGTAGGCTTCGGGAGAAAATATTCAATTATTCATCCAAGAAATGCAACATTATTGTTGATAATGTCCTTTAAAAGAAAAAGATTTTTTATTTATGGGCAAATTTAGAACGTAGAAAAATCAGGGTGACCGTTTTCATCAACGAAAATAATTCACGGTCATTTCCCGGTCATCGGAAATATTTTCCCGGTCATTAAAAAAATAGTTTCCAATTAATTTCGAAATGCATAATATAATATATAAGTAAATCACTTTATGTAAGGGAGAAGCGGCGAAATTGGCGCACCTAATAGAAAGTGCGAGTTTAAAAAGAAAGTATATGACTAAAAATTATGAAAAAATATTTATTTAATAGCTGGATATCTTTTCTATACTTTCCAATGGATAAAGATTGCATTGAAAATTATTAAAGCAGGTTTTTATTCAGATTTCCGAAGGACTGCACCTGCGTCAATTTACCCGCCATGCCGGGTAAATTGACGCACTAATATTATAATCTTCTCTTGCCACGTATTAGTTATATTTTCATAGATTTAGAATTACATTTCAGTAGCAAAGGTTGATGAAAAGAGGTAGTTATAATTTGAAACTAAATTTGAGATAGTATATCAAGATATGTGAAGTTTTTTATACCTTTATTCACATAAACCAGCCAAAGTTAAAATATATTTTATATTTGTACAATAAAATACTGGCAATTGTGGATATTTAAGTGAATATTCAAATTGAAATCATTTTTATAGAGAATTATTTGAATTTGTAATCAGAAGTATATACAATTATTAACTTTAGAAGACTTATAATTAAAAAATCGTTGCATTAATCTAATTCACCTTGAATTACTATTATTTAACGATTTAACTCAATGGCTTCGTACATAACCATTACCCCAAAAAACGATTAATCGCAATAAAACTGTATTAAGCAATTAGATTTTTATAATTTTTTCTATCAAATACATATCATACAAGAATGCACACGATAGAACTATTTTTATTTTTTGTTATGTTATCATTTTCTGAAAAATAGGATGCGCCAATTTAGACGACGCGCCAATTTCGCCGCTTCTCCCCTAACATATTCAAAACAAATTAAAATCGTTTTTTACTGAAAGTTTAAAAAAAATTCCCGGTCATTTCCCGGTCCAGCGGCCACCTTGAAAATCATTTAGTTTAGAACTTTTATTTTCAATTGTACTTTTTTTCGTATCGTTAAACATCAACTTTTTCATAATAATGGGATTTTTAACGAATGAGGACTTACTTCACGAAAGAACAGATTCTCCATAATTTGACCACTTCAAATTTTTGAAAATTGAATTTGTAATGTCTAAAACCACAAAAAGAAGAATTTTACAGAGATAAAATGTAAATGTATTACCATATTCGGTATTTATCAATTTATTTCAAAAATTAGATGCGGTCACGTTGTGGCAAATCTTCTCCCTTGGAAAATAAGCTCTCATATATTGAAATTGCATCATTTTTGAAAAATTGGTGATCAGCGATAAGAAATAAAGTTTAGTAAAAAATAAAAATTCTTAAATAAATAATTCCTAGATGTTTAAAAAATTTGGATAAAATAATCTTTTCAATTCATAACGACATCGTCAATAGTAATATCGACATTCTAGAATATATAATTGAATATTTTTTTCCGAGGCCTATTTTTCCGCGAATCAACTACTTTAATAAATCGTAAAATATAATGACACGATTAAAATAGGATTAATTTCATAAATTTTTTTTTTCGATTCAACGACATTATGTCTGCAACTGAAACGGATATGTTTCGAATAGGACTAGATTAAACTTGAGATAGATGAAGGGAGTGAAATTAATTAAAAATCGCTCAGGATGTGTTTCGGATTCATTCGAATTGAGAACAAATGAAGAGTATCTGCAGATGATAGATTAAATTCCTATGCGAAACTTATACCAGAGAGGATCTTCCAATTTCTTGTTAAGGGGAGAAATTACAATAATAGAACTAAAAGATTAAAAATTTAAGAAGATAATAAAAAATGTATATTAAAAAAACATAAGAAATTTAATTTTTGTTAATTAAAAATCCTTGCATCTACACAGTTTCACAGCTTCCAATCACGAAAATATCTTTGCAATCTTGCCTTTACTAAAGCGGATTTAAACCAGAAATTAAATTGGAATTTATGAATTAGAAGTTACATGATATCGAATTCATTGAATCAAAACTGTCTATTAATAACATTAGACATTTCAAACCAACTTAATAAGATATTATAATAATTATTATACCGATAATTCAAAAATAACATGAAGGATTATAGATTATTTTTTTATAATCATTTAAAATGACATTTCCTGTTCAACTTGAGCCAATTTTGTGTTCTCGAAATGAGAGAAACGTATTTATGAGCTCGCAATTAGTAATTATGAGACGTAGCATTTTAATAGGAAAAAAGTGAAAAACGTTAAAACGTTCTTTCGAAAAGACCCCAACCATCGACATAATTAGTCACACTAACATAAGTAGAACTCACTTTGCTGTATTTTAAACTCCACTTCCTATGCATATGTAAATGTACTGATAAGTGCCAAACCGTGATTGGTCGGAAGGTTATGAATTCTATTATCCTAAATCCAGCAGAAGTCGAAACTCTTAAAGTGTGTTTGCAAGTGAAAATATTCACTTGTAAATTTCACGTGAAACTCAAGTTAAAATCTGTACGTGTAATTGTTTTAAATTCCCACTTGAAATTCACGTTAAATTAACAAGTAGAAATTCGTGTAGTAATATTCAGCTCGGCTTATATTTATTTACATATTTAAGACTTCTGATGAAAAACAAATCATCTTTTTGTAAAAATTGCAATTTCGAGAAAAATAATGAATTTGAGCTCCATCATTCTGTATAATTTATTCAATTTATAATTTCGTCAGATGGAGGAATAAAATTAGAATTACATGCTCCAAAAACTTTTAACCTTAGAAGCGGTTTTAAAAGTTACAGTATGAATCTCATAAGTGTGTGTAATTTCATATATTAACTTGTGGAAAGAAGAATACATCATAAACCAAGACAAGCGGTGTATGAGGAAGAGGAGGGGGAAATGTTTTAATTTTAACTTATCTAGGGGAAGCATAAATTTCAGACTAAAAAAGTGTAACCGTTAAAAGTTTTTGCATAGGAAATAAAGACTACTCAAACATTTTTAATTTATATGAGCATCCCTGCATCCCTTTTTGCAATATCAGAAAGGAAGCAGGTGCTTTAAATGCTTACGCTAATAGCTAACCATTTCATATAATTTTTTACAACTTCAACATAATAAATTCAGTCCTAGTTGAGCTTTTCTACTATCATTAATTCATTTTATAGAACTAAGTTGTTATTCACTGAGGAAGTAAATACAAGATATCGAATTTCAGATATGAAGCATTGTATCAAAAGAAGAAACTTCAAAAGACATTTCTGCTCCTTGGAGGTATTAATTTATTTTCAGCGTTAAAAATTCTAAAAGACTCTTTAATTATTTTCTTGAAAAAGGCTTTGAAAAATAGCTACTAACGGTATTAAGATTTTCAAAAAATATGTTATCTACTTTGATCCCATAAGTTTGATATTTTATAAAATTGAAGATAGGACTTGTATCGACCCTTTGATGAATATTCGATACATGTATAAATTGGCTTTAGGGTCCAGAAATAATGAAAACTCAGTTCTTACATTCTTTCAAACGTTTCGACTCAAATTGGAGTCCTCATCAGTGAGAATTTATTTCTATAAAAAATACAAAGGAGGAATCTTAAAAATTGCCCGTGTGACGGATAACCATTGAAGTAAAGAAGTGATATAAAAGAATTGCAGATGTGAAAATATAAAATTGGACTAAATAACTAAATTTGCGATACAGTAAAACTGTAACAAAACTGTACAAAAAGTAAAAAGTTTGTATCTTTTGTTGGTAATTTTTTCAAATTAAGTTTTTACAGTTTTACCTTTTAGCAAATTTAGTTATTTAGACCAATTTTATAATTTCAAACTTGAAATTCTTTCACATCATTTTTTAACAGAATGTTCATCGGTCACACGTTCAAAATTGTTCAAATTCCTTCTTTTTTACCTCTACAGAAAAATTTTTTTTCTGTACAGTTCATTTACATTTAGTTTAGACCAATTTTATAGGTTCACATGTATAATTCATTTATATCATTTTATTACAATGTTTCATCCGTCACACGTGCTATTCTTTAAGGTTCTCTTTAGTAATTTTACAGAAAAAATTTTTGTTACAGTTTTACTGTATCGCAAATTTAGTTATTCAGTCCAATTTTATAGTTTCAAACTTGCAATTTTTTACATCATTTTTTAACAGTATGTTCATCGGTCAAACGTTCAAAATTTCAAGTTTCTTCCTTTGTATTTTTATAGAAAAAATTTTTTCTGTACATTTCATTTACATTCAGTTTAGACCAATTTTATAGGTTCACATGTATAATTCATTTATATCATTTTATTACAATGTTTTATACGTCACACGTGCTATTCTTTAAGGTTCCCTTCAGTAATTTTATAGAAAAAATTTTTTTGTACAGTTTTTATTACAGTTTTACTGTATTGCAAATTTATTTATTTAGTACAATTTTATAGTTTCAAACTTGCAATTTTTTAACAGTATGTTCATCGGTCACACGTTCAAAAATTCAAGTTTCTTCCTTTGTCTTTTTATAAAAAATTCTTTCTGTACAGGGTTTTTTACATTTGTATACATTTTTTTACATTTAGTTTAGACCAATTTTATAGGTTCACACGTACAATTCATTTATATCGGTTTACCACAATGTTTTATCCGTCACACGTGCTATTCTTTAAGGTTCTCTTTAGTAATTTTACAGAAAAAATTTTTTGTACAATTTTCATTAGTTCTGGACCCTAAAGCCAATTTATACATATATCGAATATTTTATAAAATTTTCAAAAAGAATTAGTCGATTTTTTTAAGCAAAAAATATTATACAAGCTGCATTACATCAAAATCTGATCCTCAGCATTTTTATTTACAAAAATATGAGATACACAGTAAATCTAATTAAAATAACTATTTTTAGATCACGCTATGTATAGTTTGGTTTTCCTCTATATTCAAAGCTTCCAAATTTGGAACTATTGACGTGAAAAAGTAGGACTGAGAATAAAAATAGTTAACCTGATCCAAAATATCAATCATAATACTGAATGAAAAATGTCAGAACGAGCATTAAAAATTAATTTTCAGAAGGAAAATGGCTACAAGGAACCTAACGAAGTGCTGGAATATTAATTATTAAGCGTTCAGTAGGACATACACTTCGTTACGTTTACGAGGTTATGAATACCTGAAAGCCTTTTTACGCACGAGAATATCTCCATCTGATTCTGTGGTTTGCGAGGTTTGTATACGTATCAACTATTTTAAAAGCCACATGCACGCGGCAGACTAATTAATATTAATTTTGCATTGCGGCGAACGTTTGGGCTGACTCAGATCCATGTGTTATAAAATGATTTTGTGTCTCGCAAAGAAAAACAAATGCTTGTAAAAATGCAAAAAACGAGTCACAGGTAAAACATAACAACGGCCTATTTTTTCTTGTTTCTATGAGGGAACTTGTTTCTCTCAACCTTCGACCCCAGCAATGTTACGCACTGAGGGTTGAGTGTTCAAAAGGTATTATGGTGTTGTAAGTTGTAAGCTGCCTATGGTCGTAAGACAAGGGCGCAGTCACGCTATAAACCGGAAGCAGCCCTTTCCCCTGATCCTATAGGCCCTACGAGGGTCATAAAGACAAAAATCGGAACCCTTATCACAAAAGTAAATTTATTGCTATATCCAGCAACAAGGAACACAAAACTTATATAAAATCTACATGAACCTTACGACTCAAAATACAACCTTTTCCTTTATTTTATAATTTAAATAAACTACAAATAAATTTCAATTTTTAAACTTGAATTACCGTACGCTTGGGTGGAATAACGCTTTTCGCTTCGATGAACAACTTTACCTCAATATCCTTTTTTTATATTTCAAAAGGGATTGACTCATTTTGACACATTTTTTAAATTTAAATTCCTTAGATATTTCCTGTATGGGTGATTTTTTTGAGAGATCATTTCGATGTCCTGGTCTTTTTCTTGGACAGTATTCATTTTCGATTGTTTAAAATTTTCATAATAGTAATAGTGCTGATAAGTAATAATGCCAACAATTTTGGATCGGTTCCCATAAGATAAATTTGTGTGGGAGCTTGAAACGAGTCATTTCTGAAGCATTTTTCCCATGTCTTTAATACGATTTTTAACCTTTAGGTTGTTTTTTTTATTGGGGATTTTATTGTTTTTTTAAATTGATAAGTAGAAAACTCTTAAACTATTATAAAAAGTTTCAGCTAAACTTTTATGTACTTGAAAAGTTTCTAGCACAAACCCTTCTTAACAATAAGAACGTTAAAACTTTGCTTTTAGGTTTTTGTAAAAAAGAACTTTGGATTACATTGTCTTATTTTAACATAATTAAAAGTATATAAATATTGCTTTGTTACGCGTGTAATTAAAGCTGAAACCACTACTTTCATTTCACACCCATAAAAGTTATATATAGCGGAAAAGCCTTTTCATGATGAATAATTGAAATCACGATTTCGTCGCGAGGAAAAATTCCGCGTCATTTCCAAAGCTTCGTTTTCTACAAAATGAAAAAAGAGTCAACTTCTACGACCATAATACATCATAAAAAGTGTTTTTGATCGAAAATTATTTAACTGTTCAATTCCACCTAGTGAAGAATATTTAATATTTGTATAATGTTTAAAATAAATTGTACTTTTACATATTTTATATATTTCAGAGCACACGTTTCAGGTTTTCCTGTTTTTTTTTTGTATTTCCAAATAAAATTTTTGCTGGATTTCCGCCATTTTATACACACCATTTTAAATTTTTTATTTTTGAGATTGGCTGAAAGAAAGAAAAATTACAATCCAAGGAGTGACAAACTACTCTCCATCTTTAATCGCTTTTTGGGTCCTCTTTGAAAACTATGCAAAAGGAATTCGCTTTCGATAAAAATGCCGTATTTCGCAAGTTTGGCAATATACTCTCTAAATCTAAATTAATGAAAACTGAGCCACTAATCCACTTTTGTGACAATTTTGACTAAATATTATCATTTTTTACTATTTTTATTGGAAATTATAAAGTTTTTGGAAAATAATTAGTAAAAAAATGACTGATAATTAGTAGAAATTTCGACTCAATGAAATTAGTGGCTTACCTTTCCCTAATTCACTCTCTAAATATGAATCAGTCAAAATCTACTGATTATCAGTGAAATTTGACTGATTCAAATAGCTAAAAAGAGGTTACTGTAAAACAGTCAAATTTCACTGATTGCTTCAGTGAAAATTAACTGATTTAACAGTGAAAATATTTTTTCCACTGATTCAATTAGTGATAATCAACTGATTTAACAGTGAAATATATTTTTAACTGGTGAATCAATGAAAAGGAAAATCACTGATTCAATCAGTAAAAATTTGCCCGATTCAGATTTAGAGAGCAGATTTAGAGAGTATCCCTACGACCAAAAGTGCTGTAAAATCTATTTTTTTTAGGTGAATTTTGCGGAACTTACCCTCTCGCTTTTAAAGGTCACATGAATTCGTTTCATGAAAATAAATTTTTTAAATCCAAAAATGTTTGTTCACAAAAGTCAAACTACACGAAAACAAAAGGATTTGCACAGACTCCAGGTTTTTTTTTTCATTCGCATTGTAAGTTTTGCCATTCACATTATGAATTTCAGCAATCACCTGCCAAGAAACAAAATCAAATGGTAAATTGTCTAATGCTGGTTGTAAAATTACATATTTATATATATAGTCCCCTAATTATAAAATCATTAATTCCCTAGTCATTAATTCGTTCAGTTTGGCTATGAACTGGGTAATCTTTTCTACTTATATTCTTATTTTCTTAGTTCGTTAAAAAATTACATTACCAAGATGTGTCACAGAAGAAATAGGGTTACAGTTAGACACGCGAGAAAGTCAGCATCGTAAAATACTGCCAGTTTAACTAAATGAAGCATTAAATTTTACAACACGAACACGAGGGCATTTTTTATTTCAAGTTTCGTTTAGTTATTCTTTGTCAGATATTATATAATATGTATAATTTATTGTACATATTAATTATATATTAAACATTCAAGAAACAACTCTCTAAATATGAATTAGTCAAATTTTTACTGATTGAATCAGTGATCTGCATTTTCACTGATACACCAGTGGAAAGGATATTTTCAATTGTTAAATCAGTTAATTTTGACTGATTAACCAGTGGAAAAAATATTTTTCACTGTTGAATCAGTTAATTTTCACTAAAGTAATCAGTGAAATTTGACTGATTCACAGTAACCTCTTTTTAGCTATTGGAATCAGTTGAATTTCACTGATAATCAGTAGATTTTGACTGATTCAGATTTAGAGAGAACGTTTCTCTTCTTACTTGATTTTTTTTTCTATAATAATTATACTTTTATCAAATTGATAATTAAATTTAGGAGAAATTATCGCTTTGAATTTTTAAAGCGAATTTTTACATACTATATAGAAAGTTTCCATACGATAAGTTAAGGAATATGGAAAACCAAAGAAATTAAAATAATTTACCAAAATTTCTCAAAAAAATATTAACAGTCTAGCATTGTAACTTTTGCCAGTCGCATTGTGAGTTTTACCATTGGCATCAAGAATTTAACCATTCACCTATCAAGAAAAGAAATCAAATGCTAATTAGTGTAAAACGAATGGTAGAATTTGCAATGCCAATGATGAATTTTTTCGACTCCCTTGAAAAATTTTCCTTACACTAAAAACAATCTCCTTCAAAGATGACAATTTAAAAAAAATATATGAAAATTGCTAGTCGTATTGAAAATTAAATTTTCCCTCCCAAATAGAGAATGTTCCCTACAAAATTTGTTGAAACATCCCTAATTATTTTTACAGTGCTTAAATCATCTGAAAATAGATTGAGCGCATTTATAATCTTGAAAAAAGAATCATGAAGGTCTTAGAAGCGAAAAAAGTATATTCTAATGACAAGAGATATTGCTTTAAAGAAATAGAAATGTCAAGCTACATTCAAGTAAGCAGTGTAGTTTATCTGAAGTAGATAATGCTCACAAGCAGTTACCCTTCCGTGTCTCCGGGCTCTTTTCTAAGTTTATTTCGAGGGAACGACTTCTTTGGCTAGCGTGACTAGATAGGAACCCACCTGTCGGACAGGCGCCATTCGATAAGATAAGAGTATCAGATTATTCTCTTTATTGGGATATAATCTTGTTCGGTTAATCAAGCAGTTTAAGTTGACTATGCTGCAGTTTCACTCATAAATTAAGCGTGACACTTTTCTTGCAAAATGTCTTCAATTAATATATTTGTTAAAGTTCCTAACCCGGAAGAAATTTATCGGTATCTTTTGTATTATATTTGAAGCAAGTTTTTTTCTCAGATAATTAAGAAGTTTTGTTGGCTGAATACAACAAAAATGCATTTATTGCTTATAGAGAATCAATGTGTTAAAATGTATTGTAAAGAATTTAGGAAATTTCCCCACTCCTTATTGGGGAAAATTTCACATTTCAGGATAAACATTCTCTTTCCCAAGGAATTAGAGGATTCGCCCCAAGAGAATTATAAATCCCGTAAAAGGCAGAAAGTATTCCTCAAAAATTGAAAAAATAAGTGAATCTCATAAATTGTAGAGAATCTTTCCCATTTGAGTTGAGATTTTTCCGAAAAGTTGCAAAAACTTACGACAAATTTGGGGAAATTTTCATCGAAAATTAGGTACCTAAAATTGAAGAATAATGATAATAATAATCGGTATTTTGATACAGGAAATATTTTACAACATGTTTTAGAAATTTCCCTCAAGATAGTTGGGAAAAGTTCCCCAATTTGTATCAAATATTCCCTGAAAATAAATTGAGGAAAGTTCCACAACTTGTAAGAAATATTTCACATCATTATGTGATGATTGCCTCACATTACTTTGGGTGAGTTCCCAATTTTTAGGAAATATTCCCTGTAGGTACATTGGGGAAAGTTCTCCAATGTGTAGGAGAAATTTCAGATCGTTACTCGGGAATTTATCACAAAATTAAGGGAAATTTTCCCAACTTTTAAGAAATATTTCTCAAGGTATTTTGGAAAAAATTCACAAATTTTGGTGTAATTTGTATCACCTCGATTTTGGAGAGATTTCCCAGATTTCATTTATAGTCTAGTGAAAGAGTGTATAGTCCAACAAAAAGGTTTTTTGCAAGGTATCAAAAATTACCCAGTAATGTAATAAAGCACCAAATTATGTGCTCCACTATTATTGACATTAATAACAGCACTTAATTGAAGCATTTCAGTGAAATTTCAATGAAATTCTGTCAAATCATGGTTTTAATGGATTGTTAGCAATGGAATGTCCAGCAGAATACTGGGAGGACTCACTAATATTTCCAAAGAGGATTTGCTTAACCAACCACAAAGGCGAAGTTGTAGAATACATAGCATACTAGCTAACTATGACTATTCTAGCTACTGCAGTTTGCATGTTTAATGAGTACTATGGACAAGAAATTAGTTTACATCATTACTAAAACGCGGCTTTATAATCAGAGGTATTCTTTGCACCAAGCATATCCAACATATAAATCTAATCTAAAATATTTGAGATTCAGTAAATTAAACAAATACTACTTGACAGAAACTAAGCTCAAAATTAGTATATTGTGCAACTAGGGAAAATAAATGTTTTTTCTACTAGTGGGCCATGAAATGGATTTTATTGCCCCGTGAGGGCAAACAAACCCATTTTCTGACCGCATCAAACTTCACACTCGCAAAATAAATTTTTTTTCCTCTAGTTGCACAATATACTATTTCCTGTGTTGCACACGAATTTTTTCCCACTAGGGGGCGAAACATGAATTTTTTTGCTCCGTAGGGGGCAATAAAGTGCACTTTATAACCCTATAGCAGGAAAAATTCATTTTTCCACTAGCGGGTAGTAAAGTGCATTTTAGTTCCTCCTGCAAGGCAAACAAATCCATTTTTTGATCCCCCACTAGGAAAAGAATCGTGCGCAACACGGGAAAAATATTTATTTTACTCGTGTGATTGTCGCCCTGTTTCTACACGGGCATCAAACTTCACACTCGCAACATAAATAATTTTTACTCTAGTTGCACGCGATTTTTTTCCTACGGGGGGCAAGAAATGGATTTGTTTGCTCCTTAGGGGGCAATAAAGTGAACTTTATGACCCTCTTACAGGAAAAATTCTTTTTTCTACTAGCGGGTAGTAAAGTGCATTTTATTGCCTCCTGCGAGGCAAACGTATCCATTTTTTGATCCTCCACTTGGAAAAAAATCGTGTGCATCACGGGAAAAACATTTATTTTACTCGCGTAATTGCTATAGCTTTTTTTGGGCATCAAACTTCACACTCGCAAAGTAATCTTTTTTTACTCTAGTTGCACGCGATTTTTTTCCTACGGCGGGCAAGAAATGGATTTGTTTGCTCCTTAGGGGGCAATAAAGTGAACTTTATGACCCTCTTACAGGAAAAATTCTCTTTTCTACTAGCGGGTAGTAAAGTGCATTTTATTGCCTCCTGCGAGGCAAACGAATCCATTTTTTGATCCTCCACTTGGAAAAAAATCGTGTGCATCACGGGAAAAACATTTATTTTACTCGCGTAATTGCTATAGCTTTTTTTAGGCATCAAACTTCACACTCGCAAAATAATCCTTTTTTCCCTAGTTGCACAATATACTATTCAAGGACGTAGAATAAATGGGTCACGTGATCAGAAAAGAAATTTAGTTCCTCTCAAAATTCCCCTATAATAATGAGTATTTTTGGCTGAAATTTTTGGAAATTACAAAGGACATATTAACGAAGTACTGTAGACTATAATTGGTATTTAGACTAGAATTGGTACTGAATAATTAAAAAAACTATTTCCTGTTTTATCGAAATCACAACTTTTTAAATTATTCATGTCTCAAAGTTTGAGCCTTCAATATTCATCATTGTAGGAAAATGTATGGCAAAAAGAAATTCTTCTCTTGATTTTGTGGCTTTTTCTATGAAATTTACTTATGTGTAGAGTAAAATGAGATTTTTCATCAATCTATCACATACAGCTTTTTCGTTGCCATGATTTTATTTTTTTTGTGTCAGAGTTTCAATATTTTTGTAAACTTTGATTCCTGAGATTCATATCTGAATCATAAAGGGCTCAATAGATGCGATTGGATGGTCAATTGAATGAAATGAAAAAAATCAGAATGTACATCAGAATGAAAGGAATGAAAGGCACGTGTCAGGGTTGATGAAGTGAAAGAAATGGAATGTAGAGTGACAATAGCGAGGCAGGTCTTTCAGAATAAAAACCATTAAACCGAACGACAAGCAAATAGGATGGCGGGATTGAACGAGTTACACACTGCAAAATCCCCAGTGTCGATCGCGACAGCCTTGCTGACGTCATTTGCAGCATTGGAAATTACCTCTGGACCATGGCCAGCTCCTCTTTCTAAGCAATTCTACTTTTACCTTCTCGCTTTTGAAAGATTGCCAGACATAATGCTCTCAGGAAATCACAAAGCTTAAGGAATATTTTCATACCTTAAACTTCCTTTTTTATTATTCGTTTTAAAATTTATTTAAAAAATAAAGGACCATCAAAACGTTTAATTAACATTTTATACCAATGAGAAAAAATGTTTCAATCGCAGCAAAATTTTTGTTATTGACACTAAATTATTTTGTTGAGTCAGCTAAATGTTCTTTTGGCCTAACAAAATTATTTTTTTGGGTCTTGTTTTGTTGTCCTAGAAAAAGTTTTGTTGAGCCAACAAAACGTTTTTGATTTTTATTTTAAAATAACTTTTTGAAGTTAAATATCTCTAATAAGAATCAGATATACAAAAATCATTTAATTCAGATTAACGAAGTTTTATCTACAAATTAGTTCAAAATAAAAATTAACTAATTATTGTTGAATGAATTAATACATAACTTTTCATCACGATTGGAATTTTTGAAGCGAAAAATATTCTTTTGCATCTCACAACATTTAGTCTACTAGGGGGTCAGAAAATAGATTTGTTTGACCCGCACGGGGCAATAAAATCCGCTTTATGATCTGCTAGTAGAAAAATTAATTTTGTTAGGCCAATAAAAAGACTAGAAAAAGTGTTTTGTTGCAAGAATAACAACAAAATTTTTGTCAGATGAAACAAATCTTTTTCTCGGTGTGTAGAGTTTCTATAGTCAAATTTAAAAGATGAAAAAGATATAAATGAAATATGCGATTCTGTCTGAGTTTGACTTTACATTTCTACGCGACTGTATTAATTTCCGTACTTGTTTTATTGGGTCCTTCATTTTTGATGCCACTCATGAATACATAACTACTTGATCGATCTAGAGTAAAATTGGTGTTTATTATTATTTATTCAAATTGTAGTTTGATAATGATTCCTTCATTCCCTAAAATTATATTCAAACCCCTAATCAATCATCAATACACAAAAGCTTCAGTAAAAATTGAAAAGTAATCTAAAAGACAGAAACTCCCGAAGGAAAAATGTATCCATTAAATGACTTGATGGAATTTGAAAAAATTATTTTTAAAGTAAACAAACAGAAAAGTGAGGTATTTCCGTACAAATAAAAATCTATAACTATACCTTATCCTAGAAAAGTATCAAAAATTAAAACGATACTAAAAATTGACAAGTTTTTTTCATTCTTGGTAATTGCTAGAAATGAATCATCATAAAGAAATTATTAAATTATTAAGTAATTATCAAAAAATTCCATTTTGTCAAATTTTCTATCATTTATTTCCACTCATATTTTTATTATTGTTCGAATAAATATCAAAAATATAATTCAACATTGTTCGATCATAAATATGCTTGCGTTTTTTTTCTCATTTTCTCGAATTTTTCAAAATCGAAGCTTCTAGAGAATTGCCCATAAAAGATTGAGTACGATACATATAGTAATTGATATTATAGTCATAGTAATACCCCATAAAATATTTTATTCCTCGAATACGACCAGCAATCATGTTAACTGAAACGGGCACCACAATTTTCTTTTCTTAATCTTCCTGATTTTTTTATTCTACTTTTTGAAAATAAATTTCATATAATGAAGTATATCAACCGTATAATCTGTGACCGAACAACTTTCCGAACAAGGTAGAGTTGCTGACGTTGCGTTTATTTGGCAAGGAAAGACGTCTTTCAAATCTTTCTCCAGATGTTCAGTACATTTAACCAATGCGAGCCACGTCCAACTTGATTCTCGCTACTTTCGAGCAACGAAGAAAAAACGAAGGGGGATGAGGAAAAAACAATTAGCGAGACATCTTGAAGTTCCGACGTTTCGAATCAAATGCGAATACTTCCCATAAAGATGAAAAATTGACGATAAATTCTTCTATCCTCTATTTTTGTTCACTTTCTCTGCGAAGCCCTTCCATTTTTTTTATTCCCTCGGCTCGATTCCCTTTATCATCGCGCCTATGTCCGGCGATCTCGCGTGTTTCAACGAAATTTACTCGCGTACGATCCTGATAGGCTCTATAATTATCCCGTTTTATCTTCATCAGAAAAGCTGGGTTACGTCGCGCGAGGAAGCGGTTAAATGTCGAGGTGGTGCATTTTGAAAACGCTATTTCTTCATGATGTTGCCCCGATTCTTACTCGCGACGTTTTCGTATTTCCTACACCGGTAACGGATTAGGATAATTCTTTACTTTCTTCACTTCCTCTACAATTTACTTGAATGTCCCCAGTTACAGGAAATTACGTGATGTATAATTTCAACAAGGGGGTATTATATTTTAAATTCTCGTAAAATAGAAGAAAATTTAAAATATATTATTCGTCATATGTTATTTAAGGATCGAAATCACTACAATATCAGTATTTTGGTTATTTTGAAATATAAATTCAAAATAAAGTTTGAAAGCAATAAATGTTCCTGGCATATCGGCTAAAGTATACAGAAATTGTTCGTGCGCGAAAAGCAGTGGAAAGTTTACATAAAGCACTCGAAGAATTCTGGTGAAAAAAAAAAGATGAATATACATACAGAGCTTGAGAGAACTAGAAGGGAAAAAATTTTGTGATTTTTGTTTGTTTTAACTTTTGATATTTAGATGAAAATTACTATTTATTATTAAGTAAAATTGTATTTTCATTACTTTCTGGGAACAAAATTAATATGTGAGGCTGGGAGCAAAAAATTGATGTGTTCAAGTATTAAATTTATGATATTCCATTTTTGCTGATATGAGATAAAAATCTATCAGAACAAATTTCGTTGAATTGACCGAATGACCAGAACTTTAATGACATAGTACGAAAAGGTCGCAAAAGCTTTCAGCAACGTATCTTTCTCATCTTTTATTTATTTATGGTAAACTCATCGCTAAAGTTCACGATCTTAAAATTTCATATCGAGCTTTACTTTGCCATCCTTTCGACTTGGTGTATTGATATGTATGGCGCAATGCACTTTACCCGCCTTCGGTCGAACGTTTCATTTCCTGCTCGCGATATAAGTCAAATATGGAAGAACATTTCTTACGGCTTCCCAAATGCTGTAAAAATTTCCTAAAGTTATTTTACTGACATTTGGATAGGAATTTTCAAACCAAATTTCAACAGTATTTTTCACTTTTACTCGTACGTTGAGCCCATGCTTTTTTTTTATAATTGCTCGCTTAATCTGAATCAGTGAAATCCACTGGATTTTTCACTGGAAGACTTATAACTGGTAATCAGTGTATATGCGCTGATTATAATAAATGGTATAACTATAACTGATAATCAGCGGAATTTCGCTAATTCAGATTTACGGAGTGCAAATAATTCTTATTTTTTGCAATGATTTAACGTTCAAAATATTTGCCAGTTTGATAATATTACATTGCACATGTAACGAAGTTTTCGTATTTTCAATTTGAAATAATAACAGAAGTGTTTTAGTCATGAAATATGTACTTAAATTCTCCATAAGAATTTATGGTGCAAAATCCAATAAAATAAGCTATGAATATAATATAAGGATACAATGAAATAAATATTTGAAAAAAAAATTTTATGACTTTATTAAAGTGGAAAATATTTTCAAATAAAATCTAAAGTAATAACATAAGTTATATGAATCATATATGTAAAATATTTAAGAATTCCATAAAGCATACAATTTTTTCGGTTATTTTTGTTGAGATAAATTATTTCCTACCTTATTAAAGCAATATAAAGTCTCACAATCGAAATTCATGCAACTCTATAATGCAATAAAATACTTTGAAAGTACTTTTCTCATGATAAATTGAAATTTTCGTTTTGAGAATGTTTTTGTTCGCCCTGTCAAGTTGTTGAACAAAATTTTATTGTATTGCTTCCTGATAAAAGAAGGTTCATAAAAAAGAAATTGAATTTTTGGGAAATATTAGGGTGTGCGTGTCAGTTTCTTTAGATTTTACATTTTTCTCCAAAAATCGTTTCAGATGTGAATGTTTTACAATCTTTTAAAATGATTTTAAAAATGTGTTCTTGATTTGTAGATTCCAATAGAATATTTTTTGAAAAAAAGGGTAGTATCTTATTAATATAAACCAATCAAATGATTACAGATATCTCTGAATTTTTTTTTACTTATTATCATTTTTTTTATGAGGTGGTAAAACGAATTTCAAATTACGTAATTATTTATTTTATTTCGCAGCTAATGTATTTATTTAGTCTGGTAGATATAACATTGAGAAATAAACATTAATTTAATTAGAAAATAAATAAATCAAGTAAAGGGAATTATACACCTTAAGAAGTTTCTTGGGAAATTAAAAAGAATATTTTTTCTCTAAATATAAATTATTCAATATTAACTGATTCCGAATAAAATTTAGTACAATATTTTCACTATAATAGTCAATAATTTACTCTGGATCAGTAAAATGTTACTAGGAATTGGTTGGATTCACTTTTTTAATCGGGTAAATGTTACTCAAAATTAGTACATTTTTTCACTAATTGGGGAGTGAACAAATTCTTACTAATTCGAAATTTAGACTTCAATTTCCCTTGAAAATGTTTAGAGGAGTTTTCCTAATATCCTAAACTTTAAGGAGATATTCCCGCAAAATATAAATTACAAAATACATTTTTCCAAAAAAGTGTGAAATAATTTCTAAAAAATTGTATGGAAATTGTCCGGAATTTTTCGCATCGTGGTTTCATTGTGTACCTGTGAAATGTATATCTGCAAAAAAATTGATCAGTTGTTGTTCTGTGCCTCGCGTCCCAAACATGTTAATACGCGTTACACTGGTTCCTATTACCGCAAAAGTTTTCACGTAACTCGGTGAGCCGCGTTTTTATGCGCACGTGATTTTAATGTTCATGTAGCTTTTTCCTCACTACTGCGTGCTTCATTTTATATCATTGCACTTTAGAGACCGCTCTTTTGTTACCCTTAGGGGGCCGAGTGTCAGGGCATAATAAATCCTCTTTATTTTGCTTCGCGCTTCGTTCTCAAAGCTCTTTTTTGGCCGAAAATTCTGATAACTCTGTAGTATGGCACTGTGTAATTAGAAAAAAGTTACTTTAGATACGAAGCTGCGCCAAACTATTGGGCACTGGAGTTTAAAATTGCTCGAATCGGAGCAAATGGAATAATAAAGTATAACACAAACATAAATAGAGCTAAAGATACTTAATTAACTAAAGATAACATAATTCCCAAAATATTATAATTCCTTCCGCTCTTCTTCATTTTGTTCTAAAAGATCTTAATTTTTAAAATAAATTACTTATCCCACTTCAATTATCTCCAAAAATTACACTAAAATTTTGGTTATAAAAGAGAAACATTAAGTTAGAAAATTTTCGAGTTTGAATTATTAACCCTTTGCGGCTAAGCGCTTTTTGAAATGCGTTTCTCGCCGGGTCGAAGAAACTTTGTTATTGAAAAGCGATATCACGTAGTAAAGCGTTAAATATATGAAATTAATTGAAAAATATTTTGTTTAATGGAATTTTAGACTTTATTAAAGAACAATAATAATTATTATTTTAGAATAGAATATTTTATTCCAGTGAATAGAAATGTGATGTCTCTTGTGCGGCGACATTCGTCCGCAAAGGGTTAAAGAAAAGTGTCATGGAGCTTTCTAGTGATGCAATTAAAATAGAGTTGTGAAGCAGAATAAACTTCCAATTAAATTTACCCCTGTGATATTTTAAATTAAATTAAATAACAAGTATAACAATAGAACTCACCTTCTTGTTGTAACAGTACCATCAAAAATATTAGCACACAATCCATTGCACTTTTTTTCTTCAACATAAATGTCACGTCTCTTTTGTTGTTTCTTATATCTTGGTATCTATTGTCCACTAGCTGTCATCACTCTCATACGTCTTAATGGAAAGGAAAAAGGAGAAGTTACTAATGAATTCGACCACGTGTTAGCTTTTTAATTATTTTTGGACGCCTCTGGAGTCTCTGTTTTTCATCTCAGTTTCGATATTTCAAATAATTTATCTCTTTGCATTTCTTTTCCTATACTTGAAATCTAATTTCGATTTTATCATGATTTCTCTTAGATAAATGAGGAAAAAGTATAAATTTCCTTTTAAGCTTATTACTGAATCTTTTATCAGTTTAATTAATCAATATCTTTATAGATTGTAAAACTTTACAACTTTTAGAGTGTTCAATACTTTATAAATGTAAAATAAGAGATTGGTTTTATTGTTTTGAAAACTTTGAATTACTTGCTTTGTTGTTAATTTACTGTCAACGTTTCCGGTAGTTTTTCATGCTATTTATAACCCTTGGGTGGTCATTTCCTAATTACTAGCTTTAATTTTAAAGCTAAGAAGCGGTTCCTCTATGAAGTTCGTAACTCGCTATACTAATTCATAGCATGATTATTGTTTCAATTACATCTGGTGATTATATCTATTGCGAAAATTATTTTTAATTATCCAGAGACCATTGATTCCTTTCTTAATTTTCAACCTCCCTCTCACAATTTATGTTATTTTACAATTCAATTAAAATTAGTAAAAATAATTTGAAATATTTTTTAATTGAAGTTTCTAAGATGTTCTTAAAACATTCAAAATCCAATGTTCTCCTATGACAGAAAAAAAATCCCCTTTTTATGTTTCCTTCTTTATTAAGTATTCCTTGAATAAATCAGTAAAATATTTCTTGTACGCGAAGATTTGCACCGTCACATGATTGATAGTCAAACATAATTGAACATTTACATTATCTGCCATAATGACATAAATTCCGTAATTCAGAAACTTTTTCACAGGAGCCCAATGCAGTTCAATAACCCGAATTTGATTTGAGAAATTATCGAATTTCTGGAAACAGAAATAAAGTACTTTAAAGTCCTCCAAGTAATAATTTCTCAAGTGAACGTCATAATTAAATTAAAAACGCTATGAATTACCAGGTTTTTAATTATTTCGAGGCTGTGTAGCTTGAAATAAGAGTGAAAGAAGGTATAAACCGTACATTCGGATAACATAAACAAAACTAAAAATAAAATAAAATTCGAAAGTAGAGTTGATTCCCTAATTCTAAAAATACATTTTACGCGCAGAAACTTCTTGTATCTGCTTTTTAAACCATAAAACAAAAAAAAATGATCGTTAAACTTAACTGGTATGTAAAGCAAAATTGTGAAAACCTATTGTTTTACATGATCGCCGTGGTGAATAAATCATGCAAAGTAAAGATATCAAGGACACTTTAAAGGAAACAAATTTTTTCCTTTCAAAGGGAAAAATATGCATCATTCATACATATTCAGTTGGAATGTGTCATCACAAGCTCGCAGCGATAAACGACTACAAACTGAATACTAAAATGCGGTTACCCCTTTGATTCCAGTATCTCTAGATTTTTCTTACGCTTTTTTTCTCTTTGAATATTTAGATACAAAGCCATCTCTAACATCCGATTTTTGAAGTAATTATTTCAACGACGCAGATAAAATAAATCTTTACACAGTTTATTGAATAAATTTGCCTAATTCAGTGATAGACTCATTAAAATGATTGAAAGTGTCAATTTTTGAACGTATATACGGAAAAAAATAGTTCAATAAAGTTTATAGAACTGTTCAAGAGTTGAGGATACAGGCACACGGAGAAACTTTTCATTGTAAAATCTAGTATTATTATATTTATTTTTACTAAAAGCCAATAGGAAACGAGGATATAGTAACAAAACTAGTTTTATTTACCATAGCGGTAGGAGGAAATACATTTTCTGAATCAATTGTAAATATAGTGCAACTTTATAAATTACCATTGAGATTTTGTTTGTTTTCATTGAGTTGATGGCAAATTGAAGCTACACCGAAAAAAATTCCTTGTACCCGTATACTATTTTGCCTAGTTAGGACAGGCGCCAACTTTGCAATCCTAGTTGAAATGACAAAGTTCAAGTTTAGAAAGAAAAACAAAGAAAGCAAGTTGATTTGACGAACAGATCCTTTCAGGCGCATGTATTAAACGTAACCAAAAAACAACTTCACGTTTATGATCTACTAGAGCAAAATTTACATTGATAAAAGTGGGTCTTAAATAATTATTGACAAAAATAAATTTTTGTTTACACAGTGAAAAAGTAACAAATACAGAAGATATTCTTTTTAGAGCGGAGTTTTGTAATAACAGCATAGCAATATTAATTGAATTTAATTGTTAATAGAACTAGAATTATTTATTTCTCTGTAACAAGGTTTATATTGGTTTGTTTAACTGTATGTACGTGATTCTCTTAAACAGGAATCCGTGTTATTTCAACTAGGTTAGACTTAACTATGGGTGATAGTTGATTCTCGGAAAAAAAAATTTTTCGGTGTAGAAATAAGTGATACCTATAGAAATAAAAAGTGAAACTATCTATGCAAGAATTGGTCTTTTGAATAAAATAAATTGCAAAATAGTTTAGAGAAATTACCATTGTCAATAGTAATGAACAATGAAAAGAGAAAGACTTAAATATTTTGCAATCGAATACATCATATATTGGAATAGTACGTTGTCAAAATTCTCATTGGAAATATTAAATGTACTGCCGAGTGACGTCAGATACGCCGAACATTTCTGATATTACCCGAGAATCGCTCCATGTGCTCGTTATGATTATTTGTTGGTAGCCGATATAGTAATATATTTTTTTACATTTGAATATGACGCCTTTCTAACTTACGATTTTTTCTAGCAGAGGGACTACCGAGCTTTTCCTCACAAATCGTGAAAGTTTCCACAGTTGAGTATATAATGAAGTTGCTACATTGTAATTGACAATATTGACATATCACTGCGATGCGTTTATGAATGTGTGCGTTGCGCAGTTAGGTTAAGTTGCGTTGGATTAGTATTTGAGCGTGCATTGGTATGTTTATTATTTATATTGATATGTGTATACGTGTATGTGTATGTAAGTATGTAACTATGTTTATAAATACTCTCTCTATGTATCTCACAAAATCTAATAAGAACTATGGTAAAATTTACGAATGACTAATTTTTTTATATCATGGAGGTGCAATTATTTCCTATTTTCGATAGGAAAAGTTATAAATATGGTTCCACTATGTCCAAAGGACTATGGTAATTCGGTTAGACAGAAGATGTGACTTTACTATTGTCTTTTGTAAACTTAACATTCTTTTTGAGCAATTAATGAAACATTTATTGGGTTTACTCCAATATAATTCGTTCGATGTGTCGATTACGATTTTACTATTGCAAGTAATAAAATTTGCTTTTGCTTTTAGGCATAAGTACAATTATATCACCATTTTCTCCAATATTATTAGCATCTCCATAGTTTAATATCCAAAATAGTAATTTCTAAAAAAGTGACGTTATATCCTCGTTTCCTATTGACTTTTAGTAAAAATAAATATAATAATACTAAATTTTGCAATGAAGAGTTTCTCCGTGCATTTACGGAACACAGTTCTAGAAAATTTACAGAACTTTTCAGAATAAAATGTGGAACTTTTAATAATTTTTGCTGAATCTTTCACATTTTATTCTGAAAAGTTTTGTAAATTTTCTAGAACTAAGTTCCGTAAACGCTTGTATCCTCAAGTCTTGAACAGTTGTATAAACTTTATTGAGCTATTTTTTTCCGTGTAAGGCAATTAACGAAAACTTACTCTTCATTAAAAAAGAGTTTCGGAAAGAATAACCAGATGTCAAACCGCAACTGGTTGGTATTAAGATGATTTAAAAAATAAATCTTTTCCGAGAGCCTTTCTCATTTATCGTAATTATGAGTAGAGTTGACAATTTAAGACTTGCATACATATTTTAATGAAAACAAATTTTCCCTATGAATATATAAACCTAATATTAGAGTCTTGAGAATGAAGATATATTTGACGTCTTTGGAAAGCTTTCAGGACGTCCCAGAGACTTTAACGTCAGGCTTTTGTTGTTTCTTGGACGTCTTCAGAGAGAAAAGATCTTTAATGTCCCTTTTCTCATTGGAATTTTATCGCAAAAGCAACACCTATTCAGTGATAAGTTCCTCCGATTTGTTACCGTTGAATAAAATTTTTTTTCTGTGCGTGAACAAGACTCAATTAAACCAGAGCGTTTTCCCTCGAGAACCGATCGACCAAATTGCGACTCGGATCGGTAATTGCAAACTAGTAAAGTTTCGACGAATGTGGAGAATCAAAGCAGAGCCGCTTAGAGAATTTCAAAAATATTTATTTCACATCTGTGCCAAATGACAAAACTTTATTTATATATTGAGTAAAAAACCATGTCTAATCCCCTTCCCTGTCAATGGTTTCGGATAGGATTCCATCCGAGCAAATCAGAGATATTCTGAAAAACTTTTTGGATCTCGATCGATGTAAATCATTCCGGTTCAATCCGAATTAACCCAAACCAAGTTTTCTATCCGAGCCTTGGACTGATCCGGATTGAGCTAGAATTAATCAGATTGATTATTAACCGATTTTCATCGATCGAGATGAAAAACGTCTTTCGGATTGAATTCCTTTCTGAAACTTTCACCAGAGTTTTAACTTTGCGTCCTTTGAAGCAAACAGCCAATCGTCTAGATCGAAGCGCGCACGTGTATAACATTGTACATCTATTTATTTGACATTCTCTTTCATATACCCAAAACGCTAATTATTAAGCCAATTTTTAATTTACCGCTTCGTCTCACTATTTAATTTCACAAAACCTATCCAATTTGATTTTCCACACGCAGAAAAAAGATTCGTAAAATTTACACGAAGTTCGGTACTTTTTTTGACAATTTGACTTTTTAGTAGACTTTACAAGTTAAATCAACAGAAAATATGTTAAACTAACTAAACTTCTTGTAAAATCTACTAAAATCTCAAGTTGTAAAAACAAGTCCCGAACTTCTTCTGAATTTTACGAGTCTTTTTTCCGCGTCTGCAAATTTTCTCTCTGCTCTCAATTGCTTGCCACTTATGATAGAAATTCTATCTTCTCAAGCATTTCATACCTCTCACCTCATTAACGCACTTCATTACGGAATCAAGATTTCTAGAAAAGAAACTTTTTGCAATCCAAAAATATCATGACTACATGTAATGACATTGTTTTTTAACTTCATTGCCATTCAAAAGCGCGTGTCGTTGATTTTCAAGCAAGTTATTGGGGTTTGGTACCAGCATTATGCAAATTATCTGGTAAAATGGGGACTTTTTTGGGGAAATGTAACACCCGCGTCTTTTGAGATTCACAAATTAGCGCTCGAGCTCTCGGAGTTTCGAGGATTGCTCGCAAGAGTCCGCACTGAGGAGAGAAAGCACGCGACGCGAGCGGCGGATGCCGACTACGAAAGCTCGCCACCTCCGTATTTTACGTGCAATTACCTGGACGCTTGCGCAGCCTTCGCAGACAGGTGCACCTGCACGCTCTCTAAAGTTGCACCTGCGAGGTTCTACGAGGCGCGCAAGCGTCCTTACATATATATAGGTATAGTCGAGTAGCTGCGTGACGCGAGAACTCTTCGTGAAAATGTTTCTTTCTCGGGGGTATGAGAACGTCACATTCTCTCACAAACTGAAATTGATATAACGGCTCATTTTATCCGTTACGATAACGGTAATAGTACAATCGTTAATGTAATACGGGCGCAACGAGATGAGACGACATTCTTGGATGGATCAAAGGACCTTCCGTAGTTTCTTCTATTTTTTTGTCCTTCTTCACTTCCTACTTAATTATATCTCGCATCATAAATGATCTATCATATATTTAGATAAATTAGATTGCTTACTGCGCGTGGAGTATGCGAAAAAAAAGTGCAAAATTTAGATCAAGGAGGTTCGACCGTGGCTAGGAAGCCCTTGGAAAATTTAATTAATTACTGAATCCACAGTGAGGAAAATCCACGTCAGTAGCCCATGTGGAAATTGCCCCAGTTAGCCCCATTACAAAAAGTTGTCTGGCCGGATCCCTGCCGGGCAAACTCGGGCTGTATTGCATGGCCGGGTTGACTCGTGACTGGACCGGGTCAAGTCGGGAACCGGCAGGATCAACCCAGGATGAAGTTCATTGTCGGAAACTGATCGGGAACTAGTCAAGTACCCTGGAGAAAGTCTCAGATTGGTAATTTATTCCAAACCAATGCGACCCATTCAAAAATCTGTTTCTGAACCAATCCGAGTTGTTCCGAATACATCCGAAGCCAGTTTTAATCCGTATCAATCAGAAGCCCATTTAAAATCAATTCAAACAATCAGAATCAGTCCAAACTTTCAATCCGAATGAATCAAAAATTGACCGGATTCATTCGGATTTATTCGGATTGATTTTGAATTAGCGTCGGGTTGATTCGGATTGAAAATTTGTTTTGGAGTCATTCGGAATAACTCGGTTTACTTCGGAATCAGATTCCGGAATGGCTCGGAATAGTGCGCATTGATTCGGAATGAATTTCAATCCGGAACTTTTGCCAGGGTGAAACTATATGATGTTTTAAAAAATTTTTTAAATTGTGAAAGATGTTACGCAGTAGTTTTCCTTAAGGGCATGTGATACTTGAGAAAAGTAGCAAGTTTATGTGAACAACTTGGTCCACTTACTTCATTTTTGTGTACAGAATACATTGAATTTCTTTTTCAAAATTTGGGAAATGGTAGTGAAGATGAAAATGAACGTAGATAGACTATTTTTGGTTTTGATAATAATAAAATTTTCTCTATAGATTTTGCTTAAATTGAATTTCTTTCTATTTATTAAACCAAAAGTTATCTATCTACGTCTATTTTTATCCTTTCTACCAATTTCCAAATTTTGAAATCAGAATTCTATGTGCTTTGGACACAAACATGTAGAAACTTAAAATCAATAAAATTTGCTAATTTACCAAGTATCACATGCCCTTAAATCTCAGAGTGCCCAAGTTCATATGTACTATAAAATGTTATATATATATATATAACGTACGTCATTTTCTACAGAGTAATCCTATAGGTGGAACATATAGGATTCTATATGCGGACCTATACAGAAATTTTTGGTAAGGATCTGTCAAAATATTCCTACAACGTGAATTCTTTTGTTTTAATCATTTTTCATTCTCGTGGGTTGATCTGATACGTGTTTTAAAAATTAAAATGGATGAAGAAGAACGTATGCGTGAGCGAGAACGTATCAGCGCTAAAAAACACAGAAGAGTTCGAAAAATTGAGGAAGAATACAGTGGTGATGAGTCCAATCGTGAATTAAGTGAAATTTTAATACTACCGGTTCCCAATTACAACTAGGGCTATCCGTCCGGATCTCGATCAGTTTCCGAGTTCGATTTCTACACGGGAGTATGAACTGAAAATTTTCGGTAAAGTACTATGTAGCAAAAGCTACTGCAGTTTTCGGTTACTCTGAAGAATTTTTTCAGTCAAATCAACAGAAATCACTAGTTTAGATATACTAACTGACTTTTTCAGTTGTATTTCACGACTATATAATTTTTCAGTTAAAGTAACTGAGATCCATTGTTGTTCAAAGTAAAGTCGCATTTAAAATGATAACTGGATTTATTATTCATAATAACACAAAAGTTCGAGTCAAAGTAATTATATTTGAATTTTTCCTTCAAGTGTAGAAATTATTAGTTTTAATTGACTTAAGATAGATTCAAAAAAATTATTTGCTTGAAAGAATTTCTTTGATTTAAAGAAATGATTTATTTAAATAAAAGAAATTTTGTCTAATTCAAATAAAGTATCCTTGAAACAAACAAAAATTTGTTCAAATCAAATAAATTTTTGTCTTTAATCTAACAAATTATACCTTTCACCATATATCAATGCACAAATTTCTTTGTTTTGAAGAAAATTTTTTTTTCAATCGAAACAAATATTTAATAGCCCATAAAAAAATTCATTTTTAAATTACTTAAGATAACCAAGTATTCAAAAAATTAGTTTGCTCAATCTATGAGAATTTAAAGACGTCATGATTTTCCATATTTAAGGAAGTTTTTAGCTTACCCTGTACATCGCATTTATAACATAATTAACAAAACTTTGATGAATATTAAAATTCATAATTGCGTATAATATATTCCATATACTGTATATGCAAATGACTTCATATTCATTTCTATCAAATTTAATACAAAAATTTTCAAGGAACGTTCCTAGAACTAAGAAAATGTCCGGGTTTTTTGAACGTTCCAAAGCAATGTTCTCTGAATGCTCCTGTGGAACGTTCCAGGAACATTCAAAAGGAATATTGAGAGAACGTTCCGCAGCAATATTCAGAGAATATTCAAAGAGAACGTTCCCGGAACCTTCCATAGGAACGTTCAGAGAGCATTTGTATCGAACGTTCGTAGAACATTTCGTGGAACATTTTTTGAGAATGTTCCTGGAATTATTTTCTACAGCATTCAGGAAACTTTCTTTATAGATAATCCTGCAGCTTCAAACATACTAATGCAGGGAATTTTTTTTATAAATAATTTTGGGCATTAATTTATAGGTAAAATGAAAAGAATTAATTACAGATATTAATATTTGGTTTATATATTTTAAAATACTTTAAGTACAAAGAGGAAAATGCTATAACGTTTACTGAAACATGTTTTTAATAAAATATTTAAATAAATTACATTTTTTCATAAAGGTAACATTTGATTATCTATAAAGAAAGTTTCCTGAATGCCGTAGAAAATAATTCCAGGAACATTCTCAAAAAATGTTCCCGCGGAATGTTCAAAACGTTCTCTGCGAATGTTCCCTGAATGTTCCCACGAAAAGTTCTACGAACGTTTGATACAAATGCTCTCTGAACGTTCCTATGGAAGGTTCCGGGAACGTTCTCTTTGAATATTCTCTGAATATTGCTGCGGAACGTTCTCTCAATATTCCTTTTGAACGTTCCTGGAACGTTCCACAGGAACATTCAGAGAACAATGCTTTGGAACGTTCAAAAAACCCGGACATTTACTTAGTTCTAGGAACGTTCCTTGAACGTTCCGATGGAACCTTCCGAACATTCCACGGGAACGTTCATAGAACGTTCAGGGAAGGTATTGTGCTATGGGGGATTAATGAAGTGTATTATACAGAAAGATCAGTAAATTTTATTAGTTAAATTTATTATTTATATTATTATTATATGCGCTTAATTTTACCTTCTAGCTGCACTTAATTAGAATTCCACCAGTAGATGCACTTGATTTGTGTAACCTAACCTCAAGAAAAATATTTTTTCATTTTAGAGGGATAATTTTTGTGCGTGAGGGTAGAATTTAATTTTGGCACAAGATTACTCTCTCGTTACCAAAACAAAGGCATGGATTTATTTGAAATTGATATACTTTATGAAAGACGAGATAATATCTACTGACTTAGCATTATTACGAGATTAAGAGATAATTTCAACTTGGCAGTAATTAGGTTTTACATGGTAATGTTAGCTCTTCTGATGAATAAAGTGTAGAGATTTCATGAGGATATTTTTTTTCAGTTTTATTTTGAAAGTTTTGCTAAAATGCTAAAAAAGTTTAAGTATCCAGGTATCCTTTTTTGCGCGTTAAAAGTTTCTTGATAGGTCGATTAATGTGACTTGAAATGGGGAATAAATATTCATATAAAGCAGTAGTGTTTTTACTTTAATTTCGAGGTTGAAGCTAAAATGATTATATATCATTTTCAAACAATTTATAATTTAACTCCATCTTACTCTTTTTTCTTTTTTTTAAAAAGGTCATTACATTTTGAAATCCTCTGAAAAACAAATAACTTTCGGGAAAATATTCGGATTCAATTGCGATTTACAAGAATTTTTCAACAATAAAAAAGAGAAAGCTAGTTTGTTATTCAACTTTCAAATTCCGAAAAAGTAAAATAGTATGAAACGTGTCTCTTTTTAATTATCCGTGTTTCAATATTATAATGTAATACAACTGAGAATAATGAGTTTAATGCAATTCTAAATTATATTTCTAAGTGCACTTGTAAATAAGATCAGTAGCGAAATACGGATCAGATAATATTTGAATATATATATATAGATAGATAAATCATTCCCTAGAGAACAGACCACCCCAGAAATAAACTGTTCCCATTTCGATGGCAATCATATATGTACATATATTTATAGTGAATGAAGTTTTAATATTAGATCTTAAGTTAGTTTTACAAGCTTTTTATTCGATTAATACATTTTTGTAAAAAATTTGTCTTCAGTAAACATTTAAAAAAATATTTACCCAAATTTTAAAATTCATCCCCCTATGAGTTTAAAAAAAAATATCTTAAATCCATCCATATATATCAATGCCCTTGTATAGATAACATCTACAGATGACATTAGAAAATCCTCCTGTCCTGTATCTTAGGTCCACATACACTACGACATACGTGTTTATCATAAAAATAAAAATAATTTATTTCCTGGGTAGGTCATTCTCCAGAGAATGCCTTACATTTTATTTAAACTTTATGCTGCAAAAGTGTAAATAAGCAATTTCAGATCGACGCAAACCACTAAAGACGTTTTACAGATTTCTGAAGGGAGAATGAGATCTTAATATTGTCTTTTCCAATGTGGGGATGAATCAATAAACGGATAGTATTTACGCCGTTAAGTTTCGATGTACAAAGAACGTTTTTATAGAATCGTATATTTTATTTCACAATCGTAATTTCAAAAAATATTAGGAATTTAGGAAAATTATATGAAATTGTAGCATAGATTATATGGTACAATTCCCGTGTGGAAATTGCCCCAGTTAGCCCCATTACGAAAAGGTTTCTGGCCGGATCCTCGTCGGGAAAACTCGAGCTGTATTCCATGGCCGGGAACTGAGTGGGAACCGTCCGGGTTGAGTCGTGACCAGACGGGGTCAAGTCGAGAACTGGCAGAATCAACCCAGGATGAAGTTAATTTACAGAAACTGACCGGGAACTAGTCGGGCACTAGTCAAGCACCTTGGTGAAAGTCTCGGATTGGGAATTTATTCCAAGCCAATGCGACCCATTCAGAAATCTGTTTCTGAACCAATCCGAGTTATTCCGAATAAATCCGAAGCCAGTTTTAATCCGTATCAATCAAAAGCCCATTTAAAATCAATCCGAACTCTTAATCCGAATGAATCCGACCAATCCGATCAGTCCACATTTTCAATCCGAATGAATCCGAAATTGACGTTTCTGGCGGGTTCCTGGTCGGATAGCCCGACCAGCCTTCATGTCGGGAACATAACCAAACCAGCGTGACGTTTCTGGCGGGTTCCTGGTCGGATAGCCCGACCGGTTCCCGATTACAACTAGGGCTATCCGTCCGGATCTCGATAAGTTTCCGGGTTCGATTTCCACACGGGTTTGCTATAATTTATAGTGAATTTCATAAAGTTTTTGCATATTTCAGTCCTTTACTGCGATAAATCTTCACTATAATACGTTTTATCCTAAATTGGAATGCACACGGAAAAAATTTGTCGCTTAAAAAGTCATCGACTTTGTATAATACTCGTGGATAGGTTAGAAAGTCGACTAAATATTATGAGCCTCCTTATTGAAGAATATGATAGATAGTCGCTGAAAATGTAAAACGTAAATTCGAAAGTTTAAGTGACAGTCGCGGAAAATTTAAAACACCGTGGGTTGGGTTCCATTGTCTCTAAACCAGGCATCGAAAGTGTAAAACGGAAAATATTATTTTCTGTGATATGATCCTGCACTTATATAGTTAATTATTTTTCACTTTTACATTACCTATATAATCCTAATATGAACTTACCATTATATTTAACACTGCACATTACAGAAACGCAATTTTTTATAAACACTTCGCAGCACCGAGAATCGAACGCTCGCACGCACGCACGCATCCTAACCTAATTCTAATCGCACGCCTTAACCCGCATATCCGTTACATGTCATGGA
Source organism: Diplolepis rosae (assembly GCA_030998225.1). Taxonomy (NCBI): domain Eukaryota; kingdom Metazoa; phylum Arthropoda; class Insecta; order Hymenoptera; family Diplolepididae; genus Diplolepis; species Diplolepis rosae. The sequence goes on along the minus strand of JAPYXD010000710.1, from coordinate 17,726,124 downwards.
GACTTGTGTAAAATATTTGGATCACATTCAGAGTTTGAAGGCAAATCTAAAATAATAGATAAATTTCAAATTTGACGTAATACACTTTATCAAGGTAAACATATACTTACTCGGAACTAATTCTTCAATGTACGCTTCAATCCAGATTCAAACGAAACCAAACGACATGTAATCTCAAAATCTAACCAAAATTATTACAAAAACATAAAGCTGAGCTGCATTGTCTGCTGTGCGATGCTACGAATTACGTTTCTGCGCATCGCTTTTTGCGACTGTCGAAGAAATTTTAGAAGACGGCATATAAAATCTGATGGACTTTAGAATACAATTTACAAAACTATTTGTTTCAATTACTTTCATTTCAAATTATTCGATAGTCTTTTAAAATCTATGACAAATGAATCCAAAGATTATGAAACTTTTCATTACTTTTTAGAAAAGATCAGTTAGTGTTTAAAATACTTTTATAATAGTAAATACGCGACTTTTTTTCTTCGACCTGGTTTTCTAAAAGTTAGTCGACTTTTTTCTACTATTTCCTAAAAGTCATTGAAACCTTACAAGACTTTCTCCGATTTTACTTTCTGTCCACGACTCTTCGAATAGTCTGTTAAATTTTAAGCGACAAATTTTTTCCGTGCAGTTTGGTAGAAATTGTAAACTTGTATCTTTCTGTTTGAGAATACCTTCTGTGAAACTCCTGTTCCGCAAAATATTTGTTTTCGTCTTTTCCGAAAACTATTAATTTTGACAAAAATGTGTCAAATAATAAAAACATCCTTTTTTCAATATCCACTCCTCTGTGTAAAGATTTATCTGAAAGATTAAATATTTTCGCAGGTAATTCAATACTTCAAATTGAAAAACCCGAACAAAAAATTATTCTTTTTACAATTAATCTGATTAAAATATTGTGCCAATATGAAAGTGAACTTCCTTTTGAATTCTATTCTGAAAATAATTATATCACGACTACTGAACTACAAATTTGATATCTTTTCTCAAAACATCAATAGAAGATTTACAAAACTCGTAAAATTTGTAATAGTTCCCATCTGCATATATAACATATCAATAATTCTTTTACTTACTATAATACTTTTTAATACCTTAAGATATTATGTATTTTCAATATTTTTGTAATGTTTCATAACGTGCTTAGATTTTTGCTTGAATTTTCCTATTTTGTACTCTGGTCTAAGCTTTCAATAAAAAAAAATCTAGTCTTCGGATTAGTTCTAATTGAATTTGGAGTGAACGTACTGATTCAGACGAACTGAAGAGGTACCTCGGATACATTTGGATTAAATCATGAGTGGATTTATGGATTCAGACGGATTAAAATTGTGCCTCACATTCGTTTCGGATTTCTTGGTATTGACTTCTAAAGGCACGCATGTATTCAATCGATTAAAAAAAATGTTTCATATTAGTTACAAACTTATTCGAACTGACTTTAATGAGGAAACTCGGAATAAGACGGTTTGGAAAAATGCTTCGGATTGGTGTTAGATTTATTCGCACGGATGGATTGACTGAAAATATACCTCGGACTGACGTCGGATTCATCCGAATGAAATTTCAAGTCGACTGATGGATTCAGACGGATAAAAATTGTGACTCATTAGTCTTGGAATAACTCTCATGGAATGTGAACTTGCATCGGGGTGATAATATAATTAATTAATAAAACAGACATTCCTGAAAGTTGGAAATTCTTATTTTTCGTGATATCGTCCGGCTGGCAATTAAAATATTGCATTTCTGTCAAGTCTGCAAGAAGTCAGTCAATTTTGTCTGAATAATTCCTTCAATTATTCGTAATGTGAACTTGTAGAAACTAATCATTAATGATAGTACGGTAATAACTGAATTAAAAATGTAAAGATGCAGTTAACTTGAGCAGTTTACATAATTTATATTCTCACTCCCACACTGAGAGAAAGTATTAGTCGTGGTTACCTATTTTTTTCTGTAAACATTTTCATGCATTTCCACATTGTATCGAGCTCATAATAGATGTTACTAATACGTTTTTGTAAAACTTACTAATTGCGTTAATTGCTTTTACTATTTGTCCAGTGTAGTTATTACAAAAATATATATTTTTTCGACATAACGGAGAAAAGTTGTACCAAAAACTATTCCAATATCTTAAATAGAAACTGATTAATTTTTTTCATACGTACATAATTAAAATAGTAATTGTAACATTGAAAAAAATGTTAAATTCACCATTCTATCTATTTTATATTTGTTAATGTCGATGGGAACTTTCTTAGGTTAGAATTGTTTAGGAGAAAAACTTTTTTAATTATTGTTTTTCAAAATTTAACAAAGGATGATAATTGTTGAGAGGTTTTTCATCAAAAACTGCACAACAGTTTACAGTTATACCTACTTTAAAATTACCATGATTTAATTCTTCTCATTTTGATGAAGAACAGCAAAATTTTAAGAAATCAATATATGTAACGATTTCAAAACGATTCAAAACAGTTGATAAGCAGGTAAAATCTAATTCGTCTGTACAATAATTTCTTAAAGTTTACTATTACCAAAGAATTGCAAGTCATGTTTACACACGAAATATTGCATATGGAAATAAAATATTTACATTTCTCAAAATAAATGAATTTGATCAATTTTACAAAAAAAATTAGTAGCATATACAAAATTTTTGGTACTGCTTACTAAAAGAATATAGTTGTGACCTTTTAGTCAGCACTACTAATAGGATTTCTCTCAGTGCACGAGTTAGCACAACGAAATTATTTAATTACACTGAATAATTTATTATCTATAAGTATATAAATATGTAGTACGTTTTTGAAAAAAAAACAATCGCAGTTGGATAACAAAAAAATTAAATAAACGATTTAACAATGTTAATCAATTTAACCTGGTATAAACGTAGCTAAAATATTTTATTGATTTGAGACGAGACCACATTTATAATGTACTAAGCGAATAAAGTTGTCAGAACACCAGACAGAAGGATTTAAAATATGAATCATTGCTGTTTGATTAAAAATACATTGATTTATGTTATTTTAGCATTTTCCAGTATAACAAATGGAATATAATTTTTAAAATAAAATAGTTCACAGATGTTTTTATAATTACAAAATGATAATCAATAAATAACAATATTATAGAAATTATCACTGATGCTTGTACTTCATTTTTCAAGCCCTCTTTAATTTTTCTAACACATCAGATTGTTATGTTAGGAATGATTCAAAATGGCTGAAATTATGAGAATAGCTATTCTAAATCAGCAAACGTACATCACAAATCCTACCATTCGTGTTACAAATTTTACGACTCGCATTGCAAGTTTTACGAATTGCATTCAAAATTTTACGATTTACATCCCAAATTTTACAATTTGACTACCAAGAAGAGAAATTGAATGGTGAATAGTGAGATGGGAGACATAAAATTTGAAGATATAAATATAAAATATATTTATATATTTAAGTATATAAAGATATAATTCGTAATTTTATTCGTCGAGGTTACATTTATTTATTCAGAATAGCAATATGTGCTATTATCTTTATTTTGTGTACTAATTTGAAATGAATACAATTCTCAATTTAAATTTTGGGTATCTTATAAAAAGTCAAAAAGTTGTTAGGAATTTATGTTGGATACCACATCTAAAAATGTTAGCTAATGCTTGAGTCTAATTCAGATAGTGGCAGTAGTTTACCTTTTATCACTTGAATTTTACATGCCACTGGCAACATCATTCCACGTATACATATCTCTTGCACGTTTCACGTACCCTTACAGATATAATACGTAACAAAGTGAGCTTCCATTTTCTAGCGTACAAAGTTTCTCGGTTGCATGCTCCTTCGATTACCGAAATTATTTTGTTGTGGGGCTGTGTCGAAGAAACTGTTTAAAATGTTCGAAGCTACAAATAAGGCATTTATTTATAATTAGTCATTTACCACATGAGGAATTTTATTTTATTGAAGCACGATCAATTTATATTCTTCTGATTTTCTGTACTAATTTTTATTTTTTATTTCGACTAACTTTACAAACCAGGCTCCATTAATGGTTTCTCAAACGTTTTGAGTGTCCTTAAGTGGACAAAATTGAACAGTAAACAATCATGTGAAGCTTCACTTCATTGAAGTTGCACGGTACAAAATTTTGGGATCAATAACACTTGGAAATGATTGCGTCAACACGAAATTTTAATATTGCTTTTAAATTAAGTAAGTACTATTTTATGTGTTCATTATAAATAAATAATCTAAAATATTCAATTAAACTGTTTTTTGTAAAAGTAGAGAATGAGGATAAGAGACCCTTCTTATTCTTACTTTTTGCAAATATACTTAATTTTATATGTTTTATAGGCTCAGTTGTAACTTATTTAATGTCCTTGGCTGAAAAAAAATGTAGATATTTAGGTTAAAAAAAGCCAACTGGTTTACTTCGATAATTGGTGCCATTACTTATAGTGAAAATATATGTTTGGAAAAATTTGTTTGCTATCAATTAATTATGTAAAGCATCTGCAAACAATTACGCCCCCTACTATTTATACTTTCTATTCGTCGACCTTATTCTTTCACCTTAGTGCTCGTGTTTCTTTTTAATTTATTCTAAAAATTCGATTAAAAAGCAAAACTATGATTCAAAATTTCAGGAATCTGAAACAATTTTAATCCTTAAAATACGAAAATGCCCAAAATAAGCCTTTAAAATGAAAAAATATGAGAATCTAATAAAAAAGGAGGAAAGATACAAAAAGGCGAAAGAAAGAAAAAGAAGAAAGGTGTTTTGGAAGGTCGCCTTCTCTTTTTTCTTTCTCAGTTTCCGATATTTTAATTATTTTTATATAAATTTACAAGGTAAATTATTATTCAAAAGTGAATTCGAACCTGTATCACTACGAATTCAAAATCATGTCTACGTCCAAACAAAACTATAATTTGAAATTTCAAGAATCCGATACAATTCGAATCCTCAAAATACCAAAATGACCAAAAATGTCTTTAAAATGAAAAAAATATGAGAACATAATAAAAAAAGAGGAAAGAAACAAAAAGGTGAAAGACAGAAAAAGAAGAAAGGAGTTTTGAAAGGTCGTCTTCTCTTTTCTTTTTTAGTTTCCGTTATTATAATTATTTTTATATAAATTTTAAAGGTAAATTATTATTCCAAACTGAATTCGAATCTGTATCACTACGAATTCAAAATCATCTTAACATCCAAACAAAACTATAATTCAAAATTTCTAGAATCCGAAACAATTCGAATCCTCAAAATACCAAAATGACCAAAAAAAGCCTTTAAAATGAACAAATATGAGAACCTAATAAAAAAGGAGGAAAGATACAAAAAGGCGAAAAAAGGTTGTTTGGAAGGTCGCATTCTCTTTTCTTTCCTTCTTTTTACTGGGTTTTCATAATTGATTATTTGAAAGGCCTCTTTTGGTCCAAATTTGGTCATATGGATATTATGGAAGTTCTAATTGTTTCACATTCTTGAAATTTTGAATTGTAAATTATCATATCTAAACTCTAATTACATTGACAGAAAAACTCAATTTTCAATAAATTTTGCCTTACGTATGTTTTTTTGTTGTACGATAATATAGAAATTACTCTTAAAGAAAATTGATAGTCAGAGGCCAAACCCATTATTTTAAAAACCCCAGGGAATTGAATGATACGCAATGTGGGGAATCGGTCATACATAATTTTCTTTCAAATTGTCTTGTTCAGTCTTTTATTATTTATACTTTAATTTACAGGATTAAGTGTTCATTTGAGGTGAATTGAATTTGCCATTTGCATTCACTCGGGACTGTTCTTTGTCTAGTTTACTCGTTGAGAGGAATGCGCCTTGATGAGAATGAGAAACACGAAGCACGAAGCATGAAGGGTGAGGAAGGAATGAAAGGACGTGTTTTCAGAAGAAAGTTGAGCGACGACGGCAAAGCTGAGAAGAAAGTAGGACGCTACGCGACCACCTCTTTGAGATTCTGCCGGTGCCCTTTTTACCCATGAGACTTGTATTCTGAAACCAACTGAATGAGGACATTCTCGCGTCTAGGACAAATTGATCGGAGATGGAAGCAACGTGGTACCTTCGAGAGTCAACTCTCGTAACACAAGCACTTTCCTCGATATTATTCTGCTCGAAATATCAACGTTTTTACGAGTAAAGCGATTCATATCAAATTGAACCATATATATGTCAATCATACTCCTCAATTACATTTAGAATATGTAATTTATAGACGAAAAAAATTAGTTGGCAAAACTTTCTTTGACGCTTATTGACTTTTGGATAGGGCTATAGTTTTAAAGCTTTTCTTTCACGATTTTATCAATCTTGAATACTTTTCAGTGTAGAGTTCGGAAATAGTTGTTAACATTTTCTCTGACTGAAAAATTGAACTGGCACGAAAAATTTTGACAACTTTTTTCGAACTTTTCATTCAAAAGTAGACGAGATTGAGGCCATGGAGTAATCAGACGATGTGACTAGATTGTAAATTAATTCGTTCATGTAAGATAACTTTTTTAACTTACGGAACATGTTTCTGAAAATTTGGAAAATATTATAAAAGACAATAAAGCACGTCTGTTGACTTCGTTTTAGTGAAAATTTTGAAAAGAATTGGGCAAACAATGTTTACAGATGTTCTTTATCGTTTCCTGCTGCATTTTCCAGATTTGCAGAAAGATATTTCGTAAACTAACAAATTTGAATTACTTGGACATTTACAGAAAGGTCACGTGTTTTGGTTGATCTACGGCCTTAACGAAAACATAAAAAAAAGTATAAAATTTTATTCTGTCCAAAAGTTAATGACAGTCAAAGAAAGTTTCGACAACTAATTTTTTCCGTCTATGGATCATTATTTTCATAGGGAGCAATTTTGGCGAGAGTATAACGTTTTCTGCAAAAAAAAAATTTAATTATTCACTTTTCACACTAATTAAGTTCATTAGCTCACAATATGAGTTCTTAAAAGTATTCACGCTTAACTTTTATTTAACAAAAACATTCTTTTTTTAGTTCATTACTTTTGAACTGTTTTTTAATTGAGAGATTCAAAATTGAACAATTTTGATGTTAAAGATGATTACAATTGGATATTTTTTAATTGGAAGTAAATTCATATAATTTTATTGTATAATTTTATCACTTTCAGAATTTAATTTAAAAAACTTTCAAATTAAAGAGGCAGTTTTGGAAAAATCTTCACGAAATTTAAATCTGAAACCCACTCTCTCAATCTGAATCAGTCAAATTTCCACTGATTGAATCAGTGATTTGCCTTTTCACTGATTCACCAGTGAAAAAATATATTTCACTGTCAAATCAGTCAATTTTCACTGAAATAATCTGTGAAATTTGAATGATTTACAGTAACCTCTTTTTAGCTATTTGAATCAGTCAAATTTCACTGATAATCAGTAGATTTTCACTGATTCAAATTTAGAGAGCACTTATTGTCACTCTTTATTTTCTTCTTCCTTAGAAATTTGTTAAATACAAATCACAAAATTAATTTGAATCGTTACCATGACAACAATATGTACAATATTCACCATACTCATGTTTCTATTATTTTGTCGAAAATGTGATATATCAGATTTAGATATTATGATAAATTTTAACCCCAATTTCCGCACCTTCAAAGGGAAAATAATCAACTTTAGTATAATCTTCCATTTATTGAAACCAAAGCCCCCTATTCAAGAATAGCAATATTATTATTGAGGGGGTCAATAAAGCAAAAAGAATATTTTCAATAAAAAAATTAAAAGATAGAAAAATAATTTTCGTCATTAAGGCCATGTCTTACTTATTCAATCCCTACCTTACTGACCCTTTTTTTTCCCCTTTGCATATCCAAATTAATTGAGATATCGAGTTAAAAATTTGAGTGATTGCGTAAAAAGCACATCTATCTGCTCCTAAATATTTATAATTATGGAAAAAAAAAATTTTTCTATAATTGTAAAAATTTTGGATCAGATAAACGTTTTTTATTGCTTTTTACTTAATTACTCAACGTTTCGACTCGATATCTTAATTAATATGGAAATGCGAAGGGCGAGAAAAAAGTGTCAGTAATAAGGTAGGGATCGGATAAGTAAGACATGGCCATAAAGAATTTGTTTCCAAAAATTGGAAAGAGTCAAGTGGTAGGAACTTTTTCCTGAAAAAATGATATCTTTGATAATAATATTGCTATTCTTCTGAGCAAAATTATGTCTTTCCCCAGAGATCTGATTTCCGTGGCCCAACTACCTTAAAAAATTGTTTTTTGTTATTATATCGGAATATAATAACTTTCAAAATTTTAATACACGTGGTGAAATTTTGATAATTCTCATTTAAAATGCGCACATATAGAGTAGACCAGGGCAAGATTTTTTCGGGAATAACATTACTATTTCCTATTTTTATTTTTTTCAGATAGGATAAATCAATTTTATGAGAGGAATCATATTATAAACAAATATTTTGAAAATTTACACTACAAAAAAGATTCGCTAAAAAAATTATTTTTATTTCTAGTTTCATGTGAATAATCGTTACTTTTAAAGTGCATAAAATGGCAGTGAGTAAATCTACGAAAGTTTTCAGTCCAAAGATGTTTCTATTTATATAAAAATACTGCGATCGATTTTGTCCCAGTAACTGGGATAATGTTGTTAAATAGGAAAAATTAAATTATCAATTAGTTGTCTGACTTGATTGATAATTGCACCTAAAAATATCAATATCCAGCACGTCAGGTTTTTTAGTAATTCTAACCTAAAAGTGCAGAAAACACGGTTTTCGCTTTATTTGAGCACCCATAACTTCGAGAATTTTTATTATTTTTCAAATCTGAAAAAACCACCAAAAAGAGCCATTTTTTAGCTTTCTATTTCACTAATTATATGCATAATTTGAACTTTTATAACCAGAGATATCGCCAATTGAAAAAAAAAAATTTGACGTCCTATAAGTTTGTCCCTTCATATGTCACTCATTGCGAAACCTGCAATTTTTTTTCAATTGGCGATATCTCTGGTTATAAAAGTTCAAATTATACATATAATTAGTGAAATAGAAAGCTAAAAAATGGCCCTTTTTGGTGGTTTTTTCAGATTTGAAAAATAATAAAAATTCGCCAAGTTATGGGTGCTCAAATAAAGCGAAAAACCGTGTTTTTTGCACTTTTAGGTTAGGATTACTCAATAACCTGACGTGATGGAGCAATTCTGACCCCGGATACGGTTTCTACGTCAAAAATGACTTCGGAAATGTACCTCAGCTACTCCATAACAAAACCATGTAAACCTATGTATATTACAGAATAATTAGAGACTCGAAATAAGAAAAGATAAGAATTAACTTTTGGAGAGCAATGAATGTCAACCTGGCAAGTTTGCCCCGGTCTACCCTACTTTGCTAGCTCAGAAATGGCACTTCAGCTTGAAATTGCTACGAAGGAAGAAATGAATCTCTTAAATCACAATCCCCATTGCGAAAGAAACGCATCATAGAAGATTCCTAAGACTGCGAATACCTTGAGACCCGATTAAGGAGGTCGCGCAATCCTTCTTTCTGTGCTTTACTTTTTCTTGCCTTTTCTCTTCTTCCTTTTACAGCATCTTTACTCTTCGCTCTTCTTCTCTCACGTGATTTGGAACATTAAGATAAAAAGCAAATTAAAGTGCACCCATTTCGCGTCGCCATCATTCTCAGAACTGAATGGTGAATGGGCCCGGCTCACTCAACTCATTACTTTGAATTATTAGAATAATATTTCCACGTCTCGCTTAGGAAATCAATGCGTCTGACTGGGCGTTGCATAATTCACGCCATTCTGTCAGACAGATCGAAGATTAATAGGTGCGATCGGACATTTGCTAATCGAAGCACTTACGGTTCTCTTCCCGGGCAGAAGAAATCTATAATGATTTTAATATTCACGTTTCACTTTATACTCTGAATATATAATATGCTAATTAATTCTAAATAATAAAATACTAAACGCCATTGAGTGTCAGTGGCAAAACTTTTATTACAATTCAAGTTTTGCAAAATAGAGTAAATATGTAAATATGAATTGGCAAAAATGGGCTCAGATTGAAAATAGAACTGAGGTAAAATTGTGACAATTTATCTATAGATTTTGGCGAAATTATGCTTGATAAACATTTTTTTTTTTTCAATTACTGACATACAGAAAAATTTATTTCAAAATCTCAATGTTTTTGGAAATAATTGAAACACTTGGAATGAAAATCCCAAACGATCAATTATTATTTTCATTCGTTTAATTCAATCAAAATATTCTGAAAATACGATAGAAGAACGAAATTTGTCTGGCTCCAAATAAAGCTTTATTTAACCACCTCCTTAAAATTTTATAATTTTATTATTTATGTAAAAGAAGTAAAAAAGGGAAAAATTGAAAAAGAAATTCAAAGCTGACTCAGTCTGGGTGATAATTCTTTTATTCTATTTGCTCCCGAACAGTGGGGTTTCTGATTAAATATCGATTTAGGAATGTTCTTTTTTTTCTCAATTTCTTCGTCGCTATTGTTATACCTCTTCGTGGATTGAGAATCATCCAGGTGCTGGCTGTGTACATCATGGCCGACACAACAATGGTTAACTCGGCTATACTAATTTCAACCTATTCCATCAGAAAAATTCTCAATATTACTCCAAACATAAAACTTATACAAACATTTTAGAAAGTAATCAGACTACTTTCTATGATTTCGAGATGGAACTGCAATATTACACGGAGAAGCTTTTGATATGAATGTGTGTTTCATTTTATAATGATAATTACAATAAATATTAAGAGGGTCGTCTACCTTCGAGGTTCCAAAAAATCGATTTCTTTTGCATATTTCGAATCTAGACGTTACTATAGAAATGTGCCCTGGCATAGCCGATTAAATCGTAAGTTTCTCCAATCATGTTTTATTTCATCTATATGTTTAAACGTGTTTCCTAAAAAGACGTGCTTTTCAAAAGTTTTGGCAAGAGCTTGTCTAGAATATTTGGAACATCGGGCATTTCTTGTTCTCTAATTTTTCGGAAGACATATCGCTAAGTTAGGACACGAGCTTTTTTGAAAAAGTTTTTTTATTTAATTTTTACAGTCTTCAGCTCGAAAAAATTTTTGTTTGTTAAAACAAATATTTTTTCAATTATTTCGACGTATTTTTTAAAGTCCAGGATTGTGCTAATAAAACACGGAAAACCGTTCCTCAATATGATGCGTAGTTTTTCCGCAAATCATTGTTGAAAATAGGCTCGAAATGTTGGCGTGAAGGTAGACGACCCCCTTAAGGTAGTTGATCCACGAAAATTAGACCTCAGGCAAACATAGATAATTTTGCGTTCAAGAATAGCAATATTATTATTAAAGGGCTATTTTGAAAGAGAAAAGATTATTTTACATGAAAAAAATTTTAAAGACAGAAAAATAATTTTATTAATAAATTTTATTTTAGACCCAACTTTTTTTCTTATCGCTTCTTACCAAATTTCAAAAACTTATGCGATTCTAATAAATCATGAATCACTTTTTCAGAAAAAAGATTTCCTACAACTTCACCGTTTCTGATTTTTAAAAATAAATTCTTTAATGGCTGAAACCAATGAAAAAACATTTTCCAAAACGTAATTTTTATCACAAATTGCTGAATTTGATAATAATTTATTCATTTTCGAAAATTGGAAATGGTTTAGTTGTAGGAAATCTTTTTCTTGAAAAAGTGATTTCTAATTTATTAAAATCGCATAATTTTTTTAAATTTGTTAAGAAGCGATAAGAAAAAAAGTTGGGGCAAAAATAAAATTTATTAGTAAAATTATTTTTCTCTATTTTATTTTTTTTTCATGGAAATTAATCTTTTTTCTTCCAAAATAGCCCTTCAATAATAATATTGCTATTCTTAAAAGCAAAATTATCTATTTTTTCCTGAGGTCTAATTTTCGTGGGTCAACTACCTTAAGAATTTAGATGAGAACAATGATAATTATTTCCAGCAAACTAGAAATTGTTCGCAGTAAAAATACTAAAATTGCAAAAAAATTAAATGAAACTTTAGTATGAGTCTTTGTAAATTGTTCTATATGTTATATTATCCCAAAATAAAAATATTAATGCGAAATACACAAGTACAAGATTGCATGCGAGTTTATTAAGGTAAACATACACTGAGGAAAAAATTTAGGCAATAAAACTTTTGTTGTTGTTTGATTGGTGTAGCAAAATGTTTTGTTGGCACAACAAAAGAATTTTGTAGAATAAATACCAACAAAATATTTCTGTTGATTTGACAAAACTTTTTTCTCAGTGTAATAAGCAGAAGTATTTTACAATGAAATTTATTTTTGGAATAAAAAAATTTTAAACCGGTCATATAACTTTTCTTTGGATTAGATAATAAAAAATATTTTTCTCAACTTGATCGGTATTATAGTGAGTACTTATTTGATTACATGAACTGAATATATTTATAAAACTTGTCGGAATAGGTATTTTATCATAATCAAAAATTTAAGCTCAGAATCTTAATTACTATAAAAATAATGTTTCGAAAACTAAACCAAGTGAATGTTTTAGTCTATAGTCACATGATTAATCTGGTACTTAGCCTTAATTACAAATTTGAGGGACCAGATAAAAAAACTCACTCAACGGTAAAAAATACGTAAAATTATTGTCAAAAAGTCTTAAGACAAAAATTTTAAGAATTAAAAAATTATATTCCATTTCAAGTGGACTTGTAGACATTGATAAGTCGCATCCTTTCTTATAAAATGCATATTTATGTCACAAGCAAAACCTGCGTCTCGTCTTTGTTTACAAGTCTATAGAAAAAAATTTGCGGCTTTTAAAATTGCCATGTCTTGAGACTTTTTGACAATACTTTTAAGCGTTTTCGAGTCTTGAGTTCTTTGATCCGGACCCTCAGTTATAACTTGATAAAAACGAAAAAAAAGAGATCTAGCACTGGGGTACACTGTAAAAAAATTTTCGGAAATTTTTCCGAAAATAGCCGTACAGCTTAAAATACAAATGGGTCCTAAATATTTCCAAAGATATAGTCGGAAAAATTTTCGACATAGAACTGGAAATAGTTCCTTCCGTTTGGTCGGAGAAATATCCAGTTTATTAGGAAAAATTGATATATATCATAATTTAAGTAGAAAAAGATCCAAAAAAAGTAAACAAATTTCTGTTTTTGTGGAATAATTTCCGCTTTTCATGGGAAAAACTTCCTACAACCTAAGGAGATTTGTGAAATGTTCTCACCTTTTTGATATATTTCCTAATAGTTCGGAAATAAGTCCGAAAATTCAAAATTCAATTTTCCTCAAATCTATGAAATATTTCCACTTTCTGTAGGAAAATCTATGCTTCCTAAGGATTTAGGAAAAATTTCCTAATACATGGTAGGAAAATTTACCGATATTTTTACATTCTCATCATGGATGAGAAGGTATTGGTTTTATGTGAAAAATGACATTCGAAATTTTCATCAAATCTTTACGTTTTGAGACCCCCTGAGTCAGAAAAAACGGTTTTTACGAAAGTGTCTGTCTGTCTGTTTGTCTGTAGTAGGTCGTGCGCGGCATAACTCTCGATAGAATTATCAGATTGAATTGAGCTTTGGCACACTTTATCGGAACCGAAAAAATAAGGACAAGTTCGTTAACCAGCCACATCCAATCAAAATTGAGGGATTGAGCACTTCTTTTGTGTTTTTGAAATAACTTTTTGAAAAAATCAAAAATTTCAACACTGGTTTTTAAAAGTGCTCATAAATCTCTACAATTTATCCTGATAACATTTTTTGATTAAATTAAAATAAGAAATGTTACAGCATATTAAAGCTTGAAAAAAGTCAATATCAAAATTCCATTTTCCAGTTATATTATACGAGATACGAAAAAACGTTATGATACAATATAATTTTCTACATAAAGACCTACAAATTTGAGTTGTAACATTTTTTCATAAGATGCATATTTTTCTTTTTAATTTAAAAAAAACTATTGAAAATCCAAAATTCAATTTTTTAACAATAATATGTGAAATACAAAAAAAACGTAGGAATACAAAATTGTTCGTTTCAAAAAGATGTACAAATTTTGTTCCACACGGTTTCTGACAAAACATATATTTTTCATTTCAATTCCAAAAAATACGATTAAAATTCAAAAATTCCATTTTTTAGACATAATATGTGAGATACAATAAAAACGTTCAGATATAAAATTGTTTGCCTAAATAAGGTCTACAAATTCTCATTAAGAAATTCCGGGACAGAATCTATATTTTATGTTTTAATTTTTAATATTAAAAAAATTCGATTTTTTTCACCAAAATATGTGAGATACAAAATAAGCGTTGTTCTGCAAAATCGTTTCCTTAAATAAAGTCTACGATTGTTTTCGATTTTTCAGAGATTTGAAAGAAAATAAATTATTTTAATCATGTTATTTATTAAAAAGTTACTGAAATGTGTACAGAAAATCGAGTGTGAAGCGCGTTCGTCATGATGAGAATGTGTTCCTTAAGGCTGATAGAGCCTTAAGTAAATTGGATTTCCTGTTTCACTTAAATTCAAAAAGAAATTGAGTGACTTTGAGAAAATGTGTAATTCACATCATCTGTAATATTATTATAAAATTGGTTTGAGCTTCAGTATCAAATTATAAGATTTATAAGCGAGCTGCGCGCGATGAGAATGTGCCCGCGAAGCGGGCAGATTTTTTACAGTGTATTTGAAGTTAATTGCAAGCAGGAATCTTTGATAACATACATTAGATAAATGTCATTCTGGAGGAAAGTTAGGACCTGGCTTTATACACATCGACACTAAGGGAAATGTCTTTGAACGTCAGAAGATTTTCACAGTGGGTAGCTACAGTCTCGAACGCGTTGAGAATACGCGAAAAGAGGCATATAATGGCTGGTATTATGGGCACTTAGTCACTTTTGTGCCTTTGCCGCCATTGTACTAAGACAAAAGATGGCGAATCCCGGAGGCTATTCTCTGGTCCATACGAACCAGCCTGCCACATGTACTTGAATAACAGTAGTGGCTCCCTGCAAAATTAAGCCGTTCGTGCGCATTCATGCATCTTCACGCATGTACGCACAGTTCGCAAACAAATACATAAATGTTCCTATGTATCAGGTATATATATGTATATGTATGTGCTATGTACGAGTTTTCATATTCATACATACGAAAATACACCATTGCATTCGAGACTGATACCCACTGTGTAACGCTCTTTTGTTATTTCGTTCCATTCCAGTTTAAATTCCACGCCATGTTCATGTATTATAATCAGCGCATACCTATCGCTTGTTTATTGCTTCGCGCTACAAAAACTAGCTTTCCCTTGTTCCCTTATGATGTTTTCACACCACAACAACGCACCAAAACTATCTTCCATCAACACATCTTCTTCTACACTACACTGGGAGAATGGATCGTAAAAAAATCTGCACGTTTCGCGGGCACATTCTCATTGCATCCTCCGTTTGCAAATTTTAGCGCGCCTGGGGCACCTGATTCGGTCTTTGCGCTTTGCGCTCCGAAATGTATGGACTTCACGCTTCGTGCTCGGTATTCTATGTCCTTTACATACAAATTACTAAATTTTTTTCGGCTTAAGGTTGAACTGAACCGAAAAACAGACTTTGTAAAAAAAATTTTTACCATTTTGTAGTTTACTCAGGTGTTTTAAGAAAGACCAATCAATGGACGATATCCCGCATTTCAAGTGAAAAATTTGACGAAGAAAATGTATAAACAAATGAGCGTATAATGTAAGTTTAAATTTCTTATTGTTTTTTTTTTCATTTCTTAACCGATTTTGCTTTTTGAAAGTTCTAATTATCGACATAATTTGTTGCAAATTCCATAACGGATTATTAGAACTTTCAAAAAGCAAAATCGGTTAAGAAGTGAAAAAAAACTATAAGAAATTTAAACTTTCATTATAAAATTATAAAAATAAATAATATATATAATATATATAATATATTTATAAATAAAAATAAAAATTATAAAATTTTTTTACAAAAATTCTGTTTTTTCGGTCCAGTTCAACCTTAAGAACACATTCGCATCGAAATAGTTACGCTTCGTGCTCGATTTTACTTTATATCCATTAAGGGTATATGTGATACTTAGGAAATTAGGAAATTTTATTGATTTTAGGTTTCTACGTGTTTTTGTCCAAAGTATATGAAATTTTATTTTCAAAATTTGGGAAATGGTAGGGAAGATATAAGCAGACGTAGATAAACTACTTTTGGTTTCAAAATTGTAAAAAAGTTCAATTTGAGTAAAATATATAAAAAAAGAAATTTTCATTGTCAAAACTTAAAATTCAATTATTTTTTAAGAGTAACCTTGAAAAAACTGCATTGAACTTTGACCTACAATGATTAATACTAAAATAGTATATTGTGCAACTAGGAAAAAAAAAAATTATTTCGCTAGTAGAAAAAAGATGTGAAACTTGTAACAGGAATAATTTCACGTTTTGGGTAATTAAAGTTTTATGCAGTTACATCTTACTGAAAGATTTGTTAGAATTTTGTAATTTTATGATAAATTTTATAAAAATTCTGTTACAGTTTGGTAGTCTTAAGATAAATTTTTTGAAAATTCAGTCAAGTTCCATATAATATTAAGGAAAATTTCGTCTGCTTTTCGCAATTTTATGATACAAAAATTTTGTAAGTTTCCGAACAATTCTAGCAGTGATATGCTTACTAAAATACTAATGGTAACACTCACGATATTTAAACCTCCAAAATTTTCCATTTGTTCTGTTAATCAGCAAAGCTTCACTAATATTCTTTACTTTCAAAAGTATTATTCTGCCGTAATACGGAAAAACATACAAAAGTGACAGCTTAGCAAAAAATTTATTTTCATTATTAGTAAACTTGTAAAAGAAATCTAGGTTTGAATGTAACATAATAATTTTAATGTAATGGTATACGACAAGTACCTTACGGTATATAAAAATTGCAATAGGCTTTTGATACGTCATGAATTATGAGAGAATAATGTACGTTAAATATTTTACGTTTGTTTTGCCTGGAAAAAGTCGTCAAGTGTGTTTCTTATTACAAAATAAAAACTTCGCTTACGTTTGACTTAAGTTCTCGCTATTGGACGGAATTTTATTCCATAAAATTTAAAGGGTTGACTAAAAAGGGGATATAATTTTTTAATTCCAATAAAAATGTGATTAAAAACTTGAAGTAGTTGCAATATTTTTTTAAATTTCTGTACTGATAATTTATTTAGGTCTTTCTATTTCAATTCCTTTGCAACAATTATAAAAAATTGACCTCTCATCGAATTTAGAAAAAAATTTTACTCCATATTTAATCCGAAACTAAATTCTTGATTTTGAGAAGCATTGAAATTATTATTACAAAACATATATTTCACTCGAATATATTTTTTGACACAACAATTTGATAAATATACCTCCTTGAAATCTCAAATTAAGAATTAGTGGAAGATTAAAATGAGTTGTAATATTTTTTGAAATTTCCCTACCGATAATTTTTCACGGCTTTCTATTCCAATTCCTTTGAACAATTATAAAAGATTGACCTCTCAACTAATTTAGAAAAAAATTTCACTCCATATTTAACCCGGAACTAAATCTATAAGAATCTATTGTGAATTCTTGATTCTAAGAAGCATTGAAATTATTATTACAACATATATATATTTCGCTCGTATATATTTTTTGGCACAACAATTTCATAAATAACTCTTCGAAATTTCAAATAAAAAATTAGTTAAAGATATAAATTTTGAAACAAGTAAAACTCAACAATTAGTTTTCGAATTTCCAAGAGATATTTTCTCATTATTTTTAATGAGGAAAATTGTATTGAAAAATATATTTTGCCAATCTTGCTCCATTGGGAAATATGTACGCTAAAATTGTGCCGTGAAAACTGCATTACATAAAGATCGTCTTCATTTAGCAGCAGTACTTTTACTGAATGAGATATCTCACATTGTTCCCATGAGGGTCGTAATTGCATCGATGCGATGAAAAAAAAACTCGAGGTGGAAGCGTTTTAAAGATTCCAGAATAAAGGAGCTGGTGTGAATCTAAAAGGAAATGAAAAGAGTTGAATTGGGATACTAAAAGCTACCTAGAATGATAAAGAGTTGGTGTTCGAAGGGCAGGAGCTTTTCATCGTTGAGGTCTTTACAGTTGTCCAATTCTTACGTTTAGAATGCATATAGAGACGATGAAAAAGATAGAGAATTGCAGTAAGAGACATGGCATACTGCCACTCAGACGCTCACTCTTTCATGTAGAACATCAAAAGGCAATTTCCCAAATTATGGAGATTTTTCTGAAGAATTTCACAAAATTGACATTATATATCTGAACTCACTCGGGTTCCTTTGTCGCAGCCGCAGATGTACGAAGAATCGAAGGCAGAACCACGAATAAATGAGAAGTTTCCTCCAGTGGGTTGAACCAAGATTTGAATAATGTTCGTGATCTCTAGTTAGACATAACAAATACGATCGTACTTTGTTCTTACTGATGCACGAGTGATTAGAAAACTAACAATTATTACTAAAATTGAGGACACGGTTTTCAAATAATCAATTTATTGATGATAATAAATATTTCATGCTTAGTTTCTTAAAATTTAACTGTATGTTACGGTTAATGTTAACTTAACTTTTAAGCAATGTTAATTATTATAACTCTTGTGCTATAATCTTAAAATGATAAATTGAATCACATGAAATTAAATTAAAAATTTTAATATTCATATATCATCAATTTTCAGTTACGAAAATTATATAAAGAATACTAATTTTTCAAATCTGAAGTAACAATTAAAGAATTAATTATAACAATAAGATAAATACAAGTCGAGGAGCTGATAACTCGACTGATCAAGTGTACATCTACTGTTGACTTTAAGATATTTCAAAGTTTATGTTTTAATATACTTCAATTTGCTTCAGAATATTTCAATGTAATTTGTAATATTTCAATTTACTTCAAGATATCACAGTGACTTTAGGATATTTGAGATGCTTCAAGAAATTGCACATTGATCAGAATACTATAGGGACTTTAAAATATTTCTAAGTACTTCAATATATTTCAAGGTTCCTCCTGGTATTTCACCTACTTTAGAATTTTTCACTTCAAGATACCTCAGAATACATATATTTTGAAATTCTTCAGAATATCTCAGAATACTTCAGAATATTTCGAGGTATTCGTTCAAGGTCCTCCGAGAAATATTGAGATACTTAAGAATATTATTAGTTAATTGAGAATATTTCTCTTCTAGATACTTCACATATCTCAGAATACATATATTTTGATATACATTAATATATTTGGAGATACTAATGGGAATTCCAAGATGTTTCGAGAAATTTTAAGATACTTTGAGATATGTCTATGTCTTCAAGATATTCCGAAATACTTAAATACATTTCGAGGAACATTAAGATAAATTCATGTATTTTAGGATATTTCATATTTCTTATGATATTTTTTTTTGGGATAGTACACATACCTCAGAATACTTGTATTTCAAGGTAATTTAATATTTTGAGGGTATTTCAGAATATTCGAAGATATTTCAGGATATTTCATATTCCGAAATACTTCAGTATATTTTAAGGTACAAAGCTTTAAGATATATTGATGTATTTCAGAATATTTCACATGGTTTAGACTATTAGTTTTTAGGATATTGCAAATACCTCAAAATATTGTATTTCAAAGTACTTTAATATTTTAAAAGTATTTCAGAATATTTAAAGATACTTTAGGATATTTAAAAATAATTCAGCGTATTTTATTTCACTTCAAGATATTTCAAGGTATTTCAGGATATTTTAAGGTACTTCAGAATATTCCAAGATCCTTTGAGAAATATTGAAATACTTAAGGATATTTTTAGGCAATTCAGAATATTTCTCCTCGAGATACTTCACATACCTCAGAATGCATATATTTTAAAATACATTAATATATTTTAAGGTATTAATGGGAATTTCAAGGTGTTTCAAGAAATTTAGAGATAGTTTAAGATATTTCTATGAATTTACGATATTCCGAAATAATTCAGTATATTTCAAGGTACAATACTTTAAGATATAATGATGTATTTCAGGATATTTCACATGGTTTAGAACATTATTTTTTAGGATACTGCACTTTCCTAAAAATACTTATATTTCAAAGTACTTTAATATTTTATAGGTATTTCAAAATATTTCAAGATACTTTAAGATATTTAAAGATAATTTAGTATATTTAATGGTACTTTAAGATGTTTTAAGGTATTTCAGAATATTTCAAGATCCTTCGAGAAATATTGAGATACTTAAGGATATTTTTAGGCAATTCAGAATATTTCTCCTCGAGATACTTCACATACCTTAGAATGCATATATTTTAAAATACATTAATATATTTGAAGATACTAAAGGAGATTTTAAGGTGTTTCAAGAAATTTAGAGATACCTTAAGATATTTCTGTGAATTTCGAAATACTTCAGTATATTTCAAGGTACTTTAATATATATTAATGTATTTTAGGATATTTCTCATGGTTCAGAATATTATTTTTTGGATAGTGCACTTAACTCAAAATACTTGTATTTCAAAGTATTTTAATATCTCAAAGCTATTTCAGAATATTTAAAGATACTATAATATATTTAAAGATAATTTTGCATATTTTATGACACTTCAAGATATTTATAGATACTTTTAAATTTTTCATGTACTTTAAAACAGATTAGGATATTTTAGCCCCACTTACTGGATAAGTTTTCAGCCCCTTAGTTTTAATCGAAATTTCGTTCTGGTGTAAAATCTTTTAGCTTTAATAATAATCGCTGTACAATGTGATGCATGAATTAGGAAATAATAGTGGAACTGTGATGTTTGACGTTGTAGACAATCAACAGAATTTCAATTATGCAGTGTCTGCCAGACATGCGGTACAGAAGAAAGATGAATACATTTGAGGATAATAGGATTGTGTATACCAGTATATTAAGTATGACAATCTGAATAAAAGCGAAGCCTCTTGAATTTTAAAAAAGTAGATTTGTATTGATCCAGAAAACTGCAGACAATATCTGTGAAAATCAGCGCCGAATCTCCAACTTTCAATTGAAGCGTTAATCATTTTCAACGCTTTTCATGAATAAATTAAGTTATCTTAAATAAAATTTTACTTCGCGAATTGAACAGTAAAGTAAATTTGAAAAAGTATTACTTTATTTGGGGCTTTGTTGGAAATGCTACGAATTTTCCCCATATTACAATTGGCTTTATTCCTTTCTCTTTTATTAAATTTTTTTCAACTGAATTTTTCATTCTTCAATCAAATAATAGTATGGAATTGTACAAGCACAATGCTTTCAGCTAAAGAACAATAGTCCTAAATATTTCATAGATTACATACCATGAAAAATGTTTACCACACCAAATTGTTCTTAAAAAGAAGTTTATATAATTCAAGTAGCAACTTCTAACTTTTGCTCCTGTCACCAAAATCTTTGAATTTTAGAAATGAATAGAAATTGAAATTCAAAAAACGCAAGTACTTAACTGATTGGATTGATTTCACATAAAAACATGCAAGTATTAAGTTTTCAGGGTGAATTTCAAGGAGAAATGTCAAGTTGAGAAGAAAAGACGAATACATGTGATATTAAATCGCGTGACGATCTGGCATCAGCTAAATAAAGGGTTTCCACAATTTACAAATTGAATTAAATTCTCAACTGACACGCCATTCGGAATCTTGCTTTGTCCATATAAAAGAGAATAAAATGAATACTTTGGCTCAAGTGAGTTGCGGAACGTATTCCCAACTTTCGCACCGCGTCTCACTTCAAAACGCTTCTTTCCATTGGCAATCCTCAGCTGCAGAAGTTTATATTTCTAACCAATTCGACAATTTCGCGCGATTCTCAGCTCCAACAAGAGCACAACTGTCTTACATCAATTTCCAATTAATTGTTCCTGTTTTGTAAAAAAGTTCCAACCGTTTGGGAAATAGTGGTGGACACCAAAACGCAAACAATCAGTAACTGACTCACATTCCAATACTCCAATTAGATTCGGACGTTCGTTAACAACAGTTGAACGTCCAATTATCGATTGCTCGGTAATAAACCGAACAAGGAGCAAAGATGTTCTTTAACGAAAGCACCATATTGGATCCGATGGCCATTGTCGGGGACTCAGGGTAGGTACACTTGATCATTTCTTTGATAATCACCTGGTATTGTGTCGAACATGAGAAAAGAATAAGAGAGCGATGTAAGAAAGATGAAAAAGATTTCCTGATGGAAGTGAAGCAGGAGAAGGGAGAGGGTAGAGAAAGGCAAAACTTTCAACAGGAAACGTTGAAGATCGCTGCGTCCGGAAAGCACACTATGGATTTTGTGATTGCAAAGAACTTCCGACCCGAGGGAGAACTACAGTCATTTGCAGCTATAAACCCCAGACATTGAAATCCACCTTAATCCAAGATTCCAGGCGTCTATTACCTTTAAATACTTCTCCCTTGCTTCACTGTTTACTTAACTTCTGTCTTTTAAATCAAGAGGAGGTGGTTTCAGAACATTTTCGGGAGTAGCTCCAGATATAAAGGAAATACTTTTCTCCCTCCTTATTTTCCATTTCAATTTTGCAACTTAGGGGCACCAATTATATTTTTAATTATTTATAAAAATTTATAAAAAAAATTGTAACAGTAATTGCTCCAGGGAAATTACAATTTGACAATATTAATTTCATAATTGGAGAAAAAAGATAGTTTGTTGAAATGATTCATGTTGAAGTTTAGTGTGGACAATTTAAAAGATTTAGAATACAAAGGAAATATTTTTCTCCCTCCTTATTTTCCATTTCAATTTTGTAACCCAGGGGTTCCAATTATATAATAAATTATTTCTTCTTCTAATTCAAACGCAGCTTATTCTAGATTTTGGTGATAGTAATCTCCAGGGAAATTACAATTTAATAATAATAATTAGATAATTAGAGAAAAAAGATAGTTTGTTGAAATGATTCATTTTAAAGTTTAGTGTAAACCATTTAGAAGATTTAGAATATAGGGGAATTTTTTTTTCCTTCCTTATTTTTTATTCAAATTTTGCAACCCAGGGGTTACAATTATATATAAAATTATTTCTTCTTCTAATTCTAACGCGGGCTATTCTAAAAAATTTTCCGGGAATAGCTCCAGATATAAAGGAAATATTTTTCTCCTTCCTTATTTTCCATTTCAATTTTGCAACTTAGGGGCACCAATTATATTTTAAATTATTTCTTCTAATTCAAACATAGCTTATTCTAGGTTTTGGCAACAGTTATTTCTCCAGGGAAATTACAATTTAACAATATTAATTTCATAATTGGAGAAAAAAGATAGTTTGTTGAAATGATTAATTTTAAAGAATATATTTTAAAGACATATAAGATATATAATAAGATATATAAGAATATATTTTAAAGAATATAGAGGAATTTTTTTTCCTTCCTCATTTTTTATTCAAATTTTGCAACCCAGGGGTTACAATTATATATATAATTATTTTTTCATCTAATTCTAACGCGGTTCATTTTAAAAAAAATTTCGGGAATAACTCCAGATACAAAGAAAATATTTTTCCCCCTTTTTATTTTCCATTTCAATTTTGTAACCCAGGGGTTCCAATTATATAATAAATTATTTCTTCTTCTAATTCAAACGCAGCTTATTCTAGATTTTGGTAATAGTAATTTCTCCAGGGAAATTACGATTTGACAATATTTCCAACTCAACTAATTAATTTGAAATTAATTTTATAATTAGAAGTAAAAGATAGTTTGTCGAAATGATTCATGTTAAAGTTTAGTGTGAACGATTTAGAAGATTTAAAATATCTGGGAATATTTTCTCCCTTTCTTATTTTCTATTCAAATTTTACAACCCAGGAGTTACAATCATATATAAAATTGTTTCTTCTTCTAATTCAAACGCATCCTATTCTAGATTTTAGAAACAGTAATTCTCCAGGGAAATTACAATTTGACAATATTAATTCCATAGTTAAAGAAAAAAGGTACAGTTTTTAAAAATTATTCATGTTGAAGTTTTGTGTAAACGATTTTCAAGATTTAGAATATAAGGGAATATTTTTCTTCCTCCTTATTTTTCATTTTAATGAGAGTAAAATAAATTTTTTTCCCGAGTTTCACTAGATTTTTTTTCACTGGACTGTCAAAAAATGGATTTCTTTGCACTGCAGGAGATAATAAAATGTACTTTATGACCCGCTAGGAAGAAAAATTATTTTTCCTTCTAATTCAAACGCAGAGTATTCTAAATTTTTTGCAACAGTAAATAATTTTAGAGATAAAGTTTTCTCACTACGAATAATAATAGAGACCTGAGAACTGTCTCTTGGGAAATTACAATTTGACAATATAAATTCATAATTGGAGAAAAAGAATACAATTTTTTAAAATTATTCAAATTGAAGTTTGGTGTGAACGATTTAGAGAATTTAGAACATGTAAAAAATTTTTTAAAAAATTTTAATGTATGGAAAAGTGATTATAGATATTTACATTTCTTTAAATCTAGGCATATTCAGCATATGCAAGAGCATCTTTTGGGATGGAATATTCCTCCAGAACATTCGGATATGGTGCATCCACACTGGAGAGGATTTCTGGCTCCAGCTAAATACTGGCATATTGGTTTGGCTCTTGTCTACTTCATGCTCATGGTCCTTTCTTTGGTAGGAAATGGATGCGTTGTTTGGATTTTCACTACGTAAGATAGCTTTTTTTTTACTTCAAAACAATTGCTTCAGAAAAATTGAGGATAAAAACTTAGTTGCATCACATATCTTTTTATTACTTCAAATTATTTTGCAATTTTTTTGACTTTGTTAAAGTATCTTGCCAAGGAGAATATTTTAAAAAGTACAATTCATGATTAAAAAAATGCATTTGGTTTTTAAAAAATTTGATAAAATCGTGAATATTTTTTGTATTGATATGTTTTTTGTAATTGTTATATTCAAAGAGAAATACCAAACGATTTTGTTAAATGAGCCAAAATTAAATTAATCATAATGTAGTTCAATTAATCGTAAAATTTCTCTGATTCGAACAAATCGGAGCCAAAAAAAACCACTTTTGGTTCAATCAAAATACTATGGTTGAATTAATCAAACGCTTCGAATAGTTAGATCCATAACTCTTGAGTACACGGGGAAAAATATTTGTCTGAAGATATCAAACTAGAAACGCATGATAACATTTCAAAGCGACGTACTTTCTTCTAATAATTTAGATTCATCAGGATTTCTATTCTAGAATACGCTTAATTACCGATAAAAATTCCCATCTGCATAGTAAAATAAATTGAATAGTTCTGTAATTAGAGACAAATATTTTTCTCCGTGTTATAATTACATATGTATGTATATATATACAGCAAATTAAAAAAGTAGAGTTCAAAATGAATATTGTGGACTTACATAAGGGGGTATTCTAGTCTAGAAGCCCGAATTTCGGGCGTTTTTTGACGGTCAATGAAAAAAAAGCAATCAAATTTTTGACCATCCATTTTTTTATCAATTATATATTCATATTTTAAAAACTCACAAAAAATTTTCAAAACAAAAATATATATCTTGCAAAGTTACACGCTGTTGAAGTAGAGGGGAAAAAAAAAGATCGTGTCCACCTTGTCACGATTCTCACCCTATTGATCATCTGAAAAAGAAAAAAAAGGTAAATTCTTCATAAGTGCAAATATCATTATAGTAGGAACTAGGAAAAATGAAAAAAAAATTTTCCTGCAAAATGGCGGCTACTCAAAAAAGGGGTACACTTTTTTCAGTTATTTGTTAACGGTTTCGAGATTTTAAAAAATAGAAGAAATTGAACATTTTGATTTTTTGTTGATTCGTACCAAAGAGGGATATATAAAGAAAATTCGTGCCAAATTTCAAGAAAATCGGTCGATTAGAATTTGAGATTTTGTGACATTTTTTCGGCTATATTTTTCAAACACAATTATATATTTATTGACACTAGCTTCAATTGTTAGAACAATCAGACTCCTTGAATAAACACCCAGAAAAAAAGTATAAACGTCTCTAAGTATGACAATATGAATATCTCATGTTATACATTTAGCTTCAAATCACTAAATTGAATAATTTTTCACTACTCAATGTCGGTAAAAAATGAAAAATAAATTCTCAATGATAATATATAATACCCAGTCGACACTTACAGTTGTTACGTAATCATTACGTAAAAGTTCTGTGAAAATAACACCTACATAAGTCTCACAGTGAGAGACGAAGATACAATCTGAGATAATTCCGTAACTCTTACATAAAGTTTCTTGTTCTGTAACTGTAACACTTATTTAGGTGAAATTTCAACAAAAATGTCATGTAACGATTACGTAACAATTGTGAGTATCCACTCTCTAAATTTGAATCAGTCAAAATCTACTGATTATCAGTGAAAATTGACTGATTCAAATAGCTAAAAAGAGGTTACTGTAAATCAGTCAAATTTCACTGATTATTTCAATGAAAATTGACTGATTTGACAGTGAAAAATATTTTTTCACTGATGAATCAGTGGAAATTAACTGGTTTAACAGTGAAAAATATTTTTTCACTGATGAATCAGTGAAAAGACAAATCACTGATTCAATCAGTCAAAATTTGACTGATTCAGATTTAGAGAGCACTAGGTATATGAATATGAAATAAGAAAATACATTTCGCAAATTATTTATGTTTCAGATCAAAGTCTCTCAGAACACCATCCAATATGTTTGTCGTTAACTTAGCTTTTTTTGACTTGGTCATGATGCTTGCGATCCCCCATTTTATAATAAACAGCTACTTAGAACGAATATTTGGTTGGCAGATGGGATGTGACATTTATGCTGCACTTGGCAGTGTTTCTGGAATAGGTTCAGCCATAAATAATGCAGCTATCGCCTTCGATAGATACAGGTTTAAAAGATAAATTCGTATAATATTCACATCCAATGCAGAAATTTTCTAGTGTCCCGAACCAGGCATGACCTGGCAGCCCCTGGCTTGGGTCCGACCTGGTGGGCGGACTATGACCAGGTCAAATAATTTCTGCATGGGGTGAAATTTGTTGGTAATCAATGTTATTTTATGATAATTTATGATTTTTTATAAAATTATATAACTTATTTATTAGGACAATTACTTGTCCTATCGATGGCAGACTTAATGGAAATCAGGCCGCAGTTATAATTGCATTAACATGGTTCTGGACAATGCCTTTTACTATTTTGCCGTGGACTCAATTTTGGGGGCGGTTCGTACCAGGTACAGGTTTTCCAATGTAATGTTTATGTAACATTAAAACGTGGTTTCAAAACAAGTGCTTAAATGTAATTAAGTATTGATTTTATTATTGTGTTGTGTAAACTGGGAATATGTGTTTATCGCTACAATCGCTATTTCATCAAAAACATTTGTATTCGAATAAACATAAAATCGTATAATATTGAATTTTAATGAATATTAATTAAATATAAAGTGGATTAAATAAATTCATAATTAATTTCAGAGGGATTCTTAACCACCTGCAGTTTTGACTTTTTAACAGACGATGACGACACTAAAGTGTTTGTGGCATGCATTTTTACTTGGTGCTACGTTTTTCCAATGTTACTTATTATTTATTTTTACTCGCAGTTAATTAAATCGGTTCGAACTCATGAAAAAATGCTCCGAGAACAAGTTAGTAATCAATGTAAAATTTAAATTGATACATTATTATTGTACAAGTACATCCAACTCATGATTATTATTTTATTTTTAATTTTTTTTATTATAGGCTAAAAAGATGAACATCAAGTCCTTGTTATCCAATCAGGATAAAGAAAGAAGCACCGAATTAAGAATTGCTAAAGTTGCATTCACGATCTTCTTCTTATTTGTCTGCTCTTGGACACCATATGCAGTGGTTGCTCTCACAGGAGCATTCGGAAAACGGTGAGTTTTGTCATTTTATCATTTTTTAATAACAATATTGATATATGTATATACTAGTTTTGTGAATAATACCGTCTTTTCATGAACCACTTATTTTAATTGTTCACAGAGAAGCAATTACGCCCTTCTCTACAATGCTGCCTGCATTATTCGCAAAATCTGTGTCATGCATTGATCCTTGGATTTATGCAATTAATCACCCAAGGTAAAGTGAATAATAATTATGCTATGCAAGGACCCTATTTTTATTTCAATCATAATTTCATTTAATATTTGTAGGTACTTCATTTTAACTTTCTTCATTGGCTTTGAAAAGAGTATCAGAGGTGCATCAAAATGTCAATTTTGAATTCATATTTTGTAATTTTCTTTAGTATTGAAGAAAGAGAAGATAAGAGAAGGAAGAAAACCCCTTTTGTTGTAAATTTCCATTAATTATTATTTTTTTCATCAAAATTCAGTCATTACCCCCTTAATTTGAATCTGTACTTTATTTTACTAATTTTAATCAATAACTTCTTTCCAAAGCATTTCAAGATAACAATTTTTTTATAAATCAATTTGGATAAATTACTTTTTTATGGAATATTATGAGAGGATGAAAAAATGAATGATGATTGTTGCTTGTAAATTTATCAAACGAATCCCAGGACTGCTGACCATAACAATAACAACTGATTTCTAGCTATCTAATCATTTTTTTTAGTCATATCAACTGATAAATCAGCTAAAATAACTAATTATATAGCTAGAATATGGTCACTGATTGAAATTAGTGAAAAAACCACTGATTGAACAAATATATTTTAAGCCAATTGCCTTTAAATGAAAAATTCAAAATTAATATTGATTTCTCCCCATTTGTTTGAATAAAATTAAATCATTCACAAAATAAATTATAATTTAAATGAATCATAGGGTAAATATATCATTTTCATAGTAAGCAAAAATTGGCCTTGACCCATTTTCAAAAAGTAAAATGCCTGGATCAATTTTTTGTTCAAGATACCGACTGGAGTTGCAAAAACGTTGTAAGTGGATGGGAATTCGAGAAGCAGAACCGACGACTGATATCACATCGATGACTACAGAAAAGCTGAAGGCTGATGATGCGTAATTCTGAACAACTCTGGTAACATGGTCAGGCTTGCAGATATCGACAAGTCTGTAAGGGGTGAAAAAGCTTTCTGCATTATCGACCACCACGAGTGCAGCTTCGCCTATTGATCTCTTGATTCCAACATTATGTAATCGAAGCTAATTAAAAAACAAAAATCAATGATTTTACATACTCGCTCGTAATTTAATATTAATGATTACACCAAAATATATGTGTAAAAGTTAACATTAGGAATTTATAGTTAACGATCAATAGATATAATAATTATATTATCCGTTTCTTTTAATAATTAAAATATCATGTAAAAAGCTACATTCGTAATATGTTTTCTAAATATTAGGTAAGTTTCTTTTATCGTGTTTAGTAAAGAAGAAACTGTGTTACTTTCTAAGTAGTATGCTGCCACCTTTGGTCAGACATGAGAGTTACGTTCGTACTACTGAAATCAGAGTTACCTTCAGAAATTCAGGTAAATTATAACTTTCACTTGAATTTTGCCTTCTCATCTTAGTGTACTTTTTTTAACTTTCTTTCATCCTTAAGTAAATGATTTTGAAAATACATTACTGCTTTTTTCCAACCATTTTTATATTATTTAATTCAATTGCGAAGAATGATAACGTGTTACTAAAAAGATCATTATTTAATTAATAAATACTAAAAATCTATTCATTTTTATATCCACATCTATGATGAAAACTATAATATTTGTAGAAATTTGGGAAATATTACTAGCAAAATTACAACAAAAAAATAGGTCACACGTCAATGTGCAAGAAAGGATTGGAAATTGCCACAGAAAACTGCAGTATGTTTTCTTGAAACCATCTTTGAAATGGAATGAAAAATATTGTCCAACAAATCAAGTTAGGTCGTGAATTCACTCTGGAGAAAGAAAAATGGATTCTAACGTTAAACTTCTTGACCCGATCGATTTTATCAATCATCAATTTGGATTGGTTTTTCTTCAACTTTTATGTACTTTAATCAACAATATACCTAAAATCTTTCTAGTAGAAGTGTTTTTAGAGTGAGTAGATGAACTGAGGAAAACATTTCATACATTTGTTCATACTTGAAAATCATAGAAACTCATACTTTAATGTTTTATTTCAAATATATCCAAGTTTCACTTTGTCAGAATAGTTATAGAAAAGAAAAACGTAAAAATGTGTGATTACTCTCTCATTTCTGCAATCCCCTTTATCTTCCTCACAATTTTGCAAGTAAAATATAGATTTTGAGGTAGATTTACACACAAAATAGTGTTTAATGTTATTAATTTTGTTGGGGTACTGAAAAACAATATCGGGACAAAACTGGCATGTATACTGATCAGTATGGCCCCTGTAGTGGCTTAGTATCGAAACACTACTAGTCAACCAGAGTTGAATTAGTATCTGCCAGTACAGAGCCTGTATACAATTACCACCCAGAGGACGTAATAATTTTATTCTTATATTTTCATATTACTTTCAAATTTTCGATTCTACTGAGATATTTTCGAATCAGAGTTGAATCAGCAATGGGCCCGGATAATCTACCAGTACGGAGCCTGTTTACAATTTCCACTTTAAAAATAAAACAATTTGTTTGTTTTATTTTGAATAACTCTCAAATATTTCATTTTACTGAGATATTCCCAATGATATAAATAGTAGTGGCCCTGTATTGGGCCAATAATGAGCTGAGCGTATAGTAGTTTTATTCAAATCAAAAGTTACAAAATTGGTATGATACTATTTATACAAAAGTAAACAAAAAAATCTGCCCGCTTCGCGGGCACATTCTCATCGCGCGCAAGTTTGAGCGCGCCTAGGACGCGCGATTCGATCGTCGCGCTTCGCGCTCCGTTCTTTCTGGACCTCGCGCTTTGCGCTCGCTCTTGTGCTCGTCGCATACATTTAAATTTATTCCTTATAATTTGATACTGAAGCTCAAACCAATTTTATAATAATATTACAGATGATGTGAATTACACATATTCTCAAAGTCACTCTATTTCTTTTTGAATTTAAGTGAAACAGGAGATTCAATTTACTTAAGGCTCTATCGGCCTTAAGGAACACATTCTCATCATGACGCTCGCGCTTCGCGCTCGATTTTCTGTATACATTTCAGTAACTTTTTAATAAATTACATGATTAAAATAATTTATTTTCTTCCAAATTTCTCAAAAAGAAAAAACAATCGTAGACTTTATTTAAGGAAACGATTTTGCAGAACAATGCTTATTTCGTATCTCACATATTTTGGTGAAAAAAATCGAATTTTTTTAATATTAAAAATCAAAACATAAAATATACATCCTGTCGAGAAATTTCTCGATAAGAATGTGTAGACCTTATTTAGCCAAACAATTTTCTATCTAAACGTTTTTATTGTATCTCACATATTATGTCTAAAAAATGGAATTTTTGAATTTTAATCGTATTTTTTGGAATTGAAACGAAAAATATATGTTTTTTCAGAAACTGTGTGAAACAAAATTTGTAGATCTTTTTAAAACGAATAACTTTGTATTCTTACGTTTTTTTCGTATTTTACATATTATTGTTAAAAAATTGAATTTTGGATTTTCAATAGTTTTTTTTTTTAATTAAAAAGAAAAATATGCATCTTATGAAAAAATGTTACAATTCAAATTTGTAGGTCTTTATTTATTTAATAATATTGTATCATAACGTTTTTTCGTATCTCGTATAATTTAACTGGAAAATGGAATTTTGATATTGACTTTTTTCGAATTTGAATATGCTGTAACATTTCTAATTTTGATTTAATCAAAAAATATTATCAGGATAATTTGCAGAGATTTATGAGCACTATCAAAAACCAGTATTGAAATTTTTGATTTTTTCAAAAAGTTATTTTCAAAAACACAAAAGTGGTGCTCAATCCCTCAATTTTGATTGGATGTGGCTGGTTAACGAACTTGTCCTTACTTTTTCAGCTCCGATAAAGTGTACCAAAGCTCAATTCAATCTGATAATTCTATCGAGAGTTATGCCGCACACGACCTACTACAGACAGACAGACAGGCAGACAGACACTTTCGTAAAAACCATTTTTTCTGACTCAGGGGGTCTCAAAACGTAAAGATTTGATGAAAATTTCGAAAGTCATTTTTCACATAAAACCAATACCTTCTCTTCCATGATGAGAATGTAAAAAGAATTTTAATAAAGTAACGATCCTATAAGTAAAATATTTACTTTTTTAACAATAAGAGCTAATTCCATCAAGTTTGTTTTGCCAGTTCTGGGCCAGCCTACTCTCTAAATATGAATCAGTCAAATTTTCACTGATCAATAAGTGATTTGCCTTTTCACTGATTCACCAGTGCAAAAATATTTTTCACTGTTAAATTAGTTAATTTTCACTTATCGAATCAGTTAGAAAAATATATTTCACTGTTAATTCAGTTAATTTTCAATGAATTAATCAGTGAAATTTTACTGATTAACAGTAACCTCTTTTCAGCTATTTGAATCAGTCAAATTTTACTGACAATCAGTAGATTTTGACTGATTCAGATTTAAAGAGTAAATCATTTTTCATTCTACACTTTGGATTCGATCGAGAAACAATAATTTCATATTCCAGAAAACATTTCTAGGATATTAATTCTTAATCATGATTTCTAATTACATGAAAATCATACATATGATTGCTTTTAAAGAAGTTATTATTTATCTAAAATTGTAAATCACCTGACTTCATTAGTTAATCGTGACACAAAATCGTTAATCGCGACCACCGTGCTCTTGATGCTTAATCAGTCATCGTGCATCAGCTTGTCTAATTATTGTACACCCATAACTGAAACTATAACTAGTTTTACTCACTGTGATTAGCAGGAAAAAATAAGATTCGGTAGGTGATGATAACAGGGATTCTACATCAATCAATATAAGTGCTAGGTAGTTTTACAAAGTACTAGCCACGTACTATGAAATTACCAAAGTAAACTAGAATCACACATTTCCAAATAGATAAGTGAATGTAATCTATTATATCCATACATTTTAGTTATAGTCTTCAAAATTTGAATTTGAATATAAAACATAATTAGAGAAGAATTTTGTAATGATTCGTCTTTATTATTTTAAAGATTCATTTTACCTTTTTTCTATGTCGAGGAAGGCGGAGGAAAATGTCATGAGATTATTCCGTTAATTTACGACACATATAAAATATTTAATTGCATATTAAATATAAATAAACTCATTAAAAGGGCGTCATTATTCATCATTCCAAGGTTATAGTCTGTTCAAAATGTTCCGGGAATTTTGAAATTCTTATTAAGAAAGCAATAAAAAAAGTGTAAAAATTAAGAGGGAAAACCACATTAGGCAGTACAAAAAATCGATTTTCTCTATTGCATAAATAATTAGCAAAAGATCTCAAAAATGTGCTCTTTAAATTTTAGAACAAAATTCATTTACTTTATTTGATTCACAAGAACATAAACCTACAATTGATTTGATAGAAGTTTTTAAACTATCTTTATTATTGCAAAAGACTAGAAAAAAGTGTCAAAAATGAATATATTTTTTTTAATGTCAAAAAGATACCATCCTTTGTCGCAAGTTGGTTCATATTCTTAAAAAACTATATTCTCTAAATTTGAATCAGTCAAATTTTCACTGATTGAATCAATGATTTGCCTTTTCACTGAATCATCAGTGGAAACAATATTTTTCACTGTTAAATCAGTTACTTTTCACTGAAGTAGTCAGTGAAATTTGACTGATTCGCAGTAACGTCTTTTTAGCTATTTGAATCAGTCAAATTTCACTGATAATCAGTAGATTTTGACTAATTCATATTTAGAGAGTATGATGATTTGTGGCTAAAAAAGTTTAAAAAATTACCACTCTAATTTAATAAAACCAAAATGTATTTGACAATGTTTCAATAATTCTACAACGAAATTTTTCGTTATAGCCATAAATTTATCAAAAATGAACCAATATTTTCCATTTCAGTAATCACAGAAAAATCGTGACAAAATTTGATGACAAACATTTCAAATGAATGAAAAATCAGGATAAAATTCAGCCAAAGAAAATAGATAAACCTTTAGTCATACATTATAAAAAATTCTGAAAAAAATTGCAACAGTGGGATATTAATGAACTTATTGGAAAGAAGAGCACAGGTGCGAAAATGATAAAATGAGGTTAAGCGAATTCGACTTGATCGTCCGAACGATTGCCTCCGGAAACGGAATCGTTTCCATCGTGTGAGTATCCTAATCCATCACGGAAGACAACGCGATTACGAGGCCGATATCGCAGAGAAACTACTGTCCGTTTATCAAACCATGTGCAACCCGCTCTCTATATGTGTGCCAGGAATTAAGCTCTAGCCTTCATAGTTACGACAAAAGATATCCAGTCTGTTCGGTTAATATGTAGTTAGTACGTCATTTGTTTCTCGCTGCTCGAATGGCTTATCGTAATCTCTGACATCGCAACTCACACAATTTCCACCAATCGCTTGTCGGAACTGACATTCGTCCAAACCGCAGATTATAAAAATTGGATTAGAATACCTCAAGTTTTACAGATTTATGGTCAATTTTCTATTACATGGGGAAAGAAATATGCTACGGATTTATTTTTAAGGCAGTTTTCATCCACGAAAATTAGACCTCAGGCAACAATAGATAATTTTCCTTTCAAGAATAGCAATATTATTATTGAGGGGCTATTTTGAAAGAGGAAAGATTATTTTACATGAAAAAAATTTGAAACACTGGAAAATAATTTTATTCATAAATTTTATTTTTGACCCAACTTTTTTCCTTATCGCCTCTTACCAAATTTTAAAAAATTATGCGATTCTAATAAATCATGAATCAGGCAAAAAAAGATAATTTTCCTTTCAAGAATAGTAATATTATTATTAAAGGGCTATTTTGAAAGAGAAAAGATTATTTAACATGAAAAACATTTGAAACACAGGCAAGTAATTTTATTCATAAATTTTATTTTTGACCCAACTTTCTTTCTTAACGCCTCTTACCAAATTAAAAAAATTATGCGATTCTAATAAATCATGAATCAGGCAAAAATAGATCATTTTCCTTTCAAGAATAGTAATATTATTATCAAAGGGCTATTTTAAAAGAGAAAAGATTATTTAACATGAAAAAAAGTTGAAACACATGAAAATAATTTTATTCATAAATTTTATTTTTGACCCAACTTTCTTTCTTAACGCCTCTTACCAAATTTTAAAAAATTATGCGATTCTAATAAATCATGAATCAGGCAAAAATAGATAATTTTCCTTTCAAGAATAGTAATATTATTATTAAAGAGCTATTTTGAAAGAGAAAAGATTACTTAATATGAAAAAAATTTGAAACACAGAAAAATAATTTTATTGATAAATTTTATTTTTTGACCCAACTTTTTTTCTTATTGCCTCTTACCAAATTAAAAAAAATTATGCGATTCTAATAAATCATGAATCAGGCAAAAATAGATCATTTTCCTTTCAAGAATAGTAATATTATTATCAAAGGGCTATTTTAAAAGAGAAAAGATTATTTAACATGAAAAAAGTTGAAACACAGGAAAATAATTTTATTGATAAATTTTATTTTTGACCCGACTTTTTTTCTTATCGCCTCTTACCAAACTTTAAAAATTTATAAGATTCTAATAAATCATGAATCAGGCAAAAATAGATAATTTTCCTTTCAAGAATAGTAATATTATTATTAAAGGGCTATTTTGAAAGAGAAAAGATTATTTAACATGAAAAACATTTGAAACACAGGAAAGTAATTTTATTGATAAATTTTATTTTTGACCCAACTTTTTTTCTTATTGCCTCTTACCAAATTAAAAAAAATTATGCGATTCTAATAAATCATGAATCAGGCAAAAATAGATCATTTTCCTTTCAAGAATAGTAATATTATTATCAAAGGGCTATTTTAAAAGAGAAAAGATTATTTAACATGAAAAAAAGTTGAAACACTGGAAAATAATTTTATTCATAAATTTTATTTTTGACCCAACTTTTTTGCTTATCGCCTCTTACCAAATTTTAAAAAATTATGCGATTCTAATAAATCATGAATCAGGCAAAAATAGATAATTTTCCTTTCAAGAATAGTAATATTATTATTAAAGGGCTATTTTGAAAGAGAAAAGATTATTTAATATGAAAAAAATTTGAAACACAGAAAAATAATTTTATTAATAAATTTTATTTTTGACCCAACTTTTTTTCTTATTGCCTCTTACCAAATTAAAAAAAATTATGCGATTCTAATAAATCATGAATCAGGCAAAAATAGATCATTTTCCTTTCAAGAATAGTAATATTATTATCAAAGGGCTATTTTAAAAGAGAAAAGATTATTTAACATGAAAAAAAGTTGAAACACAGGAAAATAATTTTATTGATAAATTTTATTTTTGACCAGACTTTTTTTCTTATCGCCTCTTACCAAACTTTAAAAATTTATAAGATTCTAATAAATCATGAATCAGGCAAAAATAGATAATTTTCCTTTCAAGAATAGTAATATTATTATTAAAGAGCTATTTTGAAAGAGAAAAGATTACTTAATATGAAAAAAATTTGAAACACAGAAAAATAATTTTATTAATAAATTTTATTTTTGACCCAACTTTTTTTCTTATCGCCTCTTACCAAATTAAAAAAAATTATGCGATTCTAATAAATCATGAATCAGGCAAAAATAGATCATTTTCCTTTCAAGAATAGTAATATTATTATCAAAGGGCTATTTTAAAAGAGAAAAGATTATTTTACATGAAAAAAATTTGAAACACTGGAAAATAATTTTATTCATAAATTTTATTTTTGACCCAACTTTTTTCCTTATCGCCTCTTACCAAATTTTAAAAAATTATGCGATTCTAATAAATCATGAATCAGGCAAAAAAAGATAATTTTCCTTTCAAGAATAGTAATATTATTATTAAAGAGCTATTTTGAAAGAGAAAAGATTACTTAATATGAAAAAAATTTGAAACACAGAAAAATAATTTTATTAATAAATTTTATTTTTGACCCAACTTTTTTCTTATTGCCTCTTACCAAATTAAAAAAAATTATGCGATTCTAATAAATCATGAATCAGGCAAAAATAGATCATTTTCCTTTCAAGAATAGTAATATTATTATCAAAGGGCTATTTTAAAAGAGAAAAGATTATTTAACATGAAAAAAAGTTGAAACACAGGAAAATAATTTTATTGATAAATTTTATTTTTGACCCGACTTTTTCTTATCGCCTCTTACCAAACTTTAAAAATTTATAAGATTCTAATAAATCATGAATCAGGCAAAAATAGATAATTTTCCTTTCAAGAATAGTAATATTATTATTAAAGGGCTATTTTGAAAGAGAAAAGATTATTTAACATGAAAAACATTTGAAACACAGGCAAGTAATTTTATTCATAAATTTTATTTTTGACCCAACTTTCTTTCTTAACGCCTCTTACCAAATTTTAAAAAATTATGCGATTCTAATAAATCATGAATCAGGCAAAAATAGATAATTTTCCTTTCAAGAATAGTAATATTATTATCAAAGGGCTATTTTAAAAGAGAAAAGATTATTTAACATGAAAAAAGTTGAAACACAGGAAATTAATTTTATTCATAAATTTTATTTTTGACCCAACTTTCTTTCTTAACGCCTCTTACCAAATTTTAAAAAATTATGCGATTCTAATAAATCATGAATCAGGCAAAAATAGATAATTTTCCTTTCAAGAATAGTAATATTATTATTAAAGGGCTATTTTGAAAGAGAAAAGATTACTTAACATGAAAAAAATTTGAAACACAGGAAAGTAATTTTATTGATAAATTTTATTTTTTGACCCAACTTTTTTTCTTATTGCCTCTTACCAAATTAAAAAAAATTATGCGATTCTAATAAATCATGAATCAGGCAAAAATAGATCATTTTCCTTTCAAGAATAGTAATATTATTATCAAAGGGCTATTTTAAAAGAGAAAAGATTATTTAACATGAAAAAAAGTTGAAACACAGGAAAATAATTTTATTGATAAATTTTATTTTTGACCAGACTTTTTTTCTTATCGCCTCTTACCAAACTTTAAAAATTTATAAGATTCTAATAAATCATGAATCAGGCAAAAATAGATAATTTTCCTTTCAAGAATAGTAATATTATTATTAAAGGGCTATTTTGAAAGAGAAAAGATTATTTAACATGAAAAACATTTGAAACACAGGAAAGTAATTTTATTGATAAATTTTATTTTTGACCCAACTTTTTTTCTTATTGCCTCTTACCAAATTAAAAAAAATTATGCGATTCTAATAAATCATGAATCAGGCAAAAATAGATCATTTTCCTTTCAAGAATAGTAATATTATTATCAAAGGGCTATTTTAAAAGAGAAAAGATTATTTTACATGAAAAAAATTTGAAACACTGGAAAATAATTTTATTCATAAATTTTATTTTTGACCCAACTTTTTTCCTTATCGCCTCTTACCAAATTTTAAAAAATTATGCGATTCTAATAAATCATGAATCAGGCAAAAAAAGATAATTTTCCTTTCAAGAATAGTAATATTATTATTAAAGGGCTATTTTGAAAGAGAAAAGATTATTTAACATGAAAAACATTTGAAACACAGGCAAGTAATTTTATTGATAAATTTTATTTTTGACCCAACTTTTTTTCTTATTGCCTCTTACCAAATTAAAAAAAATTATGCGATTCTAATAAATCATGAATCAGGCAAAAATAGATCATTTTCCTTTCAAGAATAGTAATATTATTATCAAAGGGCTATTTTAAAAGAGAAAAGATTATTTAACATGAAAAAAAGTTGAAACACAGGAAAATAATTTTATTGATAAATTTTATTTTTGACCCGACTTTTTTTCTTATCGCCTCTTACCAAACTTTAAAAATTTATAAGATTCTAATAAATCATGAATCAGGCAAAAAAAGATAATTTTCCTTTCAAGAATAGTAATATTATTATTAAAGGGCTATTTTGAAAGAGAAAAGATTATTTAACATGAAAAACATTTGAAACACAGGCAAGTAATTTTATTCATAAATTTTATTTTTGACCCAACTTTCTTTCTTAACGCCTCTTACCAAATTTTAAAAAATTATGCGATTCTAATAAATCATGAATCAGGCAAAAATAGATAATTTTCCTTTCAAGAATAGTAATATTATTATTAAAGAGCTATTTTGAAAGAGAAAAGATTACTTAATATGAAAAAAATTTGAAACACAGAAAAATAATTTTATTAATAAATTTTATTTTTGACCCAACTTTTTTTCTTATCGCCTCTTACCAAATTTTAAAAAATTATGCGATTCTAATAAATCATGAATCAGGCAAAAATAGATAATTTTCCTTTCAAGAATAGTAATATTATTATTAAAGAGCTATTTTGAAAGAGAAAAGATTACTTAATATGAAAAAAATTTGAAACACAGAAAAATAATTTTATTAATAAATTTTATTTTTGACCCGACTTTTTTCTTATCGCCTCTTACCAAACTTTAAAAATTTATAAGATTCTAATAAATCATGAATCAGGCAAAAATAGATAATTTTCCTTTCAAGAATAGTAATATTATTATTAAAGGGCTATTTTGAAAGAGAAAAGATTATTTAACATGAAAAACATTTGAAACACAGGCAAGTAATTTTATTCATAAATTTTATTTTTGACCCAACTTTCTTTCTTAACGCCTCTTACCAAATTTTAAAAAATTATGCGATTCTAATAAATCATGAATCAGGCAAAAATAGATAATTTTCCTTTCAAGAATAGTAATATTATTATCAAAGGGCTATTTTAAAAGAGAAAAGATTATTTAATATGAAAAAAATTTGAAACACAGAAAAATAATTTTATTCATAAATTTAATTTTTGACCCAACTTTCTTTCTTAACACCTCTTACCAAATTTTAAAAAATTATGCGATTCTAATAAATCATTAATCAGACAAAAATAGATAATTCTCCTTTCAAGAATAGTAATATTATTATCAAAGGGCTATTTTAAAAGAGAAAAGATTATTTAACATGAAAAAAAGTTGAAGCACAGGAAAATAATTATATTAATAAATTTTATTTTTGACCCAACTTTTTTTCTTATCACTTCTTACCAAAGTTTAAAAAATTATGCGATTCTAGTAAATCATGAATTATTTTTACAGAGAATTGATTCCCCACAACTTCACCGTTTCTGATTTTTAAAATTAAATTCTTTAATGGCTGAAACTATTCAAAAAACATTTTACAAATCGAAATTTTTATAAACAAATTGCTGAATTTGATAACAATAAATTCATTTTCGAAAATTGGAAATGGTTAAGTTGTAGAGAATCTTTGTTTTGAAAAAAGTGATTTGTAATTTATTAGAATCGCATCATTTTTAAAAATTTGGCTCGAAGCGGTACGAAAATAAGTTTGGGCAAAAATACAATTTATTAATAAAATTTTTTTTTGTGTTTCAAATTTGTTTCATGTAAAATAATCTTTTCTCTTTCAAATTAGCCCTTCAATAATAATATTGCTATTCTTGAAAGCATAATTATCTATTTTTGCCTGAGGTCTAATTTTCGTGGATCAACTACCTTAAGGCGCTTATTTCTACATTTAAATAAATATTGTAGACTGAGAAAAAAATGCTATTGCATCAAAAGCATTTCTTTCCAAAAGCATGTATATCATGGAATCAAATCAATATGCTATAGAATTAGTAACATATTTATTGGTTCTTGTAGTATATTTTTATGAATTAATAGTATACATGATTTTGGAAAGGAATGCTTTTGATTCAATAGCATTTTTTTCTCAGTTTTCTGAAATTGAAAAAATTAGTATCGATTTTGTAGTGAATACAATAGAGATAACAATTCTTATGAATAGTATATTTTGTATTAAGTGCGGAAAGGCGTATTTCAACGCAAGAGCGAGTCGCTCGCGCGTTAAAATACGTTCCGCACGTGATACGAGCGATTTTTTTCGTTCGCTGTATATAGATAGTTAGCCGAGTTGGTGTCGTTTTGCGTGCGGAAAGTTGATTTTCTCACTCAAGGGCGATAAAATTTTAAGCTTGTTTTAATTTTCCGCACACTTAGAATTTTTCTGCACTGGTGCGGGAAAATCAACTTTCCGTACGAAAAACTATACTGACAAGGCTAACTTTCAGTGTACGGCAGACAAAAAATATTTCAATCTTCGAATAAGGATGAGCATTATATAATATTATCTAGCAGAAATTGATTCTCTCTGCGCAGGAATATTTATTTAAGGGGGTATTCTAGTGTAATGGGTACTTTTTCATAACCTTTTTAGGGAATTTTTTAATGAAAATAGGTTAATAATATCGTCATTAAAACTTTTTCTCTTTATTATTTACTATTTATATTTACAGAAAAAATTCTTTTTATAGGAAGATCCGTAAAATAGATGGCGTTACAGAGCGTCGAATTCGACGTTGCAAAAAAAAATATTTTAAAATTTCAAAACGGCAGACGTTTGAAAATAAAATACTGATTTCATCCGTTTTGGGGTTATAACTTTCGTAAAAATAAATATTTTAATGTAATTCTGGTAGGAGCCATAGGCACAAAAATATATTTCGAGAATCTTTCTGGTTTTTTTGTTTTAGATTATCTGGCGACCTGGAATTCTGTCTACCATCCAAAATCTATTTTACGTATATTTTTATGAAAATAATTTTTTCTGTAAATATAAATAATAAATAATCT
Organism: Diplolepis rosae; assembly: GCA_030998225.1. Classification (NCBI taxonomy): domain Eukaryota; kingdom Metazoa; phylum Arthropoda; class Insecta; order Hymenoptera; family Diplolepididae; genus Diplolepis; species Diplolepis rosae. The sequence goes on along the minus strand of JAPYXD010000710.1, from coordinate 17,684,064 downwards.
AGAGAAAAAATTTTAATAACTATATTGTATATTTACTGTCTTTAATAAAATTCCAAAAAAGTTATGAAAAAGTACCCATTATATTAGAATAACTTCTTAAATATAACTTTTGTTAATTTTATATTTTCCAAAATCATACACTGAGAGATTATTCACGCGATAAAATTGATTCAATAGGTTGAAGTAAGTTTCAGTAATTGACAAATGTAATTGAAAACGAGGATAAATAATAATGTGTGGAGATTGTTATAATCTTGAACTAGTCTTGAAAACCTCATGCATAACGAATCAAGTTAGACTTCTTGTAAATGAGTTACGCGATTTCAAAACATTATTTCTGAGTTATTTGTTTTTAAGACTGATCCTGCAAATTACGCTAGTTCAATTAGTCTATCTAGTAATTACATCAAAACTAATGAAACGTATTTAAATTTATAAAAATATATATCAAGTCTCAGACATAATATTTAAATTTTCTGACTTGAAAGTCTATTATAAGTTTAAAATACGTCGATACAATAAACTTTTATTACCGGTATTGCAAATTTAATACAGAAATTTCTAACAATGTGGTGTATAAGTCCTCGAGCCATACTTTATCGCGGTGTAGGAAATTGCAATATAACTTATTTTTAACTTAGTTTAAGAACTTGTTAAAGTATCTTCATAAATAATTTGAATCAATATTTCTAGTTTTCCGAAAAAACTTTTAAAGTAGTTACGTTGAACTCAATTTTGAACTAAATTAAAAAATAACCATCAGAGAATATAACAATGATCTTTCACTCAAATAATTCATTTAAAAAATACTTCACTTTCTGCTTTATTTTTTTTTTTTTAGTTTAAAAAAGCAGGCAAGTAAAATATTACGATAAACAATTAATTTAAAACGAGTTTTTTGTTGGAAGTAATATCAATATTTAGACTTAAATATTGTCGGAATACATTTTGATTAAAATTTATAACTCAATAAAAAATGTTGTTCATATGCAATACTTTGAAAACTTTATTTCAATGTATTTCAATTTATATTTAAATTTTTAAAACCTTTACGAGCAACTCAAAATTTCAGGCAATTTTTCTTTAAAATGAGAAGAGCGAATATTCTTGTATATTCCGTATTGAAAAGAATTTTCATACCGAAAGACTCATTACTACTCCTATACTTGCTCACAGCGTACAATTGACCCTCTCAAAGAGCTTTCTCGAAGACTATTTTTAATTCGCCAGACCTCGAGGAGGTAGAGGTTCTTTGAAGCAGACACCTAATCAAGGTTTTCCAGGCTTCGTGATGGTATCCACGACTCTGCGCATGAAACTTTGATTGTACAAAAGTCAAATGCGATGGGGGTGCGGTACTGAAAAAGGAACTGGGCAAAATAACTATTCAGTCCAGGAATAAGTAAGATCGAATTTCTGTAATGATTAAGAATATTCAAAATAGTTATTTACGGATCTGTGTATAAGTAACTTTTTCTATAAAACAAAGAAAAATATTTATTTGGTTTAAGGGGGTCCACCTGTGTAAAATTTTCGAAAAATCGATTTTTTTTTTGACATTTTTTGCATCTTTAAGATATGATTAATGATGTCCTTAAGCAATTTTCATGAATTCAACCTAATTAAAGTGTGACAGGGCGCCAAATGATACAGGAAACAGATAAGCTGCTGGCGCCTATCGTTTTTCTAGAAACCATGTTTTTGAAATTTGTGGGTAGGATTGAAAAAAATCTACTTAACAGATTGACTTGAAATTTTAACTGACTCATTTATAGAGATAACTGAAGGTACCCACGTAGCGGTTTTTTGAAATCTTTTTTTTTTAATTTTACAGCATATATTATAACGAAAAAATCTGCCCGCTTCGCGGGCACATTCTCATTGCGCGCAGCTCGCTTCGCTCGCAAGTTTGAGCGCGCCTAGGGCGCGCGATTCGATCGTCGCGCATCGCGCTCCGTTCTTTCTGGACCTCGCGCTTCGCGCTCGGTCTTGTGCTCTTGGCATACGTTTAAGTTTATTTCTTATAATTTAATACTGAAGCTCAAACCAATTTAATGATATTAAAGATGATGTAAATTAGTCATTTTCTCAAAGTCACTCTATTTCTTTTTGAATTTAAGTGAAACAGGAAATTCAATTTACTTAAGGCTCTATCGGCCTTAAGGAACACATTCTTATCATGACAGTCGCGCTTCGCGCTCGATTTTCTGTATGCATTTTTGTAACTTTTTAAAAAATTACATGATTATTGATATTTTTATTTTCTTCCAAATATCTTAAAAAGGAAAAACAATCGTAGACTTTATTTAAGGAAACGATTTTGCAGAACAACGCTTATTTCGTATCTCACATATTTTGGTGAAACAAATCGAATTTTTTCAATATTAAAAATCAAAAAATTAAAATATACATCCTGTCGAGAAATTTCTCGATAAGAATGTGTAGACCTTATTTAGCCAAACAATTTTTCATCTCAAAGTTTTTTTTGTATCTCACATATTTTGTCTAAAAAATGGAATTTTTGAATTTCAATCGTATTTTTTGGAATTGAAACGAAAAATATATCTTTTATCAGAAACTGTGTCAGACAAAACTTGTAGATCTTTTTGAAACTAACAACATTGTATTCTTACGTTTTTTTCTTATTTTACATATTATTGTTAAAAAATTGAATTTTGGATTTTCAATAGTTTTTTTTTAATTAAAAAGAAAAATATGCATCTTATGAAAAAATGTTACAATTCAAATTTGTAGGTCTTTATTTATTCAATAATATTGTATCATAACGTTTTTTCGTATCTCGTATAATTTAACTGGAAAATGGAATTTTGCTATTAACTTTTTTCGAATTTGAATATGCTGTAACATTTCTAATTTTGATTTAATCAAAAAATGTTATGAGGATAATTTGTAGAGATTTATGAGCACTATCAAAAACCAGGATTGGAATTTCTGATTTTTTCAAAAAATTATTTTCAAAAACACAAAAGTAGTGCTCAACCCCTCAATTTTGATTGGATGTGGCTGGTTAACGAACTTGTCCTTACTTTTTCGGCTCCGATAAAGTGTACTAAAGCTCAATTTAATCTGATAATTCTATCGAGAGTTATGCCGCACACGACCTACAGACAGACAGACAGACAGACAGACGGACAGACAGACAGACACTTTCGTAAAAACCATTTTTTCTGACTCAGGGGGTATCAAAACGTAAAGATTTGATGAAAATTTCGAAAGTCATTTTTCACATAAAACCAATACCTTCTCATCCATGATGAGAATGTAAAAAGCATGAAAATGATTAATTTTTATGAAAAGTACTGCCATTTCTTCAATTTTTAAAATTTCGTCAAAATGCTACGTCAGTACCTCGACAACATAAACAGAAATAATATTTTTTTACTTTTTGTGTTTTAGATAACTGGTTCGAGCGGAATCTTGCCCACAATTTCGGTATTCCATTTTGAAGGGATCACTTTCAATGCCCTTAATGAATACAAGCCTTCGGATTACACTATTGGAAAAATTTACTATTATAATAAAACCACAAACCTTCAAAATAACGTTAAACTTATGCTCATTTTCGAATTAGTTCTCCTAACAAAGATTCCCGAAAAAGCGTTCGAAATACCGCCCTCACACAGGTGGACCCCCTTAAGTTAGTTGTCATGGCAAAAATGAGGTCTATGGAAAAACCAGTTTTTCTATTATTTTAAGACTTGAAATTATATTAACTGTCTTGTCTTATGAAGGAAAAAACATTATTTTTGATATAAGAAATTTAAACTTAGGAAAAATCTGCCGTCTAAAGTAAAAGAACAGTTAACTGACATTTTTTACGAAAATTAGTTTTTTATATCATTAGAATCTTGAAGAAATTCTGATTGCGCTTGGAAGTTTGGAAAAAAATGCATTAGTTTTTTTATTACAGCAATGCAAAGCAAGAAAAATCTAACTAAATTCAAAGTTGTATTCGAGAAAAAAAACGGTAATTAACACAAATTCTGGAGACGCTTGTGAGTACGTCACAGTTAAATATTTAGGAGAGCTCTTTCGTAGGAAATATTTCGTAACGTGAGCTACTTTACAAAAATGGCTATTTTTTAGTAAAAACAAGTTTTTGGCCTTTTTCTCAGTTTTAATCGAAATGCAGTTAACGGTTCTTCTATTTTGGACGGCAGAAATAATATTTTTGATAACGATTTTTGTTATTGGATTTTTTTGTCACTATTGCTTCTTAGTAATTTTTTCAAAATTATTAAAATACCATAAATCAAGTTTATTCAAATATAGTTATTAAAAACAATGTTTCTTTTAAAAAAAATCTTTTAAAGATTTCAGCCACTAAAAACTTTACTTTTAAAATTGGAAACAGTAGAATTGCAGAGAATATATAATATATTAAACAAAGCAAACCTATTGTATAAATTGAACAAAGTCCTTCTTTGAATTGGAAATATATTAATTCTGATTAAAAAATAAATTTGTTTTTTCTTACCAAGTTATTTGTAACTTATTTTCATAAAAATTTACATATCTATATTATTTGCTCGAATTACACAAATACTTTTATAAACTCAAGTATATGAGGTACAAACAAATATGTTTTTCAATTTAAGCAAATTCTTTGTTTCAATCAAGTATGTGAATATTTTTCATATATTAAAGTCAAACAAATTCTTGGATAATTGATACGAAAAATTTGTTATTTTAAAATACAATGGATCCAAATGAACAATTTCCTCGGTAAACGCAAGGAAAAAAGTATAAAAAAGCTAATTTTAGTAAAAATTACTCGACTAAAATATCAAATAAATATGTTAACCTTGTTATACATGATTAACAAAATAAAAATTAAGTAACAATATCAACTTAAAATAAAATCGCAAATATTTATTTTTTATTAATTGAAAGATTGGTATATGGGTAGTTTAAAAGGAAGCAAATTCATTGACAGAATTAATTAGAAAAACTTGAGTTTTTGCGCAATGGTAAGCTTTCGACAGTTAATTCGTCAAATTGACGGCAAAATAGATCTTTTTGTTTCAATTTAGTCGAAATGATCCCATTGATCAAAGTCCTTGCCAATCTGTACACCGCATTACTTCTGGAAAATCAATACAAAAAACAAAGTTGTGGATAGAAACCGAGAAGAATTGTATTTACTGCAATAATTAATTAAAGTTCTTGAAGGAAAGAAAAAAATGATTGTACCATACTGAACTTTGCATAATTTATCACACTTCACGACGTAATTGAAATCATGAGAAATTGCATATCATATTTATAATTCAATAGTTGTAAATACATATGTAAGTGGTATTCAAAATATGATCACCGTAAATTAAAATTCTTTTCCGTCGTCTCTGATAAATATGATGCATGCGATTCGGGTTTCCGGGATATAACATGATTTATAAATATCTTCGAATACTTACCGTAAATTTCAAATAATTGAATTTTCAAAGCCCATGGCTAGTTCTGTAACGCCAGGAAATGATGTGGGACTTTCAGTATTAATACGCTACATCTACTCCTAAAGAACTCAAGGAATATCTAGATTACTCTTAAAGTTTCCTTTTTCTCTTTTCAGGATTCTAATATTGAGCTTACAACTTTAATGAACCCCATTGTAACTCAAATAATCTTTTTAAAAAAAACATTTAAAAAATGTTAATAGGAGATTGATTAATAGAAAAAAAAGTGGGTGTGCACTTTTCCTGTGATGGAAATAAAATACATTCTATTTCTTAGGATATTGGAATGTCTTTTTTATTCATATCATTGAAATGATTAATTAGCTGAAAAAAACAGTACTTCGACAGACAATGAATTATTAAAAAACAATGTTCTGATTCAATCTGAATTAGTAAAAAACTACTTATAGAAGTAATGGTTTAAAATAGTTTTAAATTTACTTCCGTAATTATTTCTACTAATAAATGGAATTCTTTTACCATTTGATTTGCATATCAGTTAATTACTGAAGCAATCAGTAGAATTTAATTATGCATGGGTAGAAAACTACCAATTAAAGTATTAAATCAAAATAGTTGGGCAGATGCTTTACTTAAACTTTTTACTGATGAATAGTAGATCTACTGATTCATAGTTCAATTCAACTAATCTCATTTGTTTTAGGTTAATTTATATTAATTCGTTTAGTAATCATCTAATTACTGGACGAGTTAGTGAAAATATTTTTTCAATACCTGTATCAAGCAGTTTTCAATAATCACAATATTCTCATTACGAAAAATTTGATGTGAAATTGATATAGCAGCGAGAACTGAATTGAGAAAAACAATTAACGTTTCATATCAACCGTTTTTGTCCCGAAGTGTCACAATTTATGGCTCTTTGTTATCTTTATTATTTTGATAAAAAAACTGGTGTGGGTTTTTATAAAAATCCATATCCTATGATGTGTTCATAGTAACAGGTAAAATTTTATGTTATTAGTCTGCCATATTGGATTTTTAAAATCTATCAATATATTCATGAATTTAGAAGGAATTATTGGAAAAGTATGAAATAACTAAAATATTCAATTTCAATTCCCACAAATTATACTTAATAATTATCCCAAATATTTAATTTATAAATACATGCGAAAGAGATTTATAGACAAATTATAAAAAACCGGATAATTGTCGAAAATATTTAACAGGTATTGGAAAATCATTTATACCAACTCGTTCGGTAATAGGATGATTACTGAATTAAATAAAAACTAATAAAATAAGTAATGAAAAATGATTTCAGGTTTGAAAAAAGAAATATCGAAAGATCATGGGATTATATCATATTTTCATAATAATCTATCGGCAGTTTCTATAAAAGCAGTAATGGTGAAAAAGGTAGAAAATTGTGATATTTTGTGACAAAAAGGATTAATATGAAAAGTTTATTATTTCATTACTCGGTTGAGTTCACTATGATAATTTTAGATTGAATTTTTCATCATGAGAATCTCCTGAATAACAAAAATTGCTTGATACTTGATAATTATCTCAAATATTTAATTAATAAACATGTACAAAAAATATTTAGAAAAAAAATAACAAAAAGCAGAATCATTATCCAAAATATTAAACAGATATTGGAAAGTTATTTCAACTAACTCCTTCAATAATAAAATGCTTACTAAACAAATTAATAGAAATGAAAATAAAAACTAATAAAACAACCAAAGAAAAAAATATTTCACACTCTTAAAAATTTGTGTATTCTACTTAATATAAAAGTATTTTAAGCCTTTTGCATGTACAGTATATTAAATTTAATATACGTAATTATGAATTTTAATATGCATCAAAGTGTCAATAAAACAGAATATTTTCTAGATTCTTTGATAACTAATTAATTATCAAAACTGTTTAATAATATTTCAAATAAATTAAATCACCAATGTTAATCAATTTTTTTGTTAATTATGTCAGAAATGCAACGTACAGGGGTAGGCTTAAACTAAGAATTTCTCTAGATATAAAATTTCATAAAGTTTTTAAACGCTTGTAGGTTAAGCAAACTAATTTTCCTAATACTTAGATATCTTACATGATTTGGAAATAAATTTGTATCTAGATTAAAGAAAATAATCTACTTTATTATTTACATTCTGGATTCAATGTAAAAATAACTTTGTAATTACGTGAAATCAAACCATGTGAGTTGTATATTAATTATTAGTTATATTATTCTGTATTAATTATTATTTATATATTATTTTATTAGTTATATATGTATATTATATGCACTGTAAAAAATATCGGTAAATTTTCCTACTATGTATTAGGAAATTTTTCGTAAATCTTTAGAAAGCATAGATATTCCTACAGAAAGTAGAAATATTTCATAGTTTTGAGGAAAATTGACCGAATTTTTAGACATATTTCCGAAAATATTAGGAAATATATCAAAAAGTTGAGAACATTTCACAAATCTCCTGAGTTGTAGGAAATGTTTCTCATGAAAAACGGAAATTTGTCCACAAAAACTGAAATTTGTTCACTTTTTTTGGATCTTTTTCCATGAATTTTGAAATAAATATATATTTCCTGATAAACTGTATATTTCTCCGACCAAACAGTAAGAACTATTTCCAGTTTTATGCCGGAAATATTTCCGACTATATCTTTGGAAAAATTTACGACCCATTTGTATTTTAAGCTGTCCGACTATTTTCGGAAAAATGTCCGAAAAATTGTTTACAGTGTGGTTATATATTGTATATTAAATTTAATATTTTTGGATATAATTTGTGAAATAATAGACTGCTCTCTAAATTTGAATCAGTCAAAATCTACTGATTATCAGTGAAATTTGACTGATTCAAATATCCAAAAAGAGGTTACTGTAAATCAGTCAAATTTCACTGATTATTTTAGTGAAAATTGACTGATTTGACAGTGAGAAATATTTTTTTCACTGATGAATCAGTGAAAACTGATGAATCAGTGAAAAGGCAAATTACTGATTCAATCAGAGAAAATTTGACTGATTCAGTTTTAGAGAGTGGTGTATTACATTTAATATACTGAGGTATTAAATTTAATATATCAAAATACATGTTTAATAAAATTTCTAACAGTGCAAGTTTGGAAAGAGCATATCCGAAAATCGCAGGGTTATATCCTATTTTCATAATAATTCATTAATAATTAATAAATAATTTTCTATGTAAACAGTAGAGATGAAAATAGGTTGAAAATGTGTGATTTCGAGAGGGGACGGGTTAACACTATATTCTTGTCAGAACTTAGTACAATAATTCCAAATGGTTCAGTTCAATTCGAGTACAAGACTTTGCTTTGGACATAGGAACGTTTAGAGACCACGACAGTAAGCCCTCTTTCGACTTAAGCTTGTTTCACGAGTCTAGTTCCATGGAACTGTACTCTAGAAACGGTTGTTAAGGCAGAAGGTTGGCAAGTCTAGGTCAATACTTCTACAGTTACTCGTTACAAAAGTCCTTATTCCAGTGGACTAAAATCCTAAAGTGAGCTTAAATGCGTTGCCATAGAAACCGCAGAAATATTCTTGGTGTGTACAATACTTAAGAGCACGTGATTATCTCTCCCTTTCTCAATTTCTGCGACACGTCTCACATTTAACTGTCCGGAAGTAAGAAAGATCGAAATTTTCATGGATTCGTGTGAAATTGAAATCCGCCCGGAGGTGTGGTTTGCATCAGAAGAAATGCAAAAGAGGAGAAACGACTGCGGAAATGCGGAAAACTCGGATTGTACGCAATAGGGGTTGGAAATAAAAATGGAACAATGAGAAACAGTGAGAAATCTGAGAAACTTTTGTGTCGAGGGAAGAGCCTCTTTCTCTCCTCGAGAAACCAATAGAATTAGCCGTTACCTTTTAGCATTTCAATATCGTCTATTATATTCTATTCGAAATGTCGTATAAACAACTCTTTGGCGTTACTTCAATTTTTTGGTCAAATATCGACCATAACGTACTATTTTCCACTTATGACAGTTCTTTAAACCTTGATAATCTAGTTGATACTTTTTTTTTACTTCGTCAGCAAAATTGTAGTAATTCTTTGTAAAAAAACCAGAATAAGTTCATTATAAGACAATTTTTAAAAGAGTTATGCCAAAAATTGCTCATAAAAAATTATTTTGAAATTGGTTTGCAGCTATAAATACCTAATGGGAGATTTTCGATCAGACGAATATTGGAACAATTTGGGCTACTGCTTTTCCAAGATTGGACCATTAGTGGCAGCCAAAATTGGTCACTGGGTGATCGTGCCATTTTTAAAGTTTTTTATGAGCTTTCCGATAAAAATAATGATTTTTTAATAAAACAAATATTCCTCGCTTATTTTCCCATTTTGAACATATTTTTGAGTTTTTCTCAAAATGCGACCCCTTAAATTTGGATTTTGAAGGCAAAGAATAAAGCTTTATATTTAAAAAAATTTGAAAAAATTCGATTCAAAATTCAGTGAAGTTTCAAAAAGATTGAAACCAAACAATTTTTAGGCGGGTACGCTTGGCAAATTTTACCCCTGATTCAAAGAAGGATAGAAAGTTGTTTTGAAATTTTGAATCGAGAACTATGAACAGTTTTTTCCTGATTCTAAATATAGTTTTCTTTTGAAAAGAGAATTTCGGTTATTTTGCGTCACTATTAAAATCACTACCTGCTTGACGTCGACTTGCATTTGCTATCAACCTTTGAACAATTTCGCAGCAGACTTCAAACCTTCAAAAACCTTTCATCAGACTAATATGCCGAGAAAGTTACGAGTAGGGAGAAATTTTACTTCCCTCTTTCTCTTGAAGTCTAATTTTCCCCTTTTTACTATTCTCCACATAAGTAGAGGGACGATTTTAGGTACTTGAAAACTTTTTCTACTGGACCCTTTTTTTCGCAAGTTTTATGGACGCATATATTTTTTACGTGCAAATTTAGTTAAGATGCTTTTTTAAGCTTCTAAAAAATTACAATAATTTATTAAGAGCGAAAATTGTAATGAATTTTTCGTTAACGAAATGAAGAAAGCACCCAGAAAGGATTTTGGGTAATTTTTACTTTCAGTAAATTTCAAGTATTTATTAGATTCAACCAAAAAATTTGATTAAGTAAATAACATACTTTGTGAATTCAAAACGTCCAAATTTCAACGTCCAAACATAACTATAATTCAAAATTTCAAGAATTCGAAACTGTTCGAATCCTCAAAATCCAAAAAGCGACCAAATTTGGACCAAAAAAATTTCATAAAATAAACAATTATGATAAACTAACAAAAAAGGAGGAGAGAAAAAAGAAGGCAGCCTTCCAAAACTCCTTCCTTCTTTCTTTTTCTTTCGCCCTTTTTAAGTAATTATTTTGGTCCAAATTTGGTCGCTTTTTTGTATTTTGAGGGTTTGAACAATTTAGAATTCTTGAAATTTTGAATTAAACTTTGTAAATTCAACAAAACGATTTTGTTCAAAGAACAACAATTTTTTCTGAGTGAAGATATATTTAATCCAACAGGTTTCATAAAAACTTAATATATTCTGTTTTCTATTATTTTACTTTAAGTAGAGAAGCTTGACGAGAAAACTAGGCGATCTCAACCAGCTGCAATATCCTGATACGCAAAGTTATTTGTAAAGCGCCCTAAACTTTCTGGATGCTTGGGATCTCGAGACAGTAAAGTGCTTGCAGTGGTTTTCATCCTGCAGTGGTTCCCTCAATATGAAAATGTAAAACAATGAATGAAAGTTTAAATATTTAAAAAAAAAGAATGTTTGAATCAATTCAATTTTGATTGGTATAACTTCAGGATTTTCTTACTATACGGACAACAAAATATTTAGCTAACTTAACACAATTTCTTGCTTAAAATTTTTTGGATGATTCTACCAAATATTTTTCTTGACCTTATCAAAATATGTTTAATTCTGCCTAATAATTTTTTGATACAACCAGATGAAACTTATTTGGTTAATTTAACTAGAACAATTTTCTGGTATCAAAATAATAGTTCGTGAAGTTAACAAAAATGTTCAACTAAAAGTTTTTGTTCACTCGAGTAAACGAGTTTGGCCGGATGCACAAAAATATAAATCCATCAAAGCATGAATAAATGTCAATTACTTCATCGCCATACAGAAAATTTCTGCGGCAATAAAAAAATATTTGATATTTTGAATTCTTAAGCGCTGGAAAAAATTTGATTCCCTTTCTAAATTGTAACTTTCATTAACTTTAATTTTTCTAAAAAAATACATGGTTGAAAAACACCAATTTGCTCACTTGGTTAATTTAACTAAAAAAATTTTCTAGTATCAAAAAAATAGTCCGTAAAGTTAAAAAAATGTTCAACTAAAAGTTTTTGTTCACTCGAGTAAATGAGTTTGGCCGGATGCACAAAAATATAGATCCATCGAAGCATAAATAAATGTCAATTACTTCATCGCCATACAGAAAATTTCTGCAGCAATAAAAAAACACTTAATATTTTGAATTCTTAAGCGCTGGAGAAAATTTAATTTCCTTCCTAAATTGTTACTTTCATTAACTTTAATTTTTCTAAAAAAATACATGGTTGAAAAACATCAAGTTGCAATAATGAAAGTAAAAATTAAAAAATTGCAGTTACAATGAAAAAACTCAGAATACCACCAAGGTAATTACCTAAAGTACTTCTTAAGATCTTCGCCTGAAGAAAGGGGTGGAAAAGTCCCTTTCTTGTAAAACGTAAAATCCAAAATTTATCAAGACAGTACAAGATACAAGAATAATTTGGAAAGAATTTAATACGTGATTTGTGCCAAAAATACACGCTTTCTAAACTGACATGTCAATTTTCTTGTAGAACACCTTGTATAGTCATGACATAAAGTGGAGCATGCGCAACTATTATATGAGATTGAGGATGCTTCACATTCAGTTAAGCCCCGGCATCAGAAGGGGTTGTACGTGTTCAAATTCTTTCGCAACGGCGTGATTTCAAGCCGGCAAATTTTTAAACATTTGCTGTTTGTGCTTCCTAGATATTCCGAGGCAAGAAGTAGAAAATGGGTGCATGTAGTTCAAGTGTGTATTGATTATTGTGTGAAATGCAAGAAGGGTGGATATCAAAATCGACTGAAGAAAACGTATCATATCATCTAGACATTTAAATAAATTTAGTTTTATTATAGTTGAAAAATCAAAATTTTTTTGAGTAACTTTATCAACAATATTATTGTCAGTGAACCTAACAAGAAAAAACGATAGGGAAAATATTAAAAATTGTGATAAATAGGCACTGATGGATTTTCTTTATCAACAAGCCGAAAAAGGTAATTATCTTCCGATTTTATGAATTTCTTTTATACGCTATTTGTAATATTTGTTATCTGAAATTGCTTTGATGATGGATTGCATTAATTGTTGATGTTATTGCCAAACAATTTGATTATTACATTGTGAGATTAAGGTAGAAGAAAAATATGAAAAATGAAAACTCGATTGTTTTCATAGCGGTTCGACGACCTCTCGGTTTCTCTATGGCATTCACCTATCGCCAACCGGGTTAATTATACCACACACGGGAGTTAATTTACCACAAGGTAGTTTTTAATTTTTATGGCTGTGGTCGTCGACTTTTTAAATTTTTAGACCCAGGAAAATGGTTGTTACAAATGTGCTCTGCATGTGGCACCAAATTTAAATCGTCGTTTTTTCTTTATTGAACGATGAAAAATTCACAGAGAAGCGTGGAAAAAGTTTGAAAGGTAAGAATTATGCAAACTTTCACTGAAAATTTCACTTCCTTTCTTCCGAATACCCCACTTTTTATAATAAATATAATTTGTAAGATGTTGGTAATCATTAGTAAACTCATTTGTTTTAAACTTCTTCAATTGATTTTGAAATATAGGTTTTTATAATTTGAATATTCATTAATCAAACTGATTAAGATCTCTTCGAATTTATAATATTTATAAAATTTTCTTGTAATGTGTAGATAAAATATAATGATATAGTTCTTTTATGTGTGAAATTTACAGAAATTCTTGACTATTCATGCATTAAATTGCATTTCTAGAATAATTTTCGAAGTTTCACTCGATTAGTAAACTCTGTTAATAACAAATGAGTTTAGCATGCAATTTAACAAATGAATAAACTGTGACTAACGGCTTAATCCCTGGAGGAATGAAATAGCTTACGCTCTAGCGTTTCACGTTTGCAGTCTGAGTTTTTGAAATAGTATTAAGTATTCGTATTGTGATTACAATAACGCTATTATGAAAAAAACTGTTGTGGATTCGAATGTTATTTGACTTTTTTGAATATTTATTAATAGAAAATTATCCTTCCTCTTTACCATTTCAACAGAATAAATATTTCGGAATTTACATAATTCAACGAATGTCTAAAGTACGGATCTCGTAATAAATACATCTACAACCTTTCCATCATCATTACTTGCTAAAATTGGTAGTGTTCTTCAGTTACGACTTCATTTTAGTATTCCGGTTCACTTCAACACTGATATGATCGATCAAGAATGATTACATCTCTCCTAATTTAAAAGGAACATGCGGAACGTATAATATAAAGTAATTCGCGTTATTTTTGAATTCACTTTGTTCCAAGGTATTACTAAATTTAAATATATTTCTCAAATTGATAGTTAAAATAAAACTGATTATTTCTGGAAACATAAATAAGATAACTTTCCTTTGGTATACAAATACTTCAACAAGAGCCAAGGATTTAAAAAAGGGAATTTCCAACTCGATAAAATGTAAAATCAATATACTGAATCGAAGAGGAATTGAAAAGTTTTCATTTGTAAAACAATAAACTTTTCTAGGATATTTGGTTAATTTTCTAGAATTTCCACAAGCTGGTTATAGACACCCTAAACATATTTTTATATATAGTAATGTATCATAAAAAACATGTTTACTAATTATGCATAATATTATGTTAGAAGTGCCGGGCCATGTTTTGTAAACTTTACATAATTTGTGTATTTTACAGGCAAATTAACTTTAATTGTCCAGTGGCGTGTTAAACCAGAGGGAAATCTAAAACTATGACCTAGGGCAGTACAATTCCGGGAATGGAGAATTTCGTACAACTTTCAAAAATGAAACTAAAAAGCAGAAAAACAGATGCAACCGTTTTATCCCTTTAAAGAAGATAAATGGGGTGGGAATTTTGAAGTGTCCCGGGCACTATGAAAAGTAAACCTCGTACAATATCATATATTTAGACAATTGATAAATCTTCAAATTCTTTATTAATTATCTCTGCCTCAAAACAAAAGCCATTCTGCTGAAAACTGTAGGCATTGAATGACTGTAAATTAAAAACATACTTGTTAAACCAGAGGGAAATCTAAAACTATAACCTAGAGCAGTACAATTCCAGGAATGGAGAATTTAGTACAACTTTCAAAAATAAAACCAAAAAGCAGAAAAACAGATGCAACCGTTTTATTCCCTTATAGAAGATAAATGGGGTGGGAATTTTGAAGTGTTTGAAAACTGTAGGCATTGAATGACTGTAAATTAAAAACATGCTTGTTAAACCAGAGGGAGATCTAAAACTATGACCTTGGGCAGTACAATTCCGAGAATGGAGAATTTCGTACAACTTTAAAAAATAAAACCAAAAAGCCGAAAAACAGATGCAATAGTTTTATCCCCTTAAGGTAGTTGATCCACGAAAATTAGACCTCAGGCAAAAATAGATAATTTTGCTTTCAAGAATAGCAATATTATTATTGAAGGGCTATTTTGGAAGAGAAAAGATTAACTTCCATGAAAACGATTTGAAATAGAGAAAAATAATTTTACAAATCCTTTTTTTAAGAAATAGATTCCGTACAACTTAACCATTTCCAATTTCCGAAAATGAATAAATTATTATCAAATTCAGCAATTTGTTTATAAAAATTTCGTTTTGGAAAATGTTTTTTTAATGGTTTCAGCCATTAAAGAATTTATTTTTAAAAATCAGAAACGGTGAAGTTGTGGGAAATCTTTTCTCTGAAAAAATGATTCATGATTTATTAGAATCGCATAATTTTTTAAAATTTGGTAAGAAGCGATAAGAAAAAAAGTTGGGTAAAAATAAAAAATTTATTAATAAAATTATTTTTCTGTGTTTCAAATTTTTTTCTTCTAAAATAATCTTTTCTCTTTCAAAATAGCCCTTCAATAGTAATATTGCTATTTTTGCAAGCAAAATTATCTATTTTTTCTTGAGGTCTACTTTTCGTGGATAAAAACTACCTTAAGGAAGATAAATGGGGTGGGAATTTTGAAGTGTCCCGGGCATTATGAAAAGTAAACTTCGTACAAAATCATCGATTTAGATAATTGATAAATTTTTAAATTCTTTATTAATTATCTCTGCCTCAAAACAAAAGCCATTCTACTGAAAACTGTAGACATTGAATAACTACAAATTAAAAAATCTTTGCCTCCCTCAATCTACATATTAATAGGCTTCTGCAGATGGAAGCAGTTGTGCTACAGCTTCAACATCCCTTAAATTTTCTTTCCTAATATTACAGTTAATTGGCCATAAATCTGTTTTAATCTAGTGGTTTCCCAGTATAATTTTATTAGAATATTTCTGCGCGATGTAAACACAAGGGAGTAAGAGAGCAGTTTATGTAGTACCTTCGTTCCAGAAATTTCGGAAAATTGAAGCAGTGTTTTCCCAGAGGGGTGGAAATATTGTTCGTAACCTGAACTGCTTTGTAGCATCTAAGCGAGAGAGAAGTATAGTATAACGACATTAATCTCATCGGTACAGCGTATTGGGTGATTATAGCAGGAACTAGTCGTTGGTTGCTTCAAGGGTGGTAAGGGGTGGCATTTTACGTTGCTTTGTAACGTAGGGATGGCTGCAGTGTTTGGTTCCGCATTGAAACTACGAAATATACCAGTTTGGGCACAATCATGGCTGCTTCCTTGTGTTAGTTCACGTACAATCTCGCAAACAGTTTCAGGAATGCGTTGCATGTGTTTCCGCGTTGATATGATTTAGGAATCGCTTCCTGCAGGCGCAAGCACTGGCTCGGATTTGCGTGTATACGCAGTACCGAGGACACGATTGGCCAGAGGGTTTATAAGTAGCTGTGGACAGGAAATGTTTTGTCTTTCGGCACAAACAAGAGAGCTTTAGGCTGGCTTTGTAGCCAACCAAGATTTACTGGAGGTACGTGATCTTCTGTTCGCGAAATTAGGTCGATTCATCATCCACATGCTCGAATGAACGGACCGCTTTTCATTCAGATACGATTTCCAATCGAAGGGTTTCATGTTTCCAACACGCAGACTATCCTGGGATCATTTCCTCTTGGATTATTATAATATTATGGCTCTTATTGCCAAACTTTCATTCACGTATTTCATAGGTTTCGTGGCTTTGGCCCTAGGATTTTGTTGTTGTACGGGTGATAAGAGTTTTAGTTCAGCTGATACGGTTATTTTGTTGAAAATGTTTGGTTGAATCTACTAAATATTGTTCTTGATGATAACAAATATGTGGCTTGGTGTTGTAAAATACTTTTCTCACATATTAGGGTAATTTACTAATTATTTACTACTATTATTAATTTATATAATTTCAGGGGATTATCCCCTAAAATTTTGTGATTTTAGACAACTTTCCTTAAAAAAACCCTGTTGAAAATTTTGATTAATTTGAGAAATAATTTATAGGAATGTATGGCGAATTTCCCTTCTAAATTTTAAGGATTGTCATGAAAAATTTGTAGAATTTAGGGTTCCCACGATTTCAGAAGGAATCCACCAAGAAATGTTTTGGTTAAAAATGTTTGGTTGAATCTACTAAGTACTGTTCTTGATAATACCAAATATATTGCTAGGTGTTGTAAACTACTTTTCTCGAATATTAGCAAAATTTACTTTTGCATTTAAATTTACATTTACTTTTACTAATATTCAGTAAATTTTTTTCAAACGTCTAGTAAGTTATAAATTAGGAAGAGAACTTTTTTAAATTTACTAAAATTTCTAAAACGTTTCCAATTTGTTTGAAAAAATCAAAGATTATCTCCTAAAATTTTGTGATTTTAGACAACTTTCTTTAAAAAAACCCTGGCGAAAATTCTGATTAATTTAAGAAATAATCCATAAGAATGTATGGTTAATTCCCCTACTGCATTTTAAGGGTCATCAAGAAAAATTTGTAGAATTTAGGGTTCCCACGATTTCAGAAGGAATCCACCAAGAAATGTTTTGGTTAAAAATGTTTGGTTGAATCTACTAAGTACTGTTCTTGATAATACCAAATATATTGCTAGGTGTTGTAAACTACTTTTCTCGAATATTGGGAATATTTACTCTTACTAATATTTAGTAAATTTTCTTCAAACGTCGAGTAAGGTATAAATTACGAAGAGAACTTTTTTAAAGTTAGTAAAATTTCTAAGATGTTTCCAATTCGTTTGAAAAAATCGGCGATTATCCCCTAAAAATTGGTGATTTTGGACAACTTTCCTAAAAAAGCCTGGGGAAATTCTAATTCATTTGAGAAATGATTTATAAGAATGTAAGGTGAATTCCCCTACTGGATTTTAAGGATCATCAACACAAATTTGTGGAATTTAGTGTTCCCGCGATTTTAGGGTGAATTCACCAAGAAATGTTTCGGTTAAAAATGTTTGGTTGAATCTACCAAGTACTGTTCTTGATAATACCAAATATGTCGCTTGGTGTTGTAAAATACTTTTCTTAAATATTAGTAAAATTTACTTCAAACGTCGAGTAAGGTATAAATTACGAAGAGAACTTTTTTAAAGTTAGTAAAATTTCTAAGATGTTTCCAATTCGTTTGAAAAAATCGGCGATCATCCTTTAAAAATTGGTGATTTTGGACAACTTTCCTAAAAAAGCCTGGGGAAATTCTAATTCATTTGAGAAATGATTTATAAGAATGTAAGGTGAATTCCCCTACTGGATTTTAAGGATCATCAACACAAATTTGTGGAATTTAGTGTTCCCGCGATTTTAGGGTGAATTCACCAAGAAATGTTTCGGTTAAAAATGTTTGGTTGAATCTACCAAGTACTGTTCTTGATAATACCAAATATGTCGCTTGGTGTTGTAAAATACTTTTCTTAAATATTAGTAAAATTTACTTCAAACGTCGAGTAAGGTATAAATTACGAAGAGAACTTTTTTAAAGTTAGTAAAATTTCTAAGATGTTTCCAATTCGTTTGAAAAAATCGGCGATTATCCCCTAAAAATTGGTGATTTTGGACAACTTTCCTAAAAAAGCCTGGGGAAATTCTTATTAATTTGAGAAACAATTTATAAGAATGTATTGCGAATTTCCCTTCTGAATTTTAAGGATTGTCAAGAAAAATTTGTGGAATTTAGGATTTCCACGATTTCAGGGTTAATTCATAAGGAAATTTTTTGGGTAAAAATCGTTGGTTGAATCTACTAAATATTTTTCTTGATCCTACCAGATATACTGTTTATTAATTTATTCATTCAACAAAAGCTTATGGATATTGTGTTTATTACTGACATAACTGATGCATAATAATAATAGTTTAAATGTTCATGATACAAATTACGATTGGAAATTCACATATGTGCTAGAAATAATGTAATTAAACTCATTAAAACTTTTTTTTATGAAAAGAACGATGTTTATGTGTATTATTAAATGCATGGAACATTTCAGGTCTTTTTATCTGGTTTTTCTATTCACATTTCAGCTTGTGCGTGCTTTCGTTGATTGATCTGATTATTGTAAGAGGCCATATAGTTTTTTTCGCATTGACACCTTTAATGTTAGATACACTTGACGAAAACACGAAAACTCACCTCCCCATCAAAATTAAAGCATAATTACAAGAGATCTGTTATCTGTCTTTGCTCTGTTATTTATCTTCCTTTACATCTTCCGTTTGCTAATTTGCTCAAAGTCATGTACTTTCCTTCCGTGAACGATCAAAAATACAATGATGACAGTGACAAATCATGGAACAGATGAAGATAAACATTTTCGTAAACGCACACTGTTGAAAATGTTATTAATTTTAATAAACTTCAACATACAAGTGGTAAATTAAAATTAACACTTTTGTGTATTGTGAAAAATTAATATACACTTATATTAAATTTAGTAACTTTTCAATCAAAATATATCCACATGTGTATTAAAATATTTTTGATTTCATAATGATAATTCTGAAAAATATTAGGAACCTATAGAAAAATCGAGACGTAATGATAATTATTCCTAGCGGACTAGAAATATTTTGCAGTCCAAATACTAAATTTCAAAAAATTATCCGAAACTTTAGTACAGTTTATAGTAAAGTTCGACATAACCTATAGTAAACTATTCCCTAAATCCGAAACAGTAAAACCTCACTGATTCACAGTGAAAAACCACTGTTTCGAATGTTATAAGTTTTCCACATAGAAATCAGTGGAATTTACTTGATTCCACCAGGGAAACCCACTAGTTAATTAGTGAAATATACTGGTCAACAGTAAAATTCGCTGGTCAACCAGTGAGTTTTCCTAGTAATGTCAGTTACATTTCACTGATTCTATGTGGAAGACCTATAACATTCAAAACAGTAGTTTTTCACTGTTTCGGATTTAAAGAGTATCATACAGATTTTATAAACTTCAGTATTTCACTGAAAAAAATTCTTACTACTCTCTAAAGCTGAATCAGTGAACGGCCACTGATTCGCAGTGACTATTCACTGAAGGCGGCAGCTATAAGTCTTTCACTGAGAATCAGTAAAATTCGATTGACGAATCAGTGAAATAGATTGAACTCACTAATTGAATCAGTGAAATATTCAGGTGGAAATAATAAAACCAGCAATATATTTTAATGATCGATAATCGATAATTATTATTGTGTATAATTAAAAATTAAAGATCCATCGTTATACTTTAATCGTTCGCAGGAACTTCGTGAATTCAAAGGTTATGTTCACGTTCGCGCGTTCACTGATTCCTCAATGAAATCAAAGCAGGGCACTGATTCATCAGTTGATATATTTTCACTGATATAATCAGTGACTATTTCACTGATTTAGGTTTAGAGAGTATCACACTATTTTACCTAAATTGAAAGGTAATTTAGTGAAAGTCCTAAAATTTGCTTTCTCCCTCTAAATTTTCGGAATAATCAATAAAAATTAATGGAATATAGGGTTACCGCAATTTCGGGGGGAATCCACCAAGAAATTTGTTCAGTGTATTATTATGCTGTTCATACGTAACCTGAATTTTAACGGTACCACGATTATTTATTTAGTGTGTGGAATAATGATGTATACATGCTAGTCCATTAACGCATATTTCGTATTTAATTTTCACATAAATTCTGTCGCGTCGCTCATGGTTGGCTGAAGTAATCTGTTCAAGTAGAGAGTAAATTTTGCGAGTAGCTGCTATAGTGGAGGTTGGAAGCATTTTTGTCGCAATTCTTGTGTCGTTTTCATACCCTCCAGTTTTTATCACTCATTCGTAGCCTTATCGAGGTTACATTATTATCACATATCGTATCCACTATTCCGCCGAGAACTCCTATTATTTCCGACCAAATGTGGTTCCTTTTGTTTCCAGCACAGAAGCAGTAATGAGGCTTTTCATGCTTGTCTATATAGGAATTCTTTGCACACAGTTGCGCATATATTTTCAGCTTCTCTCTTAGTCTCTAGAAGAGGAAGAAAGAAATAAAATGAGTCTGGGGTTGAAAACAAGTTATTAAGTGTGGCCAATTTATTTTCTGTTTGACTTTCGGCTCCCACAATAATAACGTTAGTGGAAATTTATTTGGAAAATTGGAGCCCCCTAGAAGTATGTCATTCAGAAATAACGATCGTAAAAGAAAAGGAGTCCCTGGACTTTTCTTGCGTTCTGACTGCTAGTTACAGATGCATTGTTCTAATATTACAATGCAAACACAAAACCTCAGTAAGGGGATCGAACTCTGTTTGAAAGCTCAACGAACCCCCTGGCAACTTTTTCCCAATCAGCTTCGTCTGAAAACGAAAACAGACCATGTATAGAAATCTCATGTGTAGAAACATATTGATCTAGATTCGATTTTAATATTTTCAATGCTTAAAAATTGAGAGTTAATTTCTTATTCATTTATAGAATTTCATTAGAGTGTTACTTAATGAAGTATTTCGTGGGACATTATCTGCTTGCAGGCTGATATTTTTTTAATAATGACCAATCTTTTATTCTTTTGCGTTGTTTCATAATTAAACGTAGCTTCTCCAGGTCTTTTGATGTTACCATAGTGTTATAGAAATAATACTGAAACCAAAGTCCTTTAGACTTCTTCATTCCCTTCATTCATTCTTCCCAACTTTCAGGGGATATAAAAGTACTGAACCAAGTTCACTTATCTGTAAAAACTTGTTTTCATTTGAAAAGTTTTCTTCGTTTGTTTTTTATTTTTTTAGATGTAATTTTGCTTCCAGTAGATTAACTGTTAAATTCAAATAAAAAACTGAGCAAGTTTATTAAGAAATATTTTTTACAATTTTGATTTACTTTTATCTGCAGATGTCACTGACTTGGTGAATAATCGGATTTCTTCTTTCGTGAGTTCTAATTACACTGTTAGGAAAATCTGCATAAATTTTAACGCACATGTCGCGAAAGCTTTCTCCATGCACGTACTTGAAAATTGAGTTAGTGATGCATTAAATTTAATGCACATGTGCATTAATATTTAAGCAAGATTGCTTCAGGCTACGCTCATTTGAACTTTTTTTGAAGATAGGAAAATAATACAGTTAACCTCTGAAGTAAATTTAATAAAGTTGTTTATGAAGTCAGCATCTCATATTTTGAAAGTTCGTTTAATTATTTTTCGCATGTCTCTTTAATATAAAGGTACACGCTAAAAAAACATTCGTAAATTCCGAAAATTATTGTCGGAATATACGTAAATATTTTTGTCAAAGGGCCTTCGGGGCCTAAATTCGGTTTATCAGCAACGACGTTCGGATATTCCGAAATCTATTTTCGGAATATCTGAACGTCATTCACGAACGGTCTTTTCAGCGTTATAATTTTTGAATTTCTATAAAAAACAAAAAAAGCAAATGTTACTATAAAAATTACTATAACGCTACCGCCTAAGCTAGCGACGCATTAGCTGGGAGTTAATAAAATTAAGACCATATAACTTTATTAATAATCATATTTATTGCTGTTTCGTCCCTGATACTATTACTGAAAAGATAAATGAATTATGCTAGATAATGAATACGATCGGTAGATTTTGCAGATTTTATATTTAAATGCTCGAGCTTTCGACTCTAGTAGTGAGACCTTTTCAAGAGCTAAAAAAGTAAATTTACAATAAAGATAATAATAATAACAAATTTTATCTTATATGAAAAAAGCTCGAGCATTTAAATAAAATCTTTAAAAAATTAATAGGATTGATGAATTTATTCTTCTTTAAAATCTATAAATGAATTTCATTATTTAATGAATTTATTATCATTGAATTTATTATTATTGAAATTATTATTTATATTTTATTATTATTAAAATTATTCTTTAATACATTTAGTTGAATTTATTATAGGGAAACACTTTTTACATCTTCAATTATTAATTTTTTATAAATTTACTAAAATTAACTTAAATTAACCCAAAGTCATCAAATAAAATTAATGACTTAAATTAACTCAAATCAATTTTAATCAGAAAATCATTTTCGGAATATACATAATTTTCTCAATATTGGAAATTAACATTCACATATTACGAAAGTTAAAAACGAACATCCTTTTTCAGAATTTCCAAAAGTGTCGTTCGGATTTTAAGAAACTATTTTTTTTTAACTTTCGCCCAAATCAGAAAGTTTTTTTCCGATATTCCGAAAATATTTTCCTTTTTTATGAATTAAATTTTAAGCACCCCGAAATTCGGCAAATGCGTTTGGATTTTTCGGATTTTAGCGTGTATTTCAAACAATTTTACAAATTAAAAGGATTCTTCCTTGTTTCAGGTGAGTCATGTGTGAAATTCCAGACAGGGTTCTATGTGAGTATGAAGTATAAATAAATAATTGGAATCAAAAATTATTTCAAATACTCGCAACAATCCGTGGTATTAAGTTGCAAAAAATGGTACGAGACAGTTAAAAGTACAGAGTGAATAAAAAGGTAAATGGAAAAAAATAAAGTAAAATGATACATAGAAATGTGAGAGGCAGAGAGTATAGAAGTTATCGTAGGGGCAGTAGAGCGGATTTACAGACATATATACGTATAAAACATAGCGTATATTCGATAATTAACACGGGACAAAAGAAAAAACATGAGACATGGAGAGCAATTTCAAGCGGACCATTTCCACTTCCGCTCACCCGTCCCTGTCTTATTGATCCCCCCACCTCGGAAAACTCGATATCAGAGCAAGTCACTAATTTAATTTACGAGGCGTAAAAAAATCCAGGCCAATCAGCTTTGATTTACGTGCCCGCACAAGCGGACAGTAGTTTTGCCGCGAAATTGTGCTAATAAGCGATAATATTGTCGTAAATCTTAGAGTACCGTCGTGCCACACCAGACATCGAATGGCGTCGTTACGAGAAAACCTTGGTTGGAGCAGTGGCGTTAGAAAATTGCAATTAAATTTTGGACGGTTAATTTATTACGGTTGGAGCATTTTATGCCTCCACGTATCACGAATAATTTTTCCTTTCTCGTTCCACAATGTTCGTATATGTTTGTGAGCTTCTTTGTTGGAAAACATGCGAGAACAAAAGATCACGTAGCGTCAGGTAGTCATCTTGTGAGCACGAAAAGACAATTAAGAATTTAAGTATCGGTGGATGTTGGAGGTTGTTTTAATAATCCTGATCATATGTCAAGAATAGTATAGGTTCGGATGAAATTATAAAAATTATTGACCTATGAAAATTATTGATAAAATTTATTTTACTATGTCGAATAGATTAATTTTCAGTTATGATAACAAATGTCAATATTCTGATGTCACATTTCATTATAGTTTGAGTCCGAAATTATAGAGTGAAACAAAATACAGATTTTTTCGTTGCTATGTAAATTTGTTATGTAGATGAGCTAATTTTTTTTATATTATGTTAAATATAGACGGTTAGACATGTTCTGAAATTTAAAAAATTCTTAAGCTATGAAAGTAATAGAAAACTATGAAATTTACAATACTTTTGAGTAAACGTATCTTGAAATTTCGAAAAGGTGACTGCAGTTGCAGATATTTTTCTTATAATTACGAAATTTATCTGAATTTTTTGTCGCACGTACGAAGCTTTAGTTTCTTAGAGCGTAAAATTTTGTTGAAAATTTCAGAATTTTTAGATAAAAGTTTCAGAATATCAGGTTTACTTAATTCAGGTATTTTAAAAAGAAATTGGATTTTCTTGAATTTGCGAATAACATCCCAGTTGAAAAATATTAAATTTAGAAATATGTATTTTTTCACGTCCAAAAGACTGTAAAAAATACGTAGTAAAGGTCGTGTTTTTTCACCTTAAAAAGGACGTCCAAAATTGGGATACTAAAGGACATCATTTTATATGTCCTTTTTGACGTGAAAAAGTACGTCCTTTCTGACATCTTTTAGTACGCTAATCATTTTATTTTATTTCAACTTTCTACGTATAATTTATAAAAACATTGTTAAATGCGATAAACATGCCACTAAAGATTGCATAGTACGTTTAATTTTTTTTTTTTTTAACACATGGAATTAATAGTAATAATAAATATAATAATGATAATGATAATAGTATAATAAAATTATTAGCGTAAAAAAAAAACTTCTTCACGTCAAAAAGAACGTACAAAATGATGTCCTTTAGTATCCCAATTTCAAACGTCCTTTTGGACGTTCTTTTTAACGTGAAAAAGTACGACTTTTGTGACGTATTTTTTACGCCGCTTTGACGTGAAAAAGTACGTATTTCCAAACGGAATAACTGTATAAAAAGGCAGTTTGAATTGAGAAAAATTCTGCTAGAAATTCTTAACAGTACACGCATGAAAAGAAATTTTTGTAAATATTGTATGTGATCATAATAATTTGATCACACTGATAGAAATGGTTCGAAAGTTTCAGCCATTCGGTTATATGTTGGGAATTTATAATTGTATTTATAATATAATATGTCTCTATGATCTATGCGGCTTGTTAAACACAGCAATCGAAATATTGTAAGTGAAACTAGTCGATTCAGAAATATAGTGGAGACCGGGGTGGAATGGGACACCGGGGTAAGACGGGACGGTAAATTTTCACGTAAATTATGTGGGTTTTGAGATTATTCTTTTCATTATATTATACACTTCTTACATTTCTTGAGAATTGCAAGATCATTTTTTCTACCCATTTGCAAAAAGATAAATCTTAAAATCCAGATAATTTACGTAAAAATTTACCGTCCGTCTTACCCCAGTGTCCCATTCCGCCCCGGTCTACCTTACAATGGGAAGGCTGATACGATCCGTGGTGGTGGGGGTAGGCGGTGCGAAAATGGTGGCGGGGAAATATCTCGTGGTTCCCCACTGGATATCTTAGGGAGTGGAATGATTTCTGGTTCCACCAAAAATCTGTTGGCGTCGGCTAGGGGCTATGGGAGGTTTGCGAAAAAAGTGAAGCACGTTAGTACCTTGAAACATGTTTATTTACCCTCTTTAAATCTTCACAGGATGATACGGCTGCGGTCGAACCGTTGGGGCGTGTCTGGGCGCTAACTTGGCCCTGACGGGGCCGCCAAGGCAGCGCGTGTGCGGACCCCGAGGCTTGGTCGGAGGTTTCCGTGGCCGGGTGGGCCGGCGCCGAGTCTGCGGGTCCTCTGGTGGTGGTGAAATCAGTTTGGTCCTCCGTCCTGGGGCTGGCCGGGCAAGGAGGCTAGATCCCGGTGCCTGGGTGGTGGGGGCTTGGTTCTCCCGGTCGTCCTTCGGGAAAAGTTGGCGCGAAATATTGCGCCCGGGTAGTCGTGGCTCCTCCAGGGCAGCCTTCTCCGGGGTCTCCTTAATCGGGGAGCAGGTAAGTTCTAACTCCCAGATTGGAGACTGGAGCAATTCGTCCAGGGTTCGCCCGGATGGCTTCTCATCGGACACCTTCCTGGGGGTCTCGGGGCGGGCGTAAAGTTCGGCGATCTCGTTGAACAACGCCTCAAAATCCGCGGGGCTCAGCTCCGTCGGTGGCGGCGACGCTCGAGGTGCAGTCTGAGTCGTCGGCGGCTGGGTCACGACGGCCGAGGTAGCGCCAGTAGTCGGCGGTGGTGGGACGGCTGGGAGAGTTGGCGAGGTTGGTCCTGGAGTCCCTCCCTGGTGTATCGTCCTGGGGGTCGGCCTGTAGTGGGGTACAGGCAATTCGGCCGGCGTGGTAACGGCTGCGTCGTATCCCGGTTTGGTCGGGCTGTACCCGGGCGTTGCCCTGTTGGCTTCCCTAGCCAACCTCTCGGCTCGTTTCCGCTCAGCCCGGGCAAGACTTCGCTCTAGGTCCCTCTTGACTCGGGATGGGCACTTCTTCTTCGCTTGCCTTTTCTAAAAGGAGGGAATACAATCTCAGTCGAGTTACTCCGGTTCCCCGGTGTGTATAAAAGGGGAGGGGGAGGAACAAAACGGGGGGGGGGTATCTTTTCGGTTCCCCGAGAAAATACTGCGCTGTCGACAACCCGGGTACCCCCGGGTTAGCGCCCGGATGGGCTGACTCTTTGGTTCCCCGAAAGAGTAGGAGGAGTGAGAGGGAGAGTGCTTCCTTTCGGTCCCCCGAAAGCAAGTAGAGAGATGAGATATCGTTCGGTTCCCCGAATGATATATGGGAAACTTACCCGGGTACCCCCGGGGCAAGCACTTAGGATTGGACGATTTTCGGTTCCCCGAAAACTGGGGGAAGGTGGGCGAGATCCCCGGATATTCCAGGGGAGAGAGAGAATTTTAAAGACTTACCAGGGCGTAGGACGTTGAAATAAACTCCATGGTTCGTTGGCACACACTAAACTTTATTTTCTATTGAACACTCTGGTCTCCCGAGAGGGTTGCTGTGTCTGGTCAATCTCCAGACACCACTCTATATAAAATTGTCGCTTCGAGGCCCTTTTATAATGAGGGAAATTGAGGGGAAAATTCTAGTAGAGGGAGAACGCGTTTTTTCCATATAGTTTTGGGCCATTGGTATCCCTTCCCCAGCGCAGTACTTGAGTTTTCATGTACTTGCAGGTCTGGGCCAACCTCGTCCTTCCTCCTCACTCCTACGGCAAACTCCCTCTCTCTCTTTCTGGCTACTTACCTTATAAGTGTTTGGGGAAGGGGTGGGTAAGAAAGCGAGCGTCTTCATTTCTCCGCTTTCTCTATTTTTCCTGTACTCTTCCAGCCCAGGCTGCTTGACCGTAGAGTTGGTGAGGGAGGTGGGGAGAGGGATGCTTGGGCCTAGTAGCCTTCCGCAGAGAGTGAGAGTGAGAGGGTGCATATCTAGAGAGGGAGGGTAGATGCTGGTCGTCCCTTTTGTTTTGCTTTGACAACTTTCCGTCATAATATCAGGGTCTCGAGGCGACTTGGGAGTTTTGGTAGGACAAGCGGCTTTTCTAATTTTACCTCCTTGAAAAGGTGCGTATAACAATTCCTCCCTTCCTTTTGAGACGCTTGTCCGGCCATACCTAATTACTATGTCTTATTTCTATTAGTGAAGAGCAGAAATTTTAAACTCAACTAATCAATTTGTCTTATCTCTATACCTAAGCTATTGTAAGTGCGGAACTAATTCTCTTAATTATATTCCTGACCATTATGTCTATCTGTACTTAGCTATTATGCCTTATTTCTATACTTCGGCTATTGTAGATTATGAATACAATGTGAAGTCTCGTAGCTATATTCCTAAATATTATGTCTATTGTGCCTTATTTCTATACCTAAGCTATTATGCACACAAAGTGGATCCCTAGCATCTTCTCAACTATATTTCTAAAACTTATCCTTGAATAATTAGACTATCTTCTATTGCGCGCATATATGTATGTCCATAATTATATCTAATAGTATTATCCTAGACACGCCTTTTCCGAGGAGTGTAGACCCTTGAGTCCCGGTAGTACGCCGTCCGATCTGCTCTAAAATCGTAGCGTTTCCTAGTTGTTGCATCCTCCCTTTGGATATCCTCGTCCGAGGAGTAGTTGTGAGAAAGTTCCCTACTTTCTTTTGATTCTGATTGCGGCGGCTTGCCGCCATTTTGGTTCGTGACATTCCAGTTTTCTACATCATGGTCGGTTCCTGTGTACGGTTGCTTGCCGTTGCCATGGTGACCTGACATCAGTGGCGCTCTGCCGCTGCTAAGATGCGGTGTTGAACATAAGCGCGCGCTTCTCAGTAGGTGCGTTGGGGTTGAGCACGACGGTGCTGTGTTGCTTTTATTATTTGCTGTTGAGCTCGGTTGTGACCCAGTATCCTCGTGATCGGTCGGCTGTATCCGCCGGCTGCTGTCTGGTGGTGGGGATTGTGTGCCGTTCAGTACGCCATGATCCGTTGGACGCGTTGGTGCTTCATTGCGGTTGCCGCTGTGGTGCGGTGGTGGGGGTTGTGCGCTGCTCAGTACGTTTCTAGGCGTTGAGCGGGTCGGTGCTCTTGACTGCCGTTCGTCGCTTGCGGATGCGCAGGGCTCTGCGCTGGTGTATCCATGATTGGTCGGCTGTGGCAGGCGACCGTTGCTCGGTGGTGGGGGTAGGTCCCCGCTTAGTGTGCTACTTGCCTTCGAACACGTCGGTGTTTCGTCACAGCAGGTATGGTTTCCATGCGGTTGTTCACCGTCAGGTATGTCGATGTTATCGCTCGTCGGTATGTATGCTTGTCTCTTACCATTTTTCGGTAATCGTACATCATCCCCATCTTGTGATGGTAATTGCGTTCTATCTTTATCTTGTATCGGTAAGCGTGCTCGGTAGAGTTGATTTGCATGTAATTTGACAGGCCTTCCTTCTAGGTCAACTATGTAAACGTCTCCGGCTATTTTCTCGAGGATAGTGTGTGGTCCAGTTCGTTTTGGCGCAAAACCGGCATTGAAATTATTGTTTTTATTTGAAAGGAAGTGCCTTGCCATGTATATTCGTTCTCCAGGGTGAAATTGTGGCATCGGGGCTTGGTTTGCATAACGCTGCTGGTACATTTGTTGATTCTGCCTGGCGCGTTCTTCTCGTTCGTGCCGTTCTTCTATCCTCTGTTCGTCATCTTCCTGGAATCTCCAATCACCGGGTCTTGGTAATGTCCATCCCAGTAGCAGATGACTTGGTGTCTGCTTGGTCGCTGCGTTCTGTCGCCGTCGCAGGCTGAATAAAATTTTTGGTAAGTCTCTGTCCCATGTGCGATGATTTCCGTTGTCGATTCTTATCCTTATATTTATTTTAATGTCTTGATTCCTCCTCTCCGTAGGGTTCGCTCGAGGATGATAATTTGGAGTTGTCCATAGGTCGCAGTCCCAACGCTGGCAAGCGTTGGCCCAGTGCTGGCTGATGAACTGCCTGCCGTTGTCGCAGAGGATTTGTCGAGGGTATCCCCAGCGTGAGAACACCTCCTTTTCCAGGATATTTGTTAGCTTTGGAGCTTCGGATGAGGCAATGGGGAAGGCTTCGACCCATCTTGAGAAGAGGTCAGTTACTACTAGCAGGAATCTTTTTCCTGTAGCCGAGGGCGGGTAAGGTCCCATTAAATCTAACGCTACTGTTTCCCAGGGTCTTTGGGCTGCTCGTGGCCGTAGTGCGTCTCTTGTGGTTGTACGGATTGGTTTGCAGCAGACACATAAGTGGCAACTGTTTACGTGCCTTCGGATGCTTCTTCTCATTCCAGGCCAGTAGTATCTTGTTTGTATTTCTCTGTGAGTTTCATCACAGCCAGGGTGTCCAGCCAACGGGTCGTCGTGAAATTCCCACAGTACTCTGTCTACGAGGTCGGCTGGGACTCGCAGTGCCCATGTGCCTTGTACTGGATGCTTCTGCCAAAAGCCTTGGCCCTCCAACTTGTGTCTCCGCGCAAAGTCTTCTTCTCTGGCTGATTTCTGCCTTTTTGTATTTATTTCTTGCCATCTTTCGATTTCATGTGCGATTGTAGGGTCGAGCTGTTGTGCTGCTATAATTTCATCAAAGAGGGATGCTTGTTCCAAGGCGTTGAACACAGGTCTTGAGTTTTCCTGGTTTGCGCCGGTTTTCTCCCTTGTTGGTAATAACATACGTTCCAGGTCGGGTTCTCCGGGTGTGGGTGCTTCGGGAGCTGGATGTCGTGACAATGCATCAGCCAATTCGTTATTCTTCCCTGCGCAATGTTCGACAGTGAACGAAAATTCGTCTAGCAGGCAAGCCCATCTTGCCAGTTTTGACTTCTCGTTCTTCATTCGGCGCAGCCAGGTCAGTGCCGTGCTGTCTGTCCTCAGGGTAAAGTGGCTATCTTCTAAATACGGGCGGTATCGTTTCACAGCCCAGATCACTGCAAGGCATTCTTGCTCGTTGCAGTGATAATGTGATTCGGTCGGATTA
The DNA here is from genome assembly GCA_030998225.1 of Diplolepis rosae. NCBI lineage: Eukaryota > Metazoa > Arthropoda > Insecta > Hymenoptera > Diplolepididae > Diplolepis > Diplolepis rosae. The sequence goes on along the minus strand of JAPYXD010000710.1, from coordinate 17,653,037 downwards.
AAATTTGCACTTGCGTACGAAATTATGTGCCTTTTCCTTTCTTCATCTTCTTGATAAAGGACAGCTCCCATTCCTTTTGCACTTGCATCGGTTTGCAATATGAATGGTAGTTGTGGGTTTGGACGGCTTAGTTCCAGGGGCTGTTTCATCATCTCCTTAATTTTTAGGAATGATTCTTCGGCTGCGGTTGTCCATTTGTAGGGTTTGTTGACTGTCAGAAGGTCAGTCAGTGGTGCTGCGATTATTGCGAAGTTTGGTATATACTCGCGTAGCCAGCCGCAGACGCCGTGAAAACTGCGCAATTCTTTTCGAGTTCGTGGTGGTTTAGCTTCTAAGATTGCTTGGACGTGCTCTGGTTGGGCCTGATTTCCGTCGGAGGTGACAATGTGTCCGAGATATTCTAATTTTGTTTTCCCGAAGTGACATTTCTTCGGGTTGCACGAGAGGCCATATATTTCGAGGCGTTCGAAAATAAGGGCCAGGTGCTTTAGGTGCTCTTCCTCAGTTTGCGAGTAGATTATAAGATCATCTAAGTAGGCAATCACGAATTGTCGCCAGAAAGTGCCCAGTATTTCTTTCATTATGTTTTGAAATGTACATGGGGCGTTCTTCAATCCGAATGGCATAACTCGAAATTGATATTGTCCTCCATCTGGTGTGGCGAAGGCTGTGTACTTTCTGGAATCGGGATGTAAGGGAATCTGCCAATATCCACTTTTTAAATCTATTGTGGAAAAAATTCTGGCTTGTCCTAGATCCTTGAGAGTCTGGTGGATTACGGGGAGAGGTTGAGCTGCGTCGATTGTGAGATCGTTAAGTTTTCGATAATCGATGCAGAACCTCAGGGTACCATCCTTTTTTGTTTGGATCGACGGTTGTGAACTGTAGGGTGAGCTGACGGGTTCGATAATTCTTTCGGCCAGCATTTCTGGGATCTGTTCTTCGATCGCCTTTTTCTTTACTTCAGAGAAGTGTCGTTGTGCTTCCCTGAACGGCTGAGTTGTCTTGAGGTGAATTTCGTGGTAAGAAGTTAATGCTTGACGTAAGCATCCTCCTCTATGGAAGATAGTGGCATGCCTTTTTACCAAATCCATAAAGGCGTCTGCTGATTTTTCAGAAAAGTGGTGTGTCAGTTCCTCCACCAGACTATCAGGTACTTCTTCCTCGATTTCTCCAGAGTCGGATGTAGTGAAGACTTGCTGCCTCTGGTTTTGGCCTATGAACAGACAGTTGCTGAAGTGGTCGTGCACGACCCGGTGCTGTACAAGCCAGTTTCTTCCCAGGAGTAATTCTTCGCCGAGTTTATCAGCCACGAAAAATGTTCCTGGATATAATTTTCCATTTATGTGGATTTTTAGGTCGATGGTTCCTCGTAATTTGAGTGTTGCTCCATCTGCGGCTAGGTTGGCTTCAGGTGGGCCAGGTCGCAGCCTATCCAGCTGCTCGGGTTTTAATAGGCACGTTCGGATTGCACTGTCAGAAGAACCAGAATCGATCAATGCCATTGCTTCTTTTCCTTCGACAGTGGCCCAGAGACGTGGTAAATTATTTCGGGAGGTTCGGGCGGCGGTTATTGTCGGTCGTTCTGTGAGTGTTGAGTTCTTGCTGGTGTTTCGTCGGCCGCCGCCCGGCGCCAGTTTTCCGCCGGGTTACTGCCGGTTCTCCGCAAGTTCTCCGCAGCGTCGGCTGACCGTCGGGCGAGGGTCGGACAGTCTCTATGGAGATGTCGTCCTGGGCAGTAGTGGCATGCCGGTAATCGCGGCTCTCCATTAGAAATGTGAGGTACCGGCTGCTTCTTGGGGTTTTCTTCTTTTGTTTTTGTGGAGTGTGCCTCAGCCTCGTCGGCTTCGGCTTGCGTGGCCCTGTCCATCAGTTCCGTAAATGTTTTCGGGTCGGCGGCTCGGATTACTCGCTTTATCGAGGGGCGCAGAGTTTCCAAGACAGTACTTACTAGCTCTGCCTCTGTGTTTTGTGGACAGAGTCGTCTGGCTAGTAAATATTTTTTTTGTAAAAATATTGCAGTCGGTTCTTTATCTCCCTGTTTTCTTGAGTATAGGCTGACTCGCAGCCCGTTCTCTACTGACTGGCTCGCGTATTTGTGACGGAAGAGTTCTTTAAATTTATCCCATGGCAGGTTGAATGACTTGAAAGGTCCCCACCATTTCCCTGCTTCTTCTAGCAGAGATTTACCGACGATTCTAGTCCAGTGTAGCGGCTCTGCTCCAGATTGTTCAAAATATGTTTCGCATTCCTGAATAAATGCTTCGGGATCCTCGTGGTTGAGCCCTGAGAATTCGGGCATTGGTGGAGCTGGTGCTTTTAAGGCTCTGATTATTAGTCTCAGATCCTGGATGGAGATATTCGAGAGAGTTGACCTGGCTGTATCCTGGCTCTGTGTTGGGTTGATTGGGATTCTCTCTTGTGTTATTCCTGTCCTGGGTGCTGAGTGTAATAAGTCCGTACAGAATGCAGTGGAGGCTGTGTCTGCTGTACTGGCGTTGTCTGGGCTTTCCATGTTGTCGAGGTTGGGCGCCACCGGATTTTGTTGACCACTTCCGGAAGTGGTGAGTGGGTTGTTGCGGGTTGGGATTGTCCTCTCTGGTTGCTTTTTGTTCTTCGGTGAGCGTGGAGTCATGTCCCGTGTTTTTATGCTCTCAGGGTCGTTGGTTTTGTGATTTCAATCACAAGTCATGGCCACACGTTGGGCCGCCAATTGATACGATCCGTGGTGGTGGGGGTAGGCGGTGCGAAAATGGTGGCGGGGAAATATCTCGTGGTTCCCCACTGGATATCTTAGGGAGTGGAATGATTTCTGGTTCCACCAAAAATCTGTTGGCGTCGGCTAGGGGCTATGGGAGGTTTGCGAAAAAAGTGAAGCACGTTAGTACCTTGAAACATGTTTATTTACCCTCTTTAAATCTTCACAGGATGATACGGCTGCGGTCGAACCGTTGGGGCGTGTCTGGGCGCTAACTTGGCCCTGACGGGGCCGCCAAGGCAGCGCGTGTGCGGACCCCGAGGCTTGGTCGGAGGTTTCCGTGGCCGGGTGGGCCGGCGCCGAGTCTGCGGGTCCTCTGGTGGTGGTGAAATCAGTTTGGTCCTCCGTCCTGGGGCTGGCCGGGCAAGGAGGCTAGATCCCGGTGCCTGGGTGGTGGGGGCTTGGTTCTCCCGGTCGTCCTTCGGGAAAAGTTGGCGCGAAATATTGCGCCCGGGTAGTCGTGGCTCCTCCAGGGCAGCCTTCTCCGGGGTCTCCTTAATCGGGGAGCAGGTAAGTTCTAACTCCCAGATTGGAGACTGGAGCAATTCGTCCAGGGTTCGCCCGGATGGCTTCTCATCGGACACCTTCCTGGGGGTCTCGGGGCGGGCGTAAAGTTCGGCGATCTCGTTGAACAACGCCTCAAAATCCGCGGGGCTCAGCTCCGTCGGTGGCGGCGACGCTCGAGGTGCAGTCTGAGTCGTCGGCGGCTGGGTCACGACGGCCGAGGTAGCGCCAGTAGTCGGCGGTGGTGGGACGGCTGGGAGAGTTGGCGAGGTTGGTCCTGGAGTCCCTCCCTGGTGTATCGTCCTGGGGGTCGGCCTGTAGTGGGGTACAGGCAATTCGGCCGGCGTGGTAACGGCTGCGTCGTATCCCGGTTTGGTCGGGCTGTACCCGGGCGTTGCCCTGTTGGCTTCCCTAGCCAACCTCTCGGCTCGTTTCCGCTCAGCCCGGGCAAGACTTCGCTCTAGGTCCCTCTTGACTCGGGATGGGCACTTCTTCTTCGCTTGCCTTTTCTAAAAGGAGGGAATACAATCTCAGTCGAGTTACTTCCGGTTCCCCGGTGTGTATAAAAGGGGAGGGGAGGAACAAAACGGGGGGGGTATCTTTTCGGTTCCCCGAGAAAATACTGCGCTGTCGACAACCCGGGTACCCCCGGGTTAGCGCCCGGATGGGCTGACTCTTTGGTTCCCCGAAAGAGTAGGAGGAGTGAGAGGGAGAGTGCTTCCTTTCGGTCCCCCGAAAGCAAGTAGAGAGATGAGATATCGTTCGGTTCCCCGAATGATATATGGGAAACTTACCCGGGTACCCCCGGGGCAAGCACTTAGGATTGGACGATTTTCGGTTCCCCGAAAACTGGGGGAAGGTGGGCGAGATCCCCGGATATTCCAGGGGAGAGAGAGAATTTTAAAGACTTACCAGGGCGTAGGACGTTGAAATAAACTCCATGGTTCGTTGGCACACACTAAACTTTATTTTCTATTGAACACTCTGGTCTCCCGAGAGGGTTGCTGTGTCTGGTCAATCTCCAGACACCACTCTATATAAAATTGTCGCTTCGAGGCCCTTTTATAATGAGGGAAATTGAGGGGAAAATTCTAGTAGAGGGAGAACGCGTTTTTTCCATATAGTTTTGGGCCATTGGTATCCCTTCCCCAGCGCAGTACTTGAGTTTTCATGTACTTGCAGGTCTGGGCCAACCTCGTCCTTCCTCCTCACTCCTACGGCAAACTCCCTCTCTCTCTTTCTGGCTACTTACCTTATAAGTGTTTGGGGAAGGGGTGGGTAAGAAAGCGAGCGTCTTCATTTCTCCGCTTTCTCTATTTTTCCTGTACTCTTCCAGCCCAGGCTGCTTGACCGTAGAGTTGGTGAGGGAGGTGGGGAGAGGGATGCTTGGGCCTAGTAGCCTTCCGTAGAGAGTGAGAGTGAGAGGGTGCATATCTAGAGAGGGAGGGTAGATGCTGGTCGTCCCTTTTGTATTGCTTTGACAACTTTCCGTCATAATATTAGGGTCTCGAGGCGACTTGGGAGTTTTGGTAGGACAAGCGGCTTTTCTAATTTTACCTCCTTGAAAAGGTGCGTATAACAAGGCGAACAATAAATATTGCCATAGCAACCAATAATATGGTTGATTTTTTCATATTTATTCAGTTATAATTGGATGGTTAAAATACACATCCCACATTGCTGTATCTATGTTAGCAATAATGTAAAGTTAAATTAATCATTAAAATGGTTATAATGGCCATTTCTTTCTATCAGTGCACCCACTCTAAAAATTTTTTAACGTCCAAATACTGATAAATTTGAATAATTATATAAAAATTAATTTTTGAAACGATAGTTGTGGTGACGGAAATGAGCAGTTAGGTTCGATGGTTGTGATTTTTATGTTATTATCGAATTGGTGGTCAATAATGTTAATATTATGGTTTTTGAATACGTTTGAAAAAAATATTTCTCTATTCGTAAATGTATAGTCGAGTTATTATTAATTTTGGTTCAAAAGTAGTGTCTAAGGCTTATATTATTATTATTTTGTTCATTATTGGTTTACATTTTGATTGATGCAAGAAATTAGTCATCTAACTTCTAGAACTCATTATTGATTAATTATGTTAATTAGCCTACAGGGATATATATTTTTGAAACTTTCCTATATTTAGTTCTTTCTTGTGAGAACTGTGAAATGATGTTTTATCAGATGACTTATTAGGTCCAGTTTTCTCTAGAATGTTCACTTATGTTTCATCAATTGCAGTAAATTTAATTTAGCTGGAGCAAGACTGTAAAAAGAACCTTTTCTTGCTATTCTTTTTGCCTTTTGTTCGCTTTTGTCCGTGGTCTCATGTTCGCCAAAACGTCCAATCACAGAGACTCGTTGTATCCAACGAGAACGTGCCGCATTTATAGAAAGCATAGAAATACAAACTCTACTAAATGATTATTTTATCTCTCTCTATTTTTCTCACACCTATTCATAAAAACATTAAACTCGACGGTAATTAGCTTAAGATAAAAATGTTTAATGTTTCAAACAAATTTTTGCAGATTTAATAATTTGGTAGATTTTATGAAAAAATGTATCGTATTATATCAAAATTTGTTTGAATCGGCTTAATGTTTGAATATATCCGAGTAAAAAGTTATTTGAAACAAAAAATGATCATCTGTGCGAGAAAATTATTAATTGACGATGATTTTATATTGAAACAGATAAAAAATCAAATAGCGCTGTTATTTTTTTAAATATTCAATTTTATGATTTTAAAAACAACAGTGAAAAAACAGGAGTAAAATATCGTTTTCAAATCTCGATTGTGCAACAATTGAATTAGGAATATTCGTGTAATAACGAAACGGTGGCTCGTTTTATACGACGGATTAGTTTTCAACGTGAAACAAGGTCAGCAAAGAAAAATGGCAAAAATAATTTGTCGATCACATTCGGTACACGCTGATCCTCTTAAAATCGTTTGACTTCCAACACTCTTCTAAAAGCATTGGTAAAAATCATAAATACAACAGATAACGTTTGGGTGGATGAAACGTTTCTAGTTTTAAAGTATGTGAAAGAGAAAAAATGCCAAAGCAAGGGGATGAGTTGAATATAAAAGATAAAGAGCATACCAAGGAGGAAAAATAAAGATGCGAGGAGATTCCTAATAAAATAAAATCGATGAGACATTCCGTTCTGTCCTTGATCATAAATCTGTCTATAATTGGACAATAGAAAAAAATGTATTATTTTTCTACAAATAATACTAACTATTGGTCGCTTTTTGCTTCTGTGATTCGTTAGCTTTTATTTATTTCATTAAAACAATAATTGAATTTATACTTTCTTTGAAAAATTCAAGGTATTGAATATACTTCAACTAGTCATTTAGATTTAATGTAAAACTCTACATGGAAGGTCCTCGATATTCATGAATCTCTTTTTAAAAAGTACCACTTTTAACTGTAATATCATGTGAAATTTTACGTAAAATTTAATCTCTTTGGAGTTGTCGTATTCTATGAGAGAATAAAATCAAGTTGTCGTTGACGCTTTTATAAGTACCACATTAAATATTTCCCCACGCCCTCTATTGAAACTTTTTGTATTTTTACATTCTTATCATGAATGATAGGGTTTTCGATTTATGTGCAAAATGAAATCCCTATCAATTATCTTTATAACATTTTTCGATTAAACCAAAATTATAAAAGTTACAATATGTCAAAACTAAAAAAAAAGTCAATATCAAAATTCCATTTTCCAGTTAAACTATTCGAGATACGAAAAAAACGCTATGATACAAAATTATTTGGTACGAAAATATCTGCAAATTTTTTTAGCAACATTTTTCATAAGTTATATATTACATTTTTCTATTTAATTTAAAAAAATGCTATTGGAAATCAAAAATTCAATTTTTTAACCAGAATATGTAAAATTCGGAAAACCGTATGAATGCAAAATTGTTCACTTAAATAAGGTTTACAAATTTTGTCTGCCAAAGTTTCTGGTGAAATGTATATTTTTCGTTTCAATTTTTAAAAATACCATTGAAATTCAAAAATTCTATTCATGTTTTGATTTCAATAAACACTATCGAAAATTAAAAATTTCATTTTTTAACCAAAATATCTGAGATACGAAAAAAGCGTTGAAATGCAAAATCCTATGCTTAAATATAGTTTTCAAATTTTTTTTGAAATTTTTACTAAAAAGAAGTTAACAGACATTCATTATTTTTTGTTACAAACGTTACAAAGGTGGTTTGATTGATCCATGGCCTTAAGGTAGTCATCCACGAAAATTAGACCTCAGGCAAAAATAAATAATTTTGCTTTCAAGAATAGCAATATTATTATTGAAGGGTTAATTTGAAAGATTATTTTCCATGAAAAAATTTGAAAGGCAGAATAATAATGTATTTAATAAATTTTATTTATACCCGGACTTTTTTTCTTATCGCTTCAAACCAAATTTTAGAAAATGAAGTGATTTTAATAAATTACAGGTCATTTTTCAGGAAAAAGTTTCTCTAAAATTTAACCTTTTCCACTTTTCTAAAATCAATAAATTATCACCAAATTCAGCAATTTTTTATAAGAATTTTGTTTTGTAAAATTGATTTTCAATGGTTTCAACCATTAAAGAATTTATTTCCAAAAATTGGGAACGATAAAGTTGTGAAGATTCTTTTTCCTGAAAAATAAGGTCATCATTTTTTAAAATCACATTATTTTGTAAAATTTGGTATGAAGCAATAACGAAAAAAGTTCGGCAAAAATAAAATTTGTTAAATACATTATTTTTCTGCATTTTAAATTTTTTTCATGGAAAATAATTTTTTTTCTCTCAAATTAGCCCTTCAATAATAATATTGTTATTCTTGAAAGCAAGATTATTTATTTTTACCTGAGGTCCAATTTTCGTGGATCAACTACCTTAAGGGGAGATTCTCCTGTAAACGGGATTTTTCGCTCCTTAATTTCGAGCGTGAATTAAAAAAAAACTATGGGTTGCCTATTTTTGAAACATTATGTAGTTATTATTCTTTATTAGAGACTACTACAGTGTTAATTTTATGTAAAAATATCGAGTGATTCCTGAGACATGATTGTCCAAAGTGGGACATGCTATTTTCGCAGAGGTACATGGCGTGCATTGTAGAGCCTCAGGAGTTAATTCTGGAACAAACAATGCTATATGTTTTTTGTTTTTTTTAGCCCTCTATGGAGTGACGTTTTTGTTTTTTGAAAAAAGTGATTTTTACAAAAATTACAACAAAATTTGCGAAATTTTGATTTTTTTTCGTCAAATTTGTTTCAAAAAAGTGGGATCAAAAATTTTTTTCACATTTTTCTAGACGTGATTCTATTTAAAATTTAATACAGTTTAATCCGATATAAAAACTTTTGAAATATGTCAAGTTGTTCTTTAGTTATCGTGCACGCCAGTTTGAAAAACATGGTTTCGAGAAAAACGTGTTTAAAGTTTTAAGTATAGCTTACATGTAAATGAAATTTTTGTTTCTCTACTAACATAGCTCAGTCAATTTTGCTTGAATCGACTTGAAATTTGAAAAGCATAATTTCAAGTTGTTACACTATAAGAATATGCAAAAAACCAAAAATCGATTTTTTAACCCATTTACAGGAGAAGCTCCCCTTAAGGCATTTTGAAATATTTTTTAAGTTGCACGAGTATTGTTCTAGCTTTAATTAAAATTAAAACGAATTAGTTTAAGAAAATATCATAGTGAAATTTGTGAAATTATGGTCGAATAATCTAATATTATTAAGTGAAATTTTCATGCATAGTAATCTCATATTTTTCAAGTGGTTATTTAACTATTTGTACACTATTTCTTCCAAAGTAATGGCAAATTGCTCATGAAATAGAAGGTTGTATGGCTTGGCTTCGTAGGAAGATCCCTAAATCGGGAATGAACGATCCGTTATATATCCGAGGATGTAATGTGTACAAGCGCTAACGAGATTTCACACCCACCAAGTAGGGCTTCTCGTACAAACAAACACACACCAACTATCATGGAATTCTCTGCTATGTTGAAGAGTCACCGTGCGTTGTTCTAGCAACTTGTAACAAATTCAACAGCTGTTGAGTTGTGTAACATGGGCACTTCCCCTATTCTTTGCGTAGTAACTACTTCGGACAGTTGCGTTAAAATATTCTTTTACCCTCTGTCAATGACAATCAAAGTAGTTTTTAAAAATTTTATTCCCTTTGACTTTTTATCTTTTAGACATGCTTTGTTCGGCAAATCTGTCAATTTTTTTGAGAACTTTAGAAGTCCTTCAATGTGCAAAAAACTATCTCTCGATAACAATAGTTTACTTCAATTTATACAAATTTTCTATCTCTACATTGAGAAAAATGATAAGATGGAATAAAAGAAAATAATTTGTTTGGATCAAATAGATTTTTCTTAAAAACAAAGAAATTATTGCATTGATATATGGTCGAAGATGTAATTTGTTTGGTTTAAGGTAGTCCGCTAGCGATCAAATGAGCAACTATAACAATTTTTTGAAAATGTGTCATGTGCGTTGCAAAATTACGAACATTGTGCGGAAAATTTTCTTCCGTTATAGTTTACTATTATTACCTATAAAGATTGAAAAAAAAATGTTTTCCATTAATTTACAATCTTTATTTGAATCTCGGAGTATTTCTTTCGGTGAACTTCGGCAATCATCGCGCTGCGCCACACTGATAGAAATGGTTCGGGAGTTTTAGCCATTTGGTTGTAGGTTGGAAATTTATAATTGTATTTATAAAATAATATGTCTCTTTGAACAACGCAGGATGTTGAATACAGAAATCAAAATATTGTAAGTGAAACTGGTCGAATCAGAAATATAATATGGGAAGGCGAACAATACATTTTTCCATAGCAACCAATAATATGGTTGATTCGTTTATATTTATTCAGTTATAATCGGATGGTTAAAATACAAATCTCATATTGCTGTATCTATGCCAGCAACAAGGTAAGGTTAAATTAATCATAAATATCGTTGTAAAAGCCATTCCTTTCTATCAGTGAAATCATTCGCGATCCAATCGCGGACTCACCCGACGAGATGACAACTATAGTGTTATCGTCAGCTGAGCGGAAATATGGTTTCCACTTCCTTTTTATTCTTGTTTTCTGGCGTTTATTCCAAAATAACTTTCCAAGATATACGGTAAGATACGATTTTCAAAGAAAAATTAATATTCTTATGAAATTTCCCAACAGTTCCATAGTTTTCCGCAACGCCACCACCAGAAAATTTTTCGCGAATTGATGATATTATGAGCCCGCGAAATGACTTTCCATAAGAGCCCATGTAAAAATTCCATATTTCGAGACGTGATAATTCAAAATTTAATACGTCAAGGCCCAAAATGGCAGAGGACTTTTCGATCGGGAGGAGTCTAATATATCGATATATGGAATAAAAAAGGGCACTTAACCACCTCCCTTCCCACTACCGGACTACCTTAAGGCAGAAATTTATTTGATTTGAACAAATTTTAATTTGTATTATAAAAGATGTTACTGGTAAATTTATGAATAAGTAGAGCAGATGAGTGGCCTTTCTGGTTTTTTTATCTTCATTTGTTATAATAATAATCTTCATTGTAGAAGCAATTTTGAATCCACACGGAGAAACTCTTCATTGCAAAATTTAGTGTTATTATATTTATTTTTACTAAAAGTCAATAGGAAACGAGGATATAACGTCACTTTTTTAGAAATTACTATTTTGAATATTAAACTATGGAGTTACTAATAATATTGGAGAAAATGGTGATATAATTGTACTTATGCCTAAAAGCAAAAGCAACTTTTATTACTTGAAATAGTAAAATCTTAATCGACACATCGAACGAATTATATTGAAGTAAACCCAATAAATGTTTCATTAATTGCTAAAAAAGAATGTTAAATTTACAAAAGACAATAGGAAAGCCACATCTTCTGTCTAACCGAATTACCATAGTCCTTTGGACATAGTGGAACCATATTTATAACTTTTCCTATCGAAAATAGGGAATAATTGCACCTCCATGATATAAAAAAATTAGTCATTCGTAAATTTTACCATAGTTCTTATTAGATTTTGTGAGCTACATAGAGAGAGTATTTATAAACATAGTTACATATTTACATACACATACACGTATACATATATCAATATAAATAATAAACATACCAATGCACGCTCAAATATTAATTCAACGCAACTTAACCTAACTGCACAACGCACACAATCATAAACGCATCGCAGTGAAAAAACACTTAAATGTACCAAATTCATTATATACTGAACTGTGGAAACTTTTACGATTTGTAAGGAAAATCTCGGTAGTCCCTCTGCTAGAAAAAATCGTAAGTTAGAAAGGCAAGTTTGAGCGCGCCTAGGGCGAGCGATCTGATCGTCGCGCTTTGCGCTCCGTTCTTTCTGGACCTCGCGCTTCGCGGTCGGTCTTCTGCTCTTCGCATACATTTAAGTTTATTTCTTATAATTTGATACTGAAGCTCAAACCAATTTTATAATAATATTACAGATGATGTGAATTACACATTTTCTCAAAGTCACTCAATTTCTTTTTGAATTTAAGTGAAACAGGAAATTCAATTTACTTAAGGCTCTATCAGTCTTAAGGAACACATTCTCATCATGACGCTCGCGCTTCGCGCTCGATTTTCTGTATACATTTCAGTAACTTTTTAATAAATTACATGGTTAAAATACTTTATTTTCTTCCAAATCTCTCAAAAAGAAAAAAAATCTTTAAAAGATTGTTTATCTTTAATTAAAACTTTATTTAAGGAAACGATTTTGTAGAACAACGCTTAATTCGTATCTTACATATTTTGGTGAAAAAAATCGAATTTTTTTAATATTAAAAATCAAAACATAAAATATACATCCTGTCCCGAAATGTCTTAATGAGAATTTGTAGACCTCATTTAGGCAAACAATTTTTCATCTAAACGTTTTTTTTTGTATCTCACACATTTTGTAAAAAAAATGGAATTTTTGAATTTTAATCGTATTTTTTGGAATTGAAACGAAAAATATATGTTTTATCAGAAACTGCGTGAGACAAAATTTATAGATCTTTATAAAACGAACAACATTGTATTCTTACGTTTTTTTCGTATTTCTCATATTATTGTTAAAAAATTGAATTTTGGATTTTCAATAGTTTTTTTTTAAATTGAAAAGAAAAATATTGTATCATAACGTTTTTAATATCTCGTATAATTTAACTGGAAAATGGAATTTCGATATTGACTTTTTACGAATTTGAATATGCTGTAACATTTCTAATTTAGATTTAATTAAAAAATGTTATCAGCATAATTTGTATAGATTTATGAGCACTATCTAAAACCTGTATTGAAATTTTTGATTTTTTCAAAAAGTTATTTTCAAAAACATAAAAGTAGTGCTTAATCCCTCAATTTTGATTGAATGAGGCTGGTTAACGAACTTATCCTTACTTTTTCGGCTCTGATAAAGTGTGCCAAAGCTCAATTCAATCTGAAAATTCTATCGAGAGTTATTCCGCACACGACCTACTACAGACAGACAGACATTTTCGTAAAAATCGTTTTTTCTGACTCAGGGGGTCTCAAAACATAAAGATTTGATAAGAATTTCGAAAGTCATTTTGCACAGTAATATCAGAAACGTTCGGCGTATCTGACGTCACTCGGCAGTACATTTAATATTTCCAATGGGAATTTTGACAACGTACTATTCCAATATATGATGTATTCGATTGCAAAATATTCAAGTCTTTCTCTCTTCATTGTTCATTACTATTGACAATGGTAATTTCTCTAAACTATTTTGCAATTCATATTATTCAAAAGACCAATTCTTGCATAGATAGTTTTACTTTTTATTTATATAGGTATCATTTATTTCTAGTTTCAATTTGCCATCAAAGATATTAATCTTCGCAACTCTCAATGGTAATTTATAAATTTGCACTATACTTACAATTGGTTCAGAAAATGTATTTCCTCCTACCGCTATGGTAAATAAAACTAGTTTTGTTACTATATCCTCGCTTCCTATTGACTTTTAGTAAAAATAAATATAATAATACTAGATTTTACAATGAAGAGTTTCTCCGTGCACTAAGTTAAGTCATTTCTTCAGTGATTTCTGCCTCTGAAGGGATTTTCTGTATATCGATACCCACGTTCTAATATGTCGTATCCCACATTTGGAAAATTTTTCAGGAAACGATAAAAACGTCTTGCTAGCACAAATAAATAAATGTAAACAAATTTTTGTTTTATACGTTCATAAAAATGCATAAATAATAATAATTAAAGCAAAAAAAATTATTTAAATAAATTTTATGATATTTATGTGGGTTCCGCAAGAAGAAAAAATTAAAATGTATTTTAGAAAGAAAATTGATTTAATCGTTTTATAATTAAATATTGTTTCATCCCATACGTAACATTTTTCTCTCTTATTTTGTATTGTTTAATTCATAATTATTATAATATAACATTATTGATACATTTTATTTTTACTATCTTTAATATTGCTTAAAACATTTTTTTTTTCATTTTAAGTACTCTTAATTTTTTATTTTTTTATTTCAGGTACATTTTGTTGCTGAGATTGTTAAAAATTTCTTGTCCTCTTTTGTCTGGTATTATCACAATTTTTTTTATAATTAATATCATTATCTTCAGGTTTTTTAAATCTATTATTAGTACGCAGTACTTTGTTTTTAACACCAAGATTAACTTGATTAGCTTTTCGTTTCTTACTCTTAGTCTTTTCAGTTACCTTAACTATATTTTTACTCTCGGCTTCCAAATTTTTTATTGATGGAGATTGGTCAGAAGCAGAGTCAGTATCATCAATATATTTTATATTATCATAGAAGCAGTGTGTATCTCTCAGCAACACTTTTTTTAATGCCTGTAATTGTTGCCATTTACTTTTGATTCTTTTTAATTGATCTACAAACAGAGGTTTCAGCGGATGCTCTAGATTTAATTGGAGTTGTAAAAATATTATTTGTAATTACCTTCTTACTCATTTTATTAAATAATTTCTCAAAATAAACTTAAGACTAATCACAAAATAAAAATTGACTGTCACATCGCTGGCGCTGACTTAACCAATGGATGTGGGATACGACATATTATAGTAGAATTCGTGAAAATCGGCATGTGGGATACGACATATTAGAATATTTATTTAAAAATATTAAATAAACAATTTGACTCACAAGATTTTAATATAAGCTGTAAAACATTATTATTAATCCATTTTTCAAAAAAAGTCAATTTCTCCAATTTTGTGGGATACGACATATTAGAACGTGATATTTTGAATTAATCTTTTAATTTATGGCACTGAAGAGGACCCCCATATGTGAACGAAACGTTTGCCTTACTTTTTACGGTTTTTTTATATATCTGGCGTTGATAATTTAAATGTAAAAATAAAATGAATCTGACCCAATGCCAAAATAACATAATGAATAAAAATTCTACGAATTTTGGGTCAATTTAATAGCAGACATGTTTCCAAACATGTCACATTACATTGTATTCAATGTTTGTGATAATTTTGAAGACTGAAAATGTCCTTTCATTATAGTTGAACGCAAACTTTCCATCAAGACTTAGGATATTGGTAACGTTGTCAGGTATTTGTTTATCTGACATGTTTATAAGCCCGTTTTCTTTGTCTGTGACTAATTTTGGTATTTGGGTAATTTTAAAGTTCGATAAATACCTGCTTTTCCTATTTTTCATAAAAGATTTATTTATTGAACAGTTTAGTCAAGATACCAAGCAATTCAAATCATAATTTTCCATAATTTTTAATCTTATACTTTTATTTTAAACTTTCACTTTCTGTTAGGTGCGCCAATTTATCTGCTGCTCCCCTAAATGAACTAAACATGAAGAAAAGTTTATTTTGGTCTATTTTGGTCTATTTTCAATTTTAGAGGTGGTTTTCGGCATATTATTACAGTTAGTAGTAGCTTTTTTCAGATGTTTTTTGAAAATAATTTGCACGTCAAATCAAAATATAGATGTGATCTGAAAATCCACAAAAGCCCTTTTTTAGATGTAAAGGGTTTCCCAATAAGGGTGATATGTTTTGAAATTGAAAAAAAACACTGAATATTCATTCGGAATTGATCGAAATCTTTTTTATTATATTGGATATTCTATGCTATTTATGATTTAAAGAATATATCGGCCAAATGTCCCCCGAGACTTGAGCCAAAAATGCGCCTCATCAGAAAAGATGATTTTTTGATGAAAATTGGGATCATTTTCAATTGATTCCATAGCCCAATCCGCGAACTCCCGACGCAAACGATGGTCATTAGGCTTCAGTTCTTGGGCCAGAATCATCTTATAGGGATGCAGGCCAAGATCCAATCGGAAAATACGCCAGGTAGTCATCCTGGACAGGCCCAATTCCTGAGATCGGCGTGGCACGGACAATTCACGGTACGGCGGCTATATTCTGTGTAGAACGTGCGGTACGCATACGATTTTTAGGCTTAGTATCCAATAGAGTAAATTCACTCTCCAACTTATCGATTATTCGACGAATTGAGAGCGCGGATGGAGCAGAATGACGACCATATTTTGCACGATATGCTCTTTGAACACCGACAAAACTTCTCGAATTTTGAAACTACTCATGATTAAATGGCAAACCTTACTGATGACAACTGATAGCAGACGTCAAAAATTTCAGTTCAAATGAGCCCGATAGGGACATTCAAAATCATATCACCCCTATTGGGAAACCCTTTATTACCACTGCTAAGGGTGGTTTTTGGCAAATTGTTACAATTAAGGATAGTTTATTCTTTGGACCTTATCTGTACATATTTTTTAAGTCATTTAAAAATAAATAAATGAAGTCCCAATGAAAAAAGCATTTTTCATAGAAGTTATGCTCATTTTTGAGTTATTCACATTTTTTGAGAGGGTATCGAACTAAAGTAGTGCAACCCTCGTGCTTGACAAATTTCGCGTGTTTAGATCTACCCTTCCCCTTTAAAGTGAGACGAAAACGATGGAGATATATTGATTTTTATGGAAGTTACCATTTTTCAAAATAAGTGGGACGTATCTTTCTCTTGGCTGTTAAAGGAAAATGAAACATCGAGAAAATGGCATTATTCCTGTGGGTTAATTACGTTATCTCATCTATGTTGACGAGGAAATAATTTTCCTTTATATGCGAGTGTTAACTCGCATTTGCAGACTACATATATATGGGGATGCTTGGCTTAAAGAGGGTAAGGTCCGTTTTCGCTTCATACCTTGCTCCCCTAAATCACAACGGTTACGTTTTTAGGACGGTCGTTATTCCGACTCTGATGTTTTTGGTCTCATTAGTAGCTGTCTCTTCGCCAACTATGGTGCTCGGTTAAGGGCGAAAACAAGATGAGAAAGCAAGGGAATGGATATCAGACCTAATTCTGTTCAGTGCCGTTACAGTGGCTGCAATTAATATTCTGGGTCCCGCCACTCCGTTTTCACAGAAAATCCTGCTAAGTTGTCTGGGAAATTCTTCAATTAGACAAGGAAATTTTTCCCGTGTTCTGTAATCTGCCCAATAAAATTTTAAAATTCTCGTTTCATAATATTAGGCACTTTTGAATTTTATATCCAAAGATTATTATTAAACGGAAAGAGCAAAATAATGTTTATTTTTATTCATTAATTATTAAGATATTATTTCCCTCTAGTTATTTACTTATTTGTTTTTGCGTTAGAATTGAATGAAAGAGAGACTTTGATTCACTCATAGACATATAATACTTGGTAGTCTAGATTAAATCTTTGTATCTGGTATCTGAACGTGACAAGTTCGTTATTACTTGCTAACTCGAGAAATATTTCGAATTCAATTTCTCGAAGATTTAGTTATAAATAGTTGTTGATATAATATGCTCTGGAGGAGTATTACATTCTGTTTGATATGAGATCGAAATCGAAATTGGATAGAAAATAATACGTGTTCTGATTAATGAAATTAAAATAGTTATTTTAAATTCAATATAATTACAAATTTTTAATCGTCGGCAGGTTACTTTGACAGAAAATGTTATAAAGGGTATTTAATTTTTAAATTTTATGGATTTTGGCAATATGAAGCGCAGCGATTATAAGCGTTTCAATTTCCATCTGCTTTATTGCTTTGAATGAACACGTAGCAAAAAACGAGTATTTTTAAAATTGCTTTTTATCGGTTTTCTTTGTGCGCAAAAAAATTTAATTAAAACCTACCTTTAGATAGTGATGTAAATGTTCTAAGAGATCTAGATCTCAGAGGATAAATATTAGAAGTAAAAATGTAATGTTCTTACAGAAACATTTAGTTAAAATTACTGTAGTGTAATTGTATTTCTTACACGGAGAAACTTTTTATATCAATTTTTACTATAGTATTTTTCAATTTAGGGAAAAACGTATCACTTTGAGAATTTTTTTTTGTTAAAATTATAAGCTTTATAATAATGACACGGAAATTCAGCATAGTTCATAGCAAATTTTACTGTAGTTTATACTAAAGTTTCATATCATTATTATAAAGTTTAGTATTTTTACTAACAAAAATTCTCAAAGTGATACGTTTTTCCCTAAATTGAAAAATACTATAGTAAAAATTAATATAAAAAGTTTCTCCGTGTATCTTGAGATGATAAAGTCCTAATACATTCTTACTCTGTAAAAAGTAATATTAAATAGAACAGAAACAGTACAAAATCGTACTTTGTAACTATTAAAAAAAAATGATAAATTGATATTAAGATCTGGTAACTTTAATTCTAAAGAAGCAAAACCATCGAATGCCATACTTCGCAAGAATATTTAAAGAAGGGGAAAATCACAAACAACTTTACGTAATTCAAACACTTTTTTTGATAAGATAAGAGACAAGTTCATGATTCGTTAGGAGTAAAACTTAAATGTTGAAGATGAAGATGGTTATTACTTTTTCAATTTGTATTTTTATCGTTGTTGCTGAAGCTTTGGGTGAGTAATTTTGCAAGCATCAAAGTCTTTCTTCTGTTTCAAGTTGCAGAAATTCTTTCAACCGTTTTTACTATTAATTCATGAAAGCCGCTTGACTTTTGAATATATATATCCAGATAAAAAAATTATCGTTGAAACTCACGTAAGCATTCCACGTGGATATATGTGTATTATACGTTGTTGGAAACCTGATATACGAATATGTTTAAAAATAATGTACACAACGTATATTCAGTTTCAATATCTACAATATTGAAATTACTTGAGATTAATATATTAGACATTACAATTAATATCTGGATATTATAACCGAATTTATGAGATGCTTGTCAAATAGTTTAATATCTAGATATAGATATATTACAATGAGAAAAGTGAGTTTTTTCTGTGCAATTTTTCTATTCAATATACATATGTCACTTACTTATTCAAGTCATAACTTTCGATCAAAGCAAATAGTTGTAAATACTATTCGCATTTTTATTGTTTGCCACTTTCTCAAGGTTACTATTTAAATCCTAATTTTTAGTCAATAAAATAGCTGGAATCGCTATTAAGTAGTACACGGAGAAACTTTTTATAGCAATATGTATTTTATTTTATAATGATAATTCTGAAAAATATTAGGAATCTAGGGAAAATCGAGGTGCAATGAAAATTATTCCTAGCGGACTGGAAATTTTTCGCAGTTAAAATACTATTTGAGAAATAGATTTGAGAAATAATATGAATATTTGGTGCAAGTTAAAGTAAAGTTTGATATAATCTATAGTAAATTATCATATAATGCTTCTAAAGTTTAGTATTTTGCTGGGAAAATTTTTTACCATGACACGTTTTTCCCTAAGTTAAAACATAGTTTAACAAAAATTGTACACTTAGGTTTCTTCGTGTATTATTACTGATATATATATATATAAGGTATATTATGTAGTAGTAATATGCAACTAAATTGAAGGACTTTTTATATTTCCAAATAACTATTTAACCGCATTTCCATTTTTTCGTATCATCATTTGTGTTACGATTCAATAGTGTTGCTAAAATCAAAAAATTATAACAAATAACGATTCAGAAAAATAATTAGTTGAACAAATAACTGCTGGGAAACATAAAAGTTGGGTTACGTAACAGAACCGAATTGTCAAAATTATAGCAAAAGATAATTCGGTCACATGGAATTCGGTAAAATTAATTTTAGAAGATATAGAATTTGAGGAATATATTCATGCGCTTCCAGAAATTGGAATTAATAATAACATTATTTTTTATAGAATCCAAATATCTATTAAGTCAAGAGGGAAAATTTATTGATAAAAGAATTCATATTGAAGTCAAGTCATATGTGGCCGGTTTGTACAAATCCCATGTCCTGTTTTGTACAGGGATTTTGTTGTCGGAGAAACACGTTATAACAGTAGCTACATGCCTTAAAAGATTTATTTATTCTCACATAGATTTTGAATATTATTATGCTGCGTTTGGATTAGTTGAGTTAAGGAAAACGAACCGGGGGTATTCCTTTGAAGATGTAAAAATACACCAGGACTTTAATCTTACAAGTGAAGATCTTCCTAATAATATAGGACTCATAACGGTACTTATAAAAATTGGTGTTTTTAAATGTTGCATATGATTTTTTTTAAGCAGTGAATAAATGTTTTTAAACCAATTTATTCAGGTACTACACTGAGAAAAATATTTTTTTAATCCTACCAGAATTTGGTTAAATCAAACAAGACGGAAATAATAGAGATCATAAGAATGTCAACGATAACTAAAAAGAGGGATGATTACCAAAAATGAAAAGAGAGTATTAAACACTATAGACTAAACTGCATAATTCCCTTTTCTCACCTGGAAGTAATTCTTGGTTTTTAGTAATCATTCATATTCTTCTGATCTCTATTTTTCTCCGTAAAAAAATTAGCTTATTATACAGATGACCAAATTTTTGGTTAATTCAATTAAGGGGGTCTCCTTATCCAGAATTTTCAAAAAATCGATTTTTTTTTTGTATCAATCGATGGATCTATTATCAGAGAATATTGTCGCAAAATTCTACAGTCCATATCGGAATAGTTTAGATGGAAGGGTTCCGAGCAGTGGCTTGCCCGGAGCGAGCGGAAGGTTTTTTTCACCTTCTGAAAACTTTAATTAAAGCGCGTTTTCTCATAACCACATTTTTCAAAATTGCGTGCACGATTAAAGGAGAACCAATTAAGCTATTATTATAAACTTTTTTTTTATTTGTAGGTAATTAAAATGCGCATATATGCGCTTCAAAGAAAATTGGGAAAAAGTGCCTTTTTTTAAGGTTCTGGATAAGGAGACCCCCTTAAACAATTTATTATATTTGATCAAAGATGATTTGTTCCACTAAGATATGGTTTAATCAAACCAATATTTTAATTGATTAGACTAAATTTTGATTGATTCAACAAAAAATCTAGATTTATTCAACAAAATAGTTTGGTTAGATCAAAAATAATTTTTTCTGGTTATCAGACCAAATATAATTGAAAGATCGCGTACATTGAAAGAGAAGACCCTGGTTAAATCTGTTCTCAACTATGTGTTTAGTGGATGTAACCAATAATTTAATAAAAATTTTCCCGGTTACCCTGAGTTGAAGCACGTAGTGGAGGGCAAATTTAACCACGACAGAAGGATAATATGCTTTTATTTTTTATCTGCTTTTTATTTGCTCAAACATTTATCATAAACATGTATTTTTCAGTTAAAGATACCAGACGATGTATTGCCACTTGAAAAAAGTTTCAAAATGTCACTACAGACTCCAAGATTTCGTACAACCCGTTTTATAACAGGCTGGGGAAATTACAAAGGTGAAGAAAAGGATATTTTAAAAAAATTAAAGTTTGCCAGAGTTAGAATACGTAGTGCTTACCAGGGACCTGCGACCCTAGCACTTCCAAAGAAGGTTGAAGAGAACAATATGCTTTGTACTATGATGCTCATAAGTCGTTCAGATATATACGAATTTTTTACGGTTAGTAGCATATTTAGTGATTTGCTGGAAACAAATGTGTAACGCCATGACCGAACTAAACAACGTGACGTCGGTAATTTCAATTACAGCATGTAAGGTTATTCAAAAATTAATAAATAAAATCGATTTTTAGTACCAGACAGACTTTCTTGGCTCTGTTGGTCACGTCTGTCTGGTACCGAAAATCCATTTTAGTTATTCAAATTCTTTAAATATTTTTCGAATA
This sequence comes from Diplolepis rosae, assembly GCA_030998225.1. Lineage (NCBI taxonomy): Eukaryota > Metazoa > Arthropoda > Insecta > Hymenoptera > Diplolepididae > Diplolepis > Diplolepis rosae. Next base: position 17,631,471 of record JAPYXD010000710.1, on the reverse strand, counting down.
ACCTTACATATTGTAATTGCATATCAAGTCATAAAGTTGACAAAATAAATATTTGAAATTATGACCTGGCAATCTGTTTCAAATTCTATTACTTACAAGGTATATACAGGCAAAAATTTGTCTGATAAAAAATGGTTTGTTCTTATCGATTTTTTATTGTTATGTTCATTCAAATGCACGAAAAAAGGATGATTTTGAAATTCATATTCCATTCTTAGTTAACAGATACATAGATTCAGTAAAAAAATGTTTGTACAAATATCCCTTAAAATCTTTGTTTCCTAAAATTTATTTTACCGAAACCCATGCAATTAAATTATCATTTATCAATTATGATCTTTTATAAATGCGTTGTGATATTGTCATTAATGTCACTAACGGTACAGGTGGGTTGATAAATTTTCAAAATGGTCTAAATATACTGTGCAAAAATGTCCATACAGTGAAGAAACAGTAATGAAACACACGACTCGGCCGAGTCTGGAGTGAATCATACCACATGACTAGGCTGCCAGATCTGGCCCTGGTCGGACCGTGCGTTTTATTACCGATTTGAGCTACACAACCAGGGCCCTGCTAGGGCTGCAGAAAATCTCTTGCTTGGGACACTGTATCACAAACATATTTGGATTAAATATGTATTTTTCCAGGATAGTCATGACTTAGGAGCTCCGCTCGTGGATAATGTCGGAAATGTTGAAGGAATTCTTTGCTTTTTACCACGCTCGACTGATAAGCTGAAGAATTTAATTTTTATTAAACTTCAAAACTATCGTACCTGGATCGAGGATTCAATGCTCGAGTCTGAACGAAAAGAAAATTCTAGTAGGCCATATAAAAGAATCAAGTCAGATGGCACCATGGAGGGTGTTAGCTACGTTACATTATTGAATGATCCTTGATATTTTTCTATTTTGATTCATCGACCCATGTGTAGAAATAGAAATCGGGCCCTAGGAGGGTACCAGCTGAGTCGACCTACTTACATTATTTTTGTGTTATTTAAAAACTTTTATTCTTGAATGATTTTTCCTTCTCGCTATACATTAGGTTTTTAAAAATGATGGGATTTTTATGAAAGTGGGCTCATTTTCCTACAAGACGATATTTCACAACTTATTTTTGAAATTAAATAATTGTCAAATATTGCTATTTGTCTGAATTCTTGTTTGAAAATGATTTTTTTATAATTTTAGGAATTACAGAATTAATATTCGAGAATTGCATAGAACCCGGTAGAACCCTGTTAGAATATGGGTTTCTACCTGGGTCTAAACGGAGTTGCACACATAGAGATATTATAGATAGAGTCGACAAGCCAGCCTGAAACCTGTCAGCTCGGGCGAGAAAGAGAGAGTGATTCGGAGGGTTAGGCTGTCTCTCTCTAACGCGGTATGCGCAAACAAAGGCAGAAAAAACATCCCAACGTCTCTCTCTTTCGCTCTCACCGAGTTTCCAGACTGACGTTGCCACTTACAGAGCGGCCTATGGCTTGTCGACTCTATCTGTAATATCTCTATCGTTGTACACGGTTTTTGCAAATAGGTCCTGCCCGGATTTTATCCGGTTTTACCAGGGGTGTTTAGGGAAGTTTGCCGGTTTTTTCAATAAAGAAAACACTTAATTCTCAAGGGAATCTCAAAAATTTTTTATTCAAAGTATTGACCATTAGATTCTACACATTTTCCCCATCTTTCAGGCAAATCATGGATACCATTCCAAAAAAAACGTTTTCTCTTTCAAGGCAAACCATTCGACAAGCCATTTTTCGACTTCTTCAAAATTGGCGAAGCGCTGCTCTGCGAGTGAGTGTCCCATCGATGCGAAAAGGTGATAGTCGGACGGGGCGACGTCTGGAGAATACGGCGGGTGCGATAATATTTCCCAATTCAATGCTTTTAATGTGTTCTTCACCACTTTAGCGGTATGAGACGGTGCGTTGTCATCTTGTAGGATAACTTTGCCATGTCTTCGGGCCCATTCCGGCCGTTTTTCGATCAACGCATGATTCAAATTGATAATTTGTTGTCGGTAGCGATCCGTATTCACCGTCTCACCAGGTTTTAATAACTCGAACTACACTACACCACACTGGTCCCACCAGACACAGAGCATTGTCTTACGGCCAAAGCGATTTGGCCTTGGAGTCGATGGGCCGACCTCACCAGGTGAAAGCCATGATTTTTTGCGCTTCGGGTTCTCGAAATAAATCCATTTTTCGTCCCCCGTGAAAATTCGATGCAGAAAAGATTTCCTTTCGAACCGTTGAAGCAGCATTTCACAAATGGTTTTTCGATTTCTATCGTTCAGTTGGTGTGGTACCCATTTTCCATACTTTTGGATTTTTCCCATGGCTTGTAAACGTTGGCAAATTGCTCCTCGGGTCACATTTATTGTTTGTGCCAATTGTTGTTGCGATTGGGTTGGGTCTTCATCCAATAACGCCTGCAATTCCTCGTCTTCGAACTTTTTCCCTGCACCAGGATGTTCATTGTCTGTTAAATCGAAATCTCCACTTCTAAATTGACGAAACCATGTCTCACATGTTCTAATCACTGGAGCATGTTCACCATAAGTTTCTACCAGCAATCAATGAGCCTCAACTGCTTTTTTCTTTTGGCGAAATAAGAAAAGCAACGAATGCCGCAAATGCGATTTACTTGGAACGAAACTCGACATATTCACTGAGGTAAACAACTATGATGCTATTATTTTGGCAGAATGTAATTGTGTATTTTTGGAGGTTATTGTCCATAGAAAAATATGACATAGATGCCAAATCATAGAAATGTATATATATATATCTCTAGTGACATCTATGAGTAAAACCGGCAAATTTCAACTAACACCCCTGGTAAGAAGGGTTCTAAATGGGTACAAAAATATTAGACGCCTATACCTTCGATTCAAGAGATCCCTGGTAGAACCACAATAGACTCGTTTAGACACCCAGAGTGCAAGACCAAATTTTTCAATCTATGTTCCCGCTATAGCCCGTTTAGATCCTGTTAGACGCTCATACCTTCGATTCTAGAGATCCTTGAGAGAACCACGGTAGAACCGTTTAGATACCTAGATTGCACTTTGACCAAAAATGTCAATCCATGTCCCCGCTAGGGACTGTTTAGACCCATGTAGAACTTGCTTACACCCGGATAACATTCCACAATTATGTTATAATTTCCCGGTAGAATCCAGCTAAATCCGGATAAAGTGCCAGAGCTCATGACAGGAACCTACCTGGGTTCTAAAAAGCGTTGTACCCGGTTCCAATCATGGTTCTAACGGTTTTTTTTTCAGGGAAAGCTCTAATTTCTGATATTTAATTCTAGAAGAAATAATTCTTGTATTTTAAATATTTTATCGCGAGAAATGATTTTTTCTTTTCTAAACGATAACTTCAATAGTAACATTGTAATTATTGAAGACATATTTTTTTCTCAGATCTGTTTCTCTGTGAAAAGCTGTCGTCAAGATTCTCTTTAAATATATAATTATTAAATTTTATACTTTTCATGCTAGTAAGTTACTATAACTGTAAGTGCAATGAATGTTACAATAATGATATCAATTTAAAAATTTTATTTCATTTTATTTTTTAGACAAAAGAAAGTTAAATATTGCATATATAATAATTTTTGAAATATCACCAAAATTTTAAGGTATACGCAAGAGCTGACACATTTTTTAAATATTATTAAAAGACAAATTTTCTCATGTCCTAATTAATCCTACAAAAAATTTGAATACATTAAGAATGTTACAACATCTTGTTTCAACAGATATATTTTGAAAAAGTTTATAATTTAAACCAATTTTATATTTTATTGATTTTTATACTTATACTTGTTTCATTACCGCTCCAATAAGAAAAAAGCCGAACAAAAAAAAAATGATTCATACGCATATTTGTAGGGGCTACGGGTTTGAAAGTGGAAGCTAATTCAATGCAATTTTAGCCCCTCCTTAGCAACTCTTACAGGAACAAATTTCCAATTCTTCCTGAAGTAGAGGCTATGTAGGGGCTCATGTGAACCATGACAAACCCTACTTAACCACTCCACGTTCTCCCAACGCGGACTCCGCACATTACTACGCAGACGTCACGCAAGGCACCTGATTGGTTGTTTTAAGCGCGTCATTTAAAATCCTTAAAATATCACGTGTTTCTTGGTTATTATAAATAATGGTATTTTTACTCGTATAAATAACCATTACATCTGAATTAAGCAATTCCCAGCAAAAGATTGAATAATTAATTAACTCTTTGGTAAACAAAGAATTAAAATGACAAAGGTTAATTTCATTTACAGAATAGTAATTTGATTATTTAATATTTTCCTCAGGATTTCTTAATTTCAATATAATAGTTGGTTATATAAGTCAAAATATCACTATTTATAATAAACAAAAATATTGTATTTTTAGGATTTAAAATCGCGCGGTGAAAAGAAACTAATCGAACGCTTTGCACGACATGTGCATAATTAGTTTCAAAAACTTTAAGTAACGTATTTTAACTGTTGATTACTGTTCGGAGTGTGTACTACCCTAAAAAAATTTGGATCTCAATGTGAAGTGATTGTTTGGAATAAAAAAAGTCAAGACAGTTATTTATTCATGTGTACTTATTTAATTTCTAAATTTAATTCTCCTCTCATCAACTCTAAAACAATGAAATATCATATTAAGTCAAAATTTTGTTGGTGTGGTGCACAACCAGAACTTTAATGGAAAGTTAAAGTCTGAAGTAACTTTCAACAAAGTATACTGAAGTGGAAATTAAAATTTGGAAATTCACGTATTCCAATTTAAAAATAAATAAAATTTAGGAATACAAGTAGTTGTAAGAAGTTAAATATAGTATTAGTTTTATATTTCTGGGAACAGTATTATAATTTATAAAGAAGTTAAAGTGTGTTTCTTGTCTTGAGGAAGTTGTAGTGGCAGTGGTACGAATTCGTCGCCTTCAAGACCTACAATTCAGAAATAAAGGAGCGTTTAAAGAGAAAATAAAATCATTATAAAGATTCTATAACTTTGTAGAATCAAAATAGAACGAAAATATTTCAAAGAGCGGTAAAGTAGGAGCTAGTAATAGATAGTATAACAAAGAATCGCAAAGTAGAGGTAAAAGTTCTACTTGGAGCGGTAAAGTCGCACCATATTTCGACTCGGGCATATTTACAGAATTCAATTGGAACAAAAACACTTCCGTAACAATAGTTCTGTAATAGTTGCAATATCAAATTCTAGGAATGTTTAGGAACTCAATTGTAAAAGTGTTACAGAACAGAATACAGAGTAAAATAAATATGTAAGACGATGTCAAAATTTACTGAATTGTATATGAAGCTAATTAGATCAATAAATAACTTTTGAAATATTTTCTTTGTAAGTCTTTACTATATTTAGGGGGTAATAAACAACAGACATTAAGTTTTAAATTTGCGAAATTAAAGAAAAAGCACTAAGGAAGGTCTGTCAACTTTTATACTTAAAACAATTTTTTATAATTATAAAAATCCAAAATTCAACAAACCTTCAAGTGCCTTTTATTTAATTTCGTAAGATTGATAACTTGATACATAATTTTGCATGAATGTGGATTTTAAAGAAGACAGAAATCGCCAAAAACGCTACTTTGTTCAAAATTCTTGCTTGATTACTGAGACAGGTCTGTTATGTCTATTTATAATGATATAAGATAAATTGGATAAAAATAAGTAATTTCAGAAAATTTGCAAAGTATATTGCCAACAATGTTAGGACAATGCAGCAAAAATCAAGTCATTTAGTTGGTACACTGAGAAAAATAGATACTAAAAATGAGATACTAGAATGTTGGATATTACCTTATATCATCTAGATTATACTACATAATATCTAATATATTCTTTTAAATATACAAGATATTAATCACCAATAACAGTTTATATTCAAAATTTACAATATTAGATATTAAACTTTAATATCTAAGATTTTTATAAACAGTAGCGTGCACGTGCCCGAGGAAAAGTCATGTGATCAGAGTCTTTGAATTCCATGTAATTTGTCTATCGCGCTCGCCCATAGTTTTGCCGGTCGCATGGTTTTTGGTTTCGACACTGAAATAATAATGTTGTGTCTATATGAAGTTTTGAAGTGTGATTTTTGAAAAATTTTTATATTACCAGTACTGAAATCAGTAAGTATCTATCTATATAAGTATATCATTTTTATACCTTCAATATTTGAAATGAATTTTCTAACCTCTCAATAACTTGTTCTTTATGTAGCCGTTTTTAAATTCAATATCGAATCGGAATTTATTTACTGGAATTCGTAATAGTTTCCAAATCTTTACAATTATGTTGAACGTTTTTATAATCTCCATTTATTAACAGGTTGCCTTGACTTTGAGAATAATAATCAACAAAATATGGACTTGCGAAAACTCTTAGATCGAGGAATTCGAGAAAAAAAGGAGATTATAAGAAAATTTTGAATTCCTTGATCAATCATTATTTACGTCATGTTATATTTTCTTAATTTCATTTTTTCTTTCAATATTCAATCAGTATTTTTACATAATTATTAGACAATTGCATTCAATGACATAAATATTGACTTTAATTATCTAAGATATTACAGTTTAATATCTCAAATAGTATGACCTGATATCTAATGTATTTCAGTTTAACATCTGAGATATTTCAAATTAACATATTGGGTTCTTTAATTTAATATCTTAGATATTGCGAAATAACATATTTTAATTTTAATTTAATTTTATTTTTAAATAACAGATACTTTGTTTCAATATCTAGATTGCTGTCCCGTAGTTAAATCGCAAATACATTATCTGCTAATATCAAGATATTGCGGTTTACTATCTATTTTTCTCCGTGTATAGTTAATAAATTTTTTAATAAAATTTCATTTTAATAAATTATGCCTTCCCCTATTCCTAGCATATCCTATTATTTATTATTTCCTAAATTTTCACCGATTTATTTTAATCAAAATTTTAGATATAGGGAAAAAAATCGATACACAGGAATTGAATTAGTCACGTGACCTCCATGGCCCATGGCCTTAAGGCAGAAATTTATTTTATTTGAAAAAATTTTTATTTGGTTCCAAGATACTTTGAGTCGATATAATGTTTACGGGAGTTAATCAGCGATTGACATGACCTCAAAATTTAATTTAGGCAAATGAAATACAGTCTTCTGGAACATTAATCTTAAATATAACACACATAGGTATGTTGTAATAAAATCATAAACTATTTTTACCCTAATGAAAGACCCCTAAATTTAGAAATAGGATTTCTAGAATGTAAAAAATTATAATCTGTTGTTCGTTGCTGGCCGTGCTGCTGACTCAGAATTCACGTTGACTGAAGAGCCGTACCAAATCTCTCAAAACGTTTGAATTGAGAGATCTCTTATTATTTATTAATGAGCAAGGTTAAGAAATCAACAAATGGCTAATTTCTATTAAGATTTAATTAATATAAACAAAAAGAGAAAGGGAACACAATTTTAAAGATAATATATACTGTAAGCTTTAAGTAACTTACAGGAGTTTACATTACAAGAGTTCTTGAGATCAAGAGAACTCATTCGATTACAAAATGCAACTAACTTAAGGAGCTGGTAGAAGTAGTGAAAATACGCATTAAGTGGGGGTGACAATTTCAAAAGGTGGACGATGGTTAAAATCGTAAACATTGGGAAAAAGGCGAATTTCAATATACTGCTGAAATCCCAGACAGGGGAGGCGCAGTGACCATTGTGTGAGCCTATTATGGGATTAAGGCAGACCTATGCTTGAGTTTAATGTGTACGGTATTACGCTAATAAATATAAACTCTTAAACTTATACAGTTTCTAGTTTTCTTCAAGATTCAGTTAAATGAGTCTTTGGTGATTAAAAGCTTAGAGTTATAAAATAATCCTTAAAAATTCAGTATCGGCACGTTTTACAAGAAACAGATTTTTTCTTCCGTCGTCAATTAAAACTCGTGTTGTAAAGTCACAACAATAATCTTTATTTTTAGTTATTTCATCCTAATACAAATTGAAAAACATACCTGAGAACATGCAGCTATATTGAAAAAGAATTTAAAGCTATTACACCCTTTCAAATCACTCCTCAATTGATGAATAGGCAACCCTAAAAAAAATTCATAATCTCATTTCCTGTTATTTTATCCTACTTTATATGTGAAAATAAGTCTCTCACAAAACGTAAGTTGTACGAAACTTATAGATCATTACAACCCTTATAAACCACTTCAGAATCGAGAAAAATGTACCCCTTTTGATTGGTCACCTGATTCAAGTTTTGAATTTCCCGCAGCCACAGTGGCGCAGACACACACTTTTGATACCACAATTTTTAAGAGGTGAGGGGGCACACAATAAAAAAGCACCCTAATTTTAGTGAGACAAGTGAACTCGCAATAAAAAAGGATTCCAATGTGTTTGAAAAATTTTGTGTGTTCGGAGTAGCTAAACATATTATCGATGCATCCAGATCCAAATCAAAAAATGATTTTTTCAAAATCAGCCGACGATGGTCGAGATTGATTAATCACCACCATCATCGGTTGATTTTTGGTTTCAATCCCTGAGGTTCTTTGAGCATTCAGAATAATTTGGATGTCGCTTTAAAGTACATAGGGGAGAAGCGGCTAAATTGGCGCACGGTTATTTGCAGAAAATAATATTATCTAAGCAAACAAAATAATATCTTATTAATGAAAAAAGCTTGCTTAATAATTTTTAATTGATAATAATGAGTTTTTTATATTTGATGGTTATGATCTGACCGCTTGAATATATTTAATTTTTAAATTTTATGGATTTTGGCAATATGATGCGCAGCAATTATAAGCGTTTCAATTTCCTACTGCTTAGTTGCTTTAAATGAACACGTTGCAAAAAACAAGTAGTTTTAAAATTGCTTTTAATCGGTTTTCTTTGTGCGCAGAAAAATTTACTTGAAACCTACCTTTAGATAGTGATGTAAATGTTTTTAGAGATTTAGATCTCAGAGAATAACATATTAGAGGTAAATAAGTAATTTTCTCATTTAAACAATTAGTTAAAACGACTGTAGTGTAATTGTATTTTTTACCTTGGGATGACAAACTGATAAATCCACTTTTTAAACAGACTTACTTGTTCTGTGTAAAGTCATAAATACTTATAAGTGATCTTTTGCATTCATACCGTTTGGAATGTAATCTAGAATAGAGCAGAAATAGTACAAAATGCAACTTTGTAACCATTAAAAATAAAATGATAAATTGATATTAAGACCTGATTACTTTAATTCAAAAGAAGCAAAACCATCGAATGACATACTTCGCAGGAACATTTAAAGAAAGGGAAAATCACAAACAACTCTGCGTAATTCAAACACTTCTCTTGATAAGATAAGAGACAAGTTAATGACTCGTTAGGAGTAAGACTTAAATGTTGAAGATGAAGATAGTTATTACATTTTCAATTTGTATTTTTATCATTGTTGCTGAAGCTTTGGGTGAGTAATTTTGCAAGCATCAAAATCTTTCTTCTGTTTCAAATTGTAGAAATTCTTTCAACCGTTTTTACTATTAATTCATGAAAGCCTCTTCAGACGTGTGTATTAAACGTTGTTGGAAACCTGATATACGAATATGTTTAAAAATAATCTACACAACGTATATTTAGTTTCAATATCTACAATATTGAAATTACTTGAGATTAATATATTAGATATTACAATTAATATCTGGATATTATAACCGAATTTATGAGATGCTTGTCACATAGTTTAATATCTAGATCTAGATATATCACAATGAGAAAATTGAGTTTTTTCTGTGCAATTTTTCTTTTCAATATAAATATGTCACTTACTTATTCAAGTCATAACTTTCGATCAAAGCAAATATATGAAAATACAATTCGCATTTTTATTGTTTGCCACTTTCTCAAGGTTACTATTTAAATCCTAATTTTTAGTCAATAAAATAGCTGGGATCACTATTAAGTAGTACACGGAGAAACTTTTTATAGCAATATGTATTTTATTTTATAATAATAATTCTGAAAAATATTAGGAATCTACACGGAGGAAAAAAAACTGTTGAATCAACAGATGTCATCTGCTGGAATAGGGACAGCAGTTTTTTTTGGTAATATTTACAGATTTTTCTGTTGGATTCACAGATTGTTTGTAAACTCAACAGATGAACCTGTAAAATCTACAGACATGTCTGTTAGAATTGCAGATTTCAAGAAAAAAGAGAAATTCGTAATTCTAACAGACATTTCTGTAGATTTTACAGGTTCATCTGTTGAGTTTACAAACAATCTGTGAATCCAACAGAAAAATCTGTAAATATTACAAAAAAAATCTGCTGTCCCTATTCCAGCAGATGACATCTGTTGATTCAACAGTTTTTTTTTCTCCGTGTAGGGAAAATCGAGGTGCAATGAAAATTATTCCTAGCGGACTGGAAATTTTTTGCAGTTAAAATACTAAAGTTTTGAAAAATGATATGAATATTTGGTGTAAGTTATGGTAAAATTTGATATAATCTATAGTAAATTATCATATAGTGCTTCTAATGTTCAGTATTTCGCTGAAAAAATTTTTTACTATGACACGTTTTTCCCTAAGTTAAAACATAGTTTAACAAAAATTGTTCACTTAGGTTTCTTCGTGTATTATTACTGATATATATATATATATATAAGGTATATTATGTAGTAGTAATATGCAACTAAATTGAAGGACTTTTTATATTTCCAAATAACTATTTAACCGCATTTCCATTTTTTCGTATCATCATTTGTGTTACGATTCAATAGTGTTGCTAAAATCAAAAAATTATAACAAATGAAGATTCAAAAAAATAATTAGTTGAACAAATAACTGCTGGGAAACATAAAAATTGGGTTACGTGACAGAACCGAATTATCAAAATTATAGCAAACGATAATTCGGTCACATGGAATTCAATAAAATGAATTTTAGAATATATAGAATTTGAGGAATATATTCATGCGCTTCCAGAAATTGGAATTAATAATAACATTATTTTTTATAGAATCCAAATATCTATTAAGTGAAGAGGGAAAATTTATTGCTAGGAAAATCCATTTTGAAGTAAAGTCATATGTGGCCGCTTTGTACAAATCCCAAGTCCTCTTTTGTACCGGGATTTTGTTGTCGGAGAAATACGTTGTTACAGTAGCCACATGCCTTAAAAGATTTATTTATTCTCACGTAGATTTTACATATTATCATGCTACGTTTGGAGTAGTTGATTTAAAGAAAACAAACCAGGAGTATTCCTTTGAGGATGTAAAAATACACCAGGACTTTAATCTCACAAGTGAAGATCTTCCTAATAATATAGGACTTATAACGGTACTTACTGAAATTGATATTTTTAAATGTTGCATATGATTTTTTTTAAGCAGTGAATAAATGTTTTTAAACCAATTACTCATTGTAATGAAGATATAATTCTTTGATTATTTAGGTACAACACTGCGAAAAATATTTTTGTTGGGAAAAGATTTGAATTTAAATTTGGATAATTTCCCGCGTCAGAACTAGGGCATAGAGAGCGCCCTTGTGAGGCTTATGTTACGAGCCGCGGAACGTTCAACTTACGCGACGCGTGTAATTGGTGGATTCTTACTCGGTGCTAATCTTTGAAAAGAACCGGGAAAATACGAATATTGGAAAATAATGAAAAACACAAAGCTCGGGTAAAACTGGGATTTATTATATTAACGTTCGTAATTATAAACGTTAAGTCTGGACTTCAACAAAATATTATACCGGCCTACGCGAAAGTTTACAGAGTCAAAACTGAAAGGATCGATTCTCGTCAGAAGTTCGGTATATTCTTACTTTTCTTTCACTCCACCAAATCACGCATCCCCTTTCACAACTCTCCCCACGCATCCCCTCTCTCTCAATTTCACACGCTGGCCCTCGCTAGGCCCAGCCCAACTTCCCAGAGAAGCTCGACCAGGGAAAACCGAGTCCGGAGAAGCCCGATTCGGAAAACCCCAGTCCCAGCCTCTCTCCTCTCAGCTGCAAGCTTTTTATGGTGCTTGCAGTGAAAGCGCAAGAGAAGGCAGTAAAACAGTAAATCTTAAAGGATTACTTTTTACTCCCTTCTGGCGACCAGACATGCTATTTTAAATATTTTTAGGTGTACGTGACTAACTGGTTCCTATACCTATTTAGCTGACCATTCCATTTAGTTTTTGCCTATCTGAAATAGAAGTAAATATTACCTTTATAAATCCCTAGTTCTATCCTAACTTAATTTATTCAATCCTACCGTCCAGACTTAACCTTTCCTTATCCTTAAAACTAGTATACATAGAAGTGATATATAACTTACAGAAAAATCTTAAAACTAATTTACAATTTACAATACTTTCTAAAGCCGAACCAAATGTTTTACGGCTGCGAAAATACAATTATGAAGCTTATATTTAAATCTATTATTTATAACTAATATCTATAGGTAGAAAGTTTCTACGATTCTCCCAAGGTCTTTTTTTATGATTTTCAGCTCCTTTCCGTGGGAAACTCATTTCTTTAGATAAGACATGAGTTTCCTTAATTTAAACATATTTTTATTTATTACGAAATTCATAATCCCGCGAGTTTAATTCGATAGGTCGATTACATAATCGACTTCGAGCGAGACTTTATAGTCGCTCGTTACACTTAGAAGGGGGAAGGCGAAATGCGAGTTAGCCAATCATAAGTTTTGGTTTTGTCTCGATTGAGTAGTTTCTGGGTGGAAAAAGTTAGTTGTGGGCCGACTGACGATAGTTTTAGTTGTAAGAAAATCAGAACCAGGTTTTCGAACATTTTGTATTCGCATGCTCATTCGGGGCATATATTTGTGATTCGTGTCGGTTCATTTGGAACAACGAGTATTCGCACTTGGTCCTTAAGACCAAAACGTAATTTATATAGTGTTCACCAAATAAAATATATTTTAACTTTAATGAAACATTGTGTTTTTCTTAATCTGCCGAGCGGAGTGCTCATCAGCATTCGTGATCCTGGATTTTTAAACAATTTTTTTAATCCTACCAGAATTTGGTTAAATCAAACAAGACGGAAATAATGGAGATCATAAGAATATGAACAATTACTAAAAAAATGGATGATTATGAAAAATGAAAAGAGAGTATTAAACCATATAGACTTATTCTCAAACTGCATAATTCTCTTTTCTCACCTGTAGTCCGCAAGTAACACAAGATCATCTATTAGACGTCTAAAACAGCTTTTTGGGAAAAACGAGTGAGCTCTAGAAGACGTTTTGATTTTCCACCGAAAGTGCTATTAGACGTCTAGTAGAGCTCAAATTGGCCGCTAATTCAACTATTTTTGGCCTCTAGAAGACCATCGAAAACAAGCATCTACAAGACGTGCGTGTGTCGTATTTTAGAGGAGTGTCATTCTATGAGTTTTAGATTGTTTGAAGAGCTCTATTAGAGCTTCCTAAAAACGTATTCCAGTGCTCTTTAATTGACGTCTCTATTAGAGGTGATTAAAAACTTGTCAAAGTTCGCAATAATCTCTTCTACACGACGTTCCGAAAATCGTCTTTAAGACAACAATTAAAAACTCTGCTAGAACAAGTAAATATCTGTACTAAATTTTTCGGCTTTTATTTATAGAAAATCTCATGCTCAAATTGAACAAACATTTATTACAATTTTCAAGATAATCACGTGGTAATGACAGTTTTTAATTTTCGTCTACACCGAAAAAAATTCCTTGTACCCGCGTACAAGGAATCAACTATTTTGGCTAGTTAGGACAGGCGCCAACTTTGCAATCCTAGTTGAAATGACAAAGTTCAAATTTAGTAAGAAAAACAAAGAAAGCAAGTTGATTTGACGGACAGATCCTTTCAGGCGCATGTATTAAACATAACCAAAAAACAACTTTACGTTTATGATCTACTAAAGCAAAATTTATATTGATTAAAGTGGGTCTTCAAGAATTATTGACAAAAGTAAATTTTTGTTTACACAGTGAAAAAGTAATAAATACAGAAGATATTCTTTTTACAGCGGAGTTTTGTAATAACAGCATAGTAATATTAATTGAATTTAATTGTTAATAGAACTAGAATTCTTTATTTCTCTGTAACAAGGTTTCTATTTGTTTGTTTAACGGTATGTACGTGATTCTCTTAAACAGGAATCCGTGTTATTTCAACTAGGTTAGACTTAACTATGGGTGATAGTTGACTCTCGGAAAAAAAAATTTTTCGGTGTAAAAGACGATTTTCGGAACGTCTTGTAGAATAGATTATCGCGAACTTTGACAAGTTTCTAACAACCTCTAGCAGAGACCTTAATTAAAGAGGACTGGAATACATTTTTAAGAAGCTCTAATAGAGCTCTTCAAACAATCTAAAGCACATCGAATGACACTCCTCTAAAATACGACACAAGGACGTTTTGTAGATGATTGTTTTCGATGGTTTTCTAGAGGACAAAAATAGTTGAATTAGCGGCCAATTTGAGCTCTACTAGACGTCTAATAGCACTTTCGGTGGAGAATCAGAATGTATTATAGAGCTCTCCCGTGTTTCCCAAAAAGCTGTTTTAGACGTTTAATAGATGATCTTGTGTTACTTGGGTTATTCTTGGTTTTTTAGTAAACATTCATATTCTTTTGATCTCTATTTTGATCCGTAAAAAAATTAGCTTATTATACAGATGACCAAATTTTAGGGATATTCAATAAAACAATTTGTTATATTAAATCAAAGATGATTTGTTCCACTAAGATATGGATTAATGAAAACAATTTTTTAATTGACTACATTGAGAGAGATGATCCTGGTTAAATCTATTCTCAACTATGTTTTTAGTTAAGGTAACCAATAATTTGATGAAAATAACATCTTTCCTGGTTACCCTGAGCTGAAATATGTAGATGAGGACAAATTTAACCACGACAAAAGGATAATATGCTTTTATTTTTTATCTGCTTTTTATTTGCCCAACAATTTATTATAAACATGTATTTTTTAGTTGAAGATACCAGACAATGTATTGCCACTTGAAAAAAGTTTTAAAATGACACTACAGACACCAGGGCTTCGTTCAACCCGTTTTCTAACAGGCTGGGGAAATTACAAAGGTGAAGAAACGAATATTTTAAAAAAATTAAATTTTGTTCAGGTTAAAGTACGTAGTGCTTTCCAGGGATGTACGACCGTAGCACTTCCAAAGAAGGTTGAAGAGGAAAATATGATTTGTACTGGCATCTTATCGATTTTTTATTGTTATGTTCATTCAAATGCACGAAAAAAGGATGATTTTGAAATTCATATTCCATTCTTAGTTAACAGATACATAGATTCAGTAAAAAAATGTTTGTACAAATATCCCTTAAAATCTTTGTTTCCTAAAATTTATTTTACCGAAACCCATGCAATTAAATTATCATTTATCAATTATGATCTTTTATAAATGCGTTGTGATATTGTCATTAATGTCACTATCGGTACAGGTGGGTTGATTAATTTTCAAAATGGTCTAAATATCCCGTGCAAAAATGTCCATACAGTGAAGAAACAATAATGAAACACACGACCCGGCCGAGTCTGGAGTGAATCATACCACATGACTAGGCTGCCAGATCTGGCCCTGGTCGGACCGTGCGTTTTATTACCGATTTGAGCTACACAACCAGGGCCCTGCTAGGGCTGCAGAAAATCTCTTGCTTGGGACACTGTGTCACAAATATATTTCGATTAAATATGTATTTTTCCAGGATAGTCATGACTTAGGAACTCCGCTGCTAAATAATGTCGGGAATGTTGAAGGAATTCTTTGCTTTTTGCCACGCTCAACTGACAATGTGAAAAATTTAATTTTTATTAAGCTTAAAAACTATCGTACCTGGATCGAGGATTCAATGCTCGAGTTTGAACGAAAAACCAATTCGTGTAGGCCATACAAAAGAATCAAGTCAGATGGTACCATGGAGGGCGTTAGCTACGTTGCATTATTGAATGATCCTTGATATTTTTCTATTTTGATTCAACGACTCATATGTAGCAATAGAAATTGGGCCCTAGGAGGGTACCAGCTGAGTCGACCTACTTACATTATTTTTGTGTTATTTAAAAACTTTTATTCTTGAATGATTTTTCCTTCTCGCTATACATTAGGTTTTTAAAAATGATGGGATTTTTATGAAAGTGGGCTTATTTTCCTACAAGACGATATTTCACAACTTCTTTTTGAAATTAAATAATTGTCAAATATCTCTATTTATCATTTACTGAAATTTAATTCTAGAAAAAATAATTCTTGTATTGTAAATATGTTATCCCGAGAAATTATTTTTTCTTTTCTAAACGATAACTTCAATAATAATATTGTAATTATTAAAGGCATGATGAAATATTTTTTTCTCGGATCTGTTTCTCTGTGAAAAGCTGTCGTCAAGATATAATTATTAAATTTTATACTTTTCATGCTAGTAAGTTACTATGACTGTAAGTGCAATGAATGTTGTAATAATGATATCGCTTTGAAAATTTGATTTATACAAAAGAAAGTTAAATATTGCATATGGGTGATTCCATGTCTTTATAACCAAATCTTTTGATTGCGCTGAAAATTTTTTTTCTCGTTCTATAGACGATAAAAAAGGACACGTATTTTATTTTCAATATGATATTAATATTTTTCGAGTTATAGATTTTTGAATTTTTTGGTCCCAAAAAATAGTTTTTCTTCAAATGCTTCGCAAATGTCCCATTTTTCGTACAACGGTTCGGCATTTTAGGGCGAAATGTGCAATAGGGTCCACTTCAAAGTGCACGTTTGAACCGTAAAAAATTTATTTGTTGAGTAATTTTTATAAAGAAATTTTTTAAACAATTTGAAATATTTCGAAAATGTCCTCTTCGATTTGAATAATGTTTCTGTAATTTGTTATTATAGCATGTAGAATATTGTCTCAAATTTTAAAAGTGGACGGTTGAATACTTCATTAAATATGATTTATAATAATTTAAACCAATTTTATATTTTATTGATTTTTATACTTATATTTATTTCATTACCACTCCAATAAGGTAAAACCTAAACATAAAAAAAATGATAAGGATATTATTCTGTCAAAATTGTTACACTCTTAAAACACTGGCAAAACATTGATTGGTCATATTTACGGAATTCAGTTGGAGCAAAAACTCTCGAAAACTTCCGTTACAACAGTTCTGTAACAGTTGCAATATCAAATTCTAGGAATGTTTAGGAACTCAATTGTAACAGTGTTACAGAATAGGATACAGAGTAGAATAAATATTTTTTTTTTTTTTTTTTTTTTTTTGGTGAGGAGGAAAAATGGCAAAATCTTTTATAGACCTTGTACAGGACTCTCCTAGGACGGGTCTAGGCATACCTGTTAAAACCAGAAAACCCCCTCTCTCGAACCAATACAGCACCCGCGGAACCGCCTTTCGGCTTTAAAGTTCACGGGTGGTTGGTTCCATTAAAGTCGCGTACGACTCTTCCGTCATCCGTTCGCTCGGAACTTCCACCCGCGGCCACACGCCCACTAGGATAACCGACCAGCCGCGCCACCCAGGGGAGAAACAAACAGATTCCTCCCCCGAACGACGCGGACAGTCAAGTCTACCCGAGACGCAGGACCGCGGGTGCAGGCCCCGATGCGATTTCTACTGGTCCTCCCCGTTGTTTCGCTCCCGACGCCCATCAAGTTCTCTCGTCTTCATCACAAGTGTGACGAATGACACGATGAGCGTCCAGAACCGCTCAGACTGGAGCATGAGGGGGACCATCGTGTCAGGAATAAGTTCGGAACCCACCGCCTGACCGAGGACCCCCCTAGCCACACCCCATTTTGCACAGACGAAGAGTGCGTGCTCTGCGTTATCCACCGGGGAATCACAGTAGCAACACGTCTCCTCGTCTCTCTTCTTAAAGCGCCTCAGGTACGCGTTAAAACAGCCATGGCCCGAGAGCGCTTGTGCCAAGTAAAAGCCGACTTTCCCGTGCTTTCTGTTCAGCCAGGTGGCGAGCTCCGGGATCAGGCGGTAGGTCCATCTCCCTGTCTGCTCACCATGCCATCTAATCTGCCATTTCTCGACGAGTCTGCGCCTTCCATCCTTGCGGATGGCCTCCTTCGCGCGAGCGATTCCCTGCAGGTCGGCACAGGTAAGCTCCTTGCGAAGCTGAAAGGTTTCCTGCCTTTCCTCCGCCAATACATCTATTGGCGGGACGCTCGCCAGGACCAGCACAGCGCTCGTAGAGATAATTCTATACGCCGAAACTATTCTCAGCGCGACAAGTCTCTGCGCCGAGAACAGCTTCTTCTGGATAGCATGGTTTTGCAAGGCATTGGCCCAGACCGGAGCTGCATAAAGCAGCTTCGAATGGACCACGCTCGCCACCAATCTTCTTTTCGCTTCCCTGGGTCCACCAATGTTTGGCATAAGCCGGGCCAAGTTTGCTCCACATTGGATGGCTTTGGCAGCTGCGATTTTTAGGTGTTCGCCAAAGCTAAGCCTACGATCCAGCTGCACCCCCAGGTACTTAATGCTTGTTTTCCACTCGACTTCATGCTCTCCGAGAACGATCCTCGGGTATTGGAAGGATCTCCTGTCCGTAACGAGCAAAGCCTCGGTTTTCTCAGGGGCCATTTTAAGACCTCTGCCATCCAACCAGCGCTTCGCTCGCCACAGACTTTCATTGATCCTCAGCTCTAGGATTCCGACGTCGTCAGCGGCGCACACGACAAGTGCGTCATCCGCGAAGCCGACGATGCTCGTTCCAGCAGGCAGGTCCATGCGCAGGAAATCGTCGTACATGACGTTCCAAACGAGCGGACCCACCCGCGACCCTTGAGTGGCGCCACATGTCATCTCCTCCTTGAGAGACCATTTGTCGCCCTCATATATCACCCACCTGTCGTTCAGATAGTCATCTATCATTCGCAACAGGTAGTCTGGAACCTTTTTCCGCACCATCGCCTCGATGCAGATGTTCCATCTCGCGGTATTGAACGCATTGCCTAGTCAATGCTAATCAACGCACAGAATCCCTTACGCTTACCAGTTCCTTTTCTTGCATTTGTGGCGATGTTAACCACAGCTTGGATGGCGTCCACAGTGGACCTGCCTTTCCTGAATCCGAACTGGTTTTCCGAGAGCCCGTTCTCCCCGACCAAGAGAGCCTGAAGCCGTTGTAGAATCAACTCCTCCAGAAGCTTCCCCATCGTATCCAATAGGCATATTGGTCTATACGACGAGGCAACCCCTAGAGGTTTGTTGCCCTTCCTCAGCAGGACCAACCTCTGCTTCTTCCAATCTGCGAAGAACCTCCCCTCCCGAAGACAGGAGTTAAATGCTTCTAGGAGGATCTCTGGGTACGCCCCGATCACCTCTTTGAGGATCTCGTTCGGCACCCCGTCGATACCCGGCGCTGTATTTGCCTTAAGCCTTCCACCCGCTCTCTTTAGTTCTTCGAGAGTGAAGAGTTCTTCGCGCCGGACCACGCAGGAACTTCGGTCCTGTCTTTGGAACGGCTCCACGTGTGGAAACAAGCTACACACAATGTACTGGACTCGATCGGGATTATCCAGGCCCGGGGTCTTTCTTCTAGCCACCAATCTCTTGGTGACTATTTTGAAGGCGAGACCCCATGGGTCCTTCTCGACCTCACCGATCAAGTCTTTCCAGCATTGTAGTCGGCTTTTCTTTATGCCTCGCCTCAAAGCTGTTTTTGCCCCTGTCAATGCCTCGTGCAGCGTAGCATCCCCCTTTGAACGGGTGAATTTTCGCCGCGCTGCGAGGCATTCTCGACGTAGGAGTGCCAACTGGTCGTTCCACCAGTACATTGAACCCTTGGCTTGCCTGCGCTCACGGCGAGGCATCGAGTAGTCGCAAGCCGCGACCACCTTCTGCCTCACCGAGCGCACAGCAGCTTCAAACGACCCAGTAGGGCAGACCCAACCAAGCTCATCGATGAGCCTGGTTTCTTCGAGGTGTTCGCGAAGTCTTTCCCTGCTGAGTCGTCTCGTGTTCCAGGAGGGGCTCCTTCCTTCGCCGCCCCTACCCTTATCCACCGCCTGACACCGTTGTTCTAGTGTGAATTCGATGCACCGGTGGTCACTCAAGGTTATTACCTCGAGGACCGACCAGTCGCTTATCCTTGAAGCGAGGCGAGGTGCGGCAATTGTGAGATCAATTATTGACCCCCCCGATCCTCGTCTGAACGTAAATTCCCCGTCCTGATTCAAGACGATCAGTTCGTTCCTAGCGACCATCTCGCCAACCAAGATTCCCCTCCTATCTAGGCGGGCTTCAGCCCACTCGGGCGACTTACTGTTGAAGTCCCCCCCTATGAGGGATCGCCCGATGGCCTCACGGAGGCTTTCCTCAAGGAGGAGGATCTGGGTCTCAAAGACATCGAAGGAATCGCCGGGGGAGAAGTAGCAGCTGTACACACGCACACCCGCCACCTCCACCCAGACGAACCCCGCGTCGGTCTCCAGGAAGTCCCTGACGCCCAAATCAGGGTTACAAACAAGGATGCCGGCCCTCCTTGATGCATCCTGATACCAAGCAGAGTTATCGGACCACTTGTACTGCTCACTAATGAGCAGCACATCAGCCCGCCTCTCACTGGCAGTCTGCATCAGGAGGTCCTGGGCATCCTTCCCCCTTCCGAGGTTGAGCTGCAGGAACTTCAATTCCTGCCTCTCAACCTCCGAAGCTCTTCCCGGAAGACCGGGCAGTAGCCGCTCCCCGACACATGGGCGACATCTTTGTCGCCCCTGTCTGCGCATGACAGGCACCTTGGTGGCGCCTTACAGGTCCCGGCCAAGTGTCCCGTGGCGCCGCACCTCCAACAGGCGTTTTTCCTGTCGGGGTTGCTGCAGCCCCGGGACCCGTGGCCGTACCCAAGGCACCTGAAGCAGCGGGCGACTTCCAGGTGCTCGCGAATGCGGCACTCTACCCACCCGATCCTCAACTTACCTAGCTGAAGCAGACGCGCGGCGTCTGCCTCAGCTAGCCGGATCACTGCAGTCTTCACCCCACTAAAGCGGGTGAAGAGCCTGCAGGACCCTCAAAAGCTGGTCTGCCCAATGCCAAGCACAGGGCAGACACAACCTCTTCTTTTTCAACGGTCTCGTCGAGGTCCCTAATTTCGAGGGACCTCGTCGAGACCAGGGCTGAAATTTACGCCCTTTCCGCGACCGCCAGGTCGAGCTCCTTTCGGAAGGCCGAAACGTCTCCCCCCTTTTTGAGGACCAAAAGGACTTCTTCCTTCCTGGTCCTCCGGATAGACAGGACCTCAAGTCCTGCCTTCTGGGGGTCGACCTTCGCCTTCATTTCCCTCAAGATGTCGGCGTAGGACTGGCCGTCCTTCGCCGACACCTTGATGGCGTCGCCCGACCTCGCGGCCTGGGAGTGCCTCGGCAACTTTCCCTTTGTTTTGTGTTCCTGCGCAGAGGGCACAGGAACCTCTTTCTTCTTCTTCTCTTTTTTTTTCTTCTTCTTCTCCACCAGCAGCCATTCCCCATCCTTTTTCGGGGTCTGGCCTCTGGTGGCCGCAGCATAAGACGGCGATATGCCGCCCTTCCCTTTCTTGGGAAGCCGATCTTCGGGGGGAGAAGGAGCAACCCTCTTCTCCCCCTTTGTCAGCTTCTTGGGGGTATCTCCCAGAGACGCAGAGCGCAGTCTCCGCAAGATACCCATCTTTTTTGAGGCGGGGTGGGGTTCCAGCTCCTTCTGGATTTCCATCCCGCTTTCTACAAAACATTTATGGGTGTTGAGCATTCCGCTCAACACCTCTGATGCCTCGTTAACACTGTCCTTTACGTGGCCAGGGTTATTTCTCAGCATACCCTGCTGGATGACACTGAGAGCCCTGGCCAACTTTTCCATTTTTGTGCTTTGCTCCTTCAGGAGCTGAAGGACGTCTTTCCATCTCTCAGCCCCTGGAGAAGTGTGTGAGGGCGTATCTGACGCTTTCACCTCTTCACCTCCTTTATTTTTTAAAACATTCATATCAAAACTGTCGTGTCTTAAGACCGTTCGCCCATCATGGGAGCCCTACCGCAGTAGGGCTACTATCCCCGCCTATATGGATCCCTAGTTATGTGCGCCGAAACCGAAAAGCGGCTTATCGGATGGTCGATCCTATCGGCACATTAGATGAAACTAGTAAAAGGTTACGGGATAGGCCCGCGCCATAATGATGCTAAAGGTTTAACGTCACCCCTATCGACCGAGCGGTGCCGAGTCTTCCCCGACACCTGACCCGGACTTCAGGCTAGACGGTGTGCGATTTATCCTACGCAGCGTCGGATATAAGGAAATACTGACCAGGTAATCCTTCATTCCTGCGCCCGGACGTCCATGATTTCAACCCCGACATTGGCTCCAGACAGTAGGATCGTGAGCGGATTTCCCAGGTTAACATGTGGTTTCACGGGATCTTTGCCCTTCGCGGTCGAACACCGGAGGGACTTACGGTTACCCATATTACTTCCACAGAGGTGAGGTACTGACATCGCGTCCTACCCTGGTCGAGAGGCTACTACTCCTCCGTTGGCTAATCTATCGGGAATATCCACCAGGCGCCGGCCGCAGCCTCATTCACTCAGCGTCCCATTCATTCTGGTGTGTGTGGGTGTCGGTGTCGTGCATGTGATTGTGGTGTGACCGCAAGAGCGCACGCGGGAAGTTCAGCGTCATCGCCGCATACGCATTTGGGGCGATACTCCGATTAAGGGGCCCCCCGCATTCACTCCGTGTACGTTCATTCGGCATCAAGAGACCTGTTCAAGGTCCCCTGATTCTTTCGCTCCACACCGCGTCCTCACGCGCCTGAAAGTCGCAGAACAACCGTCGTGGCACGTGCGCCCGGCAGGCCCATCACTAGGGAAAAGCCCGTCTATAGGGCTCCCTTGGCAGCCATCCTGACGGCAACAGCCCTACTGCTGGCAGTGTCCTTGCGGCTACTACCGTTGGTGGGCTGCAGGACGCGTCTGCTCCGTGCTTGGACTCATGCGTTCACCTCGGCGAGACCCTGCCCGCCCACATAACGCTCTCTCGGTTGTTAGGTGTGTTGTGTTTAGTGTCGCTGTAATGTGTTGTGTCATGTTGCTGTCTGTGTGCCCCCTCCTCCTTTCTCATCCGGGCTTGGGACCGGCAATGGCGGAGTTAGTAGAATAAATATTTAAGACGATTTTAAAATTTGATTGAATTGTATATGAAGCTAATTAGATCAATAAATAACTTTTGAAATATTTTCTTTGCAATTCTTTACTATATTTAGGGGGTGATAAACAACAGACATTAAGTTTTAAATTCAGAAATTAAAGGAAAATCACTAAGGAAGGTCTGCCAACTTTTAGATTTAAAACAATTTTTTGTAATTATAAAAATCCAAAATTCAACAAACCTTCAAGTGCCTTTTATTTAATTTCGCAAAATTGTTAACTTGATATATAATTTTGCACGAATGTGGAGTTTAAAGAAGACTGAAATCGCCAAAAACGCTACGTGGTTCAAAATTCTTGCCTGATAAGATAAGAGAAAAATGACTCTTTCAATGTTCAGATAGTGCAAAGAAGTGTAGAACGTAAAGTCGATTTATGATCAAAGTAAAACTTTTAAATTACAAATGAAGATCGTAATTATTCTTTTGCTCTATTATTTTATGATTTTTGAATTGAAGAAGTTCTTTTATTTTTATTTCCCATCAATTTATGTATCTCTCAGGGAAATTTAAAAGTTTTTCACCCGAATGAAAAAAATATTGTTACAATTCACTTAAATATTTGGTGGGCATATCAAAATAAAAAAGTTTCAATGTTTTACGTTTTTTGGTTGAAGGGTCAAATTTTAAAAATATTTTCGACCTTTATCAAAAACTTGAACTTATTCAATTTCAATAAAATACACTTTATGACCCGCCAGTAGAAAAACTCGATTTATACATGTAAATAATTTTCTTTCTAGAATCCAAGAATCCGTTATCTCGAAATGGATTATCAAATATTAAATATCTTCCTTTTAAAATGAATTCATATGTGGCTGGTTTGTACGAAACCCAAATACTTTTTTGCAGCGGGATTCTAATGTCAGAGAAATATGTTGTAACAGTGGCTACATGCCTTACAAGGTTTATTTATTCTTACGATTATAACTTTTCGAATTATCATGCTAAGTTTGGACAATTTAATTTAAAGAAATCGGACAGGGAATATGCCTTTAAAAATGTCAAAATACACCAGGGCTATAATCACACGAGTGAAGATCTGCCTGACAATATAGGACTTATTACGGTACTTAACATAATTCCTATTCTCAAGCGTTGCAAATTAATTTCACGGGCAAAAAAAGTTAGTAATATTTTTCAATATTGATAATTATAGCAAATGCAGAAAAAAATATGTTTTTTCTTTTCGTCTAATTTTTTATTTATTCAAAAATTTATCCAAAACACGTATTTTTTTAGTTGGAGATACCAGACAATGTCCCCCCACTTAAAGGAAGTTTCAAAACGTCACTGAAAATCTCAGTCCTTTATGAAAGCCTTTTTCTAACAGGTTGGGGGATTTACAAAGGTTCTGGATCGAATATTTCAAAGCAATTGAATTTTGCCACACTTAAAACACGTAGAGCATATCAGAGATGTTCGAAGATAGCACTTCCGAAGATTTTTGACCCAAAAAAAATGATTTGTGGTATGATGTCTAAAGGTCGTAACACACAACACGATTTTAATACGGTTGGTAGCATATATACACATACTAAATTACTGAAAACAAACGTTTAATTATTTACATTTCAAAATACAGAAAACAAAAGACATCATTTTCATCTACACAAGACCATGTATGCATTTCAGTTATGTTTTCTCTAAACAAATTTTTACGGAAATTAAATTGATAGTCGTTCTTTTTTGTCTATTATTATGTTTTCGGAATCGACAGAAAAATATTTTGTCGATGAAAAAAGGTATCGCATTGGGAAAAATAATTATATTTTTTGTCACGCAAATCGGCGGATCCATTGCCTTAAGGCCGTATGGTAGACTCTGACGTCGCCAATTACATACGATCATTTTATAATTAAAATAATAATTTAAACAAATTTTCCGTCGAAGGCAGTAATGCGTTACATTTTCCTGCATTGCCGTCAACATCGGAAAACTTTTTAAAATTATTATTTTATTAATAAAGCGGTCATATATAATTGGTAGTGACAGACCTTACCCCACAGCTTTAAGGATTACTATTAAACAAAAAAGCTATCCAATTCACTTTTATCTATTTAAGTATATGGATTGATGTCCTAGTAATCCATTTACTTTTTTATCACTGATAATACAGATACAGGCACAATTTTCTATAATAAAAAATAGTTTATTCTTTTCAATTATTTTTTTACTCTTGATGTAATGATAGAACAGTATTTCTGATGATTAAAAAATATTATATCTTAAATTATTAATCAAAACGATTTAAATCAATTAAATATGATCTTCATTCATAAATACATTTTAGTATTGCTATTTCTATCATTTTATCGCTACAATGTGTTGATAAACTTTTGAAACTGTCTAAATAGACTATGTTATAAATATATGTTAATTAAATATATTTTTCTAGGATAGACATGATCTTGGAGCTCCGTTAATAAATGCTGAAGGGAATTTCATAGGAATTGTTTGTTTTTTCCCACACTTATTTGATAGGATGAAAACTACAATTTTTATTCAACTTGAAAGTTATAGTACCTGGATCAAAAAAGCGATGCTAGAGACAAATGAAGATCTGAGTTGTGAAAAACTATATAAAAAAATCAGTTCTGATGGTACTATGGAAGGCGTTAGCTATGTTGAGTTACTAAACGATGCTTGATATTTTTCTATTGTACTTTAATTCAACGACCCATGCCATTTCGAAATAGTAATCGGGCTCTGGTTTAGTTCTAGTTAGTTCATGCGTCCTTTTCTTTGTGTTATTTGAATTTTTCCATGGATTATTATTTGCAAGAAACAAAATTGCCCTTTGCAGGTACATTTATGTTTCAATTAATAAAATCAATCAATGAAAAAATTTTCTTTTGATTGAACATAACTTTTCTTGATAGTTTGATTTTTTTTTAAATAATTGAATTTGAACATTTTACAACTACTTTAACCAAGAAAAATCTAAACAAAAAAAAATGTCCAGGATATTATTCTGTCAAAACTGTCATACTCTCAAAACATTGGTAGAACATTGTTTAGTCATAGTTACAGAATTCAATTGGAACATCGAGTTAAAAAATTGTGAAACTGAAGAAAAAGAATTAAGGAGGGACTGTCAACTTTTCGAATTAAAATAATTTCCTGTAGTTATAAAAATCCGAGAATCAACAGATCTTCTTCAGTACCTTTTCTAAATTAACAAATTTTTTAACATAATATCTCATTATGCCTTAAGAAGCAAAATAAAAAATTAAATCACATGGTGAAGAGAGTTAATGCTTATCAGTCAATTAAATAATTTAAATAAAAGGAAATGCTTAAATAAATAAATGTTGTACATTTTTAATAGTTTCTTTCTTCTATGAAAGGTGCTGGAGTTTTATTACGAAAACTTGGATTAATTCATTTTGTATGTAGAAAGTTATACATTAGACGTGACAATACAATTAGACTAATTCAGATGCCGGAATAATTTGTGTAGAAGACAGAAATTGACAAAACGCTACTTTGCTGAAAATGTTAGCCTGATAAGATAAGAGATAAAATTAATTTTTGGCTACTTGGAAAGAGCTGTAGGAGTGGAACGTGAAGTCAATTTCTAAACAAATTAAAACTTTAAAGTGACAAATAAAGATCGTAATTATTTTTTTGCTCCATTTTTTATGAATATACTTGATGCTATTTGGTGACATCTTCTGGTATACTCTGGTATATTCTGGTCACAGAAAAATAAAAAAAAATTGAATGTTTTAACACCTTTTGGTTAAAGGGTTAAATTTTAAAACATGCCTCAAAAGGTTAATTTATTCTTACGCTAATAACTTTTCGAATTATCATGCTAAATTTGGACAACTTGATTTAGAGATGTAAAAATACACCAATACTATAATCACACGTGAAGATTTTCCTGACAATATAGGACTTATTACGGTACACTGAAAAAAAATTCGACGATACAGACATAATTGTGGTTCCTTGACCTATATTATATTGGAGATTTACCGAAAACTAAGGTTTGCTTGTATTAGTTCAACCTGTATGTGTATTCCAAACATATGAATTACTATTGCAGCAATATTTTTAATTAACTGTCAAATATATTTTGTTGAATTACTTAAAAACAATCAGCTATATTCATATGGCTGATAAATCCCAAGCATTTCTTTCAGTGTACTTATCATAATTCATATTCTCAAGCGTTGCATATTAAATTCATGGGAGAAAAACAGATAGTAATGATTTCTAATTTTAATAACTATAACAAATGCAGAAAACGATATGCCTGCTCTATTAATATAATTTTCATTTATTTGAAAACTTATCAGAAATGCGTATTTTTTTAGTTGGAGATATCAGACAATGTACAACGTCTTAAAGGAAGTTTCAAAAAATCATTTTATCATCCATTCCATTTGTGAGTCCATTTTCTAACAGGCTGGGGAAATTACAAAGGTTCTGAAATGAATATTTTAGAGCAATTAAATTTTGCCATAATTAAAATTATATATTCTCTAAACTTTCTTTTTTGTCTTTTATTATGTTTCTTGAATTTTCAAAAAAATGTTTTGTCGATTATTAACATTATCTTAGAGGAAAAAATAATTATACTTATTGTTCGCTTTGTTCTGTTGGTCCATATCCTTAACCCATTGGCCTATGATTTTTATATGGAAAAACTTGTTTGATAAAAAATAGTTTATTTTTATTAAGGGAGTTACTCAAGATGAAGAATTAACGAACAGAAAAATCTTAAACTTTGCAGAGCATTAGAATATAATTGAAAAATTATCCGTACGAAATTTCAAGGTCTGAGGTGGGTTTTTTAGTGAGATATTTATATTTCTATTTTACGCCTCTCTAGTTGATTCAACATGGGCTCTTATGAGAAATCGCGGAGTTTATCGTGTATTATCATTGATATATTTTCAACTGACGAACACATCATAACGGGATTTAAACAGTAGAAAATTAAGATGTTCAGGAATAGTTATTAACTTTAATAACATTCAAAGGTGGGTTCTAAAAGTAATAACAAATACGATGAAGATTGTAAATTGCTGTAATTTTGGTCTTTGGTTAGGTATGTGGCAACGTCGCCTTCGTAGGTTATGTGCACGAAATTTAAAATGCATGCGTTATATCTATTCAGCAGCTCGTACCAACTGGTGATTAAAATTTGTTATGAAAATCATGTTTTTAATAAATGAAATATAACATATTAATTATTCGTATCATAAATAAACGAATTAAGTACATACAAACAACTTTGTTTTCATACATATCATAATACGTAGTACATAAAATCTTACTCAATGATATACTAAATTTGTCTTATTTTCACAGTCTTGAATCGATTTAACAATTTTTCGATACATATCTTTTATCATCACAATCGTTCATTAATTATTATTTAGAATATTTGATACATATACAATAAATATCAACTAAACTAAAGTAAATTAGTATTTTGTTTTTAGATAATCACAGATTTTATTTTTAACCTTCCTATTATTTGTCACACGAATTTTCGCGTTTTTATCAGCACCAAACAAACGGATAATCCATCAAAACCATGTTCTTTGTATGCATCGATAACCATAGCTACCGTGATGTCAGAGGCAATCATTTTTCCTCATTTGGACGGATGTGCAGCTTTTTAATTCATTGTACAAGTATAATTTCATGTCTGAGAAACATTTCTTAGGTACTAACGTGACCATATATGCGACTGTACACCTGTGCGCACACGAACAAACAAGTTGCGACGTTGCCAGATCAAGTACCACTGTAGTCAACCTGCGTGTTTAACCCTGTTTTGACTAGGCGGGTAGGTGAGTAACTCCCTTAATTATCTTTTTGCTCTTGATGTAATGACAGAGCAGTACTTCTGATAATTAAAAAATATTATATCATAAATTATTAATCAAAACCATTTGAATAAATTAAATTTGATCTTCTTTTATAAATACGTTGTTGTATTGCTATTTTTATCAATTTATCGCTACAATGTGTTGATAAGCTTTCGGAACTGTCCAAACAGACTATGTCATAAATATATGTTAATTAAATATATTTTTCTAGGACAGACATGATCTTGGAGCTGCGTTAAGGTAGTTTTCATCCACGAAAACTATACCTCAGGCAAAAATAGATAATTTTGCTTTCAAGAATTTTATTTATTTATTTTTTTTTGAGGAAGGGAGAAATGCTTTATGCACCGTCAAGGGGACTCCGTGCCCTCCTGGTGTATGGGACTCTGTTGCTCGCGCAGCCCTACCAACGAAAAATTCCCTCCCTGTCTCTAGGCCGTGGAATCCCACCCCGGAATCGCCTTTAGGCATTACTTCAGGTTGGGGGTCATCTACAGGCGATGTTAGCCTCTCCTCCTTCCTTCTTCATCTTTGTTGCTGGACTTACTCCTCCAGTTCTCCTCTCCATGGCGGGCTTCATAAGGCTTCCTATTCGGGGCTGCCTCCCGAAAGGCCGCGGTACGCATAGTCCCCGGTATATGATCATTCCGGGGCTTTTCCTCTCTTGCAGCACAGAGGAATCACCTCGGCCTCCCGGTGCACGAACCTGCAAGATGCCCCTCCTCGCCGCATCTCCAGCAGCACTTGCTGCGGTCTGGCCCTCGGCAGTCCGCCGCTATGTGGCCAAAGCCAAGGCAGCGGAAGCACCGGTTCACCTCCTTTTTCCTGCGAACTCTGCAGGAGACCCACCCGATCTTGATGTGGGCCCCCTTGAGCAGCTTCAGCGCCCTTGCCTCCTCCAGAAGCACATACGCCTTCCGGTTTCCTCTATAGGGTGACTTGCTTAAAGACACCCTTAACTCCAGCTCCGGTTCTTTGTTGATAAAGCTTCTGACCGCATCCTCGACGTCATCCGCTTCAGTAGTTGGATCCAGGTCGGCGATCTCGACCTCGATCCGGGGGATAAGATGACGGACCGTCCCCCTGGATCCAACTGCTTCTTTAAAGGCAGTGTCCAGTCTCCCTCTGCTTTTTGTGGAACATTTCAGTTCCACTAGCAAGTCCTTGGAGCGCGTCTCCCTGATTCCCTGGACTGTGGCGCCAAGTTCGTCAGGATTGACGCGCTTCTTGAGCTCGCGCAGGATTAAGGCATAGCTCATCCCCTCCGCTTATCGCTCTCGAAAGGATCTGGCGTCTTCTCCGTCACATCCAAATCACCTCTAAATAACTCCTCACACATCGCTTTATTTAAGTTTGACATCTCCATAATTTATCCTACGAGTAGCTAGGGAAGTATTCGGTCCGCCCCTGCAGAGCCCCGCATGCAGGGGTAAGGCCTCAATACTCTAGGAGGTGGCCTGCTTTCCTAGAGACACCGCGTGAGACACCACTCCCGGGTGCCATGCAGCCCTCGGCACGGTACTTAACACCTTGGCTTGGGGGTTATTCTTTCGGGACCATCCCTAGAACATTGTCCGCGACTGCTTATTTAGTTTTGTATCCGTATTCAGCAGTAACCCTCGGTACAGGGCCCCTCTATCCGCAACTTGAGGACGCGCCCGGTGGCCTATTCTAGGGCCCCCTGATCAATGTCTGAAGAAACCAATGCAGGACCGGGGCTTTCAAGAATAGCAATATTATTATTGAAGGGCTATTTTGAATGAGAAAAGACTATATTACACGAAAAAAATATGAAACACAGAAAAATAATTTTATTAATAAATTTTATTTTTGACCCAACTTTTTTTCTTATCGCTTCTTACCAAATTTCAAAAAATTATGCGATTCTAATAAATCATGAATCATTTTTTCAGAGCAAAGATTTCCCACAACGTCACCGTTTCTGATTTTTAAAACTAAATTCTTTAATAGCTAAAACCGTTAAAAAAACATTTTCCAAAACGAAATTTTTATAAATAAATTGCGGAATTTGATAATAATTTATTCATTTTCGAAAATTGAAAATGGTTACATTGTAGGGAATCTTTTTTTGAAAAAGTGATTTGTAATTTATTGAAATCGCATAATTTTTTAAAATTTGGTAAGAAGCGATAAGGAAAAAAGTTGGGGCAAAAATAAAATTTATTAATAAAATTATTTTTCTGTATTTAAAATTCTTTTTATGGAAATTAATCTTTTCTCTTCCAAAATAGCCCTTCAATAATAATATTAAAACCAATACCTTCTCATCCATGATGAGAATGTTAAAATCAATTCAGATGGTATTATGGAAGGCGTTAGCTACGTTGAGTTACTAAATGATGCTTGATATTTTTCTATTGTATTTTAATTCAACGACACATATAGAAATAGTAATCGGGCTCTGGTTAAGTTCCAGTTAGGATGCTTTACTCGCAGTGTGGATCTGTCCGAGACTACCGGCTCTTGATCAGTTTCGTTATACTCCACTGGCTGTTTTATGAACAGATTATCCGACCGGGTTCTGACATATTTCTAAAAAAAAAAAAATATAGCTGTGAATGTTCTAGAAGACTGTAACACACGTTCTATTTATATAAAATAATAAAAATTATATTTTAAATCGAAAATTGAAAAGGTTTTAGGGAAAACTATTCAGTTATACTTTTAGAATCTTTAATATTATTATAAAAATGAAAATATAATTTATTTATATTTCTATTTCCAAAATATTCTATTATTAATAATTATAAATATTCTAAAATGTCCTATTTAAAAACTTTTATTTTTGACTAATTTTTTATTCTACTCGCTAAACATTAGCTTTTTGAAAATGATGGGATTTTTATAAAGGTGATCTTATTTTCACGGAAAAAAGATATTTCACAACTTAACTGCGTTAAGCTTTTCAAAATAAACAAATTAATCCCAAATATAGTTATTTGCATTAAATTTTGTTTCGAAAATATTTGTCTATTATTTTAGGCATTATGCAAAAAGTGAACGGGATCAAGTTGTGGAGAATCTTATTTCGGAAATAAAACTCTTATTTACTGATATTTAATTCTAGAATAAATGATTCTTGTATTTAAAAAATTTTATTATGAAAATTATTATTATCATTCTCTAAACGATATCTTTAATAATATTATTCTAATCATAGAATGTAAACTGTTAGGAATCCCTACCGTAATTTCCAGAAACACGGGACTGGAGTTTTATTCAGTTACAGTTTCGTAAAATTAAGATAGAATTTCAGAAAATTCAGTTATTTTTTAGTAAATTTAAGAATTTTTTTCTTAATATTCAGTTGCAAAGTGTTGAATATTCTGCTACTTGTATCTGGAAATTCTAAAACTTGTAACAGGGATAATTTTACGTTTTGGGTAACTGATGTTTTATGCAGTTTCATGTTAATGAAAAATTTGTGACAGTTTCGTAATTTTATGATGAATTTTATAAAAATTCTGTTACTGTTTGGTAGTTTTAAAATACATTTTTTCAAACTCAGTCAAGTTCCATAATATTAAGGGAAATTTCACAAAATTTATTATGCTTTTCGCAATTTTAAGATACAAAAATTTTGTAAATTTCCGAACATTTCTAACAGTAATATAATAATATATCTTTATCCCAAGACCTGCTTTTATGAAATTTAATTTCATGATTAAAAGAGTTAATGCTTACTTGTCAATCAAGTAAAACAAAATGTTTAAATAAATCAATATCGTAAATTTTAAATCGTTTTTTCATGATAAGAAGTTTTGGAATTTTATTACGAAAACTTGGATTAACTAATTTAGTAAGCAGGAACTTCAAGTACTATACGTTGGAACACGATGAGACTAATTTTGATGCTGAAATAATTTGTATAATGGACAGAAATCGCTAGAAACGTTACGTGTTTCGAAGTCTTGACTGATAAGATAAGAGATAAAATTGAGCTTTGACTGTTCGAAAAGTGTAGTAGAAGTACAACGTAGAGTTAGTTTCTAATAGAAGTAAAGCTTCAATGTGGCAAATGAAGATCGTAATTATT
Organism: Diplolepis rosae; assembly: GCA_030998225.1. Lineage (NCBI taxonomy): Eukaryota > Metazoa > Arthropoda > Insecta > Hymenoptera > Diplolepididae > Diplolepis > Diplolepis rosae. The sequence goes on along the minus strand of JAPYXD010000710.1, from coordinate 17,598,244 downwards.
TTTTTGCTCTATGCTTTCATGATTGTTGTTGATGCTTTGGGTAAGTACTTTTAAAAACATTGCAGTTTTTGTTTTGTTTTTAATTGAAAAAGTTCTCTTGGTCTTATTTACTATCAATTTATCTGTCTCATGGAAATTTGGATGTTTTTCACCCAGGCGAAAAAAATATCATTGAAAACCACTCAAATTATTTGTGGGCATATATGTGCAAGACGTCAAACATACTAACATATTATTTCGTGAAATTTTCCGTCAAATAATAATTGATTTTTGACCTACAGTAATAAACTTATGATAAATAATTTCCGAAGAAGGCCTGCATTTGTGTCTAAAACATTTGCCCCTTATAATAATATAATATAATATTGTGATTTTTGTTTTTTTTTCTCATAAAAATTAGGTAAAACCGCATGTAAAATTAATTATAGCAAATTTATAAATATACCAAAAAATTTTGCATCGTAAGAAAGTAAGCCGAAAGACATGGGCTCGACTTATCACAATTTTAGTTTCATCAAAATAAAAAAATTTGAATATTTTACGTTTTTTGGTTGAAGGGTCAAATTTTCAAAATATCTCCAGCCTGTACTAAAAACTTAATGTTACTTAATTAAAAACAGTATTATTGTTGCTTATCATTATCAAAACTCAATTTGTCTTAATAAATAAATTCTTTTATAGAATACAAGTATCTCTTACCTCAAAATGGAATAACAAATGATGGATATCTCCCTTTCAAAATAAATTCATATGTGGCTGGTTTGTACGAATCTCAACTTCTTTTTTGTAGCGGAATTCTGTTGTCGGAGAAATACGTTGTAACAGTAGCTACATGCCTCCGAAGATTTATTTATTCTTACGCTGATCACTTCAAGAATTATTATGCTAAGTTGGGATATCTTAATTTAAAGAGATCGGACAGGGAATATACCTTTAAAAATGTAAAAATACACCAGGACTATAATTACACGAGTGACGATCTTCCGAACAATATAGGACTTATTACGGTACTTATCATGATTTATATTTCCAAGCGTTGCATATTAATTTTATGAGAGAAAAACAGTGAGTAATAATTTCTAATCTTGATAACTAGAACAAAAGAAGAAAAAAATATGCCTTCTCTTTCAATATAATTTTCATTAATTTGAACATTTATCAGAGAAACACGTATTTTTTAGTTGGAGATACCATACAATGTACCGGCACTTGAAGGAAATTTCAAAGCATCAATACAATATCCAATCCATATTGGAATCCGTTTTCTAACAGGATGGGGGATTTACAAAGGTTCTAATAAGAATATTTTAGAGAAATTAAATTTTGCCACAGTTAAACTACGTGGTTCAGACCATATATGTTCAAGAATAGCATTTCCGAAGACTTTTGACTTGAACAAAATGATTTGTAGTGAGATGGTGAAATCTAAACATCGTCAACGAGATTATGTCCTGGTTTGTAGCATATTTACAGGTAGTAAATCACTAAAAGTTATCTTATAGGAAAAAACAATTATATTTTTTGGTCACGTGGTTCGGATAATCCATGGCCTTGAAGCTTAGACAAAAACTTATCCAATTCACTATTATCAAGTTAAATATACGAAATGATGTCTTTGCAATCCATTTACATTTCTATTATTGATAATACAGATACAGGCACAAATTTTTTTGATAAAAAATAGTTTATTTTTATTCAATATTTTTTTACTCTTGATGTAATGACAGAGCAGTAACTCTGATGATTAAAAAATATTATATCTCAAATTACTAATTTGAACCATTTGAATCAATTAAATATGATCTTCTTTCATAAATACATTGTGGTATTGCTATTTCTATCATTTTATCGCTACAATAGCTTGATTAACTTTCGAAACTATCTAAACAGACTATGTCATGAATACATTTTAATTGAATATATTTTTCTAGGATAGTCATGATCTTGGAGCTCCGCTAATAGATATTAAAGGGGATCTCATTGGAATTGTTTCTTATTTGTCACGCTCATCTGATAAATTGAATACTGCAATTTATATTCAACCTAAAAGTTATACTGCCTGGATCGAAAATGCGATGCAAGAAAATCCATCTTGTGGAAATTTATATAAAAAAATCAGTTCAGATGGTACAATGGAAGGTTTCAGTTTTCTTCAATTATTAAATGAGGCTTAAAACTTATTTCAATTATACATGTAATTTAGAAAGGTAGTATAACGCATAGGGGTTGGGTGCACGGAGAAAAATAGTTGAAGTGATTTTACTCAACTCTGTCGATTAAACTTGGGACATAAGGATATTTGAACATCTATTAAATCCTAGTCGGATAAAATGAATTTGATAAATACCTAATTCACCCAAAGTGAATAACAATAAGCGTTACATAGGGAATAGTAGGGAGTTGAGTAAAACGTTTTCGAAGACAGGGCATCAACATGCGTCAGTGGGTTGACATGAAATGTATAAGATGCTTTCCATCTCAATTCAACCGGTCCATTCGGGACACGAATTTATTTTTTAACGAAACTCAAATATGTTGCTCTGAATGATGAAATTTTACATAATTTAAAAGTCAACTTATATTCAATTTTGTATTTATTACACTTATCAGATGAAATAGATTTTAATGTTGGAAAAAGTAGAACCATTATACTCTACTGGTGGCTTTTTCTCGAATTATTGAAAAAGTAGTGTTCAGCAAATCATTTACACTGATTCAACTATTTTGAATAAAAAGAATGGAATTGCAGTAAGAGATATCATTTTTATTACTAAATAATAAATTACCTGCTCGATAGTTGTTGTTTCAGACTTAAAAATTGTTAAATGAATATTTCTGAAATGAACAAACACAGCAACATTAATGTATCGTGAATTTCGAAAGAAATATATCAGAATGATCTCGTACAGTAAGGAGCGTAGATATATATATATATATATCAAAACCTGAATCAGTGAACGGCCATTGATTCGCAGTGACTATTCACTGATAGCAGCAGCTATAAGTCTTTCACTGAGAATCAGTGAAATTCAACTGATGAATCAGTGAAATAGATTGAACTCACTTATTGAATCAGTGATAGCTTCAGGTGGGAGTAATAAAACCAGCAATATATTTTAACGACCGATGAACTCGTTTATTTTAGGCTAAACAACACTAAAATGAAATTACGTAATTATTATTATTTTTAAGGGACGATAAATCAGTAAAGTGTAGATGAAAGTTTTGAATTCGCGAATTCAAAAGTTATGTTCACGTGACGCATTCACTGATTCCTCAGTGAAATCAAGCAGGGCACTGATTCATGAGTTGATATATTTTCACTGATATAATCAGTGACTATTTCATTGATTCAGGTTTAGAGAGTACTTACAAAAAATGTGTACATTGAATACCAAGCTGTTGCAGCAGACTTTTAGGTACAAAATCGAAAAAAGCGTTCAATGAAATTCGTCGTTAAGTTGAAAACATACGACAGATCATATCTAAGCACATAGTCAATTTGTCATAAAGACTGAGTAAAAATTTTTTGGGATATTTAGAGTTTCACAATATAATTGTAAAGGACAACTATACATGGTTATACGATACACGTTAAACATATAAAGATGATATTCATTGTGCAGTCCACGTTTTTACGAAGAAAACGACTTTTTTCTTAAAAAAATCATAACTCGGAAACAAAAAGTTTTAGCTACTAGAGATTCAGTAGAATTGAAACTCAAGGTATCTTTTTGATGCGAAAAAAGTTTGAGAGAAAAAAAAAATACACTTTTCGAGATATTGAATTTTAAAAAACAAATTGCAATTTTTGTTTATTGCTAAATAAAAAATTAATAACAATCAACAAGCAATTGTTTATAACTATTTTCGGTAGTCCAAATTATTACAAACATTTAAAAGTGAAAATTGTTGAAATCGGTTGATTTTTGACGAAGTTATAGACAATTGAAAAAAAAATTCTCGCAAATAATTGAACAAATAAATTTTGACCCCAAAAACGAAATCTCCGATAAATCTCAGAAAATTTTGTTTTTTCGACCCAAAAAAAATACGCGTCTCATTATTTCGACCAAAGAGCAACATATTTGAGTTTCGTTAAAAAATAAATTCGTGTCCCGAATGGACCAGTTGAATTGAGATGGAAAGCACCATAAGTATATCACTGACGCTTGAGGTGCTTCAAATCGTAGTTGAGTAAAATGAGCATCGGGCGTATTATTTTAACTGGCAGTATTATTTTTAATCACAAATATACTTAATCATATAAACTTACATATATAAACCTAATAACTACACTTTTATATAGTACGATACGCTTTCGTCGAATCACGCACACGCTCGCTTACAATCCTCAGACATAAAACTTAGAACTTTCTGATATAGTGATTGCAAGAGTTATTCAGAGCTTGTGAGAGTAAATGTCGTCAATAGAGTTCTTGAGCCTTACTCAAGTAAAAATAAATCAACTTTTTTCATAAATTATTCATAAAATATTTTTTTAAATTAATATAATTAGTTATTATAATTATGATTGTTAATATATATAATATAATTATTCATTAATATTTAGTATACATTTTTATTATAACTACGTATGAAGTTTTATGAAACTAAAGCTTGAAATGTACATTAAAAAATTGCATTATTATCAAAAATTATCTTGTGTAAAAACATTTAAAAGAAGGTTTTTTTATTTTCTGTGTTGTATATTTTCAAAATATAGATTTTACAAATGCGAATTCCAAATTATTATTGTGCCTAAGAAATTTATGTGCAATATAAGTCCCGTGTAGATTTTACAAATTTTATGTAATACACTTATCAAGACTTTTGTTGTTTAAATTTTCAGGAAATGAATTTAATTTAAAAAACTTAATTGAAAAAGAATGAAGTAATTATAAATTAATTAAGAACAAATTTTATATCACGAATTTATTAAACTTACAGAATATATATAATAAGATGTATGTTTTTAATTGATTTTGATTATTAAATATAATAACTTGGAACATCAGTATGCTTAAAATTCAACACATTTTTCAAATTAAACATATTTTATGTGTGCCCAAGGCGCAGATTACTTTCACTTGTTCCTGCGTGAATAGATATAGCTGGTGGAAAAAGTCTTGCGATTCACGGTTTACTCAACTATCGGTTGAAGCGTAGAGTAGAATGAACGGAAAGCTCTACTATTTTTGTGATTTAATAAAAGATTGGTTTTTGATAATTATACTACGAATAATGATATATATTTAGAAATTTTTAATGAACGCTTTCATACTTCACCCCATACTTCTGAATTTTACTCAACTTTGATTCATTTCTGAACATTTAATATATATCACAAATAATTACAATGATACTAAATAACTTCTAAGTTGTCCATATGTCCCAAATTTGATCGGAAGTTGAGTAAAATTACTTCAACTATTTTTCTCCATGTGGTGTAAAATTGAAGAATTACTTTTTTCTGCATAAAAAACAAGTAAAAATATAATCTGTTATATAATTTCTTGAAATTAGTTATATAAAGATAGGGGAGAAGCGGCGAAATTGGCGCGTCGTCTAAATTGGCGCACCCTATTTTTCAGAAAATGATAACATAACAAAAAATAAAAATAGTTCTATCGTGTGCATTCTTGTATGATATGTATTTGATAGAAAACATTATTAAAATCTAATTGCTTAATACAGTTTTATTGCGATTAATCGTTTTTTGGCATAATGGTTATGTTCGAAGCCATTGAGTTAAATCGTTAAATAATAGTAATTCAAGGTGAATTAGATTAATGCAACGATTTTATAATCTTTGATATTTAATCTTACGATTAGGATAGAATATTTGTATGAAAAAATAAGCATTTTACGTAAAAAGTATTTAATTAATGAACGATACACTTGCGGAAAAATTGGCGCATACGAGATTCAAATCAGAGGCGAAGTTGGCACACGTGTTGTGTTTCTGGAAACCGGTGACTGAAGTCAAGTGCTCGGATGTTTATGATTGAAAATATAAAGAAGATAGTAAGTACACAATTATTAATATATAGATATATACATTTGAATGTTGCTGGACTTTTCTGCTAATCTTTTCCTTAAGATTTTTTGTGACATGGGAGGTAATGTGGTTCGCAAAACTGATGTAACGACTTTGTAAGGTTATATTCATTTGAACAATCAGTGGTTAAATTTTTTTTTAAGTTTGAGGTATTAAGGCATTTTAAAAGCGATTTTTAATAATTAATTTGCAGTCTGACAGTGTTTTGAAAGTTTTCTCGATTTTAAGATGTGAAAGCAATGTAAGTAAAAAATTTGTATTTTTGATTGATTGTTTCTATTATTTATAAGTCTTCTAAAGTTAATAATTGTATATACTTCTGATTACAAATTCAAATAATTCTCTATAAAAATGATTTCAATTTGAATATTCACTTAAATATCCACAATTGCCAGTATTTTATTGTACAAATATAAAATATATTTTAACTTTGGCTGGTTTATGTGAATAAAGGTATAAAAAACTTCACATATCTCGATATACTATCTCAAATTTAGTTTCAAATTATAACTACCTCTTTTCATCAACCCTTGCTACTGAAATGTAATTCTAAATCTATGAAAATATAACTAATTGACGCAGGTGCAGTCCTTCGGAAATCTGAATAAAAACCTGCTTTAATAATTTTCAATGCAATCTTTATCCATTGGAAAGTATAGAAAAGATATCCAGCTATTAAGTAAATATTTTTTCATAATTTTTAGTCATATACATTCTTTTTAAACTCGCACTTTCTATTAGGTGCGCCAATTTCGCCGCTTCTCCCCTATCTGCTAGTAATTTGCAAGTGATTCCACTGATTTTATAAAAAGAAGCGAAATTTATTACCCAGTATTAATCGATTCCTCCTGGCACATGCAAGATGCACGCTTTCAATTTTTTTTCGGCCTATACATATTACCATCTAAATATTAGCCATTTTTATATATTTCACGACTTAAAATATGTATTACCAAATGTCCATTACAACCAAACAAAGAATATTGGATTTTCTTACGCGATGTTTTAAATAAACAAACAATTATTTGTAATATGTATTATTTTAATCGACAACCTTTGTGATCCTTGATCTTCATACATTCTCTTGAAATGAAAACTCGAAGAGAATTGTAATTCAAGAATAATTTCAAATTAATTCAGTGTAGTCGAAAGAATCTTTTTTCCACAGAAAGATGTCAAATTCTTTAAAATCAAGAATAATATTTTCAATCTCTCAACTGCAAGAAAAGTACCAAAATACTTGAAACGATATGATTTCTCAGTATAATACTTCAACCATAAGTAGATGTATTGAAAGGGTACACTTATTTTTTTTTAAGAAACGGAGTAATAAAAAAATAGCAATGTATGGATTATATGTAATTTTCTTCCTAGAATCGAAGTGGCAGAGTAGTGAAGGTAAATAATGGAATGAGTATAATTTGTAATTTCTTAGAAATAATTCAGATAAGATTATTTCTTCAATATTAAAACTGTAAAATATCAAAGAATGTAAGTTTGAGCGCGCCTAGGGTGCGCAATTCGATCGTCGCGCTTCGCGCTCGGTCTTATATTCTTCGCATACATATAAGTTTATTTCTTATAATTTGATTCTAAAGCTCAAAGTTAATTTTATAATATTGTAGATGTGGATTAAATTTTCTTAAAGTTACTAAATTTGCTTTTGATTTTAAGTGAAAAAAGAAAATTAAATTTACTTAAGGCTCTATCAGCCTTGAGGAACACATTCTCATCATGACACTCGTGCTTCGCGCTCGATTTTCTGTACACAATTCTGTAACTTTCTAATAATTTAGATGATAGAAATTAATCTATTTTCTTCTAAATATCTTTGAAAGGAAAAAAATTAGTAGACTGGTTTTAACGCTTATTTTCTATCTCACATACTTTGGTTAATAAATGGAATTTCAGATTTTCAATAGTGTTTTTTAAAAACCAAAACATTAAATATAGATCCAGTCGAAAAATGTGGAATTCTTTAATTTTAATCTTATTTTTTAGAATTAAAACGAAAAATATACATTTTATCAAAAACTGTGCCAGACAAAAGTTTTTTGACATTATCGAAGGAAAAAATTCTGCATTCTTACGTTTTTTTTGTATTTTACATATTATTGGTAAAAAATTCAATTTTCGATTTTCAATAGTATTTTTGACATTAAAAAGAAAAATAAACATATTATTAAAAATTTTTGTGATTTGAATTTGTAGATCTTTCCTTAGTAAATAATTTTGTTTCTTTTGGTTCTTATTAAAAGATGCACGGAGAAACTTTTTATATCAATTTTTACTATAGTATTTTTCAATTTAGGGAAAAACGTACCACTGAGAATTTTTGTTAGTAAAAATACTAAACTTTATAATAATGATGTGAAACTTCATTATAAACTATAGTAAAATTTGCTGTGAACTATGCTGAAGTTTCATATCATTATTATAACGTTTAGTATTTTTACTAACAAAAATTCTCAAAGTGGTACGTTTTTCCCTAAATTGAAAAATACTATAGTAAAAATTAATATAAAAAGTTTCTCCGTGTGGGGTGGATAGTCCGATTTTAATTTTGAAACGTAATTTGTAATTAATAGTGGTTGGTTTTTTAATCTTTGAAGTTTAAGCTTTCCTGTTCTTCATCATTTGATATCATTTTTCAGGTTTTCTGCAATTTATACAAGGCATTTCGTAGAAAATTCAATTTAACTCTGTCAAAAGTTAAATTTTCTTTTTTTTAAATTATTTCATACCACATTGGTTTAATTCATTGGTAATATTAAAAACGTTATTGTACATTATTGTTACACATCCAGTTTCCATTGAAAATCACATTTTTTCAAATCGTCATCACTTTTTCATTTTTTGAGAATCTTAAAAAAATGTTGTTGTGTCAAATAGCTTTTAGGACATGTTTAAAGATTTATTATCTCTTTATTAGCTGATTGTAGAGCACTGCCGCAAAACGTACATTTTCAGCCTCCAATTTTCCTAACATAGCACCCCTTAGGTAAACACCTAGAAGAATGTAATTCTAGCTTAAAATTCAATTTTTTAAACAATTAGTTATAAAAATCAATGTTTGATTCAAAGAAAAATTCACATATTGCTTTTATTTAATAACCAGTTAATTTTTTTCATTCAGATTTATTTTCAGTATCAGAAAGTATATAAGATTGACCTTTTATTATTTCCGTAACTGACAAAACTCTAAATTTTGCAGGAGTCTATAATAAATACGACCCTTCCACAAACTTTTCCCCTAAGTGCTGTTCTGAAATGAGGATTTCTAAGAGTAGCAAATTCAGACTTTTATTGTACATGAGATTAAAACAACTTTTCGCTGTTTTAATAATTTCACCAGTCAGATAAAAAATACAATACTCTTATTTTTAAATATATTTTCATCCTGTGTACTAATAAATAAAGACTTCCGGTAACATAGAGGCTTTTGGCGTTATTCGCTGTGAGCAATGCTTAACTAGCACTATCGACACGCTTGGGAATTGGAGCTCGGAGGGCAGCTGCTACTAAAGTATGCATGAACAGAAACTCTATTGTATCAGAACATAGACAGTGCGGGCACATTACACCGAGATTGCTTTGCCATTGTTTCTCTTCAATAGTTTACAATATATTTTCAAAGAAAAACCCACACTTTTCGAACGGTCAATTCATTACAGGACTTGAATCAAGCACCAGCTGAGTTTCCAGTTAACCAGTTGTCTCTTCAGCTGTTCCTCATAATCAAGGGACCATATTCGGCAAATAACTTTAGGGGCTTCCTCTTAAGCTACATTATTATTGTGCGAAAAGCAGACTATCCTGCAGTTCAGAGATAAAACACGTTTAAGCTCTCAGGCTAAGCCCCATCCTGACTTTTGGAATTTGTTTACTGAAGAAGTTTAATATTATGGACCTCCTTCATCATTTATTGCTGCTTATGTTTATGAGAGATTAAGAAACTGTCCACTGTGACTATTTAGAGTGATTTTAAAATCACTGTTTCAAAAGTAAATATAGAAGGTGATCCGCCAATAGTGACGCAGTTAGATTTTAGTGATAAAGATTATTTTCTGTTGGTTGCAAGCTGTGGTATTATTAATGGATTACTCTGTATAATTTAAGGTAGTTGATCCACGAAAATTAGACCTCAGGCAAAAATAGATAATTTTGCTTTCAAGAATAGAAATATTATTATTAAAGGGCTATTTTGGAAGAGAAAAGATTATTTTACGTGAAAAAAATTTGAAATACAAAAAAATAATTTTATAATTAAATTTTATTTTTGACCTAACTTTTTTTTATCGCTTCTTACCAAATTTTTAAAAATTATGCGATTCTAATAAATCATGAATAATTTTTTTAGAGAAAAGATTTCCCACAACTTCAACGTTTTTGATTTTTTAAAATAAATTCTTTAATGGCTGAAACCATTAAAAAAACATTTTCAAAACGAAATTTTCATAAAAAATTTGCAGAATAATAATAATATTGCTATTCTTGAAAGCAAAATTATCTATTTTTGCCTGAGGTCTAATTTTAGTGGATGAAAACTACCTTAAATTCATTAAAATGTTTTTAATTTTGATAGATAGAAAAAGTCGATCCAGTTGGGGGTTGAAAAATAAATGAAACACTCATCTTTAATTAGTCCTGAGTGACGTTTAATTGGCTTGGTTCGACAACCTCTTTAGGCTCTAAAATTTCCTGAAGATTTTAATTTAAAACACTTAGAAAGACAAAAATTTAAATATAATTAATTTTAATTTAATATACACTGGGTGATCAAATTATTATGACCACTGTGATACATCATTCTAATGACACTTAGCAGTCTTAGAGATAAAATAATTTTAGTTCGTTAAATTTGAATCATATTGGCTTATGTGAAATCTAGATTAGCTAATGTTTTTAATATTAAATATACACTTTTTAGAAATGTTCTGAAATTGGGAAAATTTTTAAATTACAAAAGGAGTAGAAAACTACTTGTATATGAAATTTATAATACTTTCAAGTACATATATCTCGAAATTGCGGAAAATTAAATAAATTTGCCGTATCTTATCTGAATTTTCGGTGACATTTAATTTAAGAAGCTTGAGTTACCCAAAGCGTACAATTTTGTTGATGCAAGTTTCAGAATATTTAGATTCAAGTATCGGGATTTCAGTAATTTGATTCTAATCCATTAATTTTAAATTTTCTAAAAACTAACTGGATTTTCTGAAATTTATATCTTAATTTTACGAAACTGTGATTCTATAAAACTGCATTTCATGTTTTAGAAAGTTTCAGTCAGGCTCCAAACAGTGTAAGAGTGAAAATCGATTCCTGTAATTTATGTAATTGGTTATAATAATTTGATCATCCACTGTAAAGGGAGTGAATTAATATTTTTATGAATTACACAGACCTGCATAGGGTTTTAAAAAAATAAAGTTGGAACTCCTAAAAAGCGTTTAGTAAATATTGAAAATTCGTATCGTGTGAACGCGACGCGCTAAAAAATTCGAAAGGAGCTTAAAATAAAGCTTGAATCCTGAAATTTACTCTCACTATTTCGAAAAAAATTTTGCAAGCTTGAACTTCCCAACCGAAAAAAATAATTCTGAAATGTCTGTCCTCGCAAAATTTAACAAATTTTGTTTTGCAAAGTTTGAAAACAAAAAAGTCAACAGAAATAGATCTGTTATCAATTCTTCCGAATTTTAAAGGAGGCTTCTATGCGTAATTTAGAAAAAAAATAGTTCAGGTTAAAATTTTTTACTTAAAAAAAATTATTTAGATTGTAATTTTTTGTTTTCATTTCACAAAAAAAATTCTAATGATGAAGGGCTCATTTTAGTCTTTAAAGGATTCTCTGCAATTCTATTCAGGTGGGTTTTAACAAAGAAAAATTTGTTTGGAAATTATACAGTTATTATTGTTATAAACAATGATAGTTTGAATTGTAATAAAATTTACCCGAATAGAATTGCATGGAATCCTTTAGAGAATAAAATGAGCCCTTGATCATTAGAATTAATTAAGAATTGTAATTTTATCGTGAAGAGAAAACAAAAAATTAAAATCTAAATAACTTTTGTTAAGTAAACAATTTTAAACTGAACTATTTTTCTAAATTACGGTTAAAAGCCTCCTTTAAAATTCGCAGAAATTAATAATAGATCTATTCATCAAAAAGAAAAAGGGATTTTTGGTAACGCATTGCTTTTAGAATTTTTGATTTATGAATCACCTTAATGACTTCTTATATTACAAAAATACTATAAAAATGTACTGAATATAATGAATCAAGTCATAATAATCAATATTAAATTCTTAAAGGACTAGGTAATAGAATTTTTATGTTTAGAGAGTAAAAACTGACAGTTTGGAAGAGAAAATATTGTTATCACAAAGGTCTGTTGTATAGATTGAGTTGAAGAATTGTTGTTAGCATTGAGGAATGGCGTCGCGTCGGTCTCTCAGGCCATTTGGGAAAATTTATCTCAAGTAAGAAGACGAGAAAACTTTACTCGATGCCAACTTTCCGTCTCGTGCGAAAAGAGCAAAGACCGAGGAAACCTAAGAAATTTTGAAATTTGTCGTCGTCTTTCCGGCAACATTTTTCTTTTACAAAACTTAGTGTTTTTGCTAATTGCAAATTCGCTTTTTTTAATACCACGATATCACAAAACAGTCAGATAATTATTCTGGATGGAGTTGCATGTCTTACAATTTATTCAAAGTAATAAAAAATTCTTGTACCACTCTCTTTTACTACTATAACGCTCACTATCTTGCATATAAGTAAACTTCTCCATTATTTAAGATATGTGAAGATTGTGAAGTCACGAGAATATGCAATTCAAGCTTCTCCCTTGCAGTAAAATATTCACTTCAGCTTTTCTTTCCTTATTGTCCTGTTTACATTTCTAAAACTATTTTTGAACTAATGTTCAAGAAAATTTATTTTCTACTCAAACAACAAAATTTTATAAAAATTATTTCAATGTCAAGTTTACATTCTTGCGTTGATGAATTATTTAAGGTAGTTTTCATCCACGAAAATTATACCTCAGGAAAAATAGATAATTTTGCTTTCAAGAATAGCAATATTATTATTGAAGGGCTATTTTGAAAGAGAAAAGATTATTTTACAAGAAAAAAATTTGAAACACAGAAAAATAATTTTATTAATAAATTTTATTTTTGACCCAAATTTTTTTCCTATCGTTAGTTAACAAATTTAAAAAAATTACGCGATTCTAATAAATCATGAATCATTTTTTCAGAGAAAAGATTTCTCATAACTTCACCTTTTTGATTTTTGAAAATAAATTCTTTAATGGCTGAAACCATTAAAAAAACATTCTTCAATACGAAATTTCTATAAACAAATTGCTGAATTTGATAATAATTGATTCATTTTCAAACATTGGAAATGGTTAAGTTGTAGGGATAAGAAAAAAAGTTGGGGCAAAAATAAAAATTATACCTCACGAAAAATAGATAATTTTGCTTTCAAGAATAGCAATATTATTATTGAAGGGCTATTTTCAAAGAGAAAAGATTATTTTTTATGAAAAAAAATTGAAACACAAAAAAATAATTTAATTAATAAATTTTATTTTTGACCCAACTTTTTTTCTTATCGCTACTTACCAAATTTTAAAAAATTATGCGATTCTAATAAATCATGAATCATTTTTTCAGAGAAAAGGTTTCTCATAACTTTACCTTTTTTGATTTTTAAAAATAAATTCTTTAATGGCTGAAACGATTAAAAAAAATATTTTCCAAAACGAAATTTTTATGAACAAATTGCTAAATTTGATAATAATTTATTCATTTTCGAAAATCGGTCTTGTGCTCTTCGCATATATTTAACTTTAATTCTTATAATTTAATACTGAATCTTAAACCAATTTTATAATATTAAAGATGATGTTAATTACTCATTTTCTAAAATTCACTAAATTTTTTTTTCAGTTTAGGTGAAACAGGAAATTTAATTTACTTAAGGCTCTATTGGCCTTAAGGAACACATTCTCATCATGGCGCTCGCGCTTCGCGCTCGATTTTCTGTATACATTTCAGTAACTTTTTAATAAATTACATGATTAAAATAATTTATTTATTTTCTTCCAAATATCTCAAAAAGGAAAAACAATCGTAGACTTTATTTAAGGAAACGATTTTGCAGAACAACGCTTATTTCGTATCTCACGTATTTTGGTGAAAAAAATCGAATTTTTTTAATATTAAAAATCAAAACATAAAATATACATCCTGCCCCGAAATGTCTCAATCAGAATTTGTAAACCTCATTTAGGCAAACAATTTTCCATCTAAACGTTTTTTTTGTATCTCACATATTTTGTCTAAAAAATGGAATTCTTGAATTTTAATCGTATTTTTTGGAATCGAAACGAAAAATATATGTTTTTTCAGAAACTGTGTGAGACAAAATTTATAGATCTTTTTGAAACGAACAACTTTGTATTCTTACGTTTTTTTTCGTATTTCACATATTATTGTTAAAAAATTGAATTTTGGATTTTCAATAGTTTTTTTAAATTAAAAAGAAAAATATGCATCTTATGAAAAAATGTTACAATTTAAATTTGTAGGTCTTTATGTAGAAAATAATATTGTATCATGACGTTTTTTTGTATCTCGTATAATTTAACTGAAAAATGGAATTTTTATATTGATTGTTTACAAGTTTTAATATGCCGTAACATTTCTAATTTTGATTTAATCAAAAAATGTTATCAGGATAATTTGTAGAGATTTATGAACACTATCAAAAATCAGTATTGAAATTTTTTATTTTTTTAAAAAATTATTTTCAAAAAGACAAAAGTAGTGCTCAACCCCTCAATTTTGATTGGATGTGGCTGGTTAACGAACTTGTCCTTACTTTTTCGGCTCCGATAAAGTTTACCAAAGCTCAATTCAATCTGATAATTCTGTCAAGAGTTATGCCGCACACGACCTACAGACAGACAGACAGACAGACACTTTCGTAAAAACCCTTTTTTATGATTCAGGGGGTCTCAAAACGTAAAGATTTGATGAAAATATCGAAAGTCATTTTTCACATAAAACCAATACCTTCTCATCCATGATGAGAATGTAAAAATTTAAAAATTACGAAAAATAATATTTTAATAATTTTGTTTGTAATAGGATATTTCCTTATTATCGCTCCACACCAAATTTTCAAAAATGGTGCGATTCTGATAAATCACGAATAATTTTTTTAGGAAAAGGATTCTCTACAACTTCACCGTTTCCGATTTTTGGAAATGAATCAATTATTATCAAATTCAGCAATTTGTTTATAAAAATTTCGTTTTGGAAAATTGTTTTTTAATGATTTCAACCATTAAAGAATTTATTTTTAAAAATCGGAAACGGTAAAGTTGTAGAGAATCCATTTTCTAAAAAAATGATTCATGCTTTATCAGAATCGCACCATTTTTGAAAATTTGGTATGGAGCGATAATAAGGAAATATCCTGTTATAAAAAACATTATTAAAATATTATTTTTCATAATTTAAAAATTTTATTTATTAAAAAGAGTGTCTTTCCTTACATATGACACGGCCGATGATATAATTACCAGTCTTGAAATTATAGAAAAACTTCTTTTTCCAGAGACTGATTTTTGGCGCAACAACTACCTTAATAAGAATTTTTTAAGTTACATTTCAAATTATAAATGGATCTGTAGAACTCCAAAACATTAATCATAATTCTTCTCAGAAATGGGCAATATTCCGAGATTAGTTGAGTGGGAGCGTGTCATGTATAGAGTTTAAGATGAAGCAGAGAATGTGTTGAGCAAAACTCTGGTTCAATTCTCGTCACTACACGTGAAAGCTCGAGTTTCGTGCTTTCCGAGAGTGTTAAGACCTCTTTCTCTAACAAGGCGTTAACCTTTAATGTATGAGTCGTGTTCGAACCAAAACCTGTTTAGGGTAGTTTACAAAATGTAGGAAACTTCACTGTTACATACAGAAGTATCCATATAACAGTATAACTTACTGTAGTATCTGAAACCTCAGATCCACTCTCGTCCTACAACAATGATGTTACGAATTTCGCGACCATCAGCTACTGGGAAACGACCACATTCGATAAAACTTTTTCAACCTCACGTAACAATCGTGGGTCGATCAATATCGTAACTTCAAAAGTCACTTAGAAACTTATAGGATCAATTGACCATTTGCTTTGTGTCCACAGGTTCAACATTGATAACGATTTCTTATTCCAAGAAAGTATTCCTTTCAAATTCTTCAAATTAAGAGAACATAAAACACTTTCTTGGTTGCAGATTTAAACAATTTTATTAGGACTGATGATTAATTTTCAATATTTTTGTCCATTAGAGGTCTACCCACATTAGACGCTGAAAAAAATGCTATTTTCATGAATTTTTTTTTAGAGGTTTATATTATAGATTAAATAGTTGAGTTTGAAATGTCGGACGCCTGTGTAGCTCAGTGGTCAGAGCAGTCGACCGGCAATCGAAAGACCTGGGCTCGAATCCCAACGCAGTCGAAAGCGTCATTTTTTCCACAGAAAGATTTTCAAATTCTTTAAAATATTTATATTATAGATATTGATATGAAAATTGTGAGGCTACGTAAATACACTCTTACAATCCATGAATAAATTTTTATTTATTTATTATAGACACTTTCCATAGATGAAAATGATGGTGAATCATAGGTCCTAAAAAGTAGACAGGTGTGTACTGTTGATGAAATTTCGGAGATGGATTGTCTGAAACAAAAAAATCAAACAGTTTTAGATTCAGTATGTTGATGGCTATAGCGCATATAATACGATTTTTTATTATTGCAAAAATAACAAAATGGTATAGCTATAGCTATAGTTGTAAAGAACACGTGGTAAACATTTTAAAAGGATCTGTTCTTTAGTTTCGGAGATTTTATCAACAAGGCGTCAAAAAACGTTGTTTCGAGCGAAACTCGTTTAAACTTTTTTTAATTGAAAAATCGTGAAAAAAACTTACCTGCGCTTAATCAGCGATGCTTGCACCATACAATGTTGCTTCATAATACTCATTTTCATCCAAAATAGCCTGTTTTCGTTCAGTTCTGGCCTCTTTGGAATTGGTAATGTGGGTAGACCCCTTAAAATATTTTAATGGCAATGGGAAAGAAAAATATTTCCTGAGATATAATACAGCTAATTTTCCTTAGATGCAGAAAACTGGAAACGAAGAGGGAATTTAGTAGTCTTTTAAAAGGGAGCGCTTGATTATGAATTTTTGTTTAAACTTTTTTCTTAGCCTCGCACGTGTTCAGCAGTAAACCATTTTCTCAAGTGGTTCTTTGCTCATTTACGATCACCCTTGAGGTAAAAGAAATCGGAAACAACTTTATTAACGGATAAACTTTAACTGTTATGCTGTACAGTTTTTATAACTTCTAGTGCTTCGTATACGTAATATATCACTTTCTGATTGGCCGTTTTGCTCTTAACGATTATTAACGAGAAGAGCGACCGACGCTCGATAATTTTTACCAGTAATTATCAAGCTTACAATATAAAACTTTTTTTAACAGGACTTTCTTAGATAATTTTTTTGAGTCTTACTACTAATATTTTTTGTCAAACACAGCTATTATTATACTTCTTATCATAATTGATGAGGTTCTATGCAAAAATATCTATAAAAGTCTTTACATTTTTTTTCATGAAAGAAACTTTTTTTATGGTGATGTAGGATACCAGGATGGACGTAAATTAATAAGTTGTACAACTTTAGCCTGGAGTTTTTTCCTCGAAAAAATATAAATTCCGAGGTAATCAATACTCGATACTGTTAACCTAAAATATTCACTCGAGCATCGTACATTGTTATTGTTTGGTCGCAGTAATCTCTTTCCAATCATGCTGAACAGTTTGTGGAATGAATTAAAGATTAAAAAGATATTATTGTCAGTAGAAGTAATAAAAAACTGAAAAAGAAAAACCGGATGAAATACAAGAAATAAAACCGAAAATACAATTTCCAAATGTGGTCTAAGATAATGATGACTTAAGTATTTACATGAGAACAATTTTTGCCCCTTGACCTTTTTTATATCATAAGACCAGAAAATTAAAAAATGTGAATAAAATTTATAATTTTATTTTGCGAAATTATATTACAGACTTTAAAATAAATTCTGTACATAGTTCCCAAGAATTTTAAAAATATTTTTAATAAAAATACATTTATCAAGTTATATAATTTTCCAAAAATCTAAATTTCCACGTTCATTTTTATGTGTATTTCACTTACTATAAAATTAACAAATGATAAATTACTGTTAATTTTTTTTTTTATTATATACACTCTTTTAGATTTTATAAATGTAATATGAAACTGACATCATAAAAATGTAAACTAAAATTCCTATTTATTTTTTCTTATTACTATTCATATATTTCTAACAGTGGGCGTGTTATTTTGAATACTTCTCAAATAACAAACTTTTAAGTTGCAAGATAATATCGTTAATTAATTACAAATATAATATAAATTTGCGAAAATTTAGCATGTGAGCAACATATCTGCCTCTGGAATATATAGGAATTTAATCAATCGTAACAAAATTCAGTATGCAAATTGGATTTGCATCTAATCACGTTTGACAGTATATGCAGCTGGAGCATCTCCCAAGCGATTTTAAGAAGGTTAGAATTACCGCATTCTACAAATGGGAATCAAGAACTGAAAATCCCTTGTCTTTCCACTAATAACCCAGTACGCCGTGATTAAATTCCGACTTGTTTTTAAAATTTTATTATCAAATTTTTACGACTTGTATTTTATAAAAACTTAATAAAATCTCAGTCAGGTATTTTCTATTTAAGCTATTTCAGAAGAAATTTATTTTATAATAGATTCCGATATTGCCAATTACGGGAAAAAGCATAAAATCTTATAAATTTATTGGCCTTGGTATCAAGACCAATCTCTTCAGTTCAATATTGTATTAAATATTTTACCTCCTTTCATAATGCTCCTTTCAAAATGCCATCACTTTTTTTCAACACAACTAACATGCACAGAAAAAATATATAATAGAATTATATTCGGTAAATTTCAAATAAAATTAAATTTAAATATTCTCAATCTCAAGAAATAAGTAAAATAATAAAATGTACATTTTTGTTCTTTGAATATTCTTCACGGAGAAACTCTTCATTGGTAAACTTAGTATTATTATCCCAGTCAGAAACTGACAACCGGCCCGATATCGGGCCAGCGTCGATTTCCGGCTTCCGACCGTCGGCTGCCGACGGTCGGCGGTGCAATGGAATGATAACACCATTTAATATTGGGCCGATATCGTATGCCAGTATCGGACCAGTACCGTAGGCGTGCATCGGGCTAGTACCGTATGCCAGCATCGAACCCATATCGTTTTCCAACCGTCGGCGGTACAACGGAATGATAACACCATTTAATATTGAGCCGGTATCGTATGCCACTATCGGGCCAGTACCGTAAGCCAGCATCGTACCAACCAACATTTTGCAGATCAATATTTTTGCTTTTGAGAATGGTCGATTATTCATAAACAATGACTCGCAATGTTTTATTTTTTATTTATTTTCTCGAAAAAATTCTTTCTTTGTTTCATAAGTGTCACATATAAAATTATAATAAAACGTTTTTATTTATAACATCTTCTTTAATTATGAAAATAATTCCGGAGGTGCTGTCTGGGACTTGCGTCCCGACTGGGGATCCTGAGATCCCGCCTGGAGATACCACCGCTGATTACGCAAGCTAGCTTATAGCCTCGCGGTTTCGAATCTACAGCGGGCAGGCTCGCGCTGCGAGCCTAGCGGTGACTGTTTGAGTCGCTGCCCCTGCAGACCTGCTACGCCACAGAACACACTAAAAATTTTTTTTGATACTTCCAGTTGATTTTGAATTGATTCCAATACTTTATTGGAAGTAATTAACCAATATATGTTTTGAAATTTTTATATAAATCGTGTAGAAAATATTCGATTACGTGCCGAATATTGCGTGTCTGACTGAAAAATTCTAAGAAAAAAAAAATTCTACCACTAGGTAATTTAATTTAAGAATTAAGATTATACGGAGATTGTATTATATGTATAATAAATAAAGCAAATCTATATATGAATACAAAATGATATAGCTTTCATTTTTACGACTCACGCCAAAAACCTGCCATAAATAATACCATACATATTTACGTTAAGATATATCATACTTATTATTTTGCCAATATCAAACTAGCATAAACTGTGAGAATCGATTATTCGTTACTCGGATTGAAGTTTAGGTTGGTTTGCTTGTTTTGCAAATATCGGCCTAAAATCGAATGTCAGCATTGGCTGGTCTTTAAATCAACAACCGGGCCAGTATTGACCCCTTTGTTTTGCCGATATTGACCCAGTATCGACTGCCAGCATACAGTTGGACTTTATATATTGACAATAGGGCCAGTATTGGTTCGTTCGTTTTGCCGGTATTGGGCCAATAACGGCTTCCAGCATTAGCTAGTCTTTAAATTCACAACCGGGCTAGTATTGGCCCGTTCGTTTTGCCGATATTGGCCCAGTATCGACTACCAGCATACAGTGGGACTTTATAATTGACAATCCGTCCAGTATTGGTTCGTTCGTTTTGCCGATATTGGGCCAATAACGGCTGCCAGCATTGGCTGGTCTTTAAATTGACAACAGGGCCAGTATTAGCCCGTCCGTTTTGCCGATATTGGGCCAATGCTGGTAAACGACCGTCGTATACCGATATTGGACCAATATTGGCCCAGTGGTTAGGACTGGCAAAGACACGGGCATTTCTGACTGGGATATTTATTTTTACTAAAAAAAGTTCCACTATGATATTCCTATATATTTTTTCCCACTGAAAAACGTATTCGCATACGTTTAAGTTTATTTCTTATAATTTAATACTGAAGCTCAAATCAATTTAATGATATTAAAGATGATGTAAATTAGTCATTTTCTCAAATTCACTAAGTTTCTTTTCCAAATTAAGTGAAACTTTTTGATTTTTTCAAAAAATTATTTTCAAAAACACAAAAGTGGTGCTCAACCCCTCAATTTTGATTGGATGTGGCTGGTTAACGAACTTGTCCTTACTTTTTCGGCTCCGATAAAGTGTACCAAAGCTCAATTCAATCTGATAATTCTATCGAGAGTTATGCCGCACACGACCTATAGACAGACAGACACTTTCGTAAAAACCATTTTTTCTGACTCAGGGGGTCTCAAAACGTAAAGATTTGATGAAAATTTCGAAAGTCATTTTTCACATAAAACCAATACCTTCTCATCCATGATGAGAATGTAAAAAGTATTCGATTGCAAAATATTCAAGTCTTTCTCTCTTCATTGTTCATTACTATTGACAATGGTAACTTTTTCTATACTATTTTGCAATTTATATTATTCAAAAGACCAATTCTTGCATTGATAGTTTTACTTTTCATTTATATAGGTATCACTTATTTCTCGTTTCAATTTGCCATCAAATATATTGATTTTTGCAACTCTCAATGGTAATATATAAAGTTGCATTATATTTACAATATTGGTTCAGAAAAAGTATTTTCTTCTATCGCTATGGTAAATAAAACTAGTTTTGTTACTATATCCTCACTTCCTATTGACTTTTACTAAAAATAAATATAGTTATTTTCTATTTAAAAAGTACCTAAAATGTAGATTACATTGTGAAAGAAAGTTCTATCATCTTCATTGAAAAATAAAATCAAACAAAGAAAACTATTAGTAAATTAAAGATCTCACAAAAGAAAAGATATTAAAATGGTTAAACATTGAAAAGTTTTGACGCATTTAGTATTCAGGAATGTCAGATCTTCATTTCTTTATTGTTACACTTTTAACAAGAGTACTTATGAAAAGTACTGTAGCTCTTTCCATAAGATAACCATAGATACTGAGCAGTGCTTTTTCTAAACAATTTCAGTCTTCCCCTCACGTTCGAGTCGAGACCAAAGGTGAGATCAAGGATCACGGAAGTCGCTGAGTGATGGAAGAAAGCAGGTGAACGGGGTACGGGTGTCGGGGTGGAACTCCATAAAAAGAACATGAGTGCCCTTGTGAAAATTGCCCTGCACTGAGAAACATTTCCAGTCACATGAGTGTGTATGTGGGTGTATTTTACCTACCTATACCTTTTTAGTGTTACATTAAACTTTTTACGATCAAGGCAAAACAAAAGTAGATATTTCTATTGTTTGCTCATATTTTTAGAAATAAAACAGCATCCTCTGAAGTCCACAATTGTTCATTCTTGGACTTTTCTCGTACATACCGTGAAATTGAAAGGTAGCATGAAAAAAGAGGTCAAGAAATAAAATCTCAATTCTACAAAAAAAAACTCAGTTAAGTTTCGTCAAAAATTCAAAATTGAAACTAGAATTTTAAAAATAAGTCATCGAAAAAAAATTCACCGAATTAAGTTATTCAGTTTTGAGAACATTGGTTTTGAAATACTCTGGTACAAGTCTTAATGCTCCTAGAGAATAAACAATAATTTCTGGAAAGGTTTTTACCAAATTTCTTTCAAATCCTTTTGTCATGCTATCTTCCAATATACTTGAGATTTAATTAAGTAAATGGCCAGATATAATTTACTTTTCATCAACTACTAACAATATCAGTTATGATAATATATATATATATGATAAACATATTTAGCATTTAATATGACTCGAAACAACAGATTTTACAGCCAGGATTCTGCCACTGATTGAAATTAGTAAAAAAATTACTGATTGCACTGAGAAAAAATCCTGGGCATAGTGACGTGATATATGTAGTTGAAAATGTCCTTAACTACTTTTTGTGGCTGAATTCAAGCAATGGTTGACCCGTCAATGTAGGTACTAAAAGTGGTCGCAGTGACTAAGTAATGTAGTCACAGTCACTATATATAAGTGTCAACTATAAAGTTATGTTAAATCAAATTGCTAAAATCAAATGCATGAAATCACTACGTGGAACATTGTATTTTTCATAGCAGCTCTTTTGAAAATCTGTTTATCGGCATCTGTAGAGCTGGTTGAAACTTTAAAAGTAGTAGGATTTAAAATCACAGTTTCGAGCCGCTCGACACTTCAAATCAAATTCTCAAAAGAGTTGCTATCAGTTGCTATAAAAAATAATATGCATTACTCGAAACAATACACAGCGAATTCAACGAGTGTGAAGTTTGCTACACTGGTTATAGCGACTACGTTATTCTAGCTATGACAACTCAATGTTTCAAGTTCACATAGCTAGGTTTAAGAGTTAAGGACAATTTCAACAGTGTTAACTAGTCGCCACGACCAGGTATTCAGAATCAATTCAGAATATGGCTACCATGGCTACAAATCATGTTACTGTAGCCATGGGTCAAGTAGCGACAACAAGTCTCCCTCGTTACAGTCACTTTTTTATTTCCAACTACATTATCCCTAGTCATTATGACCAGATGCTATTTTTCTCTGTGTGATATTAAGGAATCATACCACTCTAGGCCCCCCAAAAAAAGGCTATTTTTAAGGTAGTTTTCATCCACGAAAATTAGACCTCAGGCAAAAATAGATAATTTTGCTTTCAAGAATAGCAATATTATTATTGAAGGGCTATTTTGGAAGATAAAAGATTAATTTCCATGAAAAAAATTTGAAATACAGAAAAATAATTTTATTAATAAATTTTATTTTTGCCCCAACTTTTTTTCTTATCGCTTCTTACCAAATTTTAAAAAATAATGCGATTTTAATAAATTACAAATAACTTTTTCAAGAAAAAGATTCCCTACAACTTAACCCGTTCCAATTTTCGAAAATGAATAAATTATCATCAAATTCAGCAATTTTTTTATAAAAATTTCGTTTTGGAAAATGTTTCTTTGACGATTTCAGCCATTAAAGAATTTTTTTAAAAATCTGAAACAGTGAAGTTCTGGGAAATCTTTTCTCTGCAAAAATGATTCATGATTGATTAGAATCGCATAATCTTTTAAAATTTGGTAAGAAGCGATAAGAAAAAAAGTTGGGTCAAAAATAACATTTATTAAGAAAATTATTTTTCTGTGTTTCAAATTTTTTTCTTCTCAAATAATCTTTTCTCTTTCAAAATAGCCCTTCAATAGTAATATTGCTATTTTTGCAAGCAAAATTATCTATTTTTGTCTGATGTCTAATTTTCGTGGATGAAAACTACCTTAAGAATGTTTTTAGAGGTTCCTGATATAAATATTGATATAAAACTTGTTAGGCTTGATAAATAAACTCTTAAAATACATGAACAAAATTTTTAAAATAATTTTACACAGTTCTTGTATACAAAAATGTCAGGCAAATACGAAAAGTAGGTAGGTCGCTTGCGCAGATGATTTCTCCATGAAGGTTAATCTGAAACAGATAAAGCAAAAAGTTTTAGATTTAGTACGACAGTAGCTATATCCTGAACCTCAAGCAATGAAATTTATGCAGACAGGATATTCGAATATAGAAAACATATAAATTTAATTTCCTTTACACAAGTCTAGAAAACATCTAAGGTGGTTATTTTCTGACTTCAATTGATGGATCTGACTCTCCTAACAATAGTTGTCTTGTGACAGAAACCAATAGTGTCGATTCTCAGAAGCTTTTGCTTGTAACAGATCAATATTTCAATTTGCTGGCTTGTACCTATAGGCAATTGCATGACCTATGCTTGTGAAGAGGTATTCCAGGAAGAAACCTCGTTGCTCTCTTCAGACTGTTCTCTAATTTAAAAGATCAAATTTAAGTGATGCGATTCGTTCTTTCTGTAGAGAACGTGCAGTTCTTTCAGAGCAGAAAAGAAGATGAAGCGAACAAATAAAGTAAAAGTAAAGGAACGAAAGACACGTAATAAGGATCATAAATCTATCTAAAAAATATATCAAATTCAAGGAATGAATGAAAAGCTAATCAAATGCTTCAGAAAATAGACTATGTTTCTACAAAAACCACTTCCTGTATTCATTTTCATGGCATACGTGTATTATTTCAAACAATTGCATTAAGCAGATGGTTTCGACACTGATGTATTCTTTTATCGATTTCACTTGAACTGACTTTGTGTGGTGAATTTGAAGTCGTATCAAGCGTGTCTCGATAGAATTGGACTTTTCCACTTGGATGTGTCCACAGAGAGGATTTTAAGTAAATTAAATGTTGCACATAGTTGCCTTTTTACATGCAAACCTACAAGACCCCATGTACTCGGCTATGTCTATAGAGATCTTGAAAGTTCATGACACACAGGCGTGGACAATTTTGTCTTTTTATGTACCAGTGGATCCGCTGGCACAATCAAATTTGCATTTTAAAACTTACCTAGTGCTCCAGCGTTTGCTCATCGCAGTTTGCTTTTTCTACTTTACTTCTGACTTCCTGTCTTACTTTTTCATTTTGTTTATTAATACATTTTTTCGATGTATTAGTTTCAAAGTCAACAGCCTAACTTTAAGAGAAATTCGCCAACTTTGATGATTCATTGGAAACTTTGAAATATTATTGAATTTTTTCACTATTGTTGTAATATTGTTGCCCTAGAATCAACTCTGAACAGAACAACTCTATATATGAATTCAAATTATGTCAAACTGCCAAGAATTTATATTTGTCAAAGTATTGAAATGATTATTCGCTGTGATAAAAAATTGCCCATAATTTCATCAAATTGTTATGAATTGTAATGAACGTTAATTTATCCACTAGAATATATCATTCTAGAAAATTAGGACACATTTTATAATTAGAAAGAATAATGATGTTTAATGAGAGAGTTAAATGATAAGTTGACAACATTCTCGAATCTGAAAGCTTTTTCTCTATTGTTGCTATTTTGAACCTTCTCTTAACTTGGTTATTTACAAATCTTTTAATTTTATGTATCTAGAGCTTAATTTACTTTTAATTATACATGTATCAATTTTTAAAAATTATGCGATTTTAATAAATCAATTTTTTCAGAGAAAAGATCATCAAAAACTTGACGGTTTGCGATTTTTGAAAATGAATCAATAAAAATTTTGTTTTGGAAGATTGTTTTTTAATGGTTTTAGCCATTAAAGAATTTATTTTCAAAAATTTGAAACGGTCAAGTATAGTAGAGAACCTTCCCCTGAAAAAATGATCAGTGATTTATTAGAATCACATAATTTTTGATTTGGCGAGAAGCGATAAGAAGAAAGGTCGAGCGAAAATAAAATTTATTGAATACATCATTTTTCTGTTTCAAATTTTTTCCATGGAAATTAACTTTTCTCTTTTAAATAATTCCGTTAATAGTAATATTGCTTTTCTTAAAAGCAAAATTACGTATTTTTTCCCGAGGCCTAATTTTCGTGGCCCAACTACCTTAAGGAAATTAACTGAAAAATATGAAATTAAATCAGGAACAAATTAACATAAGCTTTTGATATAAAAGTGTAAAAAGATCAATAAAGAGGTTTAAACATATTTTTACCATCTTACTGTTGATTTACTTCAAATTTTTGCATTATTATAACTTATCTAATTTTTCAACAATCATCAATCTTATTAAAGTTTTATCCTAATTTTCAAACTGAAGAGCGTCTTTAGGCTCATTCTACACAAATTGTCTTGAAGCCTGCGCGGTAAGCGATTGGCACTCTTTAAAATAGATATCAATAAACAAATTTTGTAATCAAAGTAAAGAACTATCGCGAATTACAAAAAATTGATATTTATATTATATAACTCAATCCTACTCAATTAGAGGTCGGAATAATTCGGATTTAATCAGATTGAAAACTTTGTTCCATTTCATTCGTATTCTTTCGAATCGGTTCTAAATGGCTCCGATTGGTGCAGAAATAGATTTCGGATTGGCATGGAATAGGATGAAAAAAATCCTATCCGAAACTTTTAGCAGCGTAACGCACAGCCCTAACGCAAGCACAATAGCAATCCGTTTTGGAGACGAGATAAAATAAATTACATGCAGTGGTGAACAGGATACGACGTGGCTGCACTTTTGATCGATGACCAAGAGGTGTTAAGTGCGCTTCGCAACCAAGGTACATTGCAATGGCCGTTATTCTGACGCTAAATTTTCACGACAGCGCTGAATATAGGTTATAACGCTTGGCGGCTAAGCCGCTGTCGAAAGCATGAAAAGCAGTGGAAAGAGACTCTAATGTTACCGCATCCAGAAACGTTGCGATTTCTCATCCTTATCTTATCTGACTCCCAACACGGACCACCCCTACGCCTATCCTTCTATCCTTCTATCCCTCTACTCGTGTTACCTCCTGCCTCCTGGCACTCTCCAGAGAAACGAACTTAAATTCGCTTGCGGGACTTTTAATTTCGCCAACCGAAGCGAAACTTTTAACTCTCCAAATTCCGTACTCGTATCTTCGAATCCACCTAAATTTATCGAATCCACCTCGACGTTCATCATGGCCTGATGTTCAGACTGGTCTTGATTTTATTCATTTGAGAACCTGCAATAAGAGGGGAACAATCGTTTCCTAACTTGAATTTAATCATATTCAGGAAATCAATAGTCTGTAACAGCTTATCTCCAGATATTAATTTAACTGTTCCCCTAAGATAAACAAATCTGGTGAAATTTTCAGATAAAAAAATTCTATCTGATTCATTCCGCTTTATTCTGAAATCTATAATATTTCAAAACCATTCTTGATTCAGATTCCAATCTGAATAAATCCCGGGTTGACGCAGATTCCAAATTGAATCAGTTTGAATTATTTGAAAGGAAATTTCAAAAACATTAATATTAATAATTTTAATTTAATGTTTACAATATCTTTAAAATACTGTCATTAATATACGTTTCCTAAGAGTGTCCTAAAAGTCCTCTGGAGCCCCTAACTGATTCTAATTTCCAAAAATCCAGATATTTGCTTTTAATATTTGGATTGTGATTTACATGAATGAACGCATTAAGGTGGATTGTAAAGTTGGTTTATAAGGACTTCAGGGTGGTTTGGTTTAGAAATAGCATGGGGCGGATTAAGACGGATTCAAAAATTTTGTTCAGTTTCATTCGGTTCGGAAACACATTTTACAATATTGTGGATTCAAGAAGATTGAAATCCAATCTAAAATTTGCACCCGGGAAAATAAGTTAAAAATTATTAGACTTACTAAATTTTGATTTCTTCGACTTTTAAGTATATTTGTGGCATTTACGGTTCGCAATTTTTCAATTTTCCATGAATGATATTTAAAATCTTATTATTTTCAATCACAGCTAAAAATAAAAAATTGGCATTTATTATCGTTTGGTTGTCACAAAAATGTGCGCGAAAGTTGTTTCGAGTCATTATTTTGAAAAGGAAATGTAATTTAATTAGTAGATTATTAAGATTAAGCCGAGGACCAAATTGCTTGTAATCTAGGGCCAGGTTTCAACCCTAATATAATTCTTACTCAAGAATATCAAGCTAAAGTCTCGGGAAGGCCAATAATCAATCCAGACATATATTTCTCTTCGCTATTTCTACATGCGATACCATTTTTTCGATAAAAGAAACAAATCTTCAATTCTATCGCGTGTCTCTTTCACAATTTGAAATATAAATGTAACTCGGTTTGTAGAAAGGGATCCAACAACCAAAACGTCGTTTCGAGAAAAACGCGTTTAAAGTATTTCGCTTAAGCTCTGAACCTTACGAAAAAATTTATCCTGAGCTCAATTTTCATCGTAGAAAAGTGAGATAAGACGCTATCAAAAGACCATACTCTATTCTATATTATCATGTGAAAATATCAAAATTGAGATTTTGGTCGTTAGGTCCCTTCCTATATACAGCCCGGTCATTAATGATAGCAATATATTTCTGGGATAAAATGATATGTTAACTCCTTTATTAGAAATCAGACTTCATAAATTTCATTATTCTTTTAAACATTTAATTACTTGATGTAATTAATAAAATTGTTATCTTAAAAGACTGAAAATTTGTATCAACTAATTAGATAGATGGGGCAACTCACAGAAATTTGTAGAAACAATTTTATTGATGGAACATTTCGTACAACTACCTATTTTTTGGAGAAAAATACCAAACATTTTTACAGATTTTGAAAATAGAACTTTGTATATGTAAATTTTGTATGACGCAATTTTGCTTTAATAAATCCGCTGTAAAAATGTGAAATATTATACCTGGAAGCGGAATCTTCAATTACATCCTTCTCCAGAAGTGGAGTAAAAAATGTTGCCCTGAATAACATCTTTGACTACAATTTTTTAATTTATTGGAAATTGAGTTACTATTATGGTGAAAAATTATTTCAAATTTTTTCCTTCATTTCTAATACACAATCATATAAATCCGTAATTTTGTTGACCATTAAGTCTATCGCTTTTAAAACTTATGCCGGGATCAAACGAATATCCACAACTTGAAATAGAAATATGTCTTGTTTCTGGAAAAATAAAGACTCTTTCGAAAGGAAGTGTTAATAAATAATGACATAGGAAATCAAGTTTTGGTAGATTCGACTAAGTTTCAAATGTAATGTGGTTTATGAGATTCCAAATCAATGATGTTAGTAGTAAAGCTGTCTTTCATAAACCATTTTATCGAAAAATCATTACATTTCACAAGTTTTCCCTTGTGTAGAAAGAAACAAGAAAGCTATCAAACAAGAGATAGCCGCATGGGAAAT
The DNA here is from genome assembly GCA_030998225.1 of Diplolepis rosae. Taxonomy (NCBI): domain Eukaryota; kingdom Metazoa; phylum Arthropoda; class Insecta; order Hymenoptera; family Diplolepididae; genus Diplolepis; species Diplolepis rosae. The sequence continues at coordinate 17,568,441 of JAPYXD010000710.1, read as the reverse complement.
CCTGGAAAAATAAAATAATTCCTCTAGAAAACGGTTCGCAAAAAATAATCATGTTGATAAAATTTTCCATCTAAGATATCAGAAATTAGAAAACAACCACCAAAAATTCGATCAATAATATTGAAGATCTGAATAAAAGCATTAGGATGTTGCATTAGAATATTGATATTTCTCGTTCAGAGACAAGCAATAGATAATACTCTCTAAATCTAAATCAGTCAAATTTTCACTGATTAAATCAGTGATTCGTCCTTTCACTGATTCATCAGCGAAGAAAATATTTTTCACTGTTAAATCAATTAATTTTCACTCAAGTAATCAGTGAAAAATTATTTTTCCTGTTAAATAAGTTAATTTTCACTAAAGTATTCAGTGAACTTTGACTGATTTATAGTGACCCCTTTTTAGTTATTTTAATTAGTACAATTTCACTGATAATCAGTACATTTTGACTGATTCAGATTTAGAAAGTAAATAATATTTCGAAAAAGTTATCTAGTACCTTAAAATCAAAAATATTGACCACTATATTTATCAGAAAGGGAAATATTTTTGTTATAATGAATTCAAAGATGAGTTTAAAAGGGTTTTGATAATTCCAAATTTAGTTGGTAATAATGTGTTCAGTGTTCAGATGATTTAGCAGCACAATTTATGCAGGTAAAGACCAAGGTTTGAACTATAAGTGCACTGACCAAGAGAAGAACTACCGCACTCTACTTTCTTACTTCTGAGTCATTTACCTTTTTATCAGAACTTACGCGTGACATGTAGATGACGTAACGATGCTTACGTCAAGTGAAGTTTGACGTAGTAAAAGTAGTTATAACTAATATTAGATCCAGCTTGATATTTCCCTAACTTAATTGTTTTTCATTCTATTCTATAATATTATAATAATTTAATATTGTGTTAACGCATCCAAAGAAGAAAATTCTTTATCCTTGATTAAAAAATATTTCCTTTCACAAATGAAGTTTACGTTCTAAACTCACCCGCGGCATTTTTAGTCAAAGCTTGTTATTCATTTGCCTGTGAGAAGTGCTTCTTCAGGGAAAAACTTAAATAATCTAAATTATGACAACTTTTTTATTCTAAATAATTTTGTTCATAAACATGTTTCGAAATATGTAAATTTGCATCAAGAGCTTGCATATATAATTATCATATAATACTTAGTAATAATTATAAATAAAATTATATATGAATTATTTATACGTAAGGGCTAAATTAATTTTTGGAAAATTGTTTCTAAGTAGTTTGCACAACTACTCATTTCATTCATTCCAGAAATATATGATGAAAAAGGTAAATATTTGTTTCTTAAAAAATGACTTAAGATTATCTTATAAAAAATGATGAACTTTCTAAAATCAATCATGACTTGTCACACTGGGATGGTTTGTATACAGCGAATTGTGTATTTTCCTAGCAGATTTCCCTCTGTACAATTTAGGTTTGTTTTTCTCCATTTGAATCATCTCGTAGTCTGCGCCTTGTTTGCGTTATTCGTTTATAAAGAAAAGTACATTTCGAAATCAGCATCGACTGCCTGCGTCAACATGGTCGAATTTTCCAGAGCGCGGATTTTACCAATTTATGCAGGTGTTTCTATGGAAGTAGTAGTGTATTGATGCTAAAATCTATATATTTTTTCCCCCTCCTGACACTTGTTTCTATTCTTTGTATAACGATTTAATCGTATTTTCATTTGAGTAATTTTCATGATAAATTATTCGATTTTTTTCAAGCGTTAATTAATAATCATACCACCGTACGAAATTTCTGTAAACAAAAAATATTTGGAAAGACTACGATTCTGCAATTGATTCCCACAACAAATGATTTATACTGTCATTGCTATGACTGTGGTCATAAATTATCGTTTAACAAATCGATAACGACAGTAATTCATCTTCTTCATCAACTTTCTTTTTTATAAGAAAAGATAAGCCTATTGGCGAATTTCACTGCAGCGATGCAGAAGAGATAACTGCAGTGCAGATGAGAATAACTGTATATATAGCACATCACATTTATTACTGCAGTTTCGCACTCTAGTACTCTATTTAAGATAACCAAGAACCAGGAATAGCAACAAGAAGAAGTTTTTTTATATTCGATAGTAACTTGGTTTATCAAGCAAATGAAAAAACTGTTAAAATTATTAGCGGTTACAAGATATAAAAAAGATAAATCTATCTTTTTTCAGCAATAGGCATAGAAAAATCCAAGACACACATCTTTTTACCAAGTATTTAAATAGAAAGGCAGACTAATTTTTGCTCATTCGCTAAGAAGCTTTGAAATTGTACAAGTTTTGCTGCAAGTAAACGAAATTTTACTGAATTCACGTTGAAGCATCACGTGTATTGTTACTCTTTACTCCCTTTAATCTTACGCATTCACGAGAATTAGATTAAACTTCTATCATTTAAATTTAACATTTATTAAACAGGCCTGCAAGGTCTACACATTTTTGAACGAAGAATAATATCTTACGTAATTTTCTGCAATGATACTTAGTCCGACATCAGGTTTTACCCATCACGATACCAGTTATTGACCAATACAAAGTCCCAGAATCTTCTAGAGATTTATACCTTTGATACGAGCACCTTCCCGAAATCCTCAACTTATTCAAAAATGACCCATGGCAGCCCCAAGTTGCATGACTGGCCCAGGTGGCTCCTTCCCTTCAGGCAACTATCCTCAGGTATCTATACTAGATATTGACCACTACTAAGTCCCAGATTCTTCTAAGGATTTATACCTTTGAGACGTGTACCTTTTCCAAGTCCTCAAGCCAATCAAAAGAGACCCACGGCGGCCCCAAGTCGCAATACTGGCCCAGATGTCTCCTTCCCTTCTTGCGACTATCCTGAGCTATCTATACCAGGTATGGACCACTACTAAGACCCAGCTTCTTCTAGAGATTTATAGCTTTGAGAAGTGTACCTTTTCAAAGTGCTCAAGCCAATCAAAAAAGACCCACGGCGACCCCAAGTCGTAATACTGGTCCAGGTGGCTCCTTCCCTTCTGTCGGCTATCCTGAGCTATCTTCACCAGGTATGGACCACTACTAAGTCCCAGATTCTTCTAGAGATTTATACCTTTGAGAAATGTACCTTTCCCCAGTCCGCAAGCCAATAAAAAGAGACCCACGGCAGCCCCAAGTCGCAATACTGGTCCAGGTGACTCCTACCCTTCTTGCGACTATCCTGAGCTATCTATACCAGGTATGGACCACTACTAAGACCCAGCTTCTTCTAGAGATTTATAGCTTTGAGAAGTGTACCTTTTCCAAGTGCTCAAGCCAATCAAAAAAGACCCACGGCGACCCCAAGTCGTAATACTGGTCCAGGTGGCTCCTTCCCTTCTGTCGGCTATCCTGTGCTATCTATACCAGGTATGGACCACTACTAAGTCCCAGATTTTTCTGAAGACTCATAGCTACGCCGCGAGTATCTTGCTGAACTCATTAAGCTAATCAAAAAAGACCTACCGCAACCCCATTCGAAAAATAGGTCAAATGGGTCCCTCCCTCCCTTTTGGTTTTTTTGATAGCATTGTTTGTACTATAATAGAAATTATAGTTTTAAAAAATCATGAGGAAAACAGCCGAAATCGTAAATATAAAGCATTTTACCCCTTGGATCTTAAAAACCTAATGTCACAGATCAATTCTGAAGATAGATTAGGAATCAGTTTCCAAAATTACCTAGAATTCGTCTCTTAATACGTAAACATATGTTACAAGCTTTTATTTCGTAGATCAGTGATTTGTTAAAATACCATGATTTCTCTATTTTATAAGTATATACATTGTTTATCTGATAATGAATAATTGAAAAATCAACGAAATATCCTTCTATCGTAGTTTAACCGACACATTTTGATAAAATTTAACGACTGAACTCTCTCAGTGTGCAGTTTATGGGAATAGTCTTTACTGAATGCATGGGAACGTACTTTGCGTTTTACCGACAGTTTGAAAGATGTAGAACATTTTAAAAGCTTGCTTATGCTATGTTTCAGTAGAAACGTGAGCCTATGCTACAAGCAAGGTGAACGTTCGCACGTAATTGCCGCAAGACAACAAAAACAAAGAACGAGCGCGAGCGCTTCCACGTCGACGTCGTCGTGTTTTACTTGTTTTACACTCCTCTTTTTTACGCTGCTTGTCTATTTCTCACCCTCGTCTGTCCATTTCACGGTCTCACTGACCCTTGCCTATCACTCATTCCTTCAACCCTTTGTTTCTCTTTTGCCGAGAACGAAACAGGTGTCGCAAAGTACTCTGTGCCAAAACGGGAAGTATAACGACTCCAACACTTTCGAACAATTATATTTGTCGTATTTCACTACCTCGCTAACTAATTATGTAAAAAGACGACAATAAGAATAAAAGGAAAACGTAAAACATAATAGAAGTTTCATAATAAAGTTTTTAAAAATTTTCTGCTCTCACTGAGAACAATTTAACAATTAAGTTAATTTTCAGTATAAATACCCCCCCCCCCCCCCCCCCATCCCAGCACATACGATGTCACGATTTGTCATATACAATGTTAATCCAAAAGAATGCGAAGTTCTCAGACAAAATCTCAAACCGAATCAATCCGGAATGGAATGGTTCGGAATGGGAGGGATTAGTCTGGAAACAAGACGCCAAGACCTGATGCGAGTATGAAGATGAACCAAAATTTTCAAGATGGCGACCAATCGCGCGTTTCCAGTAAAATTCCAATCTTAACTAAACTTAATTTATTTTATGTGAAAGTTCTCAATTTATTTGAGAGAAATCAAAAGTTCTGCTAATACAACTATTTCTGTTGTCAAGAAAATAAACAGAACAGTTTTGTTGATGTAACAGGAACGAAATTTTCTGTTGTATTAAATTTAGAGAGTGTTACTTCCACAAGATCCTAATTGAAAGAAAATATTTTTTTGATTCAATACTGAAAATTTCTCTGTGTAAAGCGCAGGAAATTGAAGATTATTAATTTTTACTCAGGATGACTTTCTGACCTCACTGTATTTTCCTTCGTGATCGATTTTGTAACACACTTCTTCATATATTCCTGTACTTCTAATTTATTTTCCTTACTTCAACTTGCCTTGCTTTAACACTTTCTTCCCTTGCTCTTTTTTGTTTCCCGAAGTAACTACCCTTTTCTTTCCATTCTTATATCAATATAACATTTTCACTCACACGATCACTGCCATCTTTATCCATCTTCTGTTTCGTTTTTCCGGTAAAGAGAACATATTATACATAAGGAAATTCATCTTAATTTCAAGAATTTCACATATTTTATCTTCCCACTTATGATATATCAGATTTAAAAAATACATTGTTACGCCTTGTATGTCAGGATTATAGAAATAATAATTTTTATTTCTTACGGAGGAAATATTTTTGTCAGGGATTTCCACATTAAGTTTCTAAAATCTATAAAGATAATTCGGACTTGAAAACTATGATGTAAAAATTATAGCTATATTAGTAAAAAAAGATGGTAGGACAACTTCAAGGTTAATAAGGTCTTTAACTTGAAATAATTATTGTAGTTAATATCTTCACTCTCTAAATCTGAATCAGTCAAAATCTACTGATTATCAGTGAAATTTCACTGATTCAAATAGCTAAAAAGAGGTTACTGCAAATCAATCAAATTTCACTGATTACTTCAGTGAAAAGTAACTGATTTAACAATGGACAATATTGTTTTCACTAATGTAACAGTGAAAAATAACTGATTTAACAGTAAAAAATATTGTTTTCACTGATGAATCAGTGAAAAGGCAAATCACTGATTCAATCAGTGAAAATTTGACTGATTCAGATTTAGAGAGCAAATTTCCCATAGATTATGAATACCGGAATTTGTAGTCGAATAAAATTATAATATTCAAAGCGGGAATTATCATCGCTCACATATTATTTAGCAAAATGTGATATTTTTAAAAGAGTACTTTTAATTGTTCGATGTCTCGCATTTTAATTCGAATTCTTAAGAAAATATGGTGCATATTTTGTGCAAATATTTTATTTCAATTTCTCGCGAAAGATCTTACCTTGCAAAAGATACCTCAGATCCTGTGCATTTGACGAAGAAACAACACAAAAAGTGAAAAAAGTAAATGTTTTCACACTTCAGTGCTTGGGAAATTCAAACTCTGTCGTACAGTTGCATCAAGTTATTCCTTCGATGGTGCCTACGTGATCCGAAAATCGAGTCTACTTCGTCTGTCAATGTCGCATCTGAAGCTTTAAGACTCACGTGAGCAAAGGAATACCAAATTTCCGGATTATCATTTAGCATAAATACAATGATATAAGTGCGTTTTGATCTTTCATAAAAAACTTGAGATCAAAATTCAAGACGCTAAACTTATAAATACCAAATGACGTAAGTAAATGATATAAAGATTGTACAACATTAGGATTTCTATTTTTTTTTATTCCAAAGAAAACAAAATGTTGAGAATCCTAATTGTAAAAATATTAAGATTTATACAGATGAAAAAAATGAATATTCAGCTATGAGACGATCATCTTATGCATTATTTAGTTACATTGTTCAAAATATTATCAATCTTGATTTACTTTAACATGCAAGTGGTGAATTAAGATAAATATTTTTGTAAATTATGAAAAATTAATATAAATTCATTTTAAATTCAATAACTCTTCATATTGAGATAAATGTTTCTATCTTTTCAGATAAAAGTATTTTAAATTTAATATATCTTACTAAAAGAACTTTCATTACATTTAGTGGAAGTTTAATACAGAAATTTCTAGCAGCGTATAATATCTAGATATTCAGATATAATATCTAAGATATATTAATAAATATATAGCCTGTCCCATAGTTGAGTATCTAGATATTAATCTTCAATATTCATTTGTTTCGTGAAGTAATATACAAAATCTAAATAAACAATTTTCAATTATACAAATTATTAATCAAACAGAATTGTCTCAAAAATAGCAACAGATATGCAAGAACTGTCAAAATCAGATGGTATTTTAATAACGCGTAAAAAGTAATAATTGATATGCATTGAAACAGAAAATAATTTTAAGAATAACTTTTTAAACATTTTTATTATTTCATGATATTTATATCGCACATGTGCGCGTATTTTCAATATCAGTATTTGAGGTATTCAGATTGAATATAAAAGCTTATTTCGTGTCGATGTCTAGTATCATAAAAGAATGATCAATAATCTAGAAATTATGGATGAATATCTACTTTTCAGTACCATTTTTCTCCGTCTCTAAATCATATTGGCACTTTCTTACTCTAACAACCAACATATACTCTCTGAATCTGAATCAGCGAAACTTACTAAGAAATTTTTTTATCATTTAAAAAAACTGATCACTTTTGAAGAAAATATTTTATTAAAAAATGGACATTTTTTCACATATGTTAAGATAGCTATGCCAAAAATCAGGTCTCTGGAAAAAAAAGTTTTTTTATGGTTTTAAGATTTGAAATGATATTATCAAACGTGTCCATTTAGTAATAAAATATTTTCATAAAAAATGACCACTTTTTTCAAATGACAAAAAAATTTTCAATTCCACAGAGTCGAATGGATATTGAAGATAAATATCCATATTTTTAACTAAGGGCTAAGATATGAATTTCTGCATATTTTATTATCTTAGATATTACAGTAGAATATCTAGATATTATAACTGAATACTAGGATGTTTGATGTCGACGTAATACTTCTATGAGAGGTCGCCACTAATAACAAATGGCTATCATTGTTGACAAGTTCCATCCTTTAAACCCCTCCTGTCAAAATTTAAGCCAAATCCATTCATTAGTTTACAAGTTACAGTGTCTGAAAACAACCAATCTCAAAATTTTTTGCAAAGATGGAAAAAAGTGAATATCGTGTCTTGATTAAACACTACTTTTTGCGTGGAAAAACCTTATCAAAATCCAAGGCCAAGCTCGATAAATATTATTTGCACTCTGCTCTGTCGCATGGAATGGTTCAGAAGTGGTTTACCGAATTTCGTTGTGGTCGTAAGAGCACAGAAATCATACCAAGTCCAGGTTGTCCAAATGAGATTAATACACCAGAAATAATCAGTAAAATCCATTATATTGTTTTGAATGACCCGAAAGTAGAAGTGCATGAAATAGTTAAGATAGGATGGGTGCTGCGATTGCTCAGAATCGACCAAAAACGCATTCGTGTGACCACTTCGGAGCAAAATTTGGCCTAATTTAACCGCAATTCAAAAGAATTTTTGCGTCGATTTGTGACGTTGGATGAAACATAGATCCACCACTATACTCTGGAATCACGTGAAGGGTCAAAGCAGTGGGTTAAGGTAGTTCCTTCACGAAAATTAGACCTCAGGCAAAAATAGATAATTTTGCTTTCAAGAACAGCAATATTATTATTGAAAGGCTAATTTGAAAGAGAAAAGATTATTTTTCTTGAAAAAAATTTGAAACACAAAAAATAATTTTATTAATAAATTTTATTTTTGCCCAAACTTATTATTATTTTCCTATTTTTGGACAAACTTTTTTAATTTTTTGAAGCCAATATATTGAATAATATCGGAGATGCATCGCTCAACAGGAAGACGTAAAAAAAAAGTTGCTCCACTGCTGCCGTGATTCCAGGCGTTCTAATTATCTGAAATTAAAAAACCGAACGCCATTTTATCCCTGAGACTTAAAACTGCAAAATGAACTGAACGAAAGTTCGAATTCCAAAAAAAAGTATTTATTGCTTCACCAAAAAAAAAATCTTAGTTTTTCGACTATTTTTCGCGTCGACACGGAGAAAAATAGTTAAAGTAATTTTACTCAACTTCCGATCAAATTTGGGACATAAGGACAAGTTAGAAGTTATTTAGTATCACTGTATTTATTTGTGATATATTAAATGTTCGAAAATGAATCAAAGTTGAGTAAAATTCAGAAGTGTAGGGTGAAGTATGAAAGCGTGCATTAAAAGTTTTTAAATATATATATTATTACTCGTAGTATAACTATAAAAAACCAATCTTTTATTAAATCACAAAAATAGTAGAGCTTTCCATTCATTCTACTCTACGCTTCAATCGAGAGTTGAGTAAACCGTGAATCGCAAGATTTATTCCAACAGCTACATCTATTCACGCAGGAACGAATGAAAGTAATCTGCGCCTTGGGCACACATGAAAAATTTTTAATTTCAAAAACTTAAATTCTTAAAATTAAATTGATCTTATGAAAATTTAAAGAACAAAAAAATCGATAAGTGTATTACATAAAATATGAAATATCACATAAATTACTCAGGCAGAATAATAATTTGGAATTCGCAAATGTAAAATCCATATTTTGAAAATATAAAACACAGAAAATAAAAGAACCTTCTTTTAAATGTTTTTATACAAGATACTTCTTAATAATAATGCAATTTTTTAATGTACATTTGGAAATTTAGTTTCACTAAATGTATAGTCGGAAACTTTACCAACATGGTATAATTCACGAACTTCATGTCTATAATATTTTTTTTGTGGTGTGACAGGATTTAAAAATTAAACACAATTTTGAGCCTTCAATTGCTCCAAGAGGAAAAGCCTTGCGGCATAAAAACCCCTTGTCCTTTTTTATTATCCACTGCGTTTAACACTAATCAGTTGTTAAATAATTTTAAGCGTACAAGCTTTCGGCGCTTGCTACATTCAAATAAATTGAATGTTATATCAATTATTGCGTCACTAAAACGCTGTATAAAAGAGAACGTATGCACCTGACTTGTAGAAACAAGATACAAGTAGGTGGTGATACACTTTTTCACATGAGCTTTACTCAAGAGCTTCTTAATTACGACTGACTAATCATGCATAAAAAAGCACACACAAAACGCACTGGCTCTCTCTCTTCTCTTTTCAAATCTCGGCGGCTCGAGCCGCTACGGAACAAATCGAGTATATCCGAAGTCAATCGTTACGCCTAATCACACATCATAGGCTACACATCGTATAACACATTCACACATCCGATGAATAGAAAATACATACTCTTCACATCTCTAGCGCAAGACTAGAGAGAGAGAGAGACAGAGCGAAAAGACGAAATTCGTCTGAACACACTCCCCCCGTTGAGAGTGGAACGATCAAAACATCATACATATACAAAGTTTTCTTTATTATTTTTATTTTTTTTTTCAGCTTTAATTTTAACACTAAATTCACATCATTGAGCTAAAAAAGTCTCTTCAAAATTTCTTAATGAGAAAGCGAAACTTCACATTCTTCAATTAAGCCTTTGGCAGTACACAAAGTAATTTCGCGTTACGCTTAAAGATGCCGGAAATAGTTTTGACTGTAGCTACTCGGATTTCGCCGTCGTCTCCAGGATGAACTTCCAGAACTCGTCCAAGCTGCCACCGCATGCACGGTTGATTCTTGTCGATCAGTATGACCACGTCATTTGGTTGGATTTTTGAACCCGAATCAGTCCATTTTTGTCGTTTTTGTAGCTCATTCAAGTACTCTATGTGCCACCTGCGCCAAAAATCCTGACGAGCCCTTGTAATAAGATGCCATGATGAAAGTCGATTTTCTGGAATAGATAACAAATTATCTTCAGGCAGTATAGTCAAAGGTTGTCTAATTAAAAAATGTGCAGGGGTTAGTGCTAATGGGTCATTAGGGTCCGTTGATATTGGACACAAAGGTCTCGAATTCAGAACTGCTTCGATCTCTATAGCGAAAGTAGTTAATTCTTCGAAGGTGAATAACAAGTCGCCTACTACTCTCCTAAAATGATGCTTAAATGATTTCACTGCTGCCTCCCATATACCTCCGAAGTGAGGTGAAGCGGGAGGATTAAAATGCCAATTGATTTTTCGGTCTAAGGCAAAAATTTTTACCGTATTTTTAAATTCATCTGACTCTATGTAAGCATACAGATCACGAAGCTGATTGTTTGCAACGACAAAGTTTGTGCCATTATCAGAATAAATATGACCTGGAATGCCTCGGCGCCCTACGAAACGCCTTAGTGCTCCGAGAAATGCTTCTGTAGATAAGTCACTAACAATCTCCACGTGAACTGCCTTTGTAGCTAGGCATATAAATATACAACCGTATACCTTTAATCGTTCTCTGTTACGATGTTTCTTCGCCTTTATATACATGGGACCAAAGAAATCTACCCCAGTATGATAAAACGGTAGAGCCTTTTCTACTCTAGATTTTGGCAAATCGGCCATTTTATAATCAATCGGAGACGCCTTGAAACGAAAACATCGCACGCAATTGCGAATAATTTTCCGCACTTGATTTTTTCCATCAAGAAGCCAATAGCGGTAACGAAGTGCGTATAAAGTGGATTGAATTCCCGAATGATAGTTTTTCTCATGCGCTTCGCGTATGATTAAATCCGTGACGTGATGATGTGATGGTAATAATAAAGGATGTTTTTGCGAAAAATCCATATTTGCATTTTTTAATCTACCGCCGACGCGTAACAACCCATTTTCATCAATGATAGGACTCAAAGAAGCAAGTTTCGTGCTCTTTATTCCCGCTGATTTAAGAATACAACTAATTTCATTTGAAAATTGCGTACCTTGGATTAATTTTAAAATTCTTCTTTCAGATTCTGCTACTTCTTTGACCGATAATGCTCCACGATTTGAACCTTTACGTGAAAATCGTAAACAATATGCAATAACACGAACTAATTTCACATAAGATGAAAATTTACTAAAAATAACGTCCGGGTTTATTTTTGCAACTAGACAGACATTTTTTCGTAAACCAGGCAAATCCCTTACGAAAATTTCGGTGGAAATTGGCCAAGTTGATTCTGCCTTGTTTAACCACAATGGACCATTAAACCAATGATCATTTTGCAAAAATTCACGTGGATATTGTCCGCGTGATAGCGCGTCAGCAGGATTCTTTTCTGATGTCACGTGCCGCCACTCAATATCGCTGCAAATTTCTTGTATCTCAGTGACTCTATTCGCTTCAAAAACCTTTAAAACGCTCGGAGATTTTTTAAGCCAATGTAACACGATAGTTGAATCCGACCAAAAGATAATTTTATTAGATGTAAAGTTCAAAGCCGTACGTGCTTCACGATATAAGCGTGCAAGTGTCAGTGCACCGCATAGTTCGAGGCGAGGTATCGTTTCCTTGATAGGCGCGACACGTGACTTAGCGCACATTAATCGCACCAGTATTTGATTTTGGTTGTTGCAAGACCTTACATACAAACATGCACCGTAACCGACCTTGCTAGCGTCACAAAAACCATGAATTTGAATGTCATTTATATCATTTAAGAATAGATGTCGATCTATTACAAGATTGTCTATTAAGTCGAGTTGCCTCGCAAATGACGACCATAAAGTATACAATTCATTTGATACTGATTCGTCCCATGAAATCTTGGCCTTCCAACATTCTTGCATAATTATTTTTGCAAAAAGAATTACCGGTCCTAACAAACCCAAAGGATCGAAGATTTTTGCAATTTCAGAAAGAATCAATCTTTTTGTGATTTTTTCTGAAAACTGAATCGATTTTACTGAATACAAAAATGTATCTTCTCGCGCGTTCCATAAAATGCCTAATGTTTTTACTATCGGATTCTTATCGGTAAGAAATTTAACATTTACAGCCTTTTGATTCAAATCATGCAAAACTTCCGCGCAATTTGAACCCCATTGTCTGATAGGAAAGCCACCGCGACTTAGAATTTCGATACTTTCATTTCGAATTTGTAAAAGTTCTTCGACAGAATTGGCTCCGGTCAATAAGTCGTCAACATATAAGTCATTTTTTAAAGTTTTCGAACCGATTTCAAGGGTCGTGCCTTCGTCATCTGCGAGTTGTTTAATTGTGCGAATGGCTAAGAAAGGTGCAGATGATACACCAAAAGTAACTGTATTTACTTCATAAACACGTATTTGATTCTCATGGTACCAAAAAATTCTTTGAAATTTCCTATCATCGGGATGAATTAAAATTTGCCGATACATTTTCTCAATGTCAGCAGTAAGCACATATTTATGTATACGAAATCGGATTAAATGTTCAAATAATTTATCTTGAATTGTGGGACCAGTCATTAGAATATCGTTTAAGGACAAGCCCGTATCTGATTTTGCCGAAGCATCAAAAACTACACGTGTTTTTGTCGTAGTACTTGTTGTCTTTATAACTGCATGGTGAGGCATATAATATCCGCCTTCACTCTCATGCGTTATAAGTGTCATATGGCCTAAGTTTATCCAATCCTTCAACACGTCTTCGTATTCTCCTTTAAGCGTTGCATTGGCGTTGAGTTTTTTCCGAAGTGCGTAAAAACGTCGAAGTGCTATCGATCGTGAATTACCTAAATTTTGTTCATGATTTTGACCCATCGAACGGAAAGGTAAACCGAATTACGTATCTCCCAGTTACATCACGCGATGTGTTAAGAAGGTAATGATTCTCACATTCTGAATTTTCTGAAATCTCAGAGTGTGCTGGGGCTGTTATGTCGTCCAGCAACCAAAATTTCTCCATCTGCTTTGTCAATTCAGTCAATTTACACGATATAACCCCTTTTCCGTCGGAAGAAGCGACACCGCCTACTACAACCCAGCCAAGTTGAGTTTTTTGTAAATATAAATCGCCCTTATCTCCTGATAAATTTATTTGACCGATTGATAACAAGGAAAGCGTCGCGCCTGAGCCAATAAGCAAATCAACTGATCGCGGTATATGAAATTGCGGATCGGCCAATTTCAAATTCGATGGTAAATTAATCAAATTACGTGGAAAGTATTCACAAGGCACTGCTTCTGCTATTTTCGGTACAATCAGGAAAAGTAATTTTTTATTAAACTCATTATGTATCGAATAAAATAAAACTTCGATTGAGCCCTTAGAAGTAGTAGTCATATTATCAATCGCACCTATTGGTATAGAACACCGTTGGATGGGTAAGTTTAATTTTTGAGCAAAGTCTTGTGTAATAAAATGTGCCGTTGCACATGTATCTAATAAAGCTCGTCCATGTATAAAGTCACCGTTCGCCTTTTTTACACGTACAGTCACGCTCATCATGAGTTGTGATTGAGGTGCGCGCGACACAGAATTGAGCGCAATAGTGTATTGTCATGCATCGGATTTCGGAATGGATTTTTTATCACACCCACTTGCGCCTGACTGCGGCCTTTCATTGTTTGATTGAGATGAATCCGTTTTAAAATAATGCAATAATATATTTTTGAATTTTTTACATTCCTTACAAAGCGGATATTTACATCTATCTTCATGTATATCAAGGCAATTTTTGCAAATGTTATTTGTTTTTATTAGAGTCCATCTATGATTCACAGGCCATTTTTTAAATTCAGCGCATCTATATAATGGATGTTTTCCAGTTTTACAAGCGAGACAATTAGATGAAGCTAGAGAAACCAATACCCGAGCTCCAAATTCGCCCGTGCGGAATTTATGTTTAGAAAAATCTGTATCAAAGCGTCGTCTTGTAGTAGTAACATCAGTTTTTGAACGCGAAGAATTTTGTTTAATCGTCAAAAGTCGAAATGATGTTTCTGAAATAAATTCGTATAGTTTTTTAATATTCGGTGATTCATCTAATTTAAGATTTTCCTCCCATTTCGAGCGCGTATTATCTGGCAAAACACGTTCGATTATACGCGTCAATAAATGTTGATCCGGATGAACATCTAAAGACGCAAGCATGTTTACGTGTTGTCGCATATCAGTGACGAGTTTTGTCAAATTTGCTGGCGTCGCCTTTGTTATAGCAGGATAATCTAATATCGTGTCCAGGTGTTTACCGATGAGGATACGCTTCTTCTCATAAGATTCTAATAACAAATTCCACGCATTTTTGTAATTTTCAGCGCTTATATTGTAAATTGAAATTTTGTCTGCAGCATCGTCTTCTAAGGAATTTTTCAGATAAATAAATTTTTGCAAATCGTCAATATCGGTTCGAGAATCTATAATAGTTATAAACGAATTTTTATATGATAACCATTTTTCAAATGCTCCGTTGAATTTAGGCAACTCGGCAACGGGTAACTTAATCGGACGCATTTTTTCTACTGAGTTTGTAACTGGCATCGTGATTAAATCATCACGACTCTGTGAAGATGCTGGTCGCTGTAAAGTTTCAATTTTCGAGGCTAATTCATAATAGCGATTTTGAATTTCATCGAGTTCGTTTAATTTGTCATTCTCCGGGTCTAAGATTGCAAGCTCGTCATGCAATTCTTCGTAAGCATGAAAGAGTTCGGTTACTCTTTTGAAACGTAAAACTACGTTCAATGAGTCTACTTGATTCTGTGCGACTATATTTGATAAGTTTGTGATTTGAGTTTTAAGCGTCGTACGCTTTTGAGTTATAACCTTTATACGCTCCATAGTGGCTAAACCCTTGTATAAGCTATCAAGATAATTATGCTTCACTCAGAATAAACAGAGATCGAGCGCGAACCTCTTCCGTAATCAGATATTAAGTATAAATACGGCAAGAGTTGTTTATAATACACTCTCAAAGATCTTTCTCCGACTTTTTCTTCGAATATCCACTGTTTTATTCACACGACGACTTTATAAATTTCGGTATTTAAACAAATGGTAATTATTTTTATTATAAAATGTTCAACTATGAATATAGACATATATGGTATGGATAAGAAATATAATAAGAAAGTACGTTAAATGACTCGTATTGAGTATGAATAAAACGTATCAACTAAGTTGTTATTACCAAAAATCAAACTAACAGAAAATAACTTCTGTAAAGGTAAAATTCCTGATATAATCTAGTTTTATAAACTGTTTTTAAGAACTATTTAAGTTCACACTGAGAACAAAACAAATTTTGTCTATCTCATATAAAAACAAACTCATCCATACTTATGTAAATTAAAATGTTCAAACAAATGGTACTTATATTTTGCTTAAGTTGGTAATCCTCCGCAGCAGGTGGCACAGCAAGGCGACCGGAGTTCCTGGAGCCCTTGGTGTAGTTTATCGGTGAAAATTTATTGAAAATCAGCACGCTCGTGTTCCTTCACTATGAGGACAACCTTTGTTTTTTCACTTAATGTCACTTTATCACAGATCACACCTCACAGGAGGCACCAAATTGTATAGTCGGAAACTTTACCAACATGGTATAATTCACGAACTTCATGTCTATAATATTTTTTTTGTGGTGTGACAGGATTTAAAAATTAAACACAATTTTGAGCCTTCAATTGCTCCAAGAGGAAAAGCCTTGCGGCATAAAAACCCCTTGTCCTTTTTTATTATCCACTGCGTTTAACACTGATCAGTTGTTAAATAATTTTAAGCGTACAAGCTTTCGGCGCTTGCTACATTCAAATAAATTGAATGTTATATCAATTATTGCGTCACTAAAACGCTGTATAAAAGAGAACGTATGCACCTGACTTGTAGAAACAAGATACAAGTAGGTGGTGATACACTTTTTCACATGAGCTTTACTCAAGAGCTTCTTAATTACGACTGACTAATCATGCATAAAAAAGCACACACAAAACGCACTGGCTCTCTCTCTTCTCTTTTCAAATCTCGGCGGCTCGAGCCGCTACGGAACAAATCGAGTATATCCGAAGTCAATCGTTACGCCTAATCACACATCCATAGGCTACACATCGTATAACACATTCACACATCCGATGAATAGAAAATACATACTCTTCACATCTCTAGCGCAAGACTAGAGAGAGAGAGAGAGACAGAGCGAAAAGACGAAATTCGTCTGAACACTAAACTTCATACGTTGTTATAATAAAAATGTATACTAAATGTAATTTAATAATTATATTATATATATCAATAATCACAGTTATAATAATTGTGTAATTATATTAATTTTTAAAAATATTTTATTAATCATTTATGAAAAAAGTTGATTTATTTTTACTTGAGTAAGGCTAAAAAATTTTATTGACGGCACTTACTCTCACATGCTCTGAATAACTCATGCAGTCACTATATAAGAAAGTTCCAAATTTTATATCTCAGCATTGTAAGCGAGCGTGTGCGTGATTCGACGAAAGCGTATCGTACTATATATAAGTGTTGTTATTAGGTTTATATATGTAAGGTTATATGTTTAAGTGTATTTGTAATTTGAAATATGATTGGCTACGTCCGTAATGGTGTGAATGCATTTGTAAGTTGTTTATGTATATACCGGATGACTATTGGCAGGCTCGAGGTAAGAATTTTTTTTTTATTTGAGAGAACCATACCATTGCCAGTTGAAATAATACACCCGATGCTCATTTTACCCAACTACGGTTTGAAGCACCTCAAGCGTCGGTGATATACTTATACATTTCATGTTAACCCACTGACGCATGTTGGTGCCCTGTCGTCGATAACGTTTTACTCAACTCTTTACTATTCCCTATGTAACGCTTATTGTTATTCACTTTGGGTGAATTAGGTATATATCAAATTGATTTTACCCGACTAGGATTTAATAGATATTCAAATGTCCTTATGTCCCAAGTTTAATCGACAGAGTTGAGTAAAATTACTTCAACTATTTTTCTCCGTGTCTATATAATTGAAAAAAAAAAAACTAATGAAGCAATCTTAATTCTTTTAGCTTAATTTGTAGTTGGACATGTACTAAAGATGCAGCAAAAAGTTGAGCATTAACAGTGAAATAGTTTTTGAGATATCGTGACAGCAGTTTTGAGAAAAACGCGTTTTAAAGTTGGTGTACATTATTCATAATAGAAAAATTGTCTCACCATCAATCTGCTATGCCTGGACCATAGAGTACACCTTCCTCTTCTTGAAAAAAGTCATTTTAGACGTGATTTATGAAAAAAAAAACCCGATTTTTTTGACCCGTCACACTCGACGACCCCCTTAAAGAATTTATTTTTAAAAATCAGAAACGGTGAAGTTGTGGGAAATCTTTTGGCTGAAAAAAAGATTTATGATTTATTAGAATCGCATAATTTTTTAAAATTTGGTAAGAAGCGATAAGAAAAAAATTTGTGTCAAAAATAAAATTTATTAATAAAATTATTTTTCTGTGTTTCAAATTTTTTTCATGAAAAATAATCTTTTCTCTTTCAAATTAGCCCTTCAATAATAATATTGCTATTCTTGAAAGCAATATTATCTATTTTTGCCTGAGGTCTAATTTTCGTGAAGGAACTACCTTATACCTGGTGATAATGCACCAAAGCGTCCGAAAACGCAACAATCGGCTGGGAAAGTTATGGCTAGTATTTTTTGGGATGCACATGGAGTAATTGTCATCGACTACCTTGATAAAGGAAGGACGATTACTGGAGTATATTATGTTGCATTATTGGATCGATTAGTTGACCAAATCAGGAAGAAAAGGCCACATTTGAAGAAGAAAATCCTTTTTCATGATGACAATGCACTATCTCACACATCGAACATTGCATAGGCAAAAAAGCATGAATTAGGATTCAAATCGCTTCCGCATCCACTGTATTCTCCAGACCTGACCCCTAGCGACTATTATCTGTTCCCAAACCTCAATAGATGGCTGTGTGGTAGACGTTTTGAGTCGAACGAAGAAGTTGAATGGGGAACAGAAGGGCATTTTAAGGACTTTGACAAATCGTATTATTTTGAAGGCATAGAAAAGTTGAAAGACCGTTGGAATTGTTCTATCGAGCTAAAAGGAAAGTACATTGAGAAATAAAACCAAATTTTGCCAAAAAAATTAATTCTTATTCATTTTATCACGCCAATATCAAACACCCTAGTAAATAAGGTGGTTGTGCCATAGTTGAAAATCGTTTTTTTACGTTTAAATGGAAAAATAAGTTTTCTATTGGGTTGTCTCGGAAGTAATTCCCGATTTCACATATACACAGTGTGTCCCAAAAATAACCGAACTTTATATTTAAATCATACAACATGCAGCGCCATCTATTGAAAATTTGCAGCATTCAAAAGATACATACATCCTCTTTCAAACGCACCTAAATTCATATAAATCGGATGACAGATGTGAAAGTTACAGCCATTTCAATAATAGAAAAAGTGTGCTAATGTTACAAAACAAAAATGGAACAATGAGCAAATATAAAATTTTGTGTTAAACTTGAAAAAAAATTCGCTGAGACATACGAATTGATGAAAAAAGTTTATGGTGATGATTGTATGAGTCGTACTCAAGTTTACCAGGTGTACAAGTATGAAACCGGTAATTTTTTTGAGAAAATACACGTTTATTTAATAAAAATGGTTATACAGTCAATCTTCAAAGTAATGGCCATTGCCAGCCACACATTTTTCCCATCTCTCTGGCAATTTGTGTATGCCTCGCCAAAAAAATTGTTCGTTTTTTGAGTCAAACCAGTCATCGAGCCATTTTTTCACATTTTCGTACGAATCGAAGCGCTGTTCAGCAAGTGCGTGCCCCATTGATGAAAATAAGTGGTAGTCAGATGGAGCCAAGTCTGGTGAATAAGCCGCATGGGGGAGGGCTTCCCAGCTATACGAATTTACCAATTCCCGAGTCTTTTTTGTTCGATGTGCTGGTGCATTGTCATCAAGAAAAATCACTTTGTGTTGATTAGTTTGATATTCTGGACGTTTTTGGCGCAAAGCACGATTCAAATCGGCCAATTGTTGTTAGTAGCGTTGACCAGTAACTGTTTCACCTGGTTTCAGAAGGTCAAACCAGATAACACCCTTCTGATCCCAATCTTCGAACTTTTTTGGTGGTTTTCCACGATCTTCATTTCTCACATCAAAATTACCACTTTTGAATTTTTTAAACCACACACATCTTTGGCCACTCGCCAAAAATTATCAAGGCTTAATTATAAAGTGAAAAAAGTAAAAAAAAACCTTGCGCCATCAGATTACTATTTATTTGAATCTTTAGAGAACTCCTTGAATGGTAAAACTTTCAATGATGATGAAGCTGTGAAATCGTACTTGGTTTAGTTTTTTGCCGATAAAGACCAGAAGTTTTATGAGCGTGGAGTCATGATATTACCAGAAAGATGGCAAAACGTCATTGAACATAGTAGAAAATATATCATAGAATAAAGTTCATTCCTTGCATTTAAAAAATGTGTTTAATTTGTATGAAAAAATCAGCAATTACTTCTCGGACAACCAAATATTCAAAGTACATAACACGTGGATCAATAAGTCCCAGGACTAACTAGGAAAAACACATTTTTTTGGCAAAACTCGACTTTATTCATCAACATAGTCTCCTTAAACAGCAACACAATCAGTCCAGCGCTTCTCTAACATTTCAATACCTTTCTTGTAGAACGATTTATCTTTTACCTCGAAATAAGCGTTCGTTTCAGTGATGACTTCCTCGTTGGAGTAGAATCTCTTTCCTTGGAGCATTTTTTCGAGGTCTGCAAACAGGTAGTAGTCGCTGGGGGCCAGATCCAGTAAATATGGTGGGTGAGGAAGCAATTCAAAGCTCAATTCATTCAATTTCGCCATGGTAGCGAGCGACTTGTGACACGGCGCATTGTCTTGGTGAAAGAGCACTTTTTTCTTCTTCATTTGGAGCCGTTTCTCACCGATTTCGTTCTTCAAACGCATCAATTGACCAATGTAACGTTCGCTATTGATCGTCTTACCTTTTTCAAGGTAGTCGATGAACAAAACTCCATGAGCATCCCAAAATACTGAGGCCATAACCTTACTGGCCCACATTTGCGTTTTTGGCCGCTTCTCACCGACTGCAGTCCACTCAGCTGACGAACGCTTTGACTCTGGAGTGTAGTGATGGATCCAGGTTTCGCCCATTGTCACATACCGACGCAAAAAATTCGGGTTATTTCGGCGAAACAACTCCAAACAGCGCTCGGAATCAACGACACGTTGTCGTTTTTGATCCATCGTGAGCAAACGCGGTACCCACTTTGACAACAGCTTCCTCATAGACAAATGTTCATGCCAAATAGCGTACACACTGCGGTATGATATCTTTAAGGTGTCAGCTATCTCACGCAATTTTAATTTACGGTTTTCGAAAACGATTTGATGGACTTTTTTGTTGGTTTCCGGTGTAACTACCTCATTTGGCCGGCCGGAGCGTTCAGCATCTTCAGTGTCTGTACGACAACGTTTAAACTCAGCATACCACCTACAAATGGTTATTTTTGACGGAGCAGAGTCCCCGTAGCACTTTTCCAGCCATTGCTGAGCTTGCACTGTGTTTTTTTTCATCAAAAAGCAATGGTAAATCAACACACGAAATTGTTTCGAATCCATTGTTTTGAGAATATCAAGACTAGCGTCACTTAAATCACTGTAACTCGTGGACCAAACATCAGAATGTCATGAAATTTTGACAGGTATTTTTTGAAGGTTGGTACTCATGAAAAATCATATTGAACTATAGCTAGAAATATAGCAATGCCATCTATGTGTCAGTCCCGGGACTTATTGATCCAGGTGTTATATATATAATTCATGGTCTATAAGCATCGTGTATTAGACGTCGCCATTTTGCACCCAGGGAACACACATGCCCTCATCGGGAAGTTTTGTAACTATGTACTTGGCAGAACTTCATTTCGGGAATGGATATATGGAGATTGGTCTCCTTATATCTAGTCTCCATGATTTAAGATATTATCCAAAGTGCACCATACTTTTATCGTAAAAGTTCCCCGAAGACATTTGAAAAATTCCTTGAAATTTGTTTATAGTGTGTAGTCGAAAATCTAAAGCAGTAAATCCAAGCTTTCTTGTTGTTTTCAAAATGGTGTTCAGAATGTACGTAGCCAGTGAATTGCTTCCCCTTAATCTTGTCTCTCTTGAGCACTCTTGATCAGAATAGAGTACCAAAGTCAAACTTTTCTCCTGTAAACCTCTAAAAGCACTCGTTTCCTCAAGTTCTAGTCACAGTTCTGTCAGGGTGTGTGTAAATATACAAGCTCAACGATGTTGTATCGAAGTATCTCGATTTCCTGTAGACTTACGAAGGTGGACGATGGTTGGTGTAAGATGCTACTTGTCAAGAGCTCTTCAAGACGAAAGGGAATGGTGGACGAAACCTTCGAAACGTATCGATCGAGTTCTCACAACCTCGAAAACGAGATACCGTAGAGTTCGATAGGATTCAACCTCGAGTACCTAACGGTAATACAGATATACTTCTACTACTCGGAAACGCTTAAGGGAAAAGCTCGTCTTTCGGATACGGCATAGAAGTAAAGTTTTACGGGCCAAGTTAGAACCGTGAGCGAGAAGAAGAGAGATTCCGCGTGCGCTCCACTAACTTGGCTCGTAAATTCGATATTCAAAACAGGAAGCGAACAATACCTCCTCTTCGACATTAAAAGCTCGCACTAGAACTTGCTTGGGAGTCCATAATAAATTTATCAGTAAATAATTCGACCAGGACTACCTTTTTCGATAATACACTGACAAAACAGTTTGGTTCTCACAATAGAAATATTTGATTGTTATGTAGTTGACAAAATTTTCTTTTGATACCAAACAAATTTTTTGTTGGACCTTTTGATTCGTGCAACTTAAGGTAGTTGATCCATGAAAATTAGACCTCAGGCAAAAATAGATAATTTTGCGTTCAAGAATAGCAATATTATTATTAAAGGGCTATTTTGAAAGAGAAAAGATTATTTTACATGAAAAAAATTTTAAAGACAGAAAAATAATTTTATTAATAAATTTTATTTTAGACCCAACTTTTTTTCTTATCGCTTCTTACCAAATTTCAAAAAATTATGCGATTGTAATAAATCATAAATCATTTTTTCAGAGAAAAGATTTCCCACAACTTCACCGTTTCTGATTTTTAAAAATAAATTCTTTAATGGCTAAAACCATTAAAAAACATTTTCCAAAGTGAAATTTTTATAAACAAATTGCTGAATTTGATAATAATTTATTCATTTTCGAAAATTGGAAATGGTTGAATTGTAGGGAATCTTTTTCTTGAAAAAGTGATTTGTAATTTATTAAAATCGCATAATTTTTTAAAATTTGGTAAGAAGCGATAAGAAAAAAAGTTGGGGCAAAAATAAAATTTATTAATAAAATTATTTTTCTGTATTTCAAATTTTTTTTATGGAAATTAATCTTTTCTCTTCTAAAATAGCCCTTCAATAATAATATTGCTATTCTTGAAAGGAAAATTATCTATTTTTGCCTGAGGTCTAATTTTCGTGGATCAACTACCTTAATAATTTGGTTGGAGTGACAAAATTGTTTTGTATAGGATTCTGAGTGAAGTTCGCTGTATTCAAAAGAATTGATGCAGGAATCGCTTCCTGTGTAGAAATTACGTTAAAAATCTAGTAGATTCCTGACAAGTTTTCTTTTCCGTTTAAAAGTCCTAAAAAGTATATCAAAACGAGAACAAGTATTAGGTTTACATTCATATCAGTGATATATATATATGGCGTCCTAAAACTCGTAAACATATTTAAAAGGTGGATTTTCTGGTTAAAATTAAGTCGAAAATGCCTCTTGCAAAAAATAGAAAAAGTAATTAGTTTTGGAGTAAGTTTGTGCCAATCTCTCCTTCGCTTTCCAACTCTCCGCGAATTCAAGTAGGAGGACGATTATTTTCCAAAAAAGGTTTCAAGTCTTATTATTAAGAATAATCATCAATTTATTTTCTACTCAAAAATCCTCGACGCAGTAGTTTTCTCGTAGCTTTTGGAACAGATTTTCAACTAAGCAATTTATCTATCTATTTATTTAATAAGAAACTTAAAAACTTTCTATAAATACACTTCTGTGTCAAAAATTTGCAAGTATTGGATGAAAAGTAACAATTTTTTATAATAAACCAAATAATTAAATAATTTACTAATTGATAAACTAATCAGCCAGTCAATTGAGGTAATAACACGAGTTATTCTCCTGCATCGAAAGTATTCAAGGAGTAAATAAAAAGAAATAATAACTGCTATAAAAGTAACCAAATAAATAATTATCATTATTTGAGTAATGAATAGTTAGTTATTTAGAGAAATTATCTCTCTTCATTGATCCTCTTGCATTGGAAGTATTCGAAATCAAAGGACATTCATAAATTAATTCATTAATGAAATTTAACATTAATTTAATTCCTTATCATTTACCTCCTTTTAAAATTTTCCATGAATAATTTACAGCTTCAAATGTACTCAATAATTACGTGAATAGGAATAATTATCATTTTCAATCAATAACTAATTAATTAAAATCATTAAATCTTTTTATGTATCATTTGGATAAATTTAATGTTGGAAAATTTGTATTTCAAAAATTAAAGCTGATTTATTAATTAATGAAGTATTTAATAACGACTGGATTTTATTAACGGGTTTTTTAATTAGTTAATTGATGAAATTAAGTATTGTTCAGTGATTATAATTATTTTAACTGATAGCTTGAAAAAAATTATCGACATAAAAGAATACCTATGGACAATTTTGGAGCTATTCTTTAGGTGAATGATTAATCAACTAATTAAATGATTAACTTCAAAATTTCCACCAGTAATCTCTTTTGTCGGAAATTTCTCAGTAATAAAGTGCAAGAGGAATAATTATATATAATTATAAATTTCCCGCAAATTCTCCCCCTTTTCAGAAAGTTACAATTAAACAAACTCATCTGGTTTATTAAACACATTTGCGGCTGTAAAATATTCATGGAAAATTTTTGAATTGAGTAAATAATTAGAAACTAAATTATAATTACATTTATTATTTCTTTTTATTTACTCCTTGAATACTTTCGACGCAGGAGAATAACTCGTGTTATTACCTCAATTGACTGGCTGATTAGTTTATCAATTAGTAAATTATTTAATTATTTGGTTTATTATAAAAAATTGTTGCTTTTCATCTAATATTTGCAAATTTTTTACACAGAAGTGTACTTCTAGGGAATTTTAAAGTTTCTTATTAAATATATAGATAAATAAATTGACTAATTAAAAATCTACGAACAAAGTCCTGCGTCGAGAATTTTCAAGTATAAAATGAAATGATAATTATTGCTAATAAGAAGACTCAAAACTCTTTTTGGAAAAAATCGCTGTCCTACTTGACTTTTTTGTGAGGGCAACATAATTATTTGAAATAACTTCCAAAGTTTTTAACAAAAATATCTTATTTGAAACAAATTAATTTTTCTGTTACATGAACTTTATTTTGTGATAATAACCAAATTTTAGTAATGGCAACAAAATCAGATCAACAAAATTATTTTGCTGTAGTCAGAATGTTTTTCAACATATCTTGCAGTATGCAATATCTTTTGGAAGATACACAACGAAACTTGTGACATCTAAAAAGAGTTCAAAAACATTTTTAGAAGAGTCACCAACATAAGACAAATGTTTTCCCTTGGCGTAAGTAATTCTAAAAGCGAGAACTTTGTCTCGAAAATATTGTAGAGAAAGTGTAGTAAAGATGGTTCAACGACTGGTTTTGTACTTTTTAGAAGTACATTGCATGCGGTGGGAACTACTGCGAAAGATTATAAAAAACTATGGTTATATTGTTAAGTTTTATACCGACCATAGAACTCAAGAAAAAAAACGATCACTTCGAAATGCGAAGATGAACGTCGAATGTGCAATCGTCCAAGGTGCTCAAAAAAATACAGAATTGTTTAGCTTCCCTGAGCAACTTTTCTTCCAATTTACTTTCTTTCTCTACTTAAAGTGTGTGGAAACCCATCTTAATAAATTCGAGTAACGTCTTTCGGACTGATACTTGCACTACTGGATTTTACATCCACATTTCAGAGAAATTACTTTGAAAATTATGCTATAACCTGTTTCTCATTGAAAAAAAAGATTTGGTTGAATTTTCTGTTTGTTTTGCTGAAATTGTTTGCAGCAGTATGTCACAATTGTCGTTACCGGTGATATTAAAAAGGGCACAAAGGACTTGATTTAAATTTTCCAAAAATACACAAAATTATGAAAATCCTATGATTGTGGGTTAAAAAACATTTATCAAAAATAATAAGTTTCAAAATAAACATTTGGTTATTTTTACTCAAATTTTTAGTTATTATCTTAAATCATTTAACAATTATTATTAAAATAGATTTTGTATTTAATTTTACAATTTCTTTTTTTATACGTGAAAAATGTTATTTCAAAAATGCCCAAACCCTCATATTTTAGAAACTTTTTTCGACGAATAAATCCCTAAATTAAGTTAATTGAATTGAATAAGTTAATTGAAGTTCTTCATGATTATTGCTTTAAAAAAATATTTTAATATTGTAAAGTTAAAGAAAGGCAAACATTTTTTTAAAAGATTAAATTAGGTTATTATAAAAGTTGTTAAACTTCAAATCTTTCTTTCCAGGAGGAGAATCAGTATTCAGAAAAAATTACAGCTGTTACACAATTACTTGATTTAATGTAGAATATTTAAAACTTTAATATGAAAGTAAATGAACAGTAACTGAAGTTTATTTAACGCCAGGAAGCCATGAAATTCATAAGGCCACTTTACTACGCATCAACGTGGGGACTTCAATAAAAGCAGGCAACGAACTCGACGTGCTTCAAAAAGAGAAGCGCTTATGCAATGGCATTTTCATTTTATTTCATTTGTTTTCCTAGAATACGAATGCAAAGAGTAAACAAAGTTTGATCTTATCCTCGCAATTATCCTGACTATAATATTGTATTAGGCGATGTTAAAAAGTTTATACATGAACAATCCATTTAGCAGGAAAAAGTTAAAAGCAAAGAAAAGAATAGTATATTGGATTTTCCCAAATGCTTAAATATCAGTGATTCTTAAATCTAATTGTGTTTTTAATTAAATTTAATTGAATTAAATGTTAAGGGCATATGGTAGGTTCTGACGTCACCAATTGCATTCGACCGCTTTCTTAATAGAATAATAACATTAAATAATCTTTCGGAGAAATTAAGAAATATCAAGAAATTAAGCGTATTAGACGTAGAATTAAATGTCATTCTATCTGAATTATAAATAACAAAAATTCGCAAGGTTGCACTTATTGTAATTATTGCTCATAAGATGAAATTAAATCACAGCAAAATTTTACATTTATTTTTAATGATGATTGAACCTCCAAATTTAATATTCATTAAGGAATCAGAATTCAGGTAATTTAATTACAATGGAAAAAATTTCTTGAATCTACTCTGGTGCAAGTTTCGGTTAGGATTTCATTTTAGAAGCAAATTTTCAATCTGAAGTCGAAAGGATTCGGATTGGGAGTCTCGGTTTGAGTCAAATTGGAAACTCGTTTCGAATCAGTTCGGATTGAAAGTTTCGAATAGAGTCAGATTAAGTTAGATTGATTTTAAACTAATTAGCATCAAGCGAGATTGATACTTTTCAGGTACAAAAAAACATTTCTTATTTTTGATAAAATATGGAATTTTTTACTCTATGATGTAATTTCTTTGACACTCGAATCTAGTTCCCTTGGAGCTCATTATCGAACTCAAAGAAATATTTCTTTTTATCAAAGAATATAATTCTAGAAAGTGATAAGCATGAATCGAAAAATGATATGAGTGTGAATAATATATTTTACGTTTCTTTGATCCGAAAAAATATTTTATGAAGATGAATATTTACTCAACTTAAAAGGTATTCAATAAATGTGCCATTCTAATTTCATATTTTTAATCGAAGTTCTCTTTCAATGTTTAATTGAATTAATTAAACACGAATTCATTTACTTGAAAAAAATATACCTCCTAATAGAAAAAACGGGAAGTACAATTTTTTTAATACTTTATTATGATTCAACTGCTATAGTCAATCATAGGTATCTTCCCTACTGAAATATACTTTCTTTATTTTCAATCAAATATCAGAGATTTTTCTTCAGAGAAAGAACAATTTGAATATAGTATTTTATAGAAGGAATGTTGTGATAAATTTTTTGCATATAATTTAGAATTGTTCAATCTGAAGGAATTTTCATCCCATAAAATTCAAAGAATATTTATTAAAATTTATATATATTTCACTTAGACAAAAATTTGTGTCTTTTAAAGAAAAAAATTTAGCTTCAACTTATTCACATTTCTTGATATTGAAAAACCATATCTTTGATAATAAAGGAGATTTAATTATATCAATTACCAAATACTTTAGAATCAAACTTACCCTCCTAATGATAAACATATGTTGCTAGCAAAGAATATTTTATTTACGTATTTATAGAATATTTTCCCCACTAAAAAATATAGATATTCAACTATTGGACAGCCATCTTATATATTGTTTCGCAATAACTAGACATTCAGTTATAATATCTAAGATAATAATTTCTGCATGTTTTAATTTTTTAAATTTTTGTCGTGTTCTTCCTGGCCGCACACCTACAGCTCGCAATTTCGCACCTAGAACAAAAAACGAAAAATATTTTAAAATGTAGCTCGAATTCTAGTGAACTACCTAGAATTTTTTCGAAATATTTATTTTCTTAAATTTGGCGTTAATTTTAGGAAAAAATGGTTTATTAGTGAAAAAAATGGGTCGAAATCGCTTATAGAATTGATAAGTTTTAATCAATCAAAAAAAGTATTATATGTAATTTACTATAGAATGTTATTTTTAAGCTACAGTTAAAATTTTAAGACAATCGGTTAAAATTCGTAGGCGCTAGAGGAACGGCCAGCTCTACAAACATAGTTTTGAGAAAAACGCTGCTGTGCCGCCATTTTGATTATAAATTATGAAAGAAAATTTTTGTTATATACCTTAAGACTTGTACTTTTATATATAATAAACAGAATATAAATACATTCGTTTATTGTTTTTAAATTAAATTGAAGAAAATCCAATTATATTTATAAAGTATAATATTTTTTTTACAATAGATAATATCGGGATTTTAAATTTCTTCTTATCTGTTAGAAGATATTTGAATACCTAAATATCACATCTTTTTAATGTAAAAGTTTAAATCGTATCTCTGAATCTAGAAATGGAATATGATATGTCAGGATTTCTTCATTGAGAATTCTAGAGTAGATAAATAGATAAATGGCAGTAATGATTGATTATATATTGCAACCCAACGCGTAGAAACAACGAATTATCGACGATTCTAGAAAAAGAGGTGCTGTTGAAAGGGCTTCGGAAGTCAAGAGTAAGGGAAGTAGGTGGAAAAGAGAATCGTTCAATTACTTGGCGGCCAGCTCGTTCGAACGCGGGAATTCAATTTCCTCCGCCTTTCATCATTTCAAGAGAAGGATTTTTCTTCTACTTCTCTTTATTTCAAGCGTATCGCGATCCTTTCATATAATGTGTTATTTGTCAACCTTAACTGCTGCATTGCTCATTAAATGTTTTTCCAGCAGTTATAAAAACTTAAAAAATCTACTGCCACAAAAAAAAATGTTGCAATTTTAAGAGAAAACGGAATTTTTACGAACAGAAAGAAACACCGCAATGCTGAATTTTACATGAGATTCAATTAATGTTTCGCTTCAACAGCAAAAGCAGCTTTACTAATACTTAAAATCTGGCATATTTAAAAATCCTTTCTCTTTGATGTTTGCGGCGTTTGCGAATCCCATCCGAATTAATCTGCTAACTATACTTTGAAGTGAACACAATTTTTACGCATTTACTCTTAAGGTAGTTTTCATCCACGAGAATTAGACCTCAGGCAAAAATAGATAATTTTGCTTTCAAGAATAGCAATATTATCATTGAAGGGCTATTTTAAAAGAGAAAAGATTATTTAACATGAAAAAAATTTGAAAGACAGAAAAATAATTTTATTAATAAATTTTATTTTAGACCCAACTTTTTTTCTTATCGCTTCTTACCAAATTTCGAAAAATTATGCGATTCTAGTAAATCATGAATCATTTTTTCAGAGAAAAGATTTCCCACAACTGCATTTTTTTTGATTTTTGAAAATAAATTCTTTAATGGCTAAAACCATTAAAAAAACATTTTCCAAAACGAAATTTTTATAAACAAATTGCTGAATTTGATAATAATTTATTCATTTTCGAAAATTGGAAATAATTATGTTGTAGAGAATCTTTTTCTTGAAAAAGTGATTTGTAATTTATTAAAATCGCATAATTTTTCAAAATTTGGTAAGAAGCCATAAGAAATCTCGAATCCCAGCGCAGTCGAAAGTGTCATTTTTTCCACAGAAAGATTTTCAAATTCTTTAAATATTGAATTTATTAATAAAATTATTTTTCTGTATTTCAAATTTTTTTCATGGAAATTAATCTTTTCTCTTCCAAAATACCCCTTCAATAATAATATTGCTTTTCTTGAACGCAAAATTATCTATTTTTGCCTGAGGTCTAATTTTTATGGATCAACTACATAAGTATTCGTAGAAAAAAATTTTCAAATTATTTCTTTCATGGTAAAAATATAATCTTAATATTTTCGGTTTCATTTATTAGCGCAGAAGAGCTTTTGCAAAAAGTTTCATTTCATTTTTGAAATTATTCAGTTAGCGATATTTTCTTGATTTCAGAAATATTTTTTTTGCAAAAAATGTTTAGTATGTTTTAAAAAATTAATTGATTGATTTTTATAATTTTAATTTATTTATTTATTTAACCAAAAACTCACACATTATTCACACATTTTGTGTTATTTGTAAATTCTGGTTATTTGGACCAAAAATTTCTAAAATTTGCACACTGTAAGCAATTTCAGGAAATTTTCCTACAATTTATTAAAATACATTGTACATTTATATTGGGAGGTTGATGTTCGCTAATATTTAAGGTCATTTACCTTAAACTTTTGGCAATACATTGAAAAACTGGGAATATTTCCTAAGCCCTAGAGATTTCAAGTAATTTTCCACAACAAATCTTGGGAAAAATTCAATATATTTTGTGAAATACTCCACAATAGCTTATGGGGAATATCTCCCGTCAAATTTTAGAAAGATTTTAGATAAAATTCAAAAATCAGCATCCCAATAATTTCGCATAAAATCCTTTTAAAATTGTTCTACAGTGCAACTTTTTCGGTTAATCTAACAAAATTTTGCTCAAATCAATCAAATACTTTTCTGAGTGTTTTGTTGACCATGTAATCGATTTACTGATTGCTCTAATTTTTATATTTTCAAATCATTTATGACCCAGTAAATATGTTACCTAATAATCGTTTGTCTACATTTTTATTCTTCAGAATCATTTGTTAATATTCTTATATTTTCGAATTAATATTCAATCTAATTTTTATTTTTCCGAATCATTTGTTATTATTCTTATATTTTCGAATCAGCATTCAATCTAATTTTTATTTTTCCGAATCATTTCTTATTATTCATGTATTTTCGAATCAGCATTAAATCTAATTTTTATATTTCCGAACCATCATCCGTCAATATTTTTTTATTCCTAATCACCTTTTCACCTAAATCCCACTTCCACTTGACTTCAAAAACTTCAAAAAATTGTCATCTTACAGAAAAACCATTTTACCTAAAACATACCCAGTTAAAAAATAACAGCGCCGAAGTCAATTCCAGATAATCCAAATTTATAATAAATAAAACTTAAAATTTCGATTAGCTGAATGAAATTTTTCCACCATTGTGTGACATCTATTTCGCTAAAATAAATTTTAGGGAACATAGGATTCTGATTTCGGAAAAAGTAAACGAATTTCAATAAAAATGTTGCTTTCTATCTTTTTACCAATGATACATTTTGGAAATTCTGCTGAACCGAAAGGTCAAAGGTCCTTTTAATTTTTATTGGAGCTTGTAAAGGAAGTTAACAATTTGATGGTGTTAGATTTACAGAAGAACGAATCCTTTGGTGTCATGTTAAGAGAAGGTCGATTATCGCTGAGTCGAGTAGACCTTTTGAACTCTCGAAATGTGAACGCTGCTAAAACGGACGTAATGCACGGAGGTCTCTAATACCTGTCGCAGGACTATATCAGGATGGGAGACAGATGACTGAAAAAAACAAGCCATACATATCCTTCGGTCACACACAAGTAAGAAAGACACTGAGGAAACGGGTGAAATATTGAATGAAACATAGACAGCGTTGCCAACGGTCGAGACAAAAAGTCAGGAGCCTTTTATCAGGAGACTTAACAAAAAATCAGGAGATTTATAAAAATTATGAATTATTCTTAAAATAATTAAAATACTGTTAAATAATATAATTTCATTATACAAAAGCAAAATGACATGAAATGAAGCATTTTTCAGTTGTAAACATCATTCTTTCACATTTTTCAACCAATGAGATCGCGGATTCGTCAGCCACCTTAAATTTTCACGCGGGAAAATTTCAAATTCTCTTGACGCGAAAATGATTATTATTATATAATAATTATATAATAATTTGGATAATTTTATTTCTTATTATTCCTGCCATAACAAATTTTAAAGTTGATTTTATTTAAATTTTTTAAAAACGATTAGTGAATTTACATCACCTTTCTAAAAGATTGAAAAAAAACATTCGAATTATATATACGATTTCAAATCTTTTTTATTTTTATCACCAAATTTTTCAAGCGGCTACTACAACATCCATTATTTTAATTTTGATCCAAAAAAAAAAAAAAAATTTAACTATAGCTTAACTGACCAATTGTTAGTCCAACAGGCTACGATGAGCACCCACGATGAGACATTATTCTGTCCTGTATCTAAGAAACTTTGAAAGTATAAAACTATAAGATTACTAATTTTTTTTACCAACTCCAATATAAAATTTTTCGCAAACAATCCTCTATAGGCTCCTGTGCACTTTGCTCAAGTGCCGAAAAAAAATCAGGAGACTTTAAAGAAAATCAGTATATCAGTAGCCACTCTCAAAAATCAGTAGAACTCCTGATAAATCAGTAGCAATGGCAATGCTGAGCATAGGAGAAAAAGAGAGAAGAGTTAAAAAGGGTTGCAAAGGGCTAGAAAGGTCTAGAAAGGGAACTTGACAAGGGGAAGGGAGTGAAAGGTTGAGAAGGTTGGAAATAGGCAGACTGCCGTAACGTCACAGCAAGCGGCACACTATTCTGTGCATAGCTGCCTCATCAATCATCGGAGTTTAGAGTCAGACACGTAATTTCCGGGGCGTGGATTCGTTCAGCATGGATTGTTCGCTTAGGACTCAGTCTCTATTGGTTGCAAAACGTTATTCTGTGCTCTGGATTGGCTGCCGTTTTGTCGTGATTTATGAACCGTTTCTTTCGTTAATATACCCAGTGATCGGTATGGACAAACCAGATCGGTGGACCGATTTTTGCATTGTCGTAAAAATCAGACTAAGTTATAAATTCTGCCAGAGATATGTTTCTATTGGATGTCACTTCTTATGCGATGAAATATCAGACGTCAACCTTTCTTGAACTGAAGACCTTTTGGAACTTCGCCTGGAACGGGCTCCGAGCCTTTCAAGACCATAACCGTCATAAATTTCTGACTATTTCAGGTACGAGGAACGTACATTGGGAAACTACGACTTCAGTTTCAATCAGACGTGACGCCGTTATTTCCAGCGAGGAAACAAATTGTAGATCAAATCTGCATCGCGTCGGATTCTCCTTCTACCAACTTTCCTGCGTGGCGAAAATCTCTGTAAGAAATCACAATATTTGTATAACTTGCTTTTCTGCAAAGAAGTTTATTTCAAATCCTCTAGAAATGTACAACAAACTGCGAACTTATAGAATTGTAGGTTTTTAGATTGTATTATGTATTTTGGGAAAAGTATAGATCAGTTTATATCTTTATTTGTATATTTGTTTAAATGTACTCTCTAACTTTGAATCAGTCAAAATATACTGATTATCAGTGGAATTTGACTGATTCAAATAGCTAAAAAGAGGTTACTGTAAATCAGTCAAATTTCACTGATTGTTGCAGTGAAAATTGACTGATTTGACAGTGAGAAATATTTTTTTCACTGATGAATCAGTGAAAAGGCAAATCACTGATTCAATCAGTGAAAATTTGATTGATTCAGATTTAGAGAGTAAAACGTTCAATAATTTGAACAGAGTTTTTTTCATCGTCTCTCGAAAAAGTTTTTATTTGGGAAATTCTTTTTATTTTGATCAATTAGAGTTCGATCGGAAGTGAGAAAACGACTTGCTTTTAAATTTTTGATTCTGTTTAATGACTTCGAATTGAATTTATAATTGCTGATTCATTTGTGCGAACATTTTGTACTCGGTGTAAACATCTTTCACGACAAGCGACAGAACGAATTACTCGTTGTAGCAACCGATTAATTGTTCACCATGGTACAGAATCACGGCAACGTGGGTAATGACTCCGATTTAGCAGGATTGGAGGCGTTATACTAAGGGTCATAGGGTAAATGAAAGGGGTGAGATTTCGAGATAGGGAAGCATTTGGTTGAGTTAGCACGCGACCGTTTTCGCTGGATCCATGTTCATGTTATCAAAGCTTCAAAGTAGACCAACATTAATTTAGTTGCATCAAAAGCTATATTTTTCATCCATAAGGAAGGTCGGGTGTCTAGAAAATTTAATGTGTCTAATACCTTAACTCTTATATTATTAAAAAAATAGTAGTTTATGCTATTATACTTTTTATTGAAAGTTTGAGTACATAGGTATTTCTATAAAAATGCTCTATAAAAATCTCCATATTCTGCTAAATCATATTTTTCTGGAAGGCCCACTAAATCGAAAAAACGATGAAAACACCTTTTCTACTCATTTTTCGATAAATCTATATCTATATTGATCATTATTTAATTTAGTGATACGTTACCCGAAGTAAAGCAATTTAAAAATTTTGAAGTGCAGTTTCTGTATTTATAAGTCCTAATTAAATTCGATAAAACAAAATTCTACACTTTTTCCAAGATCTATAATCAAATTTCTCGAATTTCAATTTAAAAAAAAAGTTTTTGAGATTGAAACCGTTATTCAACTTTTACGATTTTTTACTTTCGGTTTGAAGAATCATAAAATTCATAAAAGTGTTCCAATAGATAAAAATGATCATCTTAAGAAAAGTGCAGAATTTTCTTTCTTAAATGGGTACCAGTCACGTGAATGAAAAGTAGTCTATAGTTTCGGAGACATAAATAGTCATAAAAGTTGGCGAAAACGCTTTTTTTATCTATATTTTTCCATAGAATGATCGAAATCAATTTGAATAAGAGTCACTC
This sequence comes from Diplolepis rosae, assembly GCA_030998225.1. NCBI lineage: Eukaryota > Metazoa > Arthropoda > Insecta > Hymenoptera > Diplolepididae > Diplolepis > Diplolepis rosae. The sequence continues at coordinate 17,533,258 of JAPYXD010000710.1, read as the reverse complement.
GACGCATATTTTCATAAATTTTAAGTCAATATGAACTTAGAAGAAAGTGTATATTTACATAAATCTGCACTCAGAAAAAAGATTTGGTTAAACCAACGAAAATCATTTGTTTAAAAGACTTTCTTTGATTTGAAGAAATGATTTATTTGAATTAAATAAAATTTGTTTGATTCAAAGAACGTATCTTAGAAGAAAATAAAAATGCGTTCAAATCAAATAAATTTCTCCCATAAATCAAACAAGTTATACCTTTGATCATATATCAATGCATTAATTTCTTTGTTTAAAGAAAAATTTATTTGATTTAATCAAATATTTATTTGGCTCAAAGATATTTTGTTTAATTCAAACAAATGTTTTACGCATGTGAAGATTTAATAGTATTTAAGGTAATAATTGTTAAATCAAACAAAATAATTTTTAATAAAAATTATTGTTCTCCGTGTCTGAACCTCGACCTTGTTGAACTCTTCCAAACATATTGATTCATAAATATTAAATAAAGAACAACTTGAAACGTAGAGTCTCATCTTTATCAGTTGCAGATTTAAAAAAGCCTTACGCACAAATCATATAAATTTAAAGTTATCAGGCATCGTAAATAGTTGTACTTGAGACCCACTTGAAATTCTGTGGTTGTTGCCCTAGAATGTGGCTAATTACAAGTGTGATGAGTGCACTCATCTGGTGAAGAGGTAGAGCGTAAAACTCGAGGTTTTCGCAAAAGAGGTTAAGAGTTAAGGTAAAGGCGCGAAATGTGGGCGGCTGCGGTTTACAGCTCGATCTCCCTCGTTACGACGGGAAATGATTATTCACTGTGGTTGCCCCTCGTTTGACGTTGAATGAACGATTTCGTTTACAGACAATAACACACCTTGGCGAAATTTTTCCATTCAAAAATGTGTAGAACTAAGTGCTTCTTTATGTTTCATTGCATAAAATTGTCGCTTAGTTCACAGCATTTTGCAAGTTCAATTTATCTAAAACGATGATTTTAGCTAAATTGAATCATTGACCTCAGTTGCTGATTCCGTTCAATGATTATAAATAACCATTTTCCAATATTGATATTTAAAGAATGAATGGATATAGTCGAATCTTTAAATTGCCACTTAACCGTTTTCATAATACAATTTCTATGATTTTTTTATGTCTATTATTTCTGTAAATATCGACTTATATATGTCCTTATAAATATAATATAAAATAGTTTTAAATGATCAATTTCAGGTATTGATACTTAAAAAATTAATAGACATAGTCAAATCTTTTATACATAGAGAGAAATAGAGATCAGAATATGTATGATTACTGGAAAACAGGAGTAGTTACTGAAAAGTAGGAATAATTACTAGACGGCAGAAGAGAGAATCACGCAGTTTGGGAATGAGTTATGTACTGTTCAATACTCTCTTTTCTTTTTTAGTAATTATTCTTGGTTTTTAGTCATCGTTCATATTCATATTAACTCCATTTTTCTCCGTGTACCATTTCAAATTTAAACTGTCACTCAAACGTTTCTGTAATAAAAGTTCTATTATTTCTACAAATAACGACTCATATAGGTCGTCGTAATTCTGTAATAAAATAGTTTGAAAACGTATTATAAGTTGATATAAAAAAAATAGAACGCGAAATGAGAATTTTTTTGATTTTATCTTATTTGTACGGAGAAAACTAGATATTAAAAAGAAGATACTGAAAATGTTAATAGATATTCATAGTACCTATAGATATTACCACATAATATTTTTGAAAATGTTCAATATACAAGATATTACCGGAAAACGATATTTAATGTTAGTTTTCTATAATCTTAGAAATGTGACCACAATATTAAGCATTTTCACTTTCATGAATAGCTATCTTCACTTTATTAAACACTAGTGGTATCGCTCCTGTTGGAAATATATGGAAAAAGATCTTATTTATTTTTCTCCCTATGCTTGCTTAGAAAATAAAATAATAATTAATTTTTAATTTTATGATTCAAATCTTTATTCAACTCTTATGTAAAATTACAATTAATTTTCATAAGGAATTTCCCATAATTTGTTTACGGGAACATAGAGAAAAGTGTGAATTTTAAAGGTTAAATATTTTAGATCTTTATATAGAGATAATTATATAGATATTAAATCCTGCAATTCAAATAATAGTCCTTGTGTTACTCGATATATAAATATAGTTGTAAACATATATTTTTCTCTCTTATATGCAAAAATCTTTACGGAAAAATAATTTAAAACATTTTTAGAATATGGTTTCTTTGAATTTTGACAACAATTGTTTAGCCTATGCTTGTTTAATATCTTTTTTTAAATATCAAAAGATAGTGAATTGATATATTTTTATATTCATCGCATACATAAACAAAGAAAATTACCTCATTAATCTTCTCATGTATTCATTTCTAAGATCTACATATTCAGCTGTAATATCTAAGATTTTGAAATAGGATGATATTAATATTTTAGATATTAAAGATGAAAATATAACTATTAATCCTGAATATCCATTTTTCTCCGTATAAATATTACGAATTTTACGCATCGATGTCTATATATTACGAGTTAATATCAATTTTTCTCTGCATAATAGATTTCAATAATAAATTAACTACTGCATAGAGAAAAATGGATATTCAGAATCGATATCTAGATAGTCAATTATTTATAACTTATATATTTGGTTATAATATCTAGATATTTATCTGTAATACTTAAGACAATAATATTATATTATTTAAACCTCTCAGATATTACAATTGAACATATAAGATGACTACCCCATAGTTGAATATCCATTTTTCTCCATGTGTAATATTTACAGTTTAACAAAACTGAAGAATTATTTTGGTTACTACTTTCTAAATCTGAATTACTCAAATTTTCACTGATTGTACCAGTAATTTGCATTTTCGCTGATTCATCAGTGCAAAAATATTTTTTACTTTTAAATCAGTTAGTTTCCACTGATTGAATTAATGAAAAAATATTTTTCACTGTTAAATCAGTTAGTTTCCACTGATTGCATTAATGAAAAAATATTTTTCACTCTTAAATCAGTTGATTTTCACTTATTTAATCAGTAAAATTTTACTGATTTACATTAACCTCTTTTTAGCTATTTGAATCAGTCAAATTTCACTGATAATCAGTAGATTTTCACTGATACATATTTAGAGAGCAGAGCACCTTCAATTTAGTATTTGAATTTGAATTTCATGGAAAATTATTTATAAACCTCTAAACAGAATCACTAAACTCTCTTGCTCATATCAAACGCACCACTAAAAATTGATTATTGATCAACAAAGAGAAAAATTGATATTTAGGATTAATATCTAGATATTCAACTATGGAATAGTCATCTTGTATATTTAGTTGTAATATTCAGATGTACAGCTGTAATATTTAAGATCTTAAACAATGCAGAAGTTAATATCTTAGATATTAAAGCTGAAAACTAAATATTGCAACTGAACATATAAGATGGCTACTCCACATTTGAATATCCATTTATCTACGTGAAGTGACAAAAAACGTATTTTCTAATTTAAATAAATTTTATCCTGAGAAAAATATTCATCAGAATGAATGTTAACGAAATAGGGAGAGTCAACGTGTCAGATATATGTTACATGATATATAGATGGTCTGACTATAACATACAGTTTCTACTTGCGCCCTAGATACTCTTATTGCCAGATTCTGCGTATAAAATATCTACTTCAGTAACTCATGTAACTTGTGTAGGTTAATATAACTTCTATTACTTTTGTATGACTTCCCCATATTAATTTTATATTTTTCACATGCAAATATTACTTGTTTATTTTTAAAAATGGGTCATTCTCCACATCAGTAACTTTTTGGAAAAGTATTTCTAGTTTCATTTTTTTATCATTGCTTGCTTTATTGGATCGAAAATCGATAATCCTTTGCGATATTGGAGTTCAGAACTCATTTCTAAGTATCTTCTCCCAAGAATTTTGAAAAAAATGAAATTTTTCATTCCTGTCATACACGTAGTTTCGGGAGTTATTTTACGCTGCTGATTTCAAGTTATAAAATTTAGTTCAGGTCAATAACTAATTTGATACATTTTTGGGCAATAAAGTCAAATTTGCCATGTCAAATTTTTTTTGTCTGAATCTAATAAATTGAAAAACTTTCGCCATAGTCACTGAGTGGAAAACAAAAGTATGAATTCGAATAAATTATCCGATTAACGGAGATGACAATTATATTTAATGATATTAAAAAATTTACTCTAGCAAATAATTTTTTATGAGATAAAAATGAACTTCTTAAGTAAAAGAGGGCAGTAATGTGTTAAGTGAGTTGTTAAAACATAATTTATGCTCAGAACTTTTTATGTTCGCGACGAAAATTAAATGGCAGAGTCTTTGGAAATAAATTACCTCAGAAGATAATTTACATGAATTTTAATATTGAGTAGTGTTTTTTTATCATAATTTCTGCGTGCTTGAGCGTCACTGGCAATATACAAAGTAGAAGCTCACCGAATCGTGGTGGTCTCACGTCGAGAAGAGCCTTGGCTCAAAGTCATGAGTTCATTATTTACAGATTACAGTCTAGCGCAAAATTGCATCGCCCTCCGTTTCAAAGTTTTACCTTTCTTTTTGCCACATCCATGCAATCATATCTGCACTGAGCTACAATTTCATGCTACTTTCATCTTGCTAATATTATGAACTTGTTCGAGGCGCTTGTTTGCAAAGAAAAAACTCGAAAAATTAAACGATCCTTTTATTCTGCTCAATTGATTTAAATTCTCATTAATATACGGATCATTATTGGACGAGTGATATTCGGATCTTGAATTAATCCTCCGAATACCGGATAAAAAATTTGATACAATTTTACATTAGAAAAACAAGAGTATGGGGTCTTTAGGGACCCCATCCGGTATTCAGAGGGTTCAAATAATCCATTTCAATCCATAACTCTAAACTTGAGTTATAAGTGCACCTATTAAATATCAACTAATTAGCATCGTGAAAATACTTTTTGAGACTTTTATGGCGCAGATTAGGCCTAGAAATGGTAAACCTTGGATCAAAATAGAACGCCACGCCTGATCTGGCCCAGGTCTAGCAGAAGAATGATTGCAACGCTCTCTGTCTAATTTTTAGCTTTCTAGACGAGGCCCAGATCAGGCGTGCCATTTCATTTCAAACTAGAGCCAGATCAGGAAATTTCTAAACGGATTTACCAAAAATCTTGGTTCATTTAAGAAAATTGACTTATTTATTATTTTATTTTATTTAAATAAGAACCATTCAAGTTTTAATAATGAACTATAAAAGAAAAGAATCAAGGGAACTTAAAATATATACAATAATAATATAGTAATAATGTACTAGGAATTTCAGATAAGAGCTCAAGAAATAAAAGATCTGTTATTTTAGTTCCCAATTATGGTATATTTTCAGAAAATGTGAAATATCGATCTCATGGGATAGATTCTAGATTAGATGAATTCATTAAGTTAGGAGATAACCCTTAGGAAAGTGAAGAGCAAACTTCTTAAAGTTTCTTACTTGTTTATAAATTTGTTGCCAACTGTAGTAAATGTTATGTTGGTCAAATAAGACATCTCTTGAGTACCAAAAAGAAAGAACGTAAAAATATATTTAAATTAAATTAAAAGAACTTTAATTTTTCTTGTAAACAATTAGCAAATATGATGAGGATCAATTTAATCAATTTTTGAAATGGAAATTTTTCGAGATGTTATATATTAAAAAGGGACAAGGCCAATGTTGAAATTGTGAAAAAGTTACAGATTCAAGCATTTTAATTCTATATACAACTTGATTTTATATTTTCGAGCTTAAGGTAGTACGATCACGAAAATTAGACCTCAGGCAAAAATAGATAATTTTGCTTTCCAGAATAGCAATATTATTATTGAAGGGCTAATTTGAAAGAGAAAAGATTATTTTTTATGAAAAAAATTTGAAACACAAAAAAATAATGTTATTAATAAATTTTATTCTATTTTTGAAAAATTGTTTTTTTATAATTTCAGCTATTAAAGAATTTATTTTAGAAAATCGGAAACGGTCAAGTTGTAGAGAATCTTTTTCCTAAAAAAATAAACCGTGATTTATTAGAATCGCATCATTTTTAAAAATTTGGCTCGCAGCGATAAGAAGATAAGTTTGGGCAAAAATAACATTTATTAATAACATTATTTTTTTGTGCTTCAAATTTTTTTCATGAAAAATAATCTTTTCTCTTTCAAATTAGCCCTTCGATAATAATATTGCTATTCTTGAAAGCAAAATTATCTATTTTTGCCTGAGGTCTAATTTTCGTGGATGAAAACTACCTTAAACTATTTACTAAAATTGATTAAGATTTAATTATCATTAAAATAGATCTCTGTTTGTGAATCCTCTCTATTTAAAAATATTAATTGAACCCCTGGAACGCAAAAGGGCATATAGAATTATTTGACTATTTTTTTTTTCGAAAAATGGCGAAATTGTTTAAAGACTTAGTACAAGACTCTCCTAGGACGGATTGATCTCATTTTTGAAAAAATGCTACACAAAATGGTCCAAATACTTTTATTTCAATTTCTTAGTTTGAATAGTTCAATTGTTAGTATTATTAACTAAATTTTTTCATTCATATTTAAAAATTGTCCATGTATCATAAATTATATAATTTTAGTTAATTATGATAGTTATCGTTTTCAGATCAATTTATGATTGATGATTATGTATAGCTCAACAATCAATGTCTTCACTAAAAAAATAGTTTTTCCAACCAATTCAAATAATAAAACACAATTCTACTAATTTATTAGTTTGCACAAAAATTTCATGGTTGAAGCCACTATCAAATTTTTAATAGTAGCAATGTGATCCTATTCGGGTAATTCTCTTTTTGGCTTTATTTTTTAAATTAATTTGTCACTCCTAAAAATTAATCCTTCTAGTGAAAAAATTGTCCCTGCACTCAGAGAAAAAATTTGATTGAATCAAAGAAAATGATTTGTTTGAACGACTTTCTTTGATTTAAAGAAATGATTTGTTTAAATGAAATAAAATTTGTTTGATTCAAACAAAATATCTTTGGGCCAAATAAATATTTGTTTGAATCAAATTAATTTTTTTTCGAAACAAAGAAATTAATTTTGTAATTTGTTTGATTTAAGGCAGAAATTTATTTGATTCCAACAAATATTTATTTGGTCCAAAGATATTTTGTTTGAATCAAACAAATTTTGTTTCATTTAAACAAAACATTTCTTTACATCAAAGAAAGTGTTTCAAACAAATAATTTTTTTGATTCAATCAAATATTTTTTCTGGGTGTAATTTTTTCCGGATTTTTAAAAATATATATAGAAGTTATATAATACTTTAGATTACGAAATATGTACATAAAATTATTTACAATTCATGCAAGCATATTTTTGCCTTGATTAATTCTTAAACAAACTTTACAGAAGTTATAACCAGATAACCACTAATTGGTACTGCAATTGTTATTATTGTCACTTTCTTCGTCTTTTTAACACTAAACCGAAGTACGAAAACATTTTCTTACAAAATGACCTCAAATGACCTTTGAATATGAAGACAAATAAATTATTTTACAAATTTTCACGTCCAAATAAACCAGAACTGTTCCGATCGTAAATTTTCCACTGGGTAGTTTTTGGAAACCAATGTTAAAACAGGAACTAATCGAAATGAAATGTTAGATGGTAAAGTTTATAAATTACAGAACAGGAGGTGATTTGAATCATCTTGTGCATCTGATTCTGCTGAGCTGACAGCAAACCGAATATTACGAAGTTCCAATATAAGCACGTGGCATGGATTCCAGTCGAATAATACATAAGCCCTGAGGGATTTTCTTGGTATGGGAGTGACGGGACTCTGCTGCTACTGAACCTTCATCAGGACAAGTGACTCAGCGTAATTTACTGTGGGTACTTGTAACCACTTACGTACAAAACATTGTGGAAAGCAATTTTGAAACGAACCTTTCCTGTTAATGAAGCCTTCGTATTGTAATGCTAAACATATACCGTTTAAAAATAAATAATACTAATAAAATCTTTGCGAGATAAAAAATAAAAGTGATTCATTTAGTTTTAGTCAGTACATATATTTTTTGAAAAAAATACCTCCTTCAGTATACGCGATCGTGAAAAAGTACTTTTTCGAATCTCAAAAGCCTCGAAATTCACTACTGAAAACGTTTTAATATCATATTAAGGTAGTTGTCGTGCCAAAAATCAGTCTCTGGAAAAAGAAGTTTTTCTATGATTTCAAGACTGGTAATTATATCATCAGCCGTGTCAATGTCATATGTAAGGAAATACACTCTTTTTGAAAAAAAAAATTTTTAAATTACGAAAAATAATATTTTAATAATGTTTTTTGTAATAGGATATTTCCTTATTATCGCTCTTTACCAATTTTTTAAAAATGATGCAATTTTAATAAATCACGGTTCATTTTTTTAGGAAAAAGATTCTCTACAACTTAACCGTTTCCAGTTTTTGAAAATAAATTCTGTAATGGTTGAAATCATTACAAAAACAATTTTCCAAAACGAAATTTTTATAAACAAATTGCTGAATTTGATAATAATTGATTTATTTTTAAAAATTGGAAATGGCTAAGTTGTAGAGAATCTTTTTCCTAAAAAAATGAACCGTGATTTATTAAAATCGCATCATTTTTAAAAAATTAGTAAAGAGCGATAATAAAGAAATATCCTATTACAAAAAACATTATTAAAATATTATTTTTCGTAATTTTTAAATTTTTTTTATTAAAAAGAGTGTATTTCCTTACATATGACAGGGCTGCTGATATAATTACCAGTCTTGAAATCATAGAAAAACTTCTTTTTCCAGAGACTGATTTTTGGCACGACAACTACCTTAAGGTAGTTTTCATCAACGAAAATTAGACCTCAGGCAAAAATAGATAATTTTGCTTTCAAGAGTAGCAATATTATTATTGAAGGGCTATTTTGAAAGAGAAAAGATTATTTAACATGAAAAAAATTTGAAACACAGAAAAATAATTTTATTAATAAATTTTATTAGTGACCCAACTTTTTTTCTTATTGCTTCTTACCAAATTTTGAAAAATTATACGATTTTAATAAATCATGAATCATTTTTTCAGAGAAAAGATTTCCCACAACTTCACCGTTTCTGATTTTTAAAAATAATTCTTCAATGGCTGAAACCATTAAAAAACCATTTTCCAAAACGATATTTTTGTAAACAAATTGCTTAATTTTGATAATAATTTATTCATTTTCGAAAATTGCAAAAGCTTAAGTTGTAGGGAATCTTTTTCTAGTAAAAGAGATTTGTAATTTATTAAAATCGGATAATATTTTGAAATTTAGTAAGAAGCAATGAGAAAAAAAGTTGGGGCAAAAATAAAGTTTATTAATAAAATTATTTTTCTGTATTTCAAATTTTTTTCTTGTAAAATAATCTTATCTTTTTCAAAATAGCCCTTCAATAGTAATATTGCTATTCTTGAAAGCAAAATTATCTATTTTTGCCTGAGGTCTAATTTTCGTGGATCAACTACCTTAAAATAAAAAAATATGTGTCGTTTATTTTCGGTCGATAAATGCAAAAAAAATTTTAATGTACATTTTCGATGGAATCACTCACATATGGTTGGTCGTGCTACTTAATTGTGGAATTTTTTTTCAGAATTTTCGAAATTCAATATTTCGAAAATTTATCAACGGATGTAGGTTTTATTCTCATGTTTAATTAGGAAAAGTAATTTCTACAAGTTTCGTATGCAAAGTTTTTCAATAAAATCAAAATTTTTGACGTAGTTAACAAACAAATTTTTATATTTTTGGACTGCAGCAGAACTACGGGTTGCTGTAATCGTCTAAAACAAATATTCGAATACGCGAGATTATCTAAAAATACACTCGAAGAATTTAAACCAAATGGGATGAGTGGTTTTCGAGAAACCTCTGCCGTAGTAGAAAAAAACATAGTTTCGAGAAAAACGCATTTAAAGTTTGGGGTACGAATTTCAGCTAGATTTTTGTTTAGAAATACCCAGAATTAAATTTGAAAGTAAGTTTTTAAGTCCGATGTACGAATTTGTTGATGTAGGCAATTTTGTATAACCAAATTAAGTTGCAAATCCTCCATAACGGTGCCTTACAAAATCGTCTGTATCTTTGAAAATTTTCAAGATATCACTACAAAAATTTTACAGTATATTTTTGAAACGATAAGGAGTAGGAAAACAAAAATATTCTCAAAAATTGTACAGTGATGTAGTCTTTTACTATAAATGTGTATGAAATGTTCAATCAATTCTGAAGATCATTCTGAATAAGGATTTCATTTCACGATGATTCACTCAACTCATTTTTGTACTAAAAGGATATTAAAAGTCATGTAATTAATTATCCACTTGGCAGATAATATTCCACCTTATTACTTAGAATCTGAATTTACTACATAATAAATTGCTTGGAAGTGGCGTAAAATAAAATTACGTGAAGGTATTAACTTCATTGTATAAATTTCAAGAAAATTTATAACAGTGCGATCTAGATCTAAGTCTTCCGAGTTGACTTTAAGATATTGGGATTATAAATCTAGTACTAATAAAAACGACTACTGATTAAATGTAAGAATAAGACACAAATATATTCAAAACTTACTTCTGGCCTAAGTATATATTTATGCGGTAAAGAATACGTCTGAAAATTTATACATATTTGAGTAATTAATTATCTTTTTATAATCTTATTTACGTATATCCTCTTTACTTAGAGTGGCTAACTATTTATGAATGGTTTTCTAATATATTAATTTCCCGATACAGTTACAGGCTAAGCTGGAACTAAATTTAATTCCACTTCGAAATAGCCGAAACGTCTCAACCGCCTAACCTGGCAAAGTGAAGCTCTAGCAAGCCACGATTCAGGATTTAAGTTTTTAATGGCTCGTCGCCTTATCGCGAGACTATTGGATGAATCCCCTTTCCATTCCGTGCTGTCTGCCTTACTCAGTGAAAATACCGTCGCTTAAGAGGATCCAGCAAGGTTTTCACAATGGCCGCCCAACACGGACGAACGCTTACCCTCGGTGCGCCGATAAACTTTCAAAGTTGCACCACTTTATCGTTTCGTCTCATTACCAGGACAATGAGGAAGATTGCATTTCAGTAACTAAGAGAAAAGACAATGACTTTCTTGAAAATGTTTGCACGGATCATCGTGCCAGTATGGACAATCTCTCAGAATACGTAAAACTCGAGTTTGAATTGTTGAAATAACCATTTTAAGCCTTCAATTTTGCAAATATTTAAACTAATTAATATTTTATTAGTGTATGATTATTTTAGTGTATGATTTCGCAAAAAGGTAAAAAATTAGCTTCGTTTCAAATTGAGCAAATCAAGATATATACGTTTTTCACTCTGTTAATCAATTATTCAAATATATGATAACATATTATACAACGCGAAATCATAAATTTTGATTAAGGTTGTTCCAATTATATTTAATTACTTCACTCATGACAGGAATCGGATCAACTGAAATTTATAATATATTTTATAATTGATGGAACTCATTAACAATAAAGATTTCTGGGCAAATTTTTGATAATTTTACGGATTATATTCACTGCATTTGGACCATTTTGACATGTTAGATGTTTATGTTGAGATAGAAAAACTTGACAAAAACAGTTTTAAATTATTTTCTGTTCGTTTGTTCGATCTGCAAGGGAATAAGGTTTATAATGAATTGCGTAAGCTGTAAAGCACAAAGCACAGAAATACGAGGATTCTATAATAAAGTCTTCTACATATTGATTAGTTGACCCAAAGCCACAGCTGTGTGTTCAGGACTTCAATCTTATCAGCCTTTACCTTTTGGCTTTGAATATCAAAAACCTGCTGAAATCAGCAAAGAGATTTAAGATTCGGCTTTTCTCTCAAATACTGTCAAGTACCATTTCGTTTGCTTCTCAGTATCATTATAACAGACGAGTAAACATAAATGTAAACTACATCCTTGATTAGCTCTTGAAGGATAATCTGAACGACTAATGAGAAAGATATAATAGGAACAAGTTTACGTAAACTATGTAACTAATTACTAAAAATAAATTACGTGACATAAACTGACACAAGTTATATATTTTCATTGACAGTGATTTCAGACAGTTTTTTGTACTAATTCTAATCAGTAATATACTTCTAGCTAGACTGTTGGAAATTCCTGGTGGAATTTTCTGAAAAATGTAACTGAAGTCTTATGCGGTTACATGCGATTGAAAATTTAGTTACGATTTCGTTATTTTGAACTGAATTTTATTAAATTTTGGTAGTTATGTAATTTTGAGAATCATTTCTAAGAATGCAATAGAGTTTACAATTTTAAGATACGTTTATCAAAAAGCATCGTAAATCTAATATAATTTCACATTACGAAAGTAACTTAAAGATTTTGTAGATTTTTGAACATTTCTATACGTTTTGAATTACATGCACTAAAAAATCGGTCAAAATCAACTGATTATGCAGCTGAAATTTATATTCGCTGATTAAAATTTGCAAAAAATAACTACAAGAAGTTCGCACAAGGTTTATTGAGTGCTGATTATAAATTTTGTATCAGGATCTCAAAATATTTTGGGTGATTGTAGAAGCGAATCTTTTAAAAACTTATCAATCTTAAATAAAAATTTGAATTTTATAGAAACAGTTTGTATTTAATGTACTAACAATGACAACTAGGAGGAGCACATTTTTTTCAAAAACCTTATTTTGCAGCATTAAATACTCTAAGTTAAGACCTAATGATAATTTAAATTTTTTCTCACAGTAAAACGTGGGGAAAATCATTTTAAAATAATTAAGAATGACAACTATGTAAAACCCATTTTGTTACTCTAATAACACTTGACTGATGATTTCAGCTTAAATTTAACCATCCACAATTTGAATGCAAAAATAACATTATATTTTGCATAAAGGGTTCAATGAAGCTTCTAACTGTGTGAATATAAATTTGGTTATGTAAATAAGTTTTGACGTATGTAAAGAGATTTCTATATATAAGTTCAGGTTTTTATAAAAAAAAAGCCTTGTGTTATTTTTATATATCATATTTAACTTAATAAACTAGAAATAGAGCGTTTCCTGCACAAGAGATCAACTAAGAAATTAAGAGGACTGGATTAAATTAAAATTTTTCCAAGTCAAATTTCACTCTTTTGAAGTCAAAAACGTGTCGCACTTTATTGGAAAGGCTCATTTTGGACGTTTTGACTCTAAAAAAGTGAATTGTAATTCCAATAGTGGTGTTTCCCATTAGAGTGAAAATTCCACTCTAAGAAATTTTAGAAAGAATACTTTTGAAGTTTAATAGACTTATAATATACAAAAATATATTTTTAGGTAAGGCTTGTTTTTATTTTTCTTTCTCTTTATTCTGAAAAGAAAATCTTTCAAATTTTGAAAGTATTGATCGTAAAGACTACTTTCTCCAATTTTCCATTTTTAATCTTGTCACAGAAAAGTTTTTCAATCCTTCTGTTGAATTAAATTTTAAGGTTTTGTCTAGTTGTCATTCTCAGTGCTACATTTCTCGTTTCATAATACTTCGTGGCTCTGACACACGACAAAGAATTTTAAAAGAACGAAAAAAATGTTTTTCCTATCCCATATTTTTTGATGATTCAAAATAGGCTACAGAATAATATTTAGCACACCAAAAATATATGAAGATTCCAATTGGTCTTCTAAACCCCTTCTTCGTTCGAATGAAGTAAAATATATTTAATTTTATATTCAAGTCCTGAATCGTAAAGACCAAGAACACAAATTAAGAGAATATTAATCAGCATTTCTGTTGAATTACATAATTCGTATAAATTAATACTGGCATGTGCTGTTTAATTTCGAATGTGTCAAATTTTGAAACTCAATATTGAGAACTATTTTATGAATTCGTTTGATCGCCCTGCATTATAACTGTAGTGCAACATATTCTGCCTGAATGAGCTTCTAAATACAACGCTCAAGGGGATTCCTAAAGGCTTTTACTAAAGACATCAGAGACATGCTTAGCAGCGCTTCATGCTATCAGGTTTAGCATGTTATGGAATATAATTACTACAGATTTGTTCCGAGCTACTAAAACAACTGATTTGCTGTGCTCAAGTTATTCAGAAAATTTAATCACTTCACAATAAACTACGAAAATCACTGATATCCTTAAATTCTAGTTCTATTGTGTTCATTTTAACTATCATCACTATGATTTGTTATAATTTTTATTATTTATGATTGTCAAGTTTCTAATATTTTCAGCATATAGTGTAATAATTATATAATGCTACTAGATTTATAACTTGAAGGTCATTAACTTTGCGATTATTGACACTTAGTGGTTACGGAATTAGACTTTTTACTTAAACAACAAAATGCGAACTGAAAAACTGTCAAATTTTCGTTTGTCCCTGCATTGACAAATACTGTGGTAAAAATTATTGAACTAACAATTCATATGAAAAGTTTCTTCGTGTAGAAACAGTTTCAAAATTAAAATCCTACTGTAAATAGAAATACTTTACCTAAAGGATTATATGATATACGTATTTTTATTATAATTCGTTCACTGTTGAACGTACTCTCTTTATTTTTATAAATCAATTGATACTAATGATAAATAATTTGAAAATTTACAAAGATTGTATTCAGTACACTTATTAATAATTAAAAGTAGTGTATGTTGTATTGACCCCAATTTTAATAAAATGGTACGTTTTGCTTCACACCAAAGAAATCAATACACCTTTTGTTCTGGTCAAAGATCCAAACTTTTCATTATCACTTATAAATTTAATTTAACATATCAAGTACTCGTTTTTTGTATTATATCTTTAAGTACTATAGTTATTTCTAAAAAATGTGAAATTAGCGCTACCCCTTTTTGCATTTTCTAGATTTGAATAAATATCACTGATGAAGGGTCCGATCTCAGCCGAAACGTCTGATTGAATTGACTTAGTTATTTTTAGATCCTAAAGCCAATTTTTTTCAACAACCTACCATTTTATTATTAATATTGAATTAAATTTCTCATCCCACAAAAATATAGTAAACTTTATGAAATAGTGATAATAAATTCACTAAGCACAATCTTAGCAAATTTTCCAATTATGCAATTTTAGTCAAATTAGATTAATTATAATACAGAAAATACGTTAAATATCAACCGTGTTCTGGAAAGGACCTAGTTTTGGTCCTATTTCATTACAGAACTAGACGGAGGCTGA
Source organism: Diplolepis rosae (assembly GCA_030998225.1). Taxonomy (NCBI): domain Eukaryota; kingdom Metazoa; phylum Arthropoda; class Insecta; order Hymenoptera; family Diplolepididae; genus Diplolepis; species Diplolepis rosae. Next base: position 17,517,901 of record JAPYXD010000710.1, on the reverse strand, counting down.
CTAATTTTCGCAACTAAAGTTGGATTAGAAGTAAGGAAAAGTAGTTAGGTCCCTACTATATCCCGATCGAAATTTCTGCATGGAATGTTAACTATCATTACTATAATTTGTTATAATTATTATTTATAATTTTCATACGAGGAGAAGAGTTTCTTTGGTATGCGGTCAAAGAAGAAATTTATTTAAATTAAAAAAAGATTTTTTGATTGAAAAAAATTCGTTAGTGTAAAGAAATCTATTTTTTCAGGTCAGAGAACATTTTTTTGAATCAACAAAACTTTTTTTAAATTAAAAGAAAGTCTTTCTTTTATTGACACTTAGTGGTTGCGGATTTGGACTTGGTACTGAAACAACTGAATGTGAATTAAGAAACTGTCAAATCTGCACCAAGTATTTCAATATTCTCCAGTTTGCAATTGCGTTTGCAAACGCTGCTGGAAGTAAAGTAAAGTAAACCTTTCCTTCTTTATATCTCTTTGACAAGTCAGATTGATTCCTATTGTGACATTAAAAATATTCTCAAAATTTTAAAATAAAATATAAGCAGGCGTTCAATATATACCATAAATGATATAAGAACATTTATTCACAGGTGAAATCATTAGTTTAAATCAGTCTTAACGGAATAAAATCAATTCTAATATTATCAAATTGATTGTTGTCACACAAGGATTAGCGAATCGTTATAATCGCAGTCTTTCAATGATAAATAATATCACACATTACATTTACACATACAACAAACATCCGTCCGTATAATATTTAAATTATTATGTTTTTATAAGTGCTTGAATAAAGCAGCAAACATCTTGTTTTATACAATTTAAATCTGATAAAAATTTATGCAATAAATGCTACCTGCAATCATCGATTTCAATTTCATGACAAAAATGTACTTATCGATGCTAATGAAGCGTCGTATCGGTCACCAAACCCTTCAAATGAAGATGTACGCGAGATGAATCATATCATAATTAATTATATGGTTCGTAGAAACGGATCATGAAGATACGACCAAAAGCTTCTCTTCAAATGGGATATAAATTAACGCCACACTGATCAGTAGTGGTATCTTAACTTCACTCTGCTAGAAAGTGGCGTTATAAAATCTTGATTAAAACAAAATTTAAAAATTGACTTGTTTGTTCAACGGCGAATTACCTATTAAGTTGATTCTAATGACGCCAAGCTTTTCTCCTTCCTGGTCCGTCCCCACTTACCGATTATCGGCTACGTCATACGTGACGCTTAAGCTCATATATTTACATCAAAATTCTCGCTTCACTATCTCTTTCTATCTCTTTGTCGATCCAAATTTACTTATATCCCCTACAATCCCGTTTCCTTTATCTTTGTCTAACCTTCGTATATCCACCTATATTTGTTTCTATCTCTTGTCTATCCACCTGTGCTTTTTTATATCTCTTTGTCAAGTCAGATTGATTCCTATCTCTTTCTATCTCTTTATCAATCCAAATTTACTTATATCCCCTTCAATCCCGTTTCCTTTATCTCTGTCTATTCTTCGTAAAGCTACCTATATTTGTTTTATCTCTTGTCTATCCACCTCTGCTTCTTTATATCTCTTTGTCATGTTAGATTGATTCCTATCTCTTTCAACTACATTTTCTTTATCTCAGCTCAATCCTCATCTATGCATCAGTGTTTCTCTTCATCCCTTGTCTATTCACTTCTATCTCTTTCTATCTCTTGTTTATCCAAATTTACTTATATCTCTTTCAATCCTCTTCACCTAACCTCAGCCTACCTCTCGTATATTGACCTATATCTATTTCTATCTTTTTTCCAATCCAAATTTACGGCTATATCTTTAAATATTCTTCTCTTTATTTCAGTATATCCCTCATGTATTTACCTTTATCACTTTCTATCTCTTGTATATCTCTTTGTCAATCCAGGTTCAAGCTAATCTCTTTCAATCCCTGTCCCTCCTTCTAGTTAGATTTTCTAATCTTGTACATAATTAGTTTTATGTGCCTCAGCCGCGGAAACTCGTTTTTCCGTTACAGCTGAGAGTAAAGCAATGTTGTATATTTCGTTACAGAGGAATACAATGTAGAAATTGAACTGCGCATGTGCATTATAGTCTTACAGCGGAACGCAATCTATTTCTTATTCTTCTTCTTCTCACTTCTTCTTCGTACAGCGGAACGCAATCTATTTCTTATTCTTCTTCTTCTCACTTCTTCTTCGTACAGCGTTAGCACTGACTACTACACAAGACCGATAAAATCAAAATGGCCGGGACTAGTCGCCAATTTGCGCCCGCTTCGTACAACTAGCGCAGCAAAAAACTACAATAAGTACTAGATTAGATTCCAATGTACGCATAAAAACTCGTATCCGCGCCACAGTCACATAAAATAGAATATGTGCCAATGCACACAATTCGGGACATTGCGAGACTCCCGACAATGCTCGCAGGACTGATCGCGCCTCGAATTCGTCTCGGCTTTGTCTCGGCTACGCCTCGACTACGCCTTGGCTTCGATCTCCTGCGAGCATTGTCGCTCGTCACGCAATCACCCTCATTGTGTGCCTAGGCACATAATATACTATTATTTATCGAATAGAAAGGAGGTAGAAAATGACACCGCAAATATACAAGTTATAGACCGAAATAGAGAAAGGGGTATTCGAAGATTGGATTGAATTGGATTGACAAAGGGATAGAAAAAGTTCGATAGGAATAGTCGAGGAATATACCAGGGGTGTTAGTTGAAATTTTCCGGTTTTACTCATAGATGTCGCTAGAGATATATATATATTTCTATGATTTGGCATCTATGTCATATTTTTCTATGGACAATAACCTTCAAAAATACACAATTACATTCTGCCGAAATAATAGCATCATAGTTGTTTACCTCAGTGAATATGTCGAGTTTCGTTCCAAGTAAATCGCATTTGCGGCATTCGTTGCTTTTCTTATTTCATCAAAAGAAAAAAGCATTTGAAGCTCATCGATTGCTGGTAGAAACTTATGGTGAACATGTTCCAGTGATTAGAATATGTGAGACATGGTTTCGTCAATTTAAAAGTGGAGATTTCGATTTAACAGACAATGAACATCCTGGTGCAGCGAAAAAGTTCGAAGACGAAGAATTGCAGGCGTTATTGGATGAAGACCCAACCCAATCGCAACAACAATTGGCGCAAACACTAAATGTGACCCGAGGAGCAATTTGCCAACGTTTACAAGCCATGGGAAAAATCCAAAAGTATGGAAAATGGGTACCACACCAACTGAACGATAGAAAAATGGAAAATCGAAAAACCATTTGTGAAATGCTGCTTCAACGGTTTGAAAGGAAATCTTTTGTGCATCGAGTTGTCACGGGGGACGAAAAATGGATTTATTTCGAGAACTCGAAGCGGAAAAAATCATGGCTTTCACCTGGTGAGGTCGGGCCATCGACTCCAAGGCCAAATCGCTTTGGCCGTAAGACAATGCTCTGTGTTTGGTGGGACCAGTGTGGTGTGGTGTACTTCGAGTTATTAAAACCTGGTGAGACGGTGAATATGGATCGCTACCGACAACAGATTATCAATTTGAATCATGCGTTGATCGAAAAACGGCCGGAATGGGCCCGAAGACATGGCAAAGTTATCCTACAACATGACAACGCACCGTCTCATACCGCTGAAGTGGTGAAGAACACATTAAAACCATTGAATTGGGAAATATTATCGCACCCGCTGTACTCTCCAGACCTCACCCCGTCCGACTATCACCTTTTCGTATCGATGGGACACTCACTCGCAGAGCAGCGCTTCGCCAATTTTGAAGAAGTCGAAAAATGGCTCGTCGAATAGTTTGCCTTGAAAGAGAAAAAGTCTTTTTGGAATGGTATCCATGATTTGCCTGTAAGATGGGCAAAATGTGTAGAATCCAATGGTCAATACTTTGAATAAAAAATTTTTGAGATTCCCTTGAGAATTAAGTGTTTTCATTATTGAAAAAACCGGCAAACTTCAACTAACACCCCTGGTACATGGATAGCGAAATGTATCTCATGAGTAACATCGAAATTTTTTACAGTTATGTTCTACCTTAGCTCAGTAGACTAAGCGTTTGACAATATGTTGATGCGTGCGTGGTTAGAGTTCGAGTCTCGGTAAATGCTGATTTTTCAGTTTTATACGCGTTAGCAACAAATTTAGAATATTGATTATGTACAAAGTAATGTATTCATAAAATTATTAAATATATGTGAGGGGTATGAAAATTAACAAGTTTAAAATGAAAAATCGAGAAGGGAATACAATGTAATGCAAATTTTTTTTACAATGATAGAAAGAGATAAATATTACCGGATGCAGAAATGGACGAGAGAATACACAGAGAAAAAAAACTGTTGAATCAACAGATGTCATCTGCTGGAATAGGGACAGCAGTTTTTTTTGTAATATTTACAGATATTTCTGTTGGATTCACAGATTGTAAACTCAACAGATGAACCTGTAAAATCTACAGAAATGTCTGTTAGAATTACGGATTTCTCTTTTTTCTTCAAATCCGCAATTCTAACAGACATGTCTGTAGATTTTACAGGTTCATCTGTTGAGTTTACAATCTGTGAATCCAACAGAAATATCTGTAAATATTACAAAAAAAACCTGCTGTCCCTATTCCAGCAGATGACATCTGTTGATTCAACAGTTTTTTTTCTCCGTGTAGGAAGATACAGATATTACCGGAGGTAGGTATAGACTGGAGATAGGAAGAGATAGATATTCCAGAACAAGAAATAAACTGAGAGATAGAAAGAGATAGATATTCCTTGGCATGGTGGATATTATTTTGGAAATTAGCTACTTGGAAGAGATAGAAATAGATTTTCTATACCCCTGTTTCTCTTTCTTTCTACTTTTTTACTTCCAGCAGGGAACCTACAATAGCGAACTTTTAAGTAAAATGGCATAAATGCATAAAGATAGTGTATGTAAATCCGAAAATGTTTACAATTTCTTTTGTTTTCAGTTCTAATGCGTACATAGTAAAAATCCTATAGAAAACAAACAATAAAATCTTGCAAATCACCCGCTTCAGCGATTTAAAAGTACCAATCGTTATTTCCGAAGAGCCGTAAGCTGTAAAAAGTCCACCATTTGGATGTGAAAACTGCAAAGTTAAAAAAAAATACCAGCATGCTTTTTGTTCGTTTGTTTCTGCAGAGTTGATGGGTTCACAGATTTCAAACCAGATGAAACGAACGTATCTTTCAGGATTAAAAAGTAATTTGTTGTGAATGGTAAAATCGAATTGAAATACATCAAGCTATTATTTCCTTTGACTTGAATAATATTTATACAATAATTATATTAAATAATATTAATACTGAATAAATTCGCGTGTAAATATTTTGTATCAGTTGGAGCAAAATCACCTTCAGCTAGTATTCACTACACGTTTGGTTTCAATTGCACTATTGCAGGAAATATCGATGGCAATATCACCTTTGTTTATTGAAATGCTCCGGCACCTAATGAGAACAAACATTTTGTCACTGACATTTATGGTTGTAAAATACACACGATAACAAACAATAGCACATTGCTCAGTAAAAAAGCTTCAGCAATTAAAGCGCACGAAATTTTTCAGTTTGACACACTTCGTTGGTATTTTAAAAAATAAATTTACTTGTCTGAGTTTAAATAAAGTTCTCAAAAAGCAAGCAAAAGCAGATGATTTATACTTTACGGAAAACTGTATCTGCAATTTTTTTTTGGTGTTTGAAAAATGTCAAGCGATTAATTCAAGCAACGGTGAATTGTTAAGGGGAAAAGTGAACGATTATACTTCGAGCTTAAATCACCATTTATAATCCAGTCGACCACCAAGAGCCTGTTCGCGACATTTTCTCTTCTCTTTTTCACTCTTTTCGATCCTCTTTTTTTTCTCATTCGATTATACGGCACAGGCATGTTGTTTACTCGATGTCTTGTCGTTTTTAGGACACTTGGTGTGTAAACTCTGGTGTACGTTGAATCGACGACAAGAAAAATGCTTCATCGCTGTTAGTGTAAAATAGGTGACAAAAGTCGTTTTTACCGACAAAAAAACGTTCCAATACAAGAAGATTACGCAAAATTAAATACGTTTAGGCCTTCTATTCAATTCTAAGGGGAAGACTGCCCGAAATGTTAAAAAAGTTAAAAAAAAATTGTTGACAGTTTTGAAAATTCTGTGTTTTTTATTTTGTATGCCTATTTTTTACAAGTACAAAAAGGATAAAACTCCCATTTTTACTGAATCTGTCTAACAAACTATGATATTTTGTTCAGTTAAGGGGGGCATAAAGTATTTAAACTTTTATTTTTGCATTTTTTGTTTGTTTTTTTTTTAAATGATTGCATAATATCTCAAGAATATTGTGTCAAAATTTCATGTCGATCGGAGCAAAATTGACGAAGTTATGAGTATTTGAGCGTCCGTTGCTCCAGGCTGGGTTTCTATACAAGTTTACGAGTTGCGAATTAGTAGAGCAAAACTTTAAAACGTTTTTCTGAAACTTGTTATTTTTAAAGTCCGTGTACATCATAACTCAAAATCTACTGCACCAATCGTTTTGAAATTTTGCACAGTACTTGTTCACATAATTTACCAGGTATCCCTGGGAGCTTTTTTGTCTATTTTGATAATTATTAATTTTACAATAACAAATTAGCCGATTTTTTGGCGTGAAGCAGTTGCGAGTTATGATGTACACCACAAAACAACTTTTTTTCGAGGCGCCTCCGGAGATTTACTGTCACTCGCTCAATTTTCAATATTTTGCAATGAAAATTTAGGCAAATATTTTTCAAATATTGCATTATTATATGGAAATTGACTGAATAAACTAACACTATCTGTATCGCCAAAAAAATTTCTTAAAAACATACCTTTTTTTACCGAATTAACCTACCCCCTCCCCCCCATAAATAATTCTTAGATTTTATCATTTTTGAAATTGTTATCTAAAATACAATTATGCATAACTTAACATTAGACATGGTTGAAAAACTTAATAATTTTGATCCTAAGTCATATTATTGATGCTCATTTAAAAAAAATAAAAGGGACATTAGAATTTTTCTCTTTAAGTTATCAGCTTTACTGGATGCTTTTTTCAGAATATTTAAATACTCTCGTTAATGAATTTTGATAATTGTAAATGATTTCTCTTCAAGGAATAGATTTTCCGGACTATTTAATTTATTACCCAGACAAGCGCAGCAGCAGAAAATACTTTTCTTGGATAATATCAAGTTTTGACATGACGTTATAAAAGAGACAAAGTACACATTTATGATAAATAAGTTCGCATGTTAAAATGGGAACTGCCCTGAATAGATATAGTTCCTACAGTGAAATTAATCATTAATATTTCAACAATAATAAACGTCCACTTGAATATTCTTATCTGGTCATACACATAAATCTTCAAATTGAAAGTATTTAAACTTCTTCTACTTTAAAGAAGCCATTTCAAGTTGGGAAGGTTACGCTCGATATAATGTTGAAACTGTCAACGTGACTAAATCTTCTGGTTACTCTAAGGACGTGTCAATTTATAAGATCTGAAAGTACATTATTTATCAAGGACGTAACTGGCAAACTCTAATACATGGATCTATACATTTAACGGCTTTTCTATATATGATATACTTAAAGTCATCTCTTCGATGTCTTTTCAGTGATAGGGCTATATTTTTTCCCACTCAAATTCGTTCTGCTATCGATTTCATTTCAAACAACCTAGTAAACAACATTCAACGAGCTGCACTTAGATAAATTCATCTGAACTTATCATCTTACACACCCCGTGTGTCTTTTTCTATCCGAACCCTCTTTTCATAGTAAATTGGAGTTTTAAGAACAAGATTCAACACTAAAATTTGTTTACTTCAATTCAGGGCCTGACTAATGTTTGCAACTGAAGTCGGATTAGAAGTAGGGAAAAGTAGTTAGGGCCCTACTATATCTCGATCGAAATTTCTGCACGGAATGTTAACTATCATTACTATAATTTGTTATAATTATTATTTATAATTTTCATACGAGGAGAAGAGTTTCTTTGTTGAACAGTCAAAGAAGAAATTTATCTGTATTAAGGTAGTTGATCCACGGAAATTAGACCTCAGGCAAAAATAGATAATTTTGCTTTCAAGAATAGCAATATTATTATTGAAGAGCCAATTTGAAAGAGAAAAGATTATTTTTTATGAAAAAAATTTATCACACTATCACGGCCCGCGACTCTACCACCTAGAGTAACAAACAAATTAAGGAACCAATGAAGGGATCAAGGCAACATTACCGCGTTCGTGATTATATCGACTCAAGATAAAGCAAGATCTAATAGGAAATAGGAAGATCGTTAAAATCGAAAGGCAGATTAAAATGGAATTGATATATTTGGCTGTGACATTAATGCCAGGTAATAAATTTCATCGGCGCGTGAGTCATCGGAGAAGGCAACTCATCCGATCTTAAGCTTCAATACCAAATATGGAAAGGGTAGCACACCTGGTGTTTTTCCCCCACCATGATTGACATACTTTGGGCCTATAAAAGACGAAGGTTCCAATAGAGTTCAGTTCAGTCGCTCAGTCAACGTCCTATTTCTAAAATGTAACCAACGCGAGTCCAGTTCAGTGTCGTCACTTCTTACCGCGAGTTCAGTCCAGTCAGTGCAGTTCAGTCCAGTCAGTGCAGTTCAGTCCAGTCTCATCAAATTATTCACCGCTAGTCGGACCAGTTCTAATTCGACGCCAAGTTCAATGACTGTAAAAAGTGAAAGGGAATCGCTTTCCAAATTCTCTCTAAAACCTGGGATCAGAGAATCGACTATCTTAACCGGCTAGACCACAATTTCCGATCTGACTGAAATTATCTCAACATCTATAAGTGACGACTCAAGTATTCACATCCAATCTACTGGACTCATTTCATCACCGACCAAATTCCAACGCAGGGTAATCACTAAGTATTTTAGCTTTTATATATTCATGTCTATCTTTTCCATGGTGCTCACTTAAAATACTTTTGTTAATAAATATATTTATATGATCAACCCTTCTCATTTACTGACTATTCCTCATCCCTTAGAGAGGATCCTTCCGATCCTTACATAAAAAGAGGTGATCTTTTAAAAGAGAGAAATGCTACGTTTCTGACGTAACAACACAACAAAAAAAATGTTATCAATAAATTTTATTTTTCCCCAAACTTATTTTCTTATCGCTTCGAGCCAAATTTTAAAAAATGATGCGATTCTAATAAATCACGGTTTATTCTTTTGAAAAAACGATTCTCTACAACTTGATCGTTTCCTATTTTTGAAATTAAATTAATTATTATCAAATACAGCAATTTGTTTATAAAAATTTTGTTTTGAAAAATTGTTTTTTTATAATTTTAGCCATTGAAGAATTCATTTTCAAAAATCGGAAACGGTCAAGTTGTAGAGAATCTTTTTCCTAAAAAAATGAACCGTGATTTATTGGAATCGCATCATTTTTTAAAATTTGGCTCGAAGCGATAAGAAAATAAGTTTGGGCAAAAATACAATTTATTAATAACATTATTTTTTTGTGTTTAAAATTTTTTTCATGAAAAATAATCTTTTATCTTTCAAATTAGCCCTTCAATAATAATATTGCTATTCTTGAAAGCAAAATTATCTATTTTTGCCTGAGGTCTAATTTTCGTGATCGTACTACCTTAAGAACGAGATCCAACACTGAAATTTGTTTACTTCTTTCTTCATTGTCAAAAATGTCTACAATTTTTGTAATTTTGTGGTAGCCAACACATGGCCAGTTAACCACTCAAAAATATCAAAAATATTTTTATTTAACTGGTTATTAGCTAGGAAATTCTGAATATTTAAATTGAAATATATTAAAGAACTAGAAGAAAGTTTCCTCTAGTTGATTAAAAAAGATTCAAAACTGTCGAGTGCAGAATTTCGAGGAAATGCATGCCTGAATTATTCGAATTCGTTTTAAATCTCATCACGGTGAAAACTTGGTTTTGGGCAATTTCATGTTACGTGAAGCAAAAAACGAATTTCAACTTGAGTCACGTTGCCTTGAGATGTTTGCGCGTGAAGCAGCGGAAGTGAAATCGTACGTAAGTGAATACAAGACTGGCAGCGTTGCAAGTAAGAATCCCACAGGAAATCGCAGAGAATTGCAACATCTTGAAGATTCAGCAGTACGAGTAATGATCAGACAAATGTACATGGAAAAGCAAACTGCCTTGATTCCCCTGCTGCTCTGTTAACCACATCCTGTTGTGAATTCACAGCGATTCGAGATGACCTGGTACGATACATACGTCATATCGGTGATACGTTGAATATGGATTTGCTGTGCCAGCGATTAGCCATCAATAAACTCGATTGATCACAAAGCGGTCCATAATCCTGTACAGCGAACAGCTACTGCACAGCCTCGCTTCGCCATCAGTACGAACCACTAAACTATTTAACCGCTTCACCCTGTCGTTACCAACCAGCCTATTCACCTGGCGCATTCAGAATCTCGTCATGAGTTTGATGCATCAGATAGGAGAGGAGAATATGTTACTCTATGTATATATCACATTTGTCGTCTGATCGGATAGCAATTTTGTTCTTATGACTTTCTCTTAAATTAACAAAGAGAATTGACAAGAGAGATAATTTTGCTTTCAAGAATAGCAATATTATCATTGAAGGAATCATTTGAAAGAGAAAATATTATTTTCAAAGAATGAAATTTGAAACATGCAAAAATAATTTAATTAATAAATATATTTTTTCCCCAACTTTTTTTCTTATCGCCTAGAGCCAAATTTTTAAAAATTATGCGATTCTAATAAATTCAGCTTTTTTTTACAATAATGGTGTTTTGGAATTTTTTTAATGGCTTCGGCGATAATAAAAGAATTTATTTTTCAAAATTGAAAACTGTCAAGTTGTAGAAAATCTTTTCTTTACAAGAATTATCTGTGATTTATTAGAATCGCATAATTTTAAAAATTTGCCTCGAAGCGATAAGAAGAAAAGTTTGGGCAAAAATAAAATTTTTTGGATCCATTATTTTTTTCTGTTTCGAATTTTTTTGGTGGAAAAATATTCTTTTATTCTTGAATAATGCCTTTGATAATAATATTTATATTCTTGATAGAAAAATTATGTCTTTTTGCCCCAGGCATAATTTTTGCGAATGTACTACTGGCGCATTAGAATATCTAGTAAATATCTTTTTTTCCATGTATTTTCTATTCCAAATTTTTTGAATATCTATAATTATATTATTTACAGTCTCATCACATATGATATCCACGGGGAGAAAAATAGTTGAGACATATGGACAAGTTGGAGATTATTTTATAATATTGTAATCATTTATTACGTACCAAATGTTGAAAAATGAATCACAATTCGGCAAACTTTAGAAATTTAGAGTGAAGTTTCAAAATGTACATTAACAAATTATTACAATAATATTAAATATTTTCCAACTGGTCCATATGTCCCAACTTTGCTCAAAAGTTAAATAAAGTTTCTCTAATAATTTTTCTCTATGCACGTTTCATGATTCCTTGAATACGAAAAAGAGGTTTTTAGGGCTAAAAAACAGTTCGTTATCCAGCAATATCTGACCAGAATTTCGAAAATTATAACATTTCTGGTATATTTCAAAACTACTTTTTGGACAAATTCAGAAATTTACTACTAATTCCTGATAGTGCTCGAAAAGCTTTAGGAATGGCCCTCATGAAATTGATCAATCAAACCAAAATTAGGAAACTAAGTATTTTAAAACATAAAAAAAATCAATAATCGAATTTGATTTTTCTGTTAAACTATGCGAGATACGAAAAATGGATATGATGCAAAATTGTTTACTCGAAAAAGATCTACGAATTTCAATTCAAACATTTTATCATAAGATATTTGCGTTTTGATTTTAAAACATACACTATTGAAATTCTAATATTCTAAACCTGGTCTCCGCCAGGATAGAAGTTTAGGATTCATGCGGCGTTAAAACGAGGCCTGGCCAGGGGTCGTGGTCCTAGTTTAGGCCATGGAAAAATATCTGCCTAGGAGTTATTATAGTTAGCGCATTTATTGTTAAAAAAATAATGACTTGCAATTTTTAGATCATATGATTATCACTGTAATCAATAGTAGTCTATTTTAATGCCATGTTGAAGGAATTTTAAATCTATTCGCCATCAAGTCATTAAAAAATAACAAGTCTCAGCCAAGCTAGGAATCTCGAATCTGGGCTAAATTTAGTACCAAGAAGCTTAGCGATTTCTGTGTGGAATGATTGAATCTGTTGATATAAAATTTATCATCGTAATTCAATATATATTTTATTAGCTTCCGATTAATGAGAAACATTTTTATTCCTGACAAAAAGTACAGCAATAAAACACTTGTTCGATCAAATTACATTTTTCTCCTGAATTAGTGAATTAAACGATTCGTCTCGTTCTTTAATAATATAAAATATAGAAAATACTAAATCTAATGGTCATGCAACCAAATTTACATATTCTATTATATCATGTATGATATAATTTTTACATGGCTTTTAAGAAACTATAATGTAAGAAAAAAATCAATCAACATCAGAATAAATGGGAAAAATGTTACAACTGTACATTTTTATATGGAATAAATAGATAATATAGGACGATATAAAACATTAAAATAAATGGTAGAAATGGTAAAAAACGACAATGAAAAATTTGTGTCAGGATTTAAATAGCATTGTATATAATTTAATTTTATGAAATCTCCACGTTTATGATAAAATGATTATATCATAAAACATTTTTTTCCTCCCTCTGAATTACTGGCGGAGTACTTGGAGGGAAAGAATATGAGTTTAGGCATAAAATAAAAATTCCCTAATATTCTTCAATTATTTTTTACGTCAAATTAGTACAGGCATTAAAAGACAGTTTCTCTTTACTTTACAACTCTTTGATTCACATTCTTGTACTTTTTAAATATTGAAATAAATGTTTAAATATGTGAGAGATTTTTGCTCTATTTGACCGTTACCTAATGTCTATATATATTTTATTCACCATTTATAATTATAAATACAAACACACTAAAGATACAAAGTGAAAATACAATGCTTTTTGAAATTTTATAAACAATATTTCTAAAGGTCGCTTAGATTCATAAAGTTACTACTAAAATGATCAATTAATTGAAAAATTTATCATTAAACTAATTTCATTTGATTTTTATTCTCGGTTCTAATTTTAATTAGTAAATTATAACACGAAAACTGTAAATCTCATTCTCATTATATATTATACCCATAAAAATATAAATTGAACACAACTAAAAAAAAAAATAACTCCCCAATCTCTGGTAAATACTTAAAGTTGTTACCCAATTGTTGCATAACACTTATTTTAAAATGTCACCTATATAAGTGTTACAGTGACCAAATTTGAAATAGTTCTGTAACTGTCATCTCAAGACTTTTGTTTTCTAGCTGCTACATATATTTTCGATTTTTTGACTAAAATGTTAGATAAAAATTTCGTAAAAATCTTGAATGAATACTGGCTTTTTACAAGTTAAATAAATTTATCATAAAAGAAACTACTTGAAAATTATTCTTAAACCAAAAGGAAATCATCTTTGTTGTGAGGAAATGATACAATTGGTTGAATCAACCAAAAATTTCGTAAATCGTATAATGAGAAAATTCTTTGGTTGATCCAACTAAATTTTGACTAGATTGAAAAAATATTTTTCTGACTGTTGGAAAAATATATTAATTATATGCCCTTAGATTCTCCACAAAAAAACAACTTTTCTAAAATATTTTGATAAATATTTTGATTTTGTTATAGAGATGTAGTTAATTAATAATTCTTTTACGAGGAGTTGCATTTCCTCCATCATAATCACTAATAAAATAAGGTCAATCTTTTGATAAAATGTGATAATTTCAATAGAACACTAAACGGAAAACACAATGAAGAAAACAATTATAACTATTCAAAAAAGAAGAATCTGTTTTGCAAGATTTTACACTCAGCCCTTTTAAATGTAAAAAATCAATGAGGCTAGGTCAGAGGTGTGGATTTAAATAAGATGAAGAAGATAAGGATACACCTGATAAGAGAAAAAAAAGTCGGAAAGGAAGGAAAAAAGGAAGGAAAAGCAAGTGCCTTATGTTTCCATACCGAAATGTAACGGCAGAAGAAAGCCGATAAGATATATCGCTGCGGAAGTAGAATAGTACGCGCACGTATCTACGGACTACAAACGTACGAACTACGGAACAGAGGAACTGGAACACCATATGGTAGGGTCCCACCAAGATTTTATATTGCGATCACCTCTATCGCCTCGATCACTTTTATTTCGACTTACCCCAACCTGAGAAACTCTTATCGAAATACACACTCTCCTCTTTTTATATGTTTCTACCTTTCACTGTTCTTTTTCTCCGTATGTAAACTTTACAAAAATATTCACTAATATGTAATATAAAATATGTACTCAAAAATTTAAGGTAGTTTTCATCCACAAAAACTAGACCTCAGGCAAAAATAGATAATTTTGGATTCAAGAATAGCAATATTATTATTGAAGGGCTATTTTGAAAGAGAAAAGATTATTTTACATGAAAAAAATTTGAAGCACAGAAATATAATTTTATTAATGAATTTTATTTTTGATACAACTTTTTTTCTTATTGCTTCTTGCCAAATTTAAAAAAATTATGCGATTCTAATAAATCATGAATCATTTTTTCAGAGAAAAGATTTCCCACAACTTCACCGTTTCTGATTCTTAAAAATAAATTCTTTAATGGCTGAAACCATTAAAAAAAATGTTCCAAAACGAAATTTTTATAAACAAATTGCTGAATTTGATAATAATTCATTCATTTTCGAAAATTGGAAATGGTTAAGTTGTAGGGAATCTTTTTCTTGAAAAAGTGATTTGTAATTTATTAAAATTACACAATTTTTTGAAATTTAATAAGAAGCGATAAGAAAAAAAGTTGGGGCAAAAATAAAATTTATTAATAAAATTATTTTTCTGTATTTCAAATTTTTTTCATAGAAATTAATCTTTTGTCTTCCAAAATAGCCCTTCAATAATAATATTGCTATTCTTGAAAGCAAAATTATCTATTTTTGTCTGAGGTCTAATTTTCGTGGATCAACTACCTTAATCAACTAGTATCATCCAAATATACAATATCAACGCGATTTTCAGTTTATTGGGTTGACTAAAATGCACTATTTTCGCGAAATTGGAACCAATTTTGTATGCAATATTCAGTCCAACTTTGGACTCTTCAGTAGGGAATAATGCAAGAAATAATTATCTGATTTTTCTAAATACAATAATTCCCACTTATAAAAGTAATTATATTAAAAACGTTTTTATCTGACAACAACGGAAAATCATAAAATATGAAACACTCGCAAAGAAATTCTTGACCTATTAAAACAGAAACTCTGTTAAATATTTTAACTTTTAAAACTTGCTCATAACTCTCCTAGTTTCCACAGAAATGTAATATTTCTACTGATTTAAACTTCCATCAAATAATTAGTGCATATTTTCAAGTTGTATTTGTATTACAATTTTAGATTGAATTAAAATTGTTTTTAAAGTCTGAAAATCGGGCATGAATACCATAAATATCATCTTATATAAGTAATTGAAAATTGCTCAGTAATTGCTTTACCATTACATTAGGAAAAAGAATTTGAATTTTCAATGCTAAGTATAATCCTAAAAAATATCTTTTTTCAAAAAATGTAAAGAGGTTTTGAGGTTGACTTATTTAAACAGACATTAATTGCTGATTTACTATTCTGAAACGCAACTGTACATCTGCCTCGTTACCCATCATTTATCCAAGTCTCAAAGACTAAGCTTTAATTCATTTGTCTCAAAACCTTATTTAAATATTCCAGCTTTATATGACTGCTTCATTTTAAGCTTTTACTCCGTTTTCTCAACCATTTATTGTTTCTTTTTTTCGTCTCATTTACAGTACTCTTCCATTGTTCCTTAACAATGGGTTACAGGTTTATGTGAGAATCGTCGTACCAAAAAGTCTTGCTCTTAAAGTTTTGTAACACATTTTTTTTTTTTGACCCATTTCCTACAACCTCAGCAAGAAAAACTTGTAGTTTGCTGGTAACCGTTTATTAGCAAATTTTATTGATTTTAAGTTTTTACATGTTTATGTCGAAAATACATTAAATTTTATTTTCAAAACTTTTAAAATGGTAGAGAACATAAAAACGGACGTAGATAGACGACTTTTGGTTTAAAAAATAGAAAAAAGTTAAATCTTAGCAAAATCTATGGACATTTTTTTTATTTTCCAAAGCAAAAGGAGTCTATTTACGTCTGTTTTCATCTTCTCTACCATTTTACAAGTTTTTAAAATAAAATTTAATGTATTACTTGCTACTTTTTTAAGGTAGTTCATCTGCAAAAGTTAGACCTCAGGTAAAAATACATAATTTTGCTATCAAGAATAGAATCATTTTATTGAAGGGCCCGGGATAAAATTTTCAAGTATACGGTTAGTCTACCGAGTCTCCCGAGTATACGAAACAGTATACCTCTGTGCCAAAAGGTAGACTCTCGTATACTCCGGGAAAATACGGAAAGTCTACTAACGGTATACTCCGGTATACTAACAAGATGTTTAGTATACGGTTGGTATACTTTAGAATACTCCACGAAAGGTACGGAAAGTCTACCAACGGTATACTCCGGTATACTAACAGAATGTTTGGTATATGGTTGGTATATTTTAAAATACTTCCATAAAAAGTGCTGAAAGTTTACCAATGGTATATTTTCAGTGTACTGATCCACACATGGCGTAGTTTTGCGTTGTGTAATGCACCTAAAAAAAATTTTTCGACCAGAATTTCATTAAATTTTTTTTATTTCTGTTTAAAAATTTTAAAAAGTACATTTACTGCTTCATATATGTTCATTATCATATGTATTTTAAGTATGTTTTATTCTACTACTGATGTGGATAAGAATTTGGTGCTGATGCTTCAAAAGAGTGAAAGGGAAAACTGCAATCATCGTAATTAATAGGTATAAAACTACTAACCCAGCTTGGGACTTTTCACGTACTCTGAAAAAAAAATTTTTGGCTATAATCTACACGAACACTGTATAAATTTAATTCGATTTTATAAAAAACACGATCGAGGTACGACATTTTGACAGACTATGTATTTACAGACAAAAAATGACAGCGTTCTACGCTCTAAAGCTCTTGCCACTGCACTGTTGTCTGTTTCTCATTGAAAAGGCGCGGGAACAGGGAAATAAGATTTGGGATTTTCCCGGCAATTAGGACTGAAATTGTCATAACCTATTGTGTATGTAGAGTTCGGTGTTCAAAGTATACGAGTGGAATATTCCAAGAAATCGTATACTATCGTATACCTTTCTTATACTTTTTGTATACTCCAAGGGATCAATCGGTGTACTTTAGAGACTGGTGTCACGTCCCGTGACCGTCGGTATTTATTTATTTCATAATACCAAAATATGTAAAATTAATAAAAGATTTTAACATAAAAGATGCATAAGCAACAGCTATTAAAAAGCATTGATTAGACGGAAATTGAATGTACGAAAATAAAATTGTAATAGAAAGAGAGATAGTAGTGAACTTATAAATAGAAAACATCGTAAACTCTTAACTACCTGTTAACGAGGGAACCCCATCGGAATGTCCTAAGTACACAAGCATATCGACAGGTGTAGCAAAGGATAGAAATTAAAAAATGAATCATCCCAAGAAGAAGGAACGTCGGGGAAACCAGAATAAGGAAACGAAGTCTCCCCT